>OY992532.1:24718880-25318880 GCA_963921185.1 Dasysyrphus tricinctus | reverse complement strand
CCTTCCAGAAAAAAATATAAAAAAATATTTTCCCAGTGGTTACTATGTTTTGATGTTTTTTCCAAAAGTTATTAACAAGTACTACTTTCATCAAATACGTGAACGCCATGACCATGGATGAACAATTTTTACTATTTTTTTATTTTTG
Source organism: Dasysyrphus tricinctus (assembly GCA_963921185.1). Classification (NCBI taxonomy): domain Eukaryota; kingdom Metazoa; phylum Arthropoda; class Insecta; order Diptera; family Syrphidae; genus Dasysyrphus; species Dasysyrphus tricinctus. The sequence goes on along the minus strand of OY992532.1, from coordinate 25,318,732 downwards.
TAATATTCTAGTATAACTGTTGTAATAGATGAGTGGTAAAATTTAATAGAAGATTTTGCATTTTTTTTATTATAAATTTTTAAAATATTTTTTTTCAGTACAATCATTTATATTTTCAAAAAAGTTTGACCACCTCTAATAAATTAAAATTTTATGAAAACATGAATAGCCAATTACTTAAAAAATTATTCAATCTGTGTGGCAAAAAATTCATAACATCTTCCCCCAATTAACTTTATTAACCAATTAAAATTGTCACGTAATTCATCCTAGGTTTCTGCTGATTCCTTAATTAATCCACCATTATCACATTAATCCTTCAAAACAAAAAAATTGTTGAGTGGAAGAAAAGTCCCTTCAAATCAGCCTAAGGATATAATTAAACGTAAAATAATTCAGTTTTCCTTCTCTTTTTAATCAAATTATCTGTTTTCGTTCGTAATTTTATTTCTTTTTGCTTTGCTTTGGTTTTGCTTTGTGTTTTTTGAAAGTGATAATTCATAATTACCTCTTAATGGGAATAATCGCAAGGAGCAAGGACAATGCGTATTTTCATCTTCACTTATTCTCACTCCTACAAAAATCCCTCACCACCAACATTATTTTATGATAAATTCTTAATTCATGTCCTAGTTATATTTTTTTTTTTCTGAAGATGCTTTTTCTCCCACTTCTTTTTTATCCATCTCCTGTGTAAAGTACTTTGCACTCACCATCAGGATAATAGTACTTAATGCTTTTTTTCACTCAGCATAACAACAAACACACCTCCTTCCAAAAAACACCGCATTCCATTCATCATCTCTGACTCTCTCTCCACTGATGGTTCTTTGCTGAGACGTTAAGCTGAATAAAGCCCCAGGATTATTCCACAAGCAAGATATAATCAAATCAATCTGGCACAGTGAGGAGCAGCAACAATTCTTCTTTTTATGATAATAATAATTCTTCTTCTCTCTCACTCTACTCTCTGTCTCTTCTCTTGGAGAAATATGAATAAACGTGAAATGAATTAATGTTGTCATTCGTTTTGTTTATGTTTCGTCGCCCTGTCACTAATGTAATTTTTTTCTTTTTCTGTTATTTTTTTTTTAATTCCATTATTCTGGAGATATGTGGGTAACTTTGAAAAAATTAAAATTATTTACTTACAAAGCCACAGGATTTTAATACTTATGTCACCATTTTATTTTACAACTTAATCATTTCCGGATGAGTTTATATTCATTTGGATTAAGTCAGTGGTAGAAAAAAGCATGTTAAAAACCATACGAGTATGCGACTTTGCATTAAGAATTGTTGGTGTTATGAAGATATAGGTGGTATGAGATAGGCAACAATTTCATCTTGGTACCACACGGGTACTTAAAGTAACTACGACTGGCCGCGAGACCAGAAAAGCTTCAATTTCAATTTCATTTATTTCATTTCATCTTAAGAAGTCTTGGTCTCGTTTCAAGGAACCAAGAAAAGACCAATGCTATTACATTTGAAAGCATCTGAGACAAAACCAAGGCAGAACCGAAATTTTTGGACTAAAATTTACCGAAAGTTTTGTTGGTCTCGGTGATTTCGGAAGAAAAGATTAAAACCAAAAAATGTTATAAGAACATTAAATTGAGCTATTCAATGTTCATATTTTCAGAGACGATCAAACAAGAGTCTGGCTTGATCTCGTCTAAAGTAAATAGTGATTCAAAAACAAAATAAATATGTGATTGACTCAACCTAACTTCACTTTGAAAAAGCCTAGATCCTTGCAGCATAATGCCTTAAGTTGAGCAAATAATATAGCTTCCCACAATATAAATGATCGTTTAAACTTTTAAAATTGTTCTTCAAAAGTTTTGCATAAAATTCGAAAACTTTATTTTTGTGTTTAACACCCAAGACACAAGTTTTTCTTTTAAGTGTTCAGGGCTGCTCATTTTCCCTGCTTTCAACTTCATACCTTTTTTTCACGTAATGACTATATTATTGATCCATCATTATTCGTAAGCACGACGTTATTTAATCACAAAAGTTGTTTTAAAAGAACCCAAATCCCACTGACCTTTAAATTTGTTTTTTTGTTTGTATATTTTATACTAAAAATGTTAAAATTAAAAATAATAAACTCCCACAAATATAATTTTAAAACAAAGCACAAACCCAAAAAAAAATTTCTCTTTTATAAAAAAAATGCAAATTTAATGACTTGCACGGAAATTCTCAAAGTTCCCATTGGAGAATTACTTTAAATCTGTCATTCAAGGTTTTTTTCTTCTTTTTGGAATTCTATCTTCTTGATAAAAAGTTATCATCACAGTTGTTTTCTTTTCTTCTGCGAATCTGTGTATTTCAGTTTAGTAAAAGTTTACCCGCTGCATTACCATAACAACAAAGAAATGAACTTTGTCTTTCATTTAAGTTAAGTAAGTTTATGTTTAAATCAACTGACACAACAATAAGAACAAAAAAAAAGTTTCTAAAGTAAGACGAAAAAAAACACCATAAGATGTCAATCTATTCTATAAAAAATGCGAAACTAAGCCAAGAAATATTTTATTAATTCGTGACTTGCTAAAAAGTTTGGTAGCTTTGGTGCCTGTAATTGTCAAATAAATTTGGGGCAGATCTTAAAGATTTTGGTTTGTCAGCGACAACACAATGATTTAAGTTGACACACTTTTTTAAGTTTTAACTACTCTAAAATTCATTTAGGAAAAAAACATTTCACTGAAAAAAGATAAGTAGATAGACCCAAGTCACCATATTGTTGTTTTTGTGACGTCAAACTCATCTTTGAGTAGGTGACAGCATTTTTTTGTCATTAAAGTACTTCTAAGTACTCACCTTGACAGCTGTTTTTCATTATGATTTCGGGAATCACCTTGCACGTATTCGTGAAGTGCTAAACAATTAAACTTCGTGCACATCGAAATGATAACTTTTTGTTCATTTCACGATTTCACTGATCAAAATTTGACGCATGACCTAGCGATGTATCAAACCGTTCATTCTCCAAACCGAGTTAAGCCGAGTTGGAATTGAACCAAACCGAGTTGCAAACCATGTTGGCCAACTCGGTTTGACGAGAAATCATTAAATAGTTTTTGTGCGTAGGTTTAGAATGATTTGGTTCGGTTTGCTTCAAGTCGTATTATAAGGCTGTGTATCAAAAGTAAATCGAGTTGCAAACCAAGCTGGCCTGTACAATTGGATTTCCGTAACAGTAGGAAAACTGAAAATTAATTACTTTTGTAGGCGTTTTTTAATCCATCGAAATGGAATTTGAGAGTTGATGGCTTGACAGATAGGGGACAAACTATACATATTTTGACGGAAAAAAGTGAATTTCGATCCAAATGTCACCACATTGCCTTAAATCAATTTTCTTCAAAAGTTTCTGACTTTTCAGGGGTTTTTAATACATCGACATCACAGCCGATCCCTTAGTGGAATTTGACAGTTTATGGCTTGACAGATGAAGGACAAACTATTTTGACAGAAATAGTGTATTTTCTTCCGAATTTACTTCAAAATGTTATCCATGAATGATCTCTTTTTTCCGAGCAGTAAGAAATCTGTGAAAACAAATTTGATTTTGTAGAGGGCTTTTAACATCGTAGCAATCCTTCAATAAATTTTGACAGTTGATGGCTTGACATAGGGAGGAAGATCTATATTTTGACAGAAAGAGTGTATTTTCGACCAAATATCGCCCAATTGCCCTAAGATTGCTTTTTTGCAATACAAAATCTGTACAAATTTCAGATTTTCTTAGGTTTTTTTTTTTAATATTTTGAAAAGTAAAATATTTTGCGTTGACTTCCATATCCTCAATAGCATTAAGCGCATGCAATCGGTTGAAGGTTACTCGGTTAGATTTTTATTCGATTTCAATTATTACTTAGGGCTACAAAGCCAGAAAGAAACTTGTTCAGAATTCAGAAATAGATCAGAATAGAAAATGGTAGTGGATACACAGTCCAGTGCATGAGGATCGCTAAAGCCAGCCAACTTAGCAAAGCACTCCAATGACTCAACTTGGACGATAATGGCCAACATTTCCATCAACCCGGCCTCATGAAGTGCGGAAAGTGATCTCCAAAGTTAAATCCTACAACGCTGCTGGTGCGGATGGTCTCCTAGCCGAACTATTCAAAACAGCGGGAGATGAACCAACTTATATGTTCGATGCATGGCACCTACTCTGACATGACCCAACTATAGAGACATAAGTTTCCTTAACGTCGTTGTATGTATATAAAATCTTTTCAGCAATACCGTTTGATCACTAAAAACCTTTTGTCAACGATATGATCATATTGGATGTATTGGATGTATTGAAGGCTATCAATGAAAAAGGCTTCTCAACACTATGGGCTTCGTCACAATGGATAGATATAACTTCTAAGTTGTCAAGGACAAAATGACATCAGTGCAGACATCAACTGAAAAAATTATCTTTACTTTGGACTTGGGAGGCATTTGAGTAGTAAGGCAAATTCTCACATGGAGACCTTATACAAGAGCTAAGTCATCCCTGCCTTGCTGTATAAGACAGAAGCATGGACTTTTAAAGAATCGTCGAGGGATTTTGTGTATCGAAGGAGTCTGGGGAAAAAAACATTAAACGATGAACTTAAGGTACTGGCTATTCATAAACATTGACCTGGTCAAAAGGCTGAAAATAGAGCGGTTAAGGTGGCTGCTACAAGTGGATTGATGAAAAACAACGCCCCAGGCCGACGAATCTTCGACACAAACCCTGAGGTAAACGTAGCAAATGAAAACCATCAACAGGTGGCATTTTCCTACTAAAGGTGGCGCTACAGTCCGGGGTGGACTGTAACGCCACATACCCCTCATCCAACAGGCTTCTTCCAGCCGGCTCGGTCACTAGCTTAGCTAGTTATCTCCAGTTTCACACTAAAAGTTGGTTAAGGTTCTCTTCCACTTGCATACCCGCACCTGTAACTCTACTATGTGACATCCCACGGAGTTGGATTCAAAGACTTTCCGGACCGGAGCACTGAAGTTCCTTTTGCTCTAGGTTACCCAGTCACCTCAAGCTCAGTTGTTGTTGTTGGCTTTTCACTTTTGTGGCTAGACTGGTATCGCTGTACAACTCGTACAGTTCTCTTTTGTATCTTCTTCTTCATTCTCCATCTAAACAGTTGGGACCAGAATCTACCCAGAGAATTTTCCTCTCAAAAAAAGCACCAAGCGCTCTCATCATCGTATCCTAACAAAACGTCTACATCCTTCACAATGCGCTGTAAGGTTTTTTAATTATGGTCACGTCTTTCTCTTGAATTCTGCTTCCGCTAAGACAGTTGATTTCCATGTTGTTCCTGGTCTTCCAACCCGCGGCGCACCGCCGTGCACACTGAGGATTCCATTCAAAACACTGCTTTGCTATTTCATCGTTTGATTTCCTCAGTGTGTGACCAATCCAACGTCATTTACGCTTTCTTATGTCGACGTTCAGCTGCTCTTGACTTGTCCTGCACCACAATTCCTTTTTTGAAATTATTTGTGGCCTGCGAATCTTTAGGATGTGACGAAGACAGCGATTCACAAAGCTCATCACACACTTCTCATGCTCTTTCTTTTTCCTTTTCAGAAGGCGGTTTTCCTCTCTCCTCTTCTGCTCACAGAGCTCGCTATCAGCTTTGGTGTTTGCCTGTATGTACTTGCTGGCATTTTTCGTCGAACCAGGGGCCTATTTCTGCGCTACTACAACAGAGCTACATCAGCTACATCAACTACATCGTACATCTTAATACTACAACTACACAAGTTAAATTTGTCTAATTCAAACATACAACTGGAGTTATGAAATAAGAGACAAAAAAGTTTAACAAATAATAATTGTAACTGATGTAATTGTGCGATGAAGTTGTAAAATGTAGTTGATGTAATTGGTGTAGTAGCGCAGAAATAGGCCCCAGGTGTGGAATCGGCTAAGGTGATTTGTGATAACTGACAGTCACAACACAATAGCAAAACTATGGCAATGTGACTATCAACTATCACAAATCACCTTAGCCGATTCCACCCCAGGGTTTTTACTGTGGTGGTTGTGCTAGGCCCATCACGTCAGAGGCCATCTCAAATGGCTTCCTGGCAATTCTTCCACTGGTTCTCGATTCTTGAAGTTGGCGGCATAGCGCATAGGACTATTTAAGAATGCGCGAGAGACTTGATCAGAAAAGGAACTGGCAATTTATTGCAACTGTAGCTGTCCGACGTCAAACTTCCTTACAGTAATTCCCTGTTTTGGTTTTGGTCTGGATATCCGTAGCATTACTTTGGCTACAATTAGGTAGTGATCCAAGTCAACGTGGGCTCCTCGAAATGTTCGAATATCCTTGATACTGGCGGAGTGCCTTGCGTCGATCGCAATGTGGTCAATTTGGATAGTGTTTGATTGACCAGGAATTCGACGTGTCCCCTTGTGTATATCGAGTTGTGGGAGCTGCGTACAAGCTACTACAACGTTTCGTCCCGCAGCAAAGTCGACTAACCTGAGTCCGTTATCCGAGGTGGTGTCGTGGAGGCTATATCTTCCGATTGTGCCACCAAAGACGTCTGCTCTTCCCAGTTTTACATTTAAATCACCCAAGACAATTTTAATATGTCATATTGGTACTCGTCCTTGGTGTCATCATCTTTCTCCTCTGTGGGGGCATATGCGTATATGAGGTTTTTGTTGGCGAATTTTGACCTGATGTGAATTGTCGTGAGGCGCTCGTTCACATAGTTACAAATCATGACTTCTTGCCTGAGTCTGCCTCTAAGGACGACTTCAACTTCAAAGAGACGATGCCCTTGTTGTTGATGACAGTGACCGTAGTAGATGTCACTGTCTTCAGTTTTTTTTCGCCCGGCCCATCTCATCGCACCTCTTGGATGGCGGTGACGTGTGGTTTGCAGAAGTCTAGGACCTGCTTTATATGTTCGGCTGAACGAGGTCTATATAGAAAGACAAAACATTCCTGTGCAGATCCGAATTTCGTTGTCTTTATTTCGTTTGCTACGTTCGTCAACAGTAAATCCATTCGTATCCAAGGCTTGTTGCTGCTTCGCCCCTGAAAATCGCTTTTCGTTCCCTAGAAGTCACCTTGACGGCACGACCCCCAACCTGGAGGACCAGCCTCTTATATTATAATCCCGAAGGCGGGGAGCCGGATAAGAAGGAAAAGAATTGCTTGCTGCTTTGTCTTCTTTGGGCGATAATGTCAATACAAAAATAATCACCTATCACTGTTTTAGAGCCTATCGACGCGACGTTAAAGATTATGTAGTAGCACCGCAAGTCTATATACATACAAGCTTCCGACCAATGTCGGATAAGAAAATTCATCGATCATCGAGTCGATCTTTTGCAAAGTGTACACCTTGGTGTAATGGAGTACCATCTATCACACACGCCCACCGATGGTATCGGAATACTGTTAGCACAACTGCTAAGACATCATTTTCTTCTTATATAAGCCAAAATGGCATGATAATCCTCTGTACTTTGATTGATGTGTGTGGGCCAAGTTGAATGTATTTGAAAACATTTTATATTTCTTTATTAATTCGATGCCGATCGCAACAAGTATTTGGAATAATGAGAATCTTGCTAAGAAATATAAATATATATAAATTTAATTTAAACAAGAATTGTTTATAGACACAATTACATACATCCTCAAAGCTTCACAGTGTGGCCTTAAATTCACCCGGCAATATGTGTCACAGTCAATGGGTAAAACACACGAGTAAACTCTTCAACCACACATAAATATTCTTGTAGAGTTTTGTTTCCAAAATTCACTTCCAATACAAAGAAAAATTAAAAACTGAAATTTGTCTAGATACTTTTTATCAAAATAAAAATGTTAAAAGTTATCAACTATGTACTTATTATTTTCATCCTTAAACTTTTACTATTATCTTCGGTAAAATTTTCTCAAATCCAGGGTTAATATTTCCATGGTGTCCAAAGCCAGCTCCAATAGTAGGAATGCCAGTATTGCAAATTCTCTCAACATTCAAATCAATATAACGACACTCAGATAGGTCTACCTGAGAAAAAGCTTTTAAGACAAATTAAATATTAGAAGTCAATAAAGATCTTTGTTTTGTAGGTATAGTTGTTCAGTAGATTCAAAACTTACCATTATTATTTATACAGTTTGATATTTTAAAACTACATTCATTGCCAAAACGTTTGCAAATATTACCCGATTTGCCACATATGTTTACTGAATCGCCTTTGACACACTTTATAGAACATATTCCAGCAGCTTGTATGGGCCACGACGTTAATAGCGTAGTAACAACTGGAGCAAATATTACAAACAAAAACAAAACAATATTAAATCTTCTGTTATTGAAAATATGTGTCACAATTAATATGCATTAAACCAGTCGCAAAACCCACCGATAACAAAAATAAAGAAAAAATATTTCATTTTGAAATATAAATGCTCCGAAACTCCAAGGTATTCTATTAAAGAGCTGTTTAAGACTAAAACAATTAACTCGACTCGCTAGGCCTTCAGTTTATACATTCGTAATTTAAGTTTATCTTTTTTTTGGGATTACTCATAACCATTACCTATGATAATATTTTATTGGATTCTCAAATATTATGATGAGAATTCTTTTTGCTTATCAAAATTGAAAGGCCGTTGTTTGGGCCTTAGTATAGAATAATGGTTTGAATTTTGAATATAACTATTCATACACCAGTCAGTGGTGATAAAACATCTGTTTATTATATTTACTAAATAATATTATTTACTTTTGCAAAGTTTTATAAGGTTTTGTAGTCTTTTAAGAAGTATATATCACAACAAAAACATAAATGTTAAAAAAAGAGCCAAGTTCTTATATGTACAAGAAACCTGTGCGTAAAAAGTCTGCCGAAAAAAGTAATGAGATCTAAAATACATGCCAAGTATTAAGTTCATGAAGTTTAATATCAAATATCTTAAGTAGAGTAATATCGAAAACACTCCAAACTATGACAGAAATTTGGTATTTAATGATTACTGATTAAAATTTGGTGGGTTCACTGGTCAAGTTTTCATACAGTTAAGTTTGTGATTAAGTACATATGTAATTAAGGGAAAACTTGCCAAGTAAACCCACCAAATTTTAATCAGTAATCATTAAATACCAAATTTCTGTCATAGTTTGGAGTGTTTTCGATATTACTCTACTTAAGATATTTGATATTAAACTTCATGAACTTAATACTTGGCATGTATTTTAGATCTCATTACTTTTTTCGGCAGACTTTTTACGCACAGGTTTCTTGTACATATAAGAACTTGGCTCTTTTTTTAACATTTATGTTTTTGTTGTGATTTCACTCCTTTTTGCAAAGATTTATTTTGCCAGGTGAAAATCAAGCCCTAACGCTCTACAAAGTTTCATAATTCTACAACAATCAGAAGGGCTTCATATAGTTTACAAGAACTTTTGAGAAATTGGGTGGATGCCACGCCCCTGAACTGAAAGTTCCAATTTTACGATTTTTTTCTTTCAAAATATTTGAAGCTCTAACGACCTACCAATTTTTATCGTTCTACAACAATCGAAAGTGCTCCATATTATTTATAAGAATTTTTAAGAATGTGGGTAGATGCCACGCCTCCTGAATGGAAAATTTCAATTTTTCAATTTTTCTCTTTTGAAGTACTTCAAGCCCTACCAATCTACCAATTTTTATCGTTCTACAACAATCGGAAGTGCTCCATATAATTTATATGAATTTTAATGAATGTGGGTGGATGTCACGCCCCCTGAATGGAAAATTCCAATTTTTCAATTTTTCTCTTTCTAAATACTTCAAGCCCTACCGATCTACCAATTTTCATCGTTCCGCAACAATCAGAAGTGCTCCATATAATTCATAAGAATTTTTAAGAAAGTGGGTGGATTCCACGCCCCCTGAATGGAAAATTCCAATTTTCCAATTTTTTTCTTTTTAAGTACTTCAAGCCCTACCGACCTAGAAATTTTCATCGTTCTACAACAATCGGAAGTGCTTCATATAATTTATAAGAATTTTTAAGAATGTGGGTGGGTGCCACGCCCCCTGAATGGAAAATTCCAATTTTTCAATTTTTCTCTTTCTAAGTACTTCAAGCCCTACCGATCTACCAATTTTCATCGTTCTACAACAATCGGAAGTGCTCCATATAATTTATATGAATTTTAATGAATGTGGGTGGATGTCACGCCCCCTGAATGGAAAATTCCAATTTTTCAATTTTTCTCTTTCTAAATACTTCAAGCCCTACCGATCTACCAATTTTCATCGTTCCACAACAATCAGAAGTGCTCCATATAATTCATAAGAATTTTTAAGAAAGTGGGTGGATTCCACGCCCCCTGAATGGAAAATTCCAATTTTCCAATTTTTTTCTTTTTAAGTACTTCAAGCCCTACCGACCTAGAAATTTTCATCGTTCTACAACAATCGGAAGTGCTTCATATAATTTATAAGAATTTTTAAGAATGTGGGTGGGTGCCACGCCCCCTGAATGGAAAATTCCAATTTTTCAATTTTTCTCTTTCTAAGTACTTCAAGCCCTACCGATCTACCAATTTTCATCGTTCTACAACAATCGGAAGTGCTCCATATAATTTATATGAATTTAAATGAATGTGGGTGGATGCCACGCCCCCTGAATGGAAAATTCCAATTTTTCAATTTTTCTCTTTCTAAGTATTTCAAACCCTACCGATTTACCAATTTTCATCGTTCTACAACAATCGGAAGTGCTCCATATAATTTATATGAATTTTAATGAATGTGGGTGGATGCCACGCCCCCTGAATAGAAAATTGCAGATTTTCGATTTTTTCCTTTGTATGCACCACAAGGCCTACCGTTGTGCGAAATTTCAAGTTTCTACGATGTCGGGAAGTGCTCCATAATTTTGATGATCTGTCAGTGAGTCAGTGAGTCAGTGAGTCAGTGAGTCAGTCAGTCAGTTACGGTTTTTGCGATTTTTGAAGTCCTATATCTCGGGAATTACTTATGCTAAAGAGTTGAAATTTGGTGAGCCATCTGTGCTTGCTCAGCTCAGCAAGTGCTCCGAGTTTGAAGTTTCTGACTTTATTGGTACTGAAGTTAGAGGGGGGTTGAAAATCGCCTGAGTTTGTTCCTGTAAAAAGGGTGTAGTGCCGCGAACTTGGCTGGGCACTGCCGTGCCCTTTGATTTTTTTATTTTGATTGCTTCTGAACAATTCGATTTTGGTATAAAGAACATTTATCAAAAGTAAATCCAAAGCATTTGTTTAAAAAATATGTTTGAACTCTAAGTTTTATGGCTAGAGCCAAAATTGGGAAATAATTATGAAGTAAATTCAATTATAATTACTCCTAACTGAAATCTCCAAATACTTTTTGAATTACTCATACATTTAATTAAAGAAACTCAATTCCTTATTACATATAATTGAAAAGTGTCATTTACTTTTAATTCAATAAGGTTAATTTAATTATTGAAACCAAAAGTAATCATCAATAAAATGCACGACTGGAACGCATGTCTTCCCCTAATGTTAAAGTTGCTTGGAATTTAAGAACTTTTAAAATATGTAGTCATTATAGAAAAATAATAAAAAAAAATTAAAAATATAAAAAAAAGCATTTAAATCGTTTTTTAAATTGTATATAAATAACAGAATATATGTATGAAACAAAATTTAAAATCGTTGCCGCTATATAGAATTTTAGTTATATTTTTAAAACTAAATTTTGGGATGCCAGTTAATATACATTTACGAAATAATTTTCAAAAAAAAATCACTAACCCGTTTTCAAAATATTGAATTTTCAAAAAAAAAAATATATTTTTTTTTAAAAATCCAAAATTTACTTTTTTCAAAATTTTGATATGCAATATTATTGACATTTTAAAGTAGCTTTTGTATACAAAAATTGATTGAAATAGGTTGAGCTTAAAGAGAAAATAGAAAATCAAAAAAACCGTTATATGGCAGGTACCGTTAATGACAATTTTTGGAAATTTTTTTGTATACCAAAAAGTTCACCATATACACAATAATACACTGATTTTTTATCAAAATCGTTGGGGCCATTTTCGAGATTTTTCTCAGCGGTAAAATTGCAAGTACCGTTATTTTTGGAGCTAAAAAAAAATTTAAATTTAGCCTTTGAAAAGTTACAGAAAAATCTTAAGTTCAAAATTTGAAGCAAATCGCTTCAGTGGCTTAGGCTGTAGTTTGAGGTACAGACAGACAGATAGACAGAATTGTGCCACCCACTTTTTTCATTTTTTTTGCACGAATACAAAACTCGCCTTATATGTAGTACCTATATCGCAAGTAAAAAGTATGGTATACTTTGACCGAACATAATTTTTACTTGCGATGTATAGGTATTACTTAAAGTGTCAGTTTTAGTTTCATGAAAAAAAAAACATAACATTACGATGATAGAGAACAGGAAAGCTTCTGATATTGCTAGTAGTTATAGGCCGATAAGCTTGCTTATTAAAAGAATGAATCTTAAATATAATAGATAACGAAAAAATATTCCCTGACCAACAATTTGGATTCAGGAGATCTCATAGCACTTCTCACCAGGTTAAACGAATTTGTTCTCATGTCAAAGTTAACCGCGCTCAAGCCAAATCAACTGGTATGGTTTTATTAGACATAGAAAAGGCCTTTGATTCCGTGTGGCATAAAGGAATTATTTATAAAATGATAAAATTTGAAATTCCACTGTACTTATGTAAAATAGTTCAAAGTTTCTTATCCGATCGATGTTTTAGGGTTTTTGTAGACTCTGGTGTTTCTTCGTTAGTAAATTTCAATTATGGTGTACTTCAAGGCTCTGTTCTTGATCCACCCTTGTATAATTTATTCATATCGGATTTCCCAATCATCCCTTATTGTGAATCAGCAATTTTCGCAGATGACACAGCGATATTTTCATCAGACAAGCTCGCTCTCAATGTTGAGAGGAGTTTAAATCAGGCTGTTGAAATTTTGCAAGCATACTATATTAAATGGCAAATTAAATTGAACGCTGAAAAATTTCAAGCTATCTTTTTCTCACGGAAAAGAAAGTCTTGTTATCTTCCTAGCAGTAATCTTAAAATTAATCGGAAAGACATAAATTGAAAATAGGCATAGCTATTAAATTGCTCTACCCCTTCATAAATCGCAATTCCACTCTTACCAACGAAAACAAGATAATTATTTTCAAGGTAATCTTTCAAGCAATTTTGCTCTATGGTAGTCCTGTATGGGGAGATGCAGCTCTCTGTCACATAAAAAAAACTCCAGGTTTCTCAAAATAAATTGTTAAAAATGATGCTAAATCTACCCTGGCGCCATTCGACCATAGATCTTCATGAAAGAGCGAATGTTGAATTGATTTCTGAAAGAATACAGAAGCTCGAAGTCAACTTCCTTAGCAGCTGTGATTCATCTGATAACCCACTCATATTACAACTTTGTAATCAAAATCTGTGATAAATATTTGTTCTTTTGTATCAATTTATGTTTTTGATTTCTAATGCAATTGTTATTTATTTATTTATTTGTTTAAAGACTTAAATTTATTTATTTTTTTTCTTTATTTATTGATTTATATACTTATTTATTTATATATCTATTTATTAACTTATTTATTTATTTATTTATTTAATTTATTTATTAATTTTTGTTTTAAGTGTTCATTAATTTATTTTTTCAACTATTTAATTATTTATTTTTTTTGTTTTCTTTTTTATTTATAATTTGTTTTTAATGTTAATTTATTTATTTGTTAAAATGTTCACTTATTTATTTATTTATTTGATTTATTTATTTATTTATTAATTCTTGTTTAAAGTGTTTATTAATTTATTTGTTCAACTATTCAATCATTTATTTATTTATTTGTTTTTATTTATATCATGTTTTCACTGTTTATTTATTTAATTGTTAAAATGTTCACTTATTAATTTATTTATTTATTATTATTTTGGTTTAATTGTTCATTAATTTATTTGTTTTTAAATGTTCACATAATTATTTTTTCTTTTTATTTATCTATTTATTTATTTATAATTTACTCATTAATTAATTTATTTATCTATACATATTGAGTTTAATTACTCATGAGTTGTTTATATATTTTTGCTTCTTTCATTTTTTCTTTTTTTTACATATATAAACTCATTGTTATTAACTAATTGCAATCAAGTCATCTCTCTTATCTATTTTTTATTTAATTTAAATTGAAGGTTTTTAAAGCATTTTCCTTCAGATAAACCATTGCCCAAATGAAATTTCTATTATAAATATGGTAATGTTTCAGTTGTAAGATAAGCTTAATCAAATCTCTGAATTGTAAAATGAGCGGTTACATAGCCTTTTTTAACTGTTTTGCTAAATAAAATATATCTATCTAAGTGGGTGGCACAATTCTGTCTGTCTGTTTGTATCTGGATCTAAAGCCTAAGCCAATGATGCGATTTTCTTCAAATTTTGAACTTTTTGAAATTTTTTTAAACTCTAAGAATAACGGTACTTGCCATAAAACCGTTAAGGAAAATTTAATTTATCTCAAAAATAGTTCCAAGAATTTTGATAAAAAAATCAGTGCATTATTGTAGATATGGTGTACTTTCTGGTAAGAAAGAACATTTATTAACGGTACCTGCCATAAAAGCTTTTTTTATTATTTTCGGTTTTCTCATTAAACGCTTATCCGATTTCAATAAAATTTCTTAGCTCTGTTTAGAATATAAATAATACTGCATACCAAAATTTTGAAAAAAATAAGTTTTGGATTTTTAAAAATAGATTCAATGTTTTTTTTGAAAATTCAATATTACAAAAACGGGTTGATGAATTATTTTGAAATTTCAGTTTTAAATGTATATTAATATATACTCAAAATTGGCATACCAAAACTTTTTTTGGAAAATGTAAACAAAATTATGTACGTATAAACAATTATTTTGAAGAAAACGGCTCCAGCGATTTTAAATTGTTTTTTGCATATAGTCATATTTTTTCAAGTTATCAAATGGCATACTTTTTTGAGCTCTAAGTTATTTATGAGGCTGTTTATATATGTGTTTTTTTTTTTTTTTTTGGTATTTGTGCGAGTTTTTGATTTTTATAAAGTAAAATGTGCAGAGATTTTTGGTATATACAGGGTGTCCCGGACCTGAGTGGAAGTATTTAAGGGTGTGGCTCTCTTGGGGTTATTCTAAAAAAAAAAAATGTATTGGGGGAAAGTTGCATCTTCCCTCCTTAAAGCAGGGGGGGCAGTTTCTGAAACATTGACTTTAAATGCCAAAAAGAAAACATTAAAAATCAACGAAAACACATCTAATAATGTGCTATAGTTTTTTTGAAAGCCATTCCATTCTTGCATTTGGTTCTAAATCAAGTTGCTTAAGCGAATAGTTTTCGAGAAATAAAATTTCAAAGTCAAATTTAAAAAAAAAATTGTGATTTTTTTTCTTACGTCGATATTTTTCATAATTTTACATAACTAAGTGTTTTTTTTTTGTGTTCAATATTCAATGCCCTCATTACTTTTTAGTCCATTACCGAAAACCAAATGTAAAAATCTTTCTTAGTTTTTGAAAAATTATGAAAAAACAAAAGGTACTTTTATCAAAAAAGCCCATAAAATTAATTTATTCATGAATTATCCATAATTTAACGCCTTTTTCGAGCTTATTTGGTAAAAGTTTCTTTCGTTTTTTTCTTAATTTCTCAAAAATATCTAAACTAAGAAAGATTTTTAACATTTGGTATTCGGTAATGGACTACAAAATAATGAGGGCATTAAAAAAAGACTGTAAATTGTTTTCCAAATAATCTGGTACAATTATTAATTTCGTTTGTCGAACACCGTACTGCACAACGAAAAGCAGAATCAAATTGTTCGTTTAAGATTTCGTTTCTTTTCGCATTAGCAGCGTACCTACTAGGCTTTAGGACTAGATGTTTCTCAGGAACTAACAGGATTTATAAAAGGGTGAAATGAATTAAAAGTACGGTATCTGAATTTAAACATCCTGATTGTGACCTTATTTTAAAGGGACAATACTTAAAGGGCAGTTGAAAGGCTAAATACTCCTCAAAATTCAGATATTTATAGGGTGAAATGGGGTAAACAAATTATGGAATCCAATTTTTAATGTTCATTTGTGTGTAAAAGGTTATAGTAAGATGGATTTCCAGAGCTACGTGCTACATAAAAGGTGAAATGGGGTAGACACAAAAAATAGTACATCGCTCATTTGTTACACGACCGTCATAAGTCCATGTTTTGTTGTTTCGAAATAAATTCAATTAAAAATTTCGTTTTCATGAAAAATATATGAAAAAAAAGACAGTAATACAACAAAAACAATGTGCTCTTCCCCGGATTGAAAAGAGATATCGATGAATAAAACATCATAACCACAATTTTACACTTTCATAGTTCAAAATCATCAATTTTTTCGTAGTGCCGGTCTTGTAACAAATGGGCGATATCCAATTTTGATTTTTTTTTTGTGTTTTATAAGTTGTCCTGCAATCAAGTTCCATTAGGTGGACGGTTTGAGTTATATGTGCAGATATCATGCTTTTTATAGTGCACGGTGGTTGCATGGGCGGCCCATAGAAGTAGGTTGGTAGTAGGTTGCAGGTAGCAGCCATAAACCCCAGTGGATATAAGAACAGATTTCGAACTACTTTTTTAAAGAGGAAGTTCCTTTTGTTAAGTTTACTTTTAAACGAAGAAACTCGTTAAAAAAAACATAATGCCCGCTTATTGAATAATACGAATAACATCCTGTTAAATGTATGTATTTATATTTTTTGTAAATTTTTTGTCGAAACTTTTGTCTATCCGAGTGAAGCCAGGGCGCGCCAGCTAGTGATCACTTAAATTACTCGATAGGTAGATATCTATACTTAAAAACTTCATAAAAAAGGATATAAACTTCTGTTTTATTTTATTAGTCGGTAGATAATAAATTTTCTGTTCTTTTAATTTATTTATTGTGATTTAAAAAGTTAGTGAAGTTTTTATGAGAACTTGATTTCAATTTAACCTTGTGTGTTTTATGAAATTTCATCACAGTCCTACAAAATAAAAACATACATTTTTTGTTGCTAATTAAGATATTCCAGGTTTAAGTATATGACTGTTAGAGAAGAATACCCCCATTCCTCAGATAACTTTTACAAACTTTCTATATAAACTCATAAAAAACATATCGCATAAACCAAAGAATAAAGAACCAACTCGAAAAGTTTCTTTGCGAATTATTTGCTGGCAAATCTCACTTTTACTGGAAGTTATTCTTATTACGCATACATATTTGTCTTTTATGTTCAATTTCCTATTTCCCCTCATCATTTCTTTATAATCTTTCTTATGATTTAAGAACTTTCCTTTGTGAATAAAACCATGACGTTGACATCATAAAAAATGTATCCCATTCTTAACTGGATGAAGGAAGCTTACAAAAACTTTAAACTCAAAGGAAACCTAAAACAATTTCACATCATACAAAAAAAATCCTTGGGGTGGTGCTGGATATGGTAGAGGTCAGTTAAAAGGTTTGTCGTAGCAGTCGTCCGGTCCCCTTGAACTTGTAAAATGATAATAAATCATTTAAAAAAAATGTATGTTCTGACATTTGAAATAATCCACACCAACATACATATTCGTGCAAGTAGACAAAAGTGCTTTATTGAAAAAAAAAAAATGGGAGAGAGAAAGACTGAGTGCGAGAGAAAGAGAAATGAAAAAAATTGTGTTAAAACTTAAAAGTAACTTTTTGTGGCTGTGACTGTTCAAATTCCATATTAACTTTTGTTCTTAAAAGTGCGTTACCTTATGAAAAAGCACTCAAGACGTCAACAAATGCTGACAGTATTTTCAAACTTTATAGCAAAAATAGCACACGCACATTAACAATGAAAACAATCAAATACAAAAATTTGTCAAAGAGGTTTTCACTTTTAACTTATTATTCCAATTTCAATAGGAGGAAAATAAATATAAGGGGCGAGGATTTTAAAACATAACTCAGGAGCTTTAATTTGAAAGAAGAAAATTTAAATTCGAATCACAATTCCACAAAGGAAACGAAGGAATGGAAGGACATTAAATCTATACATTCAAGTGAAATTTCATATTTCATTTTTTTTTCTAAAAAAATTTCAGTTTCGATTGGGCTCTACTTTTCTTTAAGAATTTGAACATATTTTGTTTAAGGATAAGACCGATTTGTGATGCATGGAATAATTTTTAAGGCAGTTTCTACACCTGTGACTCAAGTTCATGCATTGTTCACCATCATCATCTAGACATATATTGCCTCGAATAACGCACTCAATTTGCGGGACATTAAAAAGGACGACATGGCCGACGTTTTTTTGCATCAAGCTTGAAGAATGGAAATGAAATGAGGTCTACAATGAGGTGCTGATATTCAAAGAAGACCTGTGTCTTAAGGTGGGTCCACACTATGCCGATCAATATTGTTGGTTAACATTGTCGATCAACATGCTAGTGTGTACGTGAAAAACTTTCGTAGCAAACATTTGTGTGGTTTGGAATTTTCTGATCGATGCGTAAGGATCCAACCGAAGGGTTCAGGGTTCGAATCCTGGTGGTGCCCAACTTTTTTTATTTTGTCTTGTGAACAATAAAGTTAAAACGATATTACTAACTATAATACTTATAGCCCAGGAAAAATGTACAAATAAATTGCCAATCTGCGGGAAAATTCCAAGTGAAGATTTTTGAATGCAATTATCTTTATTTGTGCCTAAGGAATACGCATGCAAAAGTCTACAAACGAAACTGGCTTGCGTTAAAAGTTATTCAAGGTTAAATGTCGAAAATACCGGTTTTCCACGTATAACTTTGAAACGGTACATGGTATTAAAAAGTAATAAATACAAAACTTGTAGATAATATGATTATCTACAAGAAATGTTAAAACACTTTTTTTTTCTCTGACTGATGGTTAAGAAGATATCGGCGTTTCAAAAAACGTAAATTGACGAAAATATCCCTTTTTTGCGTATAACTCAGAAATGGTGAGTTTTCTTGAAAAAATTTATAGACAAAGTTTGTATACTATGTTACCCTCTATTAAAAAAAAAAATTAAATTTTTTCTAAGAGTAATAATTTTAAAGATATAATTATTTGAAAAATTTCGTCAAAAACCTGAAATTCCAGACTTTTGCTTTTAAATCTTAAATAACGAAATTTTCATTAAATAATTTATGTTCAGCTTATAGACTATAATGTAATCTACAAAAAATATTAACACACTTTTTTCCACACGAGTGACCAGTAACAAGATATTGCTACTTCAAAAAGGTTAAGTATTGAAAATAAGGATTTTTCGCTTACCACTCTTAAACGGTATATGTTAGAAATTTTATTTTTACACAGTTTGTAGGTTATTTACCCTTCTACAAGAAAATAAAAAAAAATTTTTTTGTTTGCGGTTATTTAAAAGATATAATATTTTATATAAAATGCACAAAAGTCAAAAATAACGGTATTTTGCGGTTTTCTCTTAAATAGTGAAGTTTTTGAAAAATAATTTATACTTTTTGTATAAACAATAATATTCTCTATAAGAACTCTTATGAAGACTTTTTCGATATAAGGCCCCAATAAAAAGATATTGAGACTTCAAAAAGTATCAATTTTCGAAAATGCTGGTTTTTCCGGCCCAAAATGATTCGCCCAGCGACATAAAATAATAATAGGGTTTTTTAGAGAGACATAGTACAAACATTTTTTCATGCTGAGGGGGAGGTCTATCTCCCCCCAATTAACCGGGAGGAGCAATTTTCTGAAAATAGTAATAAAATTAAAAAAAAAAAATTTTAAACAAATGGCAACACTTAAAATAAAGTACTATATTTTTTTTTGAGATTTTCAAGTTTGTTCTTTAATTATTTTTTCAAAATAAGTTATTCCTGCCAATAGTTTTCGAAAAAAATACCTTCAAACCCAACATTAAAAAAAAAAAACTGAAAAAAAATTATATAGGTACTGTTCTTTTTTCAAAATATGAAATCAGGAATTATGTTAGTTTCTATTATACACTTTTCCTGTAATTTTTAAATGAACACTGAAAACCAGATGGTTTTATGCCATCTAGTTTTCGAGAAAATTGTAAACTAAGAAAACTATTTTTTTATTATATGTTTTTTTGGTAGTATATCTAGGAAAAATGCATTACCACTTCGGGAAAATTCCAAGTTAAAATTCTTAAGCGCAATTATCTTTAAATTACCATAAAGAATACTCGTGCAAAAGTCTACACACGAATCTGGCTTGCGCTAAAAGTTATTCAAGTTCAAACGCCAGCAGAATCTTCTTTTACAGCATAACCTTTTTTTTTTTGGATAGTATCAAGGAAAAGGAAGATTCTGCTGGCGTTTGACCTTGAATAACTTTTAGCGCAAGCCAGATTCGTGTGTAGACTTTTGCACGAGTATTTTTTATGGCAATTTACAGATAATTGCGTTTAAAAAATTTAGCTTGGAATTTTCCTCAAGTGGAAATGAATTTTTTCCTTGATACTATCCAAAAAAAAAAGGTTATGCTCTAAAAGAAGATTCTGCTGGCGTTTGAACTTGAATAACTTTTAGCGCAAGCCAGATTCGTGTGTAGACTTTTGCACGAGTATTCTTTATGGTAATTTAAAGATAATTGCGCTTAAGAATTTTAACTTGGAATTTTCCCGAAGTGGTAATGCATTTTTCCTAGATATACTACCAAAAAAACATATAATAAAAAAATAGTTTTCTTAGTTTACAATTTTCTCGAAAACTAGATGGCATAAAACCATCTGGTTTTCAGTGTTCATTTAAAAATTACAGGAAAAGTGTATAATAGAAACTAACATAATTCCTGATTTCATATTTTGAAAAAAGAACAGTACCTATATAATTTTTTTTCAGTTTTTTTTTTTAATGTTGGGTTTGAAGGTATTTTTTTCGAAAACTATTAGCAGGAATAACTTATTTTGAAAAAATAATTAAAGAACAAACTTGAAAATCTCAAAAAAAATATAGTACTTTATTTTAAGTGTTGCCATTTGTTTAAAATTTTTTTTTTTAATTTTATTACTATTTTCAGAAAATTGCTCCTCCCGGTTAATTGGGGGGAGATAGACCTCCCCCTCAGCATGAAAAAATGTTTGTACTATGTCTCTCTAAAAAACCCTATTATTATTTTATGTCGCTGGGCGAATCATTTTGGGCCGGAAAAACCAGCATTTTCGAAAATTGATACTTTTTGAAGTCTCAATATCTTTTTATTGGGGCCTTATATCGAAAAAGTCTTCATAAGAGTTCTTATAGAGAATATTATTGTTTATACAAAAAGTATAAATTATTTTTCAAAAACTTCACCATTTAAGAGAAAACCGCAAAATACTGTTATTTTTGACTTTTGTGCATTTTATATAAAATATTATATCTTTTAAATAACCGCAAACAAAAAAATTTTTTTTTATTTTCTTGTAGAAGGGTAAATAACCTACAAACTGTGTAAAAATAAAATTTCTAACATATACCGTTTAAGAGTGGTAAGCGAAAAATCCTTATTTTCAATACTTAACCTTTTGAAGTAGCAATATCTTGTTACTGGTCACTCGTGTGGAAAAAAGTGTGTTAATATTTTTTGTAGATTACATTATAGTCTATAAGCTGAACATAAATTATTTAATGAAAATTTCGTTATTTAAGATTTAAAAGCAAAAGTCTGGAATTTCAGGTTTTTGACGAAATTTTTCAAATAATTATATCTTTAAAATTATTACTCTTAGAAAAAATTTAATTTTTTTTTTAATAGAGGGTAACATAGTATACAAACTTTGTCTATAAATTTTTTCAAGAAAACTCACCATTTCTGAGTTATACGCAAAAAAAGGATATTTTCGTCAATTTACGTTTTTTGAAACGCCGATATCTTCTTAACCATCAGTCAGAGAAAAAAAAGTGTTTTAACATTTCTTGTAGATAATCATATTATCTACAAGTTTTGTATTTATTACTTTTTAATACCATGTACCGTTTCAAAGTTATACGTGGAAAGCCGGTATTTTCGACATTAAACCTTGAATAACTTTTAACGCAAGCCAGTTTCGTTTGTAGACTTTCGCATGCGTATTCCTCAGGCACAAATAAAGATAATTGCATTCAAAAATCTTCACTTGGAATTTTTCCGCAGCGAAAGTACATTTTTCCTGGGCTATTATTCACAACAAATATTGCATTTTTCATCTAGCAAAAATGTCATTAATAACGCAAAAAACCAATAAATTATGTTCATGAAAATAAAACCCTACAAATGTTTTTAATAAAATGAAATTTGTTGAACAACTTTGTCGATTGCTATCCATTTGAATCGGGTTACGTTCGGGTCAACAAATGTTGATTGGCTTTGTCAATCAACACGTCTACACTTACTCAACACTGTTGATCAACGATGTTGATCTACACAATTCGACATAATGTGGACGCGGCCTTAGGGCTCAACAAAATGTCATAAGAGTTTCGTTATCGTTTGTTGTCGTTATCAGAACCCGAAACGATGCCAAGGATAGCTCCAAAGCATTTTAAACGATACCGAGATGATACCAAGACCGATTCCGAGACGATACTGCAATTTTTCGATTTTGGCGATACTTACAAAAGTTTCATTTGGTTTGGTATCGTGGCTATCCCTAATTATTTGTCTGCTCATGTGCGGCACAGTCTGTTGAGTAAATTAATTTTTTCTTCTGAACGCCTTTCTATTAAAACCTCGTAAGTCCTTAAATAATATTTTAATGTATTTCAAAAAAAATCTATTTATATCAATGATTGTAACTACGTAATGGTTCCTTTTTGGCTCTATATGAACTAATTTTAAAACCTTTGACAAACTATAAGAATTCTATTTTACTACCTTTCCAATCAGTTGTTTGTGTCTTCAAAGAAATTTTTCAAATTGGAATGTCAGCCCAATGACGAACTAAAATCCAACATTTGTAGATCTACGCATTGGCAATAGAAGCAGAATGTGTCACAGGAGGACCGTCTACAGAACTACCAAAGAACTTACAAGTGTCCAAAGCTCTAAGCAACACCCAGTAAAGGAAATAGACGGATCATTGCTTGTTTAGGAGGAGGACCAGCGCAAAAGGTGGAAGGAGCACTTTTTGCGGTTTCAAATCCTGTTTTCATCAGCGAAGTCAAATTCCTAAATACGCACTGTATTCCCCATGTAGACAAGAATTCTTAACTGCTATCAGAGCACTGAAGAACAATAAAGCGGTTGGACATGACGGTATTCCAGCAGAACAGTGCCAACAATATCAAGTGAGCTTCTGCACCCACTCATTGAGAGAGCCCTGGGAAACAGAAAGTTTTCCTGAGGAGTGGAAATAGGGAATGATTGTCAAGCTACCAAAGAAAGAAGACCATTCGCAGTGCGAAAACTTGA
Organism: Dasysyrphus tricinctus; assembly: GCA_963921185.1. Taxonomy (NCBI): domain Eukaryota; kingdom Metazoa; phylum Arthropoda; class Insecta; order Diptera; family Syrphidae; genus Dasysyrphus; species Dasysyrphus tricinctus. The sequence goes on along the minus strand of OY992532.1, from coordinate 25,295,231 downwards.
GAGGAATTTGCGTGCTGCCTGCTCATCATCATCATCCTGGAGCGAATAAAAGACCACTTCGAAGACATGCTTGACGCCGAGCAAGCGTGATTCCGCACTGGACTATCCTGTGTGAACCACATCAACACCTTGCGGATCATAATCGAACAGTGCGTTGAATATCGATCCCCACTTCACCTGCTATTCATCGACTTCAAAAAGTCTTGTCAATAGAGAATTCATCTTGCTTGCTTTGCGCAGGAGGGGCATCCCGAAAAAATTGATTGCTATTATTAAGGCTACATATGATGGATCCAAATGTAACGTTTTGCCTAAAGGAAGGTTGACAGAAGAGTTTGAAATCCAAAGTGGGGTTGGATAAGATAGGGTTGTACATATACTGTCACCAATACTGTTCCTGCATATGGAGGAATTCAGTGGAATCTGCAATCACACCTCAAACATCTGGACGACCGACGACGACGTGACGTATACTTACTCTCTAATAGGATCATGGATCTCCATCAAATGACAACAAGGGTGGCGAGAGAAACTGAAATCGTTGGGGTTAAGATCAATACCGCAAAAACAAAAAGGATCAGCCTTGGAACTGCCTCACCTACTTAAATAGATATTTCTGGACAGCCAGTAGAGATGGTAGAAAGTTTCCAATATCTTGGGAGTATTGTCCCTACTGGTGGCGGGACAGAACTAGATATAATCAGCCAAATTGGGAAATCAAAGGCTGCGTTCGGAATGCAGTCCAAAATTTGGAAAAACAACTCTATTAGCCGAAGACCAAGCTATGATTTTTCCGCTCCAATGTTGAATCGGTGCTTCTTTATGGTCGCAGCACTTGGATAGTAATAGTTATTGTCAGAAGAAAGTTGCAACTGCTCGTGAATAGATGTCTGCGAAACATCTTGAGGATTTTCTGGCCTAACCGTATCTCCAATGATGAGCTTCATGCAAGGGCAGGTCTGGAAACTATCGACTCTATAATACGAAAACGTAAGTTGCAGTAAATTGGACATACGCTTCGAAAAGGTCATGAGTGTATGGCGAGTCAAGCGATGCAATGGAACCCTCTCACGCAGTGAGTAGAGGTGTGGGCCGACCTAGAAGAACTTGGCGAAGGACGGTCGAAGAGGAATCAGGGGAACTGAGGAAGAGTTGGATAGAGCTGAGGCTCATCTCCCGAAACCGTACACGACGGCGCGCTTAGAAGTAGTGGAGGCCCTTTTGCCCCACAAGGGGAACCTTAAGGACGTAAAAGGTCCGAGGACCTTAGAAAGTAGGTACGATTGGCTGAGTGAACATGTGACTATCGGAATGAAGTTTTGAGCTCGTTAAATGTGCCCGGTCTACCACCGCACATTTTGCATCTCAAAGTCGGCTTTTTCATCATTTATTCTGCGCAATTCACTCCAACCGAAACCCAGAAGTCGAACCAGGTTGACGACGAGATGAAGAAACGAGATGTCGATGTGACGAGATCTCTTTGCAAAATCAAAAAATTATTTTGTCCAGTAAGAATGCTGTTTTGACCACTATGGGCTTTCGGTAATAGTTTACCTGTTGTACCTGAAAAAAAGTCATCAAAAAGAACTTAACTTTTGTTTGTGTAGTCTTGTCACTTTGGTCTTAGTCTCATAAGATTCAGCGTTAAAAGGCACCCTCAAACTATGTATGATATGATTAGGTTGTATCAAAGCAAATATTTTATCAGTTTGATAGACATTCAACTTCCCACTGTTGCCACCTCTTTTCAAATGCATCTTCACAAAAAAATCAATGCAGAGATTTTGGGAAACTTTGGATATGCTATAGAGGGCGCAATTCTGCGTCGATACAAATCTTAATACTTCATGAATTAATTTCTTCAAGGCTCCCCATACGATTTGTGCTATTTTTCTATGTATATATGAGCTTTAACCAAAAGTAAAATATTGCTGTTTTGATAATATTCATAATTGTTTTTTTCCAGAAAAAACAACTTGAGACATTCTTTAGGCACCGATTTTATTTAAGAATGTTTATTGATGCTCTCCAAAAGATTCTTGTGGGCTGTAAAGTGCTTTTCTAAGAGGTTTATATTTGTAATCTTCTTTAACAATACATACATACAAACAAAATCTTATCTAAGAATCACTTTTTCAAACCCCCACACATTCTCATATACCTACACTAAGTTAATAAAGCAACGAAGTGAAGTCCTTCGAACTACATACATACACACGCACACACCATTGTAGGTATACCTATTCTCTCAACATAAAATGTATGCCAATAAAAATAATGATTCCACACAACGATGAACAAAAAAAAATTCATCTTAAGATTAATTTATTATTTGTTTCCTTAAACCACCACAGCTATAGCGTTTGTATTTTTGCCCCCAAAAATAACCGAAATAACCCATATGGACATGATTTTCATTACCCCCGAGGATAAAAGCTCCTTAAGTTTGTGGTTTAGTGTCCTCCCACAGCATAAAGGATAGAAACAAAGGTTAAATGTTCGTAAAATGCTAACGTACTACTTGGGTCTATGTAATCTAAAACTATAGCATGTGTGTATAAGTGGGCCAGAAAATAAAGTTGACGTTTTCCTTCGTCCTTGGGGCTTTAGTGTATGAATGTACAAGTACTACTACATACATACATAATATTTATCAGGCTATAGAGGAGGGGAGAGAAGAAGAGAAGGCAAACTTAAAGTTCGTATAGAGATATATTAGATACATGTCTTATGCTTTGAAGTTGATGTGATGTATGGGAATGTAGGTGCAGGTGGCGTATGCGTGACATTAATTTTTTGTTTTTTTTTTCTGTTGCTTAAAATAAAAATTTGCCTTTTTGGGGTAGGTAGAATGGAATTCCTTTGATTTACTTATTTTCCATGTTACTGCTGGGGTTTATTAGGGATTATGTTTGTTTTTTCTCTTATTTTTTTTTCGGTTTGAAAAAGTATTTTGTTTTTAAGAGGATTTGTGGGTCTACCCATGGGAAATGAGTTATGGTTGCTATAGAGATATTCGTAAATGGAATTTTGACATGTTTGGAGAAGGTTTTTATCATGAGTTTCCTGACCGAATAAATGAAAGTTTATATAATTAGAATAAAATCCATTTGTCTACATTAAAAACAGCGGGTACAGGAATTAGCTATCTACAAACATTATTTTTAAAGCTTTCAAAAGTTTGTAATTATAATTTCTGAAATGTGCTGCTTTTTATTGAAAAAAATTACTTGGTAATAAGATTATAAAAGTTTGACAGTTTTTCTAATAACTGATTTCACTTACTCACAGATGTTAATGATGACACGACCAGGTACTTATGGTATCATCAATATCGAACTCAATGACTATCGTTGAGTTCATCTCTTATAACTACCTATAACGCTTCAAATAGGTACAAACAAAAATATAAGAAACTCACCAGCTTTTGGTTTCTGGTATAAACCCTTATGTTTAACAGACCCAAGGTTTGAGTAAATTGTATATAAGGACATGGAAATTATAAGAGAAAAATGTTTGATAGCATGAAATACAATATTTAAATAAACTAAAACAACTCCTGGAGATGTAAAAAAAGAATGGCATCTTAATTGTTGATTGAATATGATTGAATGGAAACAAAATTTAAACCTTTTTTTTAAATTCAAAATTGTTCGCAGGCCTTAAATTGAAATTAATTAAGACAAATTCTGCCCGAAGGACTTTATAAAATTCTAAAGGAATATTTAGAAAAACAGACTTCTTCGTGTAAGACACGGAAATGAATATTCAAATTTCAGAGAAAAATAGTGGCTGGGATACCACAAGGAAGTGTATTTGGTCCAGTTATGTACCTTTTATTTATACGTATCACGTAAAAATAAAAGTACATCTGGGAATGACACTAGACGCGAAATTAAAATGGAAGCCGCACGTAAAAAAGTTAATTAAGAGATATGAACTAGCTACTCGGTAAATATTCTATGCTTTGTATTGATAATAAGTTAATTTTATGCAGGCTGGTACTTAAACCAGCGTGGATCAGGGCCGTGCCTAGGGGTGGGTCAATGGGGCAGTTGCCCCAGGCGCCTTGCCACCAAAGGTGCCATACCGCAAAGGGAGCACCGCCGCGCCGCCGCCGCCTGCGAAAAACAAAACCTTCCGACTTGGTGCGGTGAATAGCAAACCGCTTTAAAATAGCGGAATAAGCAGGTACTTTCACTGAAAAGTTACCTGCAACACGTTACTAAACTTCGTTAAAAATAAATTTCTAGATATTAGTTTCAACTTAGTTGCAATCGGGAAGTGGAGGTGGTTTTAGTGCAGTAAGAATCTCACACACCTTCATTTGAGCACACATTTTTCGGTCCTTTTGAAGGGTTTGCACCTACCCACGAAAAAAACAATATTATTTGAACGTATTTGAAATTTGTTTATAAGACAAATTATATGAAAGGTAGGTACCGTTATTTTTTCATAGAAGTAAAATTTGTTCTTAAAATATTTTTGAAAGCGTTAAATATAAAATGCACGACTGAATCGCACGTACTTACTCTTAAGTTCAAGTTGCTTGGCTCTTCAGAACGTTTAAGATATGCAAGTCATTATAGAACATATGTAAATAATATAAAAAATTTAGAAAAATACATAAAAAGCATTTTAATCGTTATTTAAATTGTATAAACAACTAGTAAAATATCATAGCGCTCAAAATCAATTATGCCATTTTATTATTTAAATAAAATGCACGACTGGGTCGCACGTACTTGCTCTTATTTTGAAGACACTGCGAGTTTAAGAAAATTGTATATACAAACATGGAAATTATGAGAGAAAAATGTAGAGAAGCATGAAATACGACACTTAAATTAGCTAAAACAACTCTTTTGACAGTTTGAGGTGAAAAAAAAGTATGCCATCTTAATTCATGATGGAATATAATTGTATGGGAAAAAAAATTTTAAAATCGTTGGAGCGGTTTTTTTTTAATTAATTTTTTATATATAAAATTCTTAAAACATTTTTAAGAACAAATTTTGGTATGCAGATTTAAACAATATATTTATGTGTATATAAAAACAAAATTTGAAAAAAAATTGTCAACCCGTTTTTGAGATATCTAATTTTCAAAAAAAAAATTTGAAACTTTTTTTAAAAATCCAAAAACTTTTTTTTTGAAAATTTTGATATGCAATATTATTTAATCTTATCTGAAATTTGTATATAAAAAAAATCATTTAAATCCGGTAAGCTGATAACGATAAAACTCAAAATCAAAAAATACGTTCTATGACAGGTACTACTAATAGTTGCTATGTGTAAAATTTTATAATTTTTGATGGTAGATCGTACTAATTTTAGTATATGAAAAAAGTTTAATAAAAATCGTAGGAGTCGTTTTCAAGCAAAAAAATATTTTCCTTTGCTGTTTTTTCACTTTTGTATGGAAGGTACCGTTATTTTTTCATAAATGTACATTTTTTTCTAAAAATATTTTAGAAAAGTCTTAAGTATCGAGTTTCAAAAAAAATCTATGATGCCGTTTTCGAAATATTTGATTTTCAAAAAAAAATTTTGAAATATTTTTTAAAAATCCAAAAAATATTTTTTCAAAAATGTTGGTACACAAAACTATTAACATTTCTTGGAAGCTTCTGTATAAAAAAATAATTGAAATTGGTCCTACCATTTTGAAGAAAATCAAAAATTAAAAAAATGGTTCCTTGGGAGGTACCATTAATAACCATTTTTGAAAAATGGTTTTCCACACAAAGAAAGCCTTTACCAAAATAAATTTATAGTTTTTTTTTAAGAAAAGTTGTCGAGCCGTTTTTGAGAAAAATAAGATTATGTAAATTTCCCAAAAAAAAATGTATGACAGGTACCATTATTTTTGGTTCTAAGAAAAAAATGAAAAAAATGTGTCGGCAGAATCACCAAAAACCACTAAGTACCAAGTTTGAAGAAAATCGATCGAGCCGTTTAGCCTGTAGACGAACAGACAGACAGACAGACAGAATTTTGCCACCCACTTTTTTGGTGTTCTCTATCATCGTAATATCATGTTTGATTGTTATCTCAAAATTTTTTTTTTGCACGAATCCAAAACTTGCCTTATAGTACCTACATATAATCGCAAGTAAAAAATAGAAATACATATATGGAAGAAAATTAAAAATCGTTGGAGCGGTTTTCTTAAACTCTTTTTTTCTATATATACAATTTTAGGTATATTTTTAAAACAAAATTTTGGGATGCCAGTTTTGAGTATTTATTATTATACATTTATGAAATTATTTTCAAAAAAATTCATCAACCCGTTTTCAAAAAATTGAATTTCCAAAAAAAAAAATTAATATGTATGTATTTTTAAAACATCCAAAATTTACTTTTTTCAAAATTTTGATATGCAATATTATTGACATTTTAAAGGAGCTTTTTTTATTGAAATAGGTTGAGCCGTTAAAGAAAAAATAGAAAATGAAAAAAAAACCGTTATATGGCAGGTACCGTTAATAAGACAGACAGAACTGTGCAACCCACTTTTTTGGTGTTTTCTATCGTAATGACATGCTTGATTGTTATTTCTAAATTTTTTTTCTGCACGAATGCAAAACACTTGCCTTATATTACCTATATCGCAAGTAAAGATCCTAAATACCGAGCTTCAAAAAAAGATCGATTTATTGTTTTCAAAATATGAATTTGATTTTCAAAAAAAAATTGATATATGTTTTAAAAATCCAAAAAACCATTTTTTGATAAATATACTTTTAATATTTTTTGAAGCTTCTGTTTAAAATAATTATTGAAATCAGTCATACCGTTTTATGGAAAATCGAATAAATAAAATGCAAGACTGGGTCCCACGTGCTTGCTCTTCTGCTCAAGAGGCTTAGTGTTTAAGAACTTTGTATAAGCACATGGAAATTATGAGAAGAAAATGTTAAAAAGCATCAAACACGATATTAAAAATAGCTAAAACTGCTCTTTTGAATGTTTTTGGTGAAAAAAAGAATGCCATCATCATTCTTGATTGAATATGATTGAATGGAAAAAAATTAAAAATCGTTGGAGTGTTTTTTTTAGAAAAAAAATTGTATATGTATATCAAATTCTTAAAACATTTTTAAGCAAACATTTTGGCATGAAAAAGATTAATCAAAATCATGGGAGTTTTTTAACTTTTGTATGGAAGGTACCGTTAGTTTAAAAATATTTTAGAAAGTATAAAAAAACTCTTAAGTATCGATGTCGTTTTTGAAATATTTTATTTTCAAAAAAAAAATTGAAATATTTTTTTAAAAATCCAAAAATATATCTTTGAAAATGTTGGTAACAAAAATTGTTTTTATTTTTTAGAAGCTTTTGTATAAAAAAAAATATTGAAATCATAAGTATCGTTTGGAAGATAATCGAAAATAAAAATAATGATTCTTTGGGAGTACCATAAGTAACCATTTTTTGAAAAATGGCTTACTACCCGAAGGTATCCTTTACTTATAGAATTGTATTCAATTTGTTTAAGCAATGTTGTGCAGGTGTTTTTGAGAAAAATGAGATTTTGTAATTCTTGATTGAAGAATATTGCGGCATATCACCGCATTCTTACTTTCTATAACATCAGAGCCAATTATTTGAATATCGATTAGCGTGGAAATCATCTTCTTCTTCAGAAGGATTGTCTCACTTTTTCCGTTGCCAAGGTTAAAAAGTGTTCGTCCGTCCAGAACTAAACATGCCGCATGACCTGGCTCTGCTTTCAATGCTTACCGTGGCACTGTCTTCTGCACACCCTACCATAAAGCTATCTTCCGGGGTTGGGTACGAAATCCCGAATGCCAAAATCCCGAAATGGCAAAAAATCCCGAAATGGCAAAAAATCCCGAATTTGTCCATTCGGGATTTCGTCCATTCAGGATTTTGGCATTCGGGATTTTGGGTATTCGGGATTTTGGTATTCGGGATTCTCAATTTTTGCTTTTCGGGGTTTTGGCATTCGGGATTTTGTACCCTTCCCATCTTCCGTTATATCTATGTTTATGTGGAGTAAGCTGTCATAGGAAATGTTTCGCAGATTGGATTGGTCATTGGTTTATTCTAGGCAAATCCAGTTTGACCTAAAAGCATTTGGATAAACTAGTTCAAACGCTGTGGCTCCATTGGCAATTTTTGAAGCAATTGCAATTGGAATAGGAATGTCCATTTATTGCTTGGGTGGGCATTTTCATTGCCAGGCAATTTCAATTATAAAATGTGTGTATAGAAATATTTGACTGCAAATGCAGTCAAATGCTGTTCAAATCCCCTGTTTTTAATAAAATTTAATTTTAATTCACTATATTTTGTCATGTGCGTTCTCATATTCTAAGATTTAATTGAAAAAATCAATAAAGAAGCCATTCACAATTACGGGGAACCCCATTTTTCCTCAATTTATTGCCTTACGATAGCAATCAATAATTGCCTCTCATCTTCTAGGCAATATTGCCATTGCTATTGACAAAGCGTCTCCATTTGCATTTTTTAAGGCAATAGCAATGAGTGAGGCAATTTATTGCCTCAAATATTGCCAATGGACCCGTTGGGTTAGGCTAAGCTAGTTCATCCTAATACACTTAAGATAAACTAGTTTCGCCAGATTAGATTATTTAATATTTTTAGTTAGACTAGTTTATCCCAGGCCAAACTAGTTTGACTTATAGACCAAACTCGTTTCGCCTAAGAAGAACTAATTTCACAGGTTTGATGCGGCTCGAAGAAATAAGACACTAACAAATATATTGGGGCCCCATTGCATTTTGCATATTTAACTAGCACTAATAGAGGACGGGTTGGGTACGAAATCCCTAATGCCAAAATCTCGAAATGGCACGAAACCCGAATGCCAAAATCCCGAATGGATAAAATACCGAATGCCAGATTACAGAGTGCCATAATCCCGAATGCTAAAATCCCGGATGCTAAAATGCCGAATGGCTTAGTACTTTTTTGGGTTTTAAAAATCGCCTGCGCGATTACCCCAAAATTATTGTTCGAGTCTAATTTCCTGGGGCCTAATTTCGCAGTGCAGCTGCATCAAAACTGTGAAATCGGTTCGTCCTAGCTCCTAGGCGAAACTAGTTTGATCTGGGATAAACTACTTTGCCTGAAATTTTGAATAATCTAATCCGGTAAAACTTGTTTATCCAAATTTCATTAATCTAAGTAAAACTAGTTTGTCCGAAATCACAAATGCTTAACTATTTCTATCTAGGATAAACTAGTTTGGGCTAAGAAACGGTTTACCTATATATAACATATAGGTAAAAGAAGAAAATGTGAATAGTAAATATTTTGTTTAAAATATTTGTAAAAAATATAGGCTTTAAAGAGCTTAAATGCACTTTGAATAATATTTGGCTAAATTTGGGATATTAATCAAAAAAGTGCTAAGAAAAAAGACTGAAAACAAACTGTATTTCCTTAAGAAGTCCTTTTTGCATTATTTCATTTCATTTTCATTTACTTTATTTGTTCCAACTTAAGAATTAATAACAATATTTTTAATAATTAAAGTAAATACTTAATGTATGGAAGGAATAATAGCAGTCATTCTGTAACTATTCTGCAAGATAACGTATCGGCAATCTCTCAAATTCAATCAAGTTGTAATTTATATTTAATAATAAATGGTTTATGGTTGTGGTATTGAAAAAAGCTGTCAATCAAATTCTAGACAAATGTGATAGTTTGACTTATTATTTGATTTTATTTATAAATAAACATTAATCTATTACATTTTGAATGCCTTCGAGAACTACACATTTTAGGTTTGAGAACCATCAATCATGTTTGTCGTTTAAAAAATCATTTACCATGATGAAATATTGTGATGTTCTTCATTGATTTTTGATTCGACATTATTTCCTTTATGGTACTATAAGAAACAGCTGCGCAGGAATAATTTACTGTCGAAATAGTGTCTTCAAGTGTTTTTTTTTTTTCATCCCATAACCATCACATAGAACATTGTTTTCGTTGTCCTACAATATTATAGACTCATGCAAAAAGGCAATAACAATCAAAAACAAAACCCAAACACTTCAATCCAAATGCAGACCAAGCAATGAAAACAAAAACAGAAATGGAGGGAGGGCATTTTCTAACAGTAAACATAAAACCACTAAAATGATTATATTATATGTGTGCTTGAGACTCGGTTGGCTGCAGGTGAATTTAGAAAGGGGGATGTGGATTGGCACGAACTTTGCAGGCATTTCCTGGCAAAAGTCCTGTGAAAGTTCCTAATTAACATTCACCATTACCTCCTCATCTAATGAAATGAAAATGCTTATTAAATTCTCTTCCTTTTTTTTTTTTTTGAGCCATTGAATGCAGTAGTAGAGAAGGGAAGGGAGGGGGTGATAGGGGGGCTCTTGGGTAAGGTGGAAGTTGGTTTTATTTTATAAGGTTTTGTGGCGTGGTATATAAAAGCCACGAGAATACAGCTCGTGGGAAATAAGAATTTCAAATCACCTTTTGGCCGACAGCAATGCTGAGCGGTGCAGTGGTGGCGGCCAGCCAGTGGTTATAGTCTGAGCATGATGCTTTAGGAAGTTGTTTGGCCCCAACTTCCGGGGCAATAAATGCTACCCAAGGGTTAACTATATTTCTGTGCTTTTTCCGGACTCACACAAAAGGGGGTTAAAAAACCTCAACATACACACCGGTCCCTGTCTTTTTCTCCATTTCATGCTGGACTGAAGTGGAAAATATTATTCCACCTCTGAACGCAGGCCCCCAGAACAGCACCCTCTAGTGATTGTTCATATGGATTAGTTGTGTGGCAGCCATATTGGCTCAGCGTTGATTATGAAATTTCTCCAGGCAAACGGATTAGAGCCTGGGACTAAAGCGGAAGCTTTATGGTATCCAAAAAGGAGGTTAACATCTGGTATAGGTCTACGATGTGATTTTTCCACCGCGAATTTTGGTCTGGAGTTAATGTTCTGGTCATAATAATTTTTGCAATTGGCAAGGTAATAATGGTTGTGGTGGGGTTAATTGAACCCCCCTAAATTAAATCCAAAAAAATAAAACAAAACACGAAAATGACCATCAGAGGTAGAGTTAAGCCTATAATATCGGTTTGGTCAATAATGACGTCGGTTTATTATGTATTTCTATTGTGTGACCTAACAGAAGAAATCAGTGTTGTTGTTATTTTTTTTTGTGTGGCTGTGGATTTTTCCCGTTAGAAAATTTATAACTTACGATGATGGTTTGTATAAAAAAGAACTTTGTGGTTGTTTTTATTTCTGCTCAATTGACCGAATGAGTGGATGACGTAAACCATCACAAGGCGTTTTACGCTTCATGCTGGATTGACTTTATATATTGTGGCATAAGTTAGAAGGTTAACAACTAAATTAATAGGAGTCAACATTAAATTCAGTTAAATTATTGAGTATTAGTGCGTTTAAAACTGGCTTATAGAAGCATGATGGTAAATTGATGGATTTTCAATGACATAATGTGTGCATTGTTTTTGAAATTCACTAATGTTTGTCTTAGGATAAAACAAAATAGACAATTGGGACTATACGTAGAGGTTTTCATGGTTCAATGCTTAACATTAGCTATCCATTACCGTGTTAGCCATTGGCTTATTGTTTATTTTTTAATCAAAAAGTGATGCATATCTAAGGAAAAAGACAAAATTCTTTAAACATTAATTTTGTTTTAAATAAATATTTTGAGGGTCGTCCGTCCGCCCTCCCCGTGGACGAAAAATTCAACTTCTTTAATCCAATGTGCTTTTGAACATTTCTGTTTCTACCAATAGCAAAAGCCTTATAAACAATGATTGGTGGAGGTCCTATTTTGTATCAATTTCCACATTTCCACTATTTTGGAATTTTGATATAATGTTTCGAATCGATGAGCCAGGTAAATTAAATTATTTTGCAATTTTATAGCCCGATAATTCCGTAACATCAATACAAGTGCATGCCATTTTTTTAATAATGGTTAACTGAAACATCATTAAGTTGACAAAGGCCGACTTATTTACATTGTTGCGGTAAATTTTACCACAACCACTTTTACCTTCTATTTCCTTTCACTTTTACACTTTTAACACTCATCCTTTTCTTGTTGCGGCTCTAAAATGCTAGCGGAGCTCAGTGTGAACCTGGTCAGGTATTCGAAGAATTATTGTGTGACAGGCGGTCCACGAAAATCATAAAAACAGGAAGTGAGACAGAAGGTCCACTTTTCATTAAGACATGTGACAGATGATCCTTGCTCAACGATATATGTATGAAAGGTGCTTCGCACCAACGATGACATAAGGTGACGGACGGTCCACATCCAACCTTATATTGACTGACAGGTCAATACTGGCAACGCCAGTCATCGAACTAGGAATGCCCGAGGACTTAACGTAGCGTGTCGTTGTAAGAAAAAGGAAAAATAATTTAGTTAGGTGATTCTCCAATTCCCCCAAAGGTCTACGCCCTAAACGATGGCTGAGGACTGTGCCTCTATTCCATAGGGTGATGCATCGGAAACAAGAACGAGCGGTAGTTTTTCATCAAAATGCATCAAAACACGATCGGATATAACAAGCTTCTTTAAACTATCGAACGCTTGCTGGTACTCTGAGGTCCATGTCCTTGTGGATTTTGTATCGAGGAGACGATGCAAAGGCTCAGCTATAGTTGCCTTGTGTGGCAAGAATGACTGATAAAAATTTAACAGGCCAAGGAATGCCTGCAATTGCTTTTTGTCAGAAGGAGCTGGGGCGCTTTGAATGGCTTGTATTTTGTTTGTTTATGGCGTTATACCAAGTGAGTCCATTTTGAAACCAAGAAACTCGATCGCTGGGGAGCCGAAACAACACTTTTCTTTCTTAAGCCGAAGACCAGAGCTATCTAAACGGGTGAGTACTTGATGAAGACGATGAGCAGGCTCAGATTCCGTCTTTCCCATTAGAACAATGTCATCGAAATACGGTAAAACTCCTGGAATGTTTCAAAGAAGATTTTCTATAAAGTTTTGAAAAATACCTGGAGCGGACGAAATTCCGAACTGCAAACTCTTCACTCTGAAAGCACCTTTGTGGGTCACAATCGTTTCGCAAAAATACTACCACCCTCTATGCATGACAAAAGTGTGATTATAGCTGGTATTTGGAAATAGTGAGGCTTAATTGCCTGGTTGAGCGTTAACTTGTAGTCACCACAAATCCGTATTGAACTGCCACTCTTAGGAACGGGCACGATTGTCGGAGCCCAGTTAGAGTATTTAACCGGTTCAAAAAAACCTAGAGTGCATAGTCGATCTAGTTCCGCTTTCACGAGTCCCCTAGTTGCTAGGAATACGAAGGAGGGGTGGAGGATGGCGAATTCGTGAAATTTAAGGACCAATTTTGAGTGACACAGGATTTCCAGTAAAACGTCCTACCCAGTTCAACAGAAAACAAATGTTGGAATTTAGAGAGAACGCTCTGGACAGAAGAAACTTTTTCGATGGAGTTAACCCCTTGAATGCTGATACCAAGAAGAGCAAACCAGTTACAGCCCATTATACTGGATGGATCTAGAAGGTGATCTATATAATCGGAACATCTGTAATCTTCTTATCATTATAGGAGATGTTGACATCCACTATGCCTTTGATAGCAATATGATTGTGTTAGTAATTCATGAGCTGCAAATCACAAGTATGCATAGCTGGCTTTGTAGCTGGCCACATGTAATGAAACTCTCAGGACGACATTATGGTGTCTTGTATTTGAACCATATTTTAAAAAAAATCGATTAACTCGTTTTCAAATGATTGAGTTTAAAAAAATAAAATTGATTTTTGAATCCAAAAAAAAAACTATTAAAATTTTAGTGCATAGTACTATTTTTTATAATTTAAGGAAGCATCTCCATAAAAAAAAAAATCTTAAATCAGTCACATCAGTTTTGAGAAAAAATAAAAAATCGTTCTTAGGGAGATACCATTGATAACCATTTTTACTTGCGATTATAGGTACAAACTATAAGGCAAGTTTTGGATTCGTGCAAAAAAAAAATTTTGAGATAACAATCAAACATGATATTACGATGATAGAGAACACCAAAAAAGTGGGTGGCACAATTCTGTCTGTCGGTCTGTCTGTTCGTCTACAGCCTAAACGGCTCGATCGATTTTCTTCAAACTTGGTACTTAGTGGTTTTTGGTGATTCTGCCGACAGGTTTCTTTCATTTTTTTTTTAGAACCAAAAATAACGGTACCTGTCATACATTTTTTTGGCAAATTTACATAATCGTATTTTTCTCAAAAACAGCTCGACAACTTTTCTTAAAAAAAAATCAATAAATTTATTTTAGTAAAGGCTTTTTTTGGTTGGAAACCCATTTTTCAAAAATGGTTATTAATGGTACCTCCCAAGGAACCATTTTTTTAATTTTTGATTTTTACAAAATGGTATGACCGATTTCATTTATTTTTTTACACAGAAGCTTCCAAAAAATTTTAATAGTTTTATTTTTTGGATTTCGGCCATTCCAAAAATTTCGAAACCAAGCAACTCAATTTCAAATTAAGGAAAAAAATATATTTAAATATGCCAATATTTACAGTATATATTAGAGTTAACGAAAAAATTTTAATATAAAATTTTACTTGTTGTTGTAAAATAGGCAAGTGATCAAAAAAGCTCATACTTTATCTTTCGTATCTGGGCATTTTTCGGTATTTTTGCCGCTATCAGTTCTCTATAAATTGTGATGCAAACGGCGATGTGCAGTAAGGTTTTTATAAGTGTTTTCAATACACTACTTAAATTCGGAACTATTTTTCTGATAGGACTGTTGTTAAAATAGTATTACGCCTCAAAATGACTGAACATTTCATATCTTCTCCGTTACCGAAAAATGACAAAAGTTGGTATAAATGGTGAACTATATTAGTGTTTGTAAAATTATTCCGCATACAAAGCAAGACTTGAAATAGGATTATGGTGGATTTTTTATAGATTTTTAAATCATGTCTTACTGTCTAAAACAGGGTAACGGAGAAGACAAAATTGCACTTTCTCATCCAAATTTCAACGACTCACAGGCACTTTATTTTTTTAAGTCAGAATTTCTTTGATCTCCTTCCTTAAAATGGATCAAGGTAACTTAAAAAAAATATGTGTTAAATTTCATTGAAATCGGTTGACGTTTACACGTGCTAGCGAGCACATGAAGTTTTTCATATAAAAAACATGGTGTTTTGACAGTCTTTTACTCAAAGGGCCCAAAAAGTTTAAACGTTGATGGAAAAACTTTAAACTTGGCAAATATGCTTAATACAATAAGGAATATACAAATATATTTTTTTTATTTTTGTAAACAACAGTTACTCCATTTAAAATAGCAACAAATGCACAAAAACAACGATTTTTAATTATAATTTTTGATGGGGTTAATATTATGCAAAACTATTGAAATTTTTTGTTGATACTCCTAAAAGTAGTTAATTTATGTGCCAAGTTTAAAGATTTTCCATCAACTTTTACAATTTTGCTGATATTTTGAGTAAAAACTGTGAAAACCCCATGTGTTTTGAATGAAAAATTTCAAGTGCTCGCTAGCACGTGTTAACGTTAACCGATTTCAATGAAACCTTACACACATTTTTTCAATTGCCTGAATCACTTTTATCATTGATGAGAATAATATAAAATACGAATTACAATATAACTGAACAAAAAAGAAATCTTTAATCGTACGTGTCTTCTCCGTTACCATTAGCTGTCTTCTCCGTTACCATCTTTCTTATTTTTGTCTGTTAGTAAAATGAAACTTGGCATTAAACCAAGGATGGTTTTTGATAAATGTTGGTTTTATGAAAGTGCGCAAAAAAAATCAACTTCATATCTTAATGGACGGCGCAGAATTTTAAACTTCAAGGCAATGGTCGGAAATCTCTAAATCGTACGTGTCTTCTTCGTAACCGTCTATTTTTTTTAATAAACTTACTAAGTTTCATAATTTTTTGGTGAAACTTCTGTGTCGTGTACTTTATGATGAATTCTTAAAAACCACTGAATTTCATAAAAAAATATTAATTTCTTAACAAGAAAAACCTTACTACAAGCGTCCGATTGTCTTCTCCGTTACTTTGGAATGGCCGATTTTTAAAAAATATTTCAAAATTTTTTTTGGAAAATCAAATATTTCGAAAACAGCATCATATATTTTTTTTTTGAAACTCAATATTTTAGACTTTTTTAGTGCTCTCTAAAATATTTTTAGAAAAAATTTTACATTTATGAAAAAATAACGGTACCTTCCATACAAAAGTGAAAAAACTGCAAAGGAAAATATTTGTTTGCTTGAAAACGACTTTTACGATTTTGATTAAACTTTTTTCATATACTAAAATTAGTACGATCTACCATCAAAAATTATTAAATTTTACACATAGCAACTATTAGTAGTACCTGTCATAGAACGTATTTTTTTATTTTGAGTTTTCTCGTTATCAGCTTAACGGATTTAAATGAATTTTTTTATATACAAATTTCAGATAAGATTAAATAATATTGGATATCAAAATTTTCAAAAAAAAAATTTTTGGATTTTTAAAAAGGATTGGGTAGGATATGTCGACTTTTAAAATATCGACTCCATAAGATCGACTTTAAAAATTTCGACAGAAAAAATCTCGACTGGTTAAAAGACCGACAGATCAAAATATAGACACAAATTTGACCGACTTTTTAAAATGTCGATTTTTCAAAATGTCGATTCTCAAAATGTCGACAGTGATCGAGATTTTATGAATCAAGATTTCAATAGTCGACATTTTAAAAGTCGACATTTTGAAAGTCGACATTTTGATCAGATCATAGTTTATGGAATAATGTTTACAAGCGCGCGAGTTACATATTTGTATGGTGACCTCCGTCACCATTAGTACAACAACCTTTTATTTGTAATACGAATATGAATAATAAATCAATTCGTAAAATGCAAAATAAGCATATAAGTATATTTTCATATTGTAAAATAATATTGCAAAATAAGCATAAAGTATATTTTCATATTGTAAAATAATACATTGAGTTGCTCAATCAGCATAATAATAATCAAAGGGAAATAAATCTGATTGAACAAAATTTAATGATATATCTAGACTAACAGTCGTTAAGATACCTCGAAGAAATAAAGTCGTCGTTCGAACTACACTAAAAATAAAACTCTTTTTTTTAACTGGCGCAGTCGGAACGGAATCGAGTAAACGCGGAAAAAAAAATTGTAACTACAAATCAGTTACAAACATTTTTTTTAAATTGTTTTGTTTACCGTCCACAACCCCTCCTCCACCCGAATAAAGTACCAACAACTATTTGTCGGGAATTATAAAAAAAAAAAATATTAAGTTACTGTTGTAGACTACAAATCAGTCACAACAAAGAAACACAAAATAAAAAAAAAAAAAAAAAGAAGAAGAACAAACAAGTGCAGTGCGAACTAAAAATCAATAGTGCTTTTTTGTGCGAGTTTTATTAAAATACATTTTTAAAAATTTCGCGACAAATTCTTCACGACTCCAGAAGGAACTTGCAAATAGAGGATACAAACGAAATGGCAACCGACCAAACAAATCTTTTAAACACAATGGCACGAGTTTTGTTGAGATTAGAGGCGAATTCTCAACAGCAAGCTGATAGTCGAGCCATAGTGATTATGAAAGAAATTTCATATATTAAAGAATTTTCCGGCAACAGGCAAGAGCTGACTCAATTTATAAACGTTGTCGATAATCACATGAGCTTGACTCCAGAAGACAGAAGAGCTGCAATGTGGACTGCTATTTCACAGTGTAAGGTGATAGGTAAGGCAAAGGAACTGCTACTTACCAACAACATGAGCACATGGGAAGAGGCGAAGAATATACTGAAGCTGTCATTCCGGCCAAGCATCGACCAAGGGGAAGTTACCCGCCGGATCAACAATCTTAGAGTGAGTTCGGTATTAGATTTAATTAACAAAATTGAATATTTACTAACAGATATTCATACTATTATTATGTATGAGAATAATAAAGATAGTCTGAAAACAATGTTATATTCACTAGTAATTAACAAAATAAGAGAACTAGCTGCAGGCAACTTAGCAAGAGAAATTAGGGATGAATATGATCTACTTAAAGTCAAGAGTATATTGTATTCTTATGTAGGGTTCGATGTAGGTAACGTCCTTACTAACGGAAATAATACTAGAAGAAACCATGATTTTAGGCCCGCAGAAAGGACATACCGACAGAACAACCAACAGTTACGAAACAATACTAATAACAACTCTAGACAGACAAATCAGCAACAACAAAGTACTGATTATAATTTTACAAGAACAAACGACACAGAGAGACGACATACATACAATAATTCTGGCCAGACAAGCCAAAACCAACTCAATAATACCATACAAAATAGCAACCGAACACGGAATAACTATAACTATAACAATAACAATTCCAGACAGACCCATAATAGACAGAATGTGGAACCAATGGATATTAATAATATAGATCAAGGATCTTCCGAAGTGGTTCAAGAAGAAATACATTCAATAGAAGCTCCGGTTTTTCTGAATGTAGCCTCTCTGGTAGGAAAACACAGGTAGTATTTGCGTTGAGAAACCAGAAACACATATGCTTACTAGATACAGGGTCTACAATGAGTTTAGTAAATACAAGTAAGATAGACTGTAGTTCCTATAACGTACTCGAAGAGCTGACTTTAAACTTGTCTACCGTAAACAGCCAAAGTATAGAAACATTAAAAATTTATCAGGTCCCAGTACCTACAGAATTTGGCTACCCAGAAAATGTCTTCGTTAGAGCATATGGAAAGCCATTAGGAGAACAAAAATATAGTCTCTTGTTAGGAATGGATGTACTAGGAAACATGGTCGAAAGCATTAACTTTATAAAAAAGGAAGTACTTCTACAAAACAAAACTATACTCCCAATGGTCATTGAAGTAGAACCATTCATAGAATGTTATGAGTTAGAGGGTAGTACTGAAGTTAATTTACAAGATTTGAAAGTATTCGAGAAACAAGAAATACAAGATTTGCTTCAAAAATATAAAAATCTCTTTATAGAGATGGAGATCAGCTTACTAATTGCGAAAGTATATTTCATGAAATAAAACTATCCACAGACCAACAAATAAATGCTAGACTGTACCGTCTGCCTCAAAAACACGAAGAAGAGGTAAGAAACCAAGTTAATGATATGGAAAGGCAGGGCATAATACGAAAATCAAACAGTCGATACGCTTCACCAATCGTAGTGGTCGCCAAAAAGCCCGATAGCGAAGGAAAAGTTAAGTATAGAGTATGTGTCGATTATCGAGCTCTCAATGATATAACTGTAGACGATAAATATCCATTACCAAATATCGAAAGTATTCTTGATAAGCTAGGAAGGTCTCAGTACTTCTCAACCCTTGATTTAGCCAAGGGATATCATCAAATAAAGGTGCATCCTGATGATATACATAAGACTGCATTTATTACACCAAACGGTCTATATGAATATACCAGAATGCCCTTTGGGCTGAAAAACGCCCCAGCGACATTTCAGCGTCTAATGAATGAAGTTCTCAGAGAGTACATAGGCAAAATTTGCATAGTTTATCTTGATGATATACTTATTTTTTCGACCTCATTAGAAGAGCACATAACATCGTTAGACAAAATTTTTCAAAAATTAGCTGACTACAATCTTAAGATACAACTAAGTAAATGCTCTTTTCTTAAGAAAAATACAGAATACTTAGGTCATATCCTTACTGCAGAGGGAATGAAACCTAACCCAAATAAAATAGAAGTAATCCAGAAATATTCACTGCCCCAAACAATTAAGCAGTTACAAGGATTTTTAGGTAGCACTGGATATTATAGGAAATTTATTGCTGATTACTCCAAAATAGCGTACCCGATGGTTAAATATCTAAAAAAAGATATGAAAATAAATAGTAAGGACCCGGAATACATTCAAGCATTTGAACGATTAAAAGAAAATCTTATCAGACATCCAATACTCAAATTTCCAGATTTTAACAAACAATTTTCCCTATACACTGATGCAAGTAATTTTGCGTTAGGAGCTGTTCTAACTCAAGAAGGGCAGCCAGTATGTTATGCCTCCCGAACATTAAACGACCATGAAAAAGATTATTCTACAACAGATAAGGAATTTTTAGCAATAGTATGGGCTACCACATATTTTAGACCATATCTTTGGGGTCAGAAGTTTAAAATAATCACTGACCATATGCCTGTAAAATATTTAAATAAAAAATATAATGGAAAGGAGTTTAGTCAAAGAGTCCAAAGAGGACTTCTTAAGTTGCAAGAATTTGAGTTTGACATTGAGTATATAAAAGGGAAGGAAAATAAAATAGCAGATTTCTTAAGTAGAATCCCAGAGGAAATAAACGAAACATCAGAAACTGTACATTCATCGAATGAACAACTTTTAGACCATATACAAATCAAAGAGGGAATTGTTAACATTTACCAAACTCAGCTAATATTGACTTATTCTGTGCAAAATGAAATAATAAAAAAACAGCACACTAAAACAATAATTCAGGTTGATATGACGAAAAATGACAAATACTGGAAAGATTTATTTAAAAGAACTATTAAATCAGGAACAGTAGGAGTTTATTCAGAAGTAGATGATGCTGAATACAATAAAGTACAAAAAGTTTTAATTGAAATGTATGGACACGACAAAGAAGTAAAATTCTACAAGCTCACTCAGAGAGCAAGAGATTTAGAAAAGGTTGAAGAGGCCCATAAACAAATATCCTTATATCACATAGAAGAGAGTAATCACTCAGGTATAGTTGAGACATATCATAAATTAAAAAACAAAATATATTTTCCAAAACTTATAAAAGAAATTTCTAGAGTAATAGGGAATTGTCAGACTTGTCAAGAAGGTAAATATGACAGAAAGCCAATAAGACCAAAGTTCAGACTAACAGAAACTCCAATTAAAGGAAACGAAATTTTGCATATGGATGTTTATCATTTCAATAAACTAACATACCTGACATTTATTGACAAATTTACGAGAAAAGCTTATGGATACAATTTAAGTAGTAAAAATTGGACAAGTAAATTAGAATGCATAGACGAACAATTAAGTAAATTCGGAAAACCAAGAAAAATTATCTGTGACAATGAATTTAATTCAGAAAATATTAAAGAATACTTAAGGAAGGAAGGAATTGAAATGCATATGACAAAACCAAATTCGCATACTGGAAACTCAGATATAGAGAGATTCCACTCTACATTACTTGAAATTTTACTAACAATTAAAAATACAGACATTTCCACCAATAGAAAAATTCATAAAGCTATTCAGATATACAATAGTAGGTATCATTCAACATTAGGTATGAGTCCAAACTCAGCAGAAAAGACAAATCAGTTAAATTTAAGAACAAAAATAGAAGCTAAAAAGGAAAAAATTAGAAAAAAGAGAAATATTTCTAGGGAAAATTATGATGAAAAACGCAATGAAGGCTACATAAGGAACTATAAACATTTAAGACATAAAAATGAAACATATTATAGAAAACATAATTTAAAAAATGTTGACCCAACAAATATTAAAAGACCAAATCAATTCGCAGGTAATCTTTTGGCTGTATCAGGTGATCTCCTGGCTGATAATAATGCAAATAGCGGAAGCAAAACTCATAATAACACCGATACAAACCAATAAGGGATATACTACATTAAATTTAGGATCAGTAGAAATAATTAATAATAGCCAGACCATATTACACATAATAGATACTAGGGATTTATTTTCAACAATCGGAATGATAGAAGTTAATCTACAAGCTTTACAATTAGAAAACAATACCGAAATAAGTAATGAAATTTTTAATATAAAATCTAAACTTCAAGCAATAGTTCCACTAAGAAGACAAAAAAGAGGACTTATAAATATTATAGGAACAGGACAGAAATGGTTGTTTGGGACAATGGATGACAACGACCGACAAGATATTATCGGACATATGAACACAATTGATACTAATAATCATGCAGCCATAAAAAACCTGAACCATCAAATACAAATTAACGAAAAATTTATGGACTCTATTAATAAATTTAAAAAAACAATAGAAACAGATAGAGAAGTTTTATCCTATACTTACCAAAGTATTGCTTTGAACCAAAAAGACATTATTAGAAAACAAATTATTACAGACCAACTACTAAAACTTCAAATATTAGAAAGCAAAATTGATAGCATTCTAGATAACATAGCATCTGCTAAACAAGGTAATCTCCATCCAAGCATATTGACAGGAGAAGAAATAAGGACATTAGGGATAGACTTTTATAAACTTGAAAACGCTAGAATAGGACTTATGAAACTCGACCAAGACAGACTTATAATAGCTTTGAAACTACCAAAAGACTATATTTTGACTCAGTTAAAAATGATTATACCAATGCCAAATGATAAAAAAAAAGAAATAGATATGGAAAATTTACAATTTATAGAAATAAATAATGTACAATATGAGTATAATCCAAGAAACATTTACTTGAAAGATTTAAATATAAGTAATTCATGTATAATAAAAGATTCATGTACTTTTCGTTACAATAAAGAAATTAAAGTAATAAAAATTGACGACGATACTTTGATCTGCAAAAATTTAGAAAAAGAAAATGTTTATAATCACTGCGATGATAGAAAATTAATTTTAACTGGAAATTTCATGTTAAATATTAATAATTGTTCAATAAATATATTAAATGTAACTATTTTTAATTATCAACTAGAATTTATTCAAAAATTTCATTATGAAGAAGAAACAAATTTAAATGTAACTGACAAATTAATGAAGAAATTTCAAAAATGCAACAAATTGAAAATTTACAAAAAATTAATGAATTAACATATCACAGAACTATAAGTCAAATCAGTAATATTACAATGTTCTTAATAATTATAATTATTCTTATTGTAATATTTTTCATTAACAAATCAAATCGTAAATTGAAAATTAAAATAAATAATGTTACTAAGCCCCAACCAAATGTTAAAATTATGGAAATTCCAACGATTCAGGAGAATCTTAAGAATAAGGGGGGAGAAGTTACATATTTGTATGGTGACCTCCGTCACCATTAGTACAACAACCTTTTATTTGTAATACGAATATGAATAATAAATCAATTCGTAAAATGCAAAATAAGCATATAAGTATATTTTCATATTGTAAAATAATATTGCAAAATAAGCATA
The DNA here is from genome assembly GCA_963921185.1 of Dasysyrphus tricinctus. Classification (NCBI taxonomy): domain Eukaryota; kingdom Metazoa; phylum Arthropoda; class Insecta; order Diptera; family Syrphidae; genus Dasysyrphus; species Dasysyrphus tricinctus. The sequence continues at coordinate 25,271,920 of OY992532.1, read as the reverse complement.
TAAGTATATTTTCATATTGTAAAATAATACATTGAGTTGCTCAATCAGCATAATAATAATCAAAGGGAAATAAATCTGATTGAACAAAATTTAATGATATATCTAGACTAACAGTCGTTAAGATACCTCGAAGAAATAAAGTCGTCGTTCGAACTACACTAAAAATAAAACTCTTTTTTTTAACTCGCGCTTGTAAACATCATTCCCTAAACTATGATCTGATCATTATTATCTAATATCGCATTGTCATAGTGCAATAAATCGCATTTTTTGTAATTGAATTTTTGTTGCCAATATATTTTGACGTCTTAATTGCCCATTATTCAGGGTCTGTAATGTGTTTTAATATTAACACAATAATAAAACATCCCGAAAATGAGGCAGTTAAAAGTTCGAAATATAAGGTATAATGTAGGTAGGCAACAAAAATGCGTTCTATTGAACTTTCTTGAAGCTAAACAAAAGGTAATATAAAATAAATAACTACCTAAATAAGTTAATTACTATAAGAATCAAATAAGAACTTGTGTCTTAAACATAGTCTTAAACATAGTCTTAATTATAGTCTTAAATTTTCCACAGCATCAAAAAACTGTTTAGTTCCTGTTAAGAAATCAGACAAGAATTTATGATTCTTGAGATTATAGTTATTCCGTGCAAACATTTAAGGCAGAGCTTTTTTCTTTAGGTTGCTTTCAAATGACCGACAGACAAAATATCGACAAGTCAAAATGTCGACTGGTTAAAATGTCGATTTATATTTTATATGGACTTTTCTGTATGGGAAAAATTCCGACAAGTCGATATTTTTCTCGACTTCCATCAGGACAGTCGACTTTTTGTCAAATCGACATTTCAAACTGTCGACATTTTAATAAGTCGGTAAAAACAAAGTCAGTATTTTAACTTTCAAAAAAGTCGATAAAAGTCGACATTTTAACCAGTCGACATTTTTTTTGTCGGTCATTCGTACGTAACCCTTTTAAAAACAGATTCAAACTTTTTTTTCGAAAATTCGATAACTCAAAAACGGGTTGATAATTTTTTTTCAAATTTTGTTTTTATATACACATAAATATATAGTTTAAATCTGCATACCAAAATTTGTTCTTAAAAATGTTTTAAGAATTTTATATATAAAAAATTAATTTAAAAAAAACCGCTCCAATGATTTTAAATTTTGTTTCCCATACAATCATATTCCGTGAATTAAGATGGCATACTTTTTTTTCACCTCAAACTGTCAAAAGAGTTGTTTTAGCTAATTTAAATGTCGTATTTCATGCTTCTCTACATTTTTCTCTCATAATTTCCATGTTTGTGTATACAATTTTCTTAAACTCGCAGTCTTGAACATAAGAGCAAGTACGTGCGACCCAGTCGTGCATTTTATTTGAAAATGGTTTTCCATCCAAAGGAAACCTTTACTAAAAGTTATTTTTTTTAAGAAAATTTGTGGAGCCGTTTTGAAAAATCACAAAAAAAAATCGTATGCAAATACCGTTATTTTCTTTCATAGAAAAAAAAACAATATGAATACCTAGCAAGTTTAGAGAAAATCGATCCAGTCGTTTAGGCTATAGTCGACTTAAAGAGGGGAAAAGATACCCATTCTTTACTTGTTTTGACCGTATCTGAACGCAATAGTCTTTTTCCGCATCTTATAAAAAATATCTTTGAACCTATCAACTTGCCTAATCAAGTTATTAACAAATTCAATTTTTAGGGGCCAAAATAAGTATCTGCAATAAATACAGATATGTATGCAGAGCAGTGTTTCCCAACGTGGGGCCCACGCCCCACAGGGGGGCAATTTAACGTTTGTATGCATTACAACCGTTTTAGATTTCAAAATTTAATAAGTGCGAAGGAGAAAAACCATCTCACTTTTGCACTCACTAAATTGCGATAAGATTCCGGACTCAATCATGGCTTTTTCAAACTTTCACTTGGGCCAATTTAGAACATTTTTTCCAGCTATTTTGCAAAGGACAAAATGAAGAATAGAAAGGATTTATTCTTCACACTGAAGTAATATGGCTCTCAAAATACTTTGAAAAGATTTATTCAAGTTTTGTATTTTCTTAGGCGACAAACCGGATATAAAAATCTGTAAACGGACAATGCATTTTGTGAATTATTTAAAAGATTTGTTCAAATAACGAGAAACATTAAAAAAAAACAACTTTAAGGAAAAAATAAAACAATTGTCGAAGCAAAAAACGAAGATATTTAGGTTAAATGGCTGGATTAATGTGTCAGATATATACATATATTAACAACACAAATTTTTAAAGGTTTCACTAGCTCCAAAAATGTGGAGTGACTGATTCCGCCATTGGTGATCATCTTTTTAGTGTACCTACATTTCAAATTTTTGAATGTTCAAAATTGTATAAATATAATTATGGGGGGATATAACAATTCTGGAAATTGTTCGGTGGGGCATGGTACAAAAAAGGTTGGGAAACACTGATGTAGAGTATCAGAAAAGAAAATCAAAAATCTAGACCCAATATGTATAGCACTGTGGTCGAGTTATACTAATTAACACTGTTAAACTAAGAAAATTCAATGATTCACCACTATAAAAACTTTTTTTCTAAAATTTTATTTTAATATTTTATTTTAATCGCAAACTCATTTCATCCACTGGGATTCTATATTTACCAAGAAAAAAGAACAAAGTTTCTAATAACATTATATTGAGTAAATTTCAATTTCAAGGAAAAACAAAAAAAGATCTCAACTAAAGTAAACACATTAAAAAATTGCTTCCTCGAAGTTGTCTTCCATCATTTTTACTCGAACGTCATCAAAACATACATACAGTCAAAGCTCCGTTAGTCGAACATCACATTATTTGTTTGTACATATGTATGTTATAGATGTTTTGTCATTCTTATAGGCGGGTTCACATGGAACAACATAGTTGGACAACATTGCTTGATGGAATCGGAACAGTTTTCAAAATATTTTGAAAACCATTTTTGCATTTAAATGATCAAACATCGATGGTTGTCAAGCAATGTTGGATAGTATGTTGGTACATGTGAACCCCCCTTATGAGTCACAAACATTGTTCTAATGTATGGTCCCTCTTTTACTATACAATTACTAAGACCCCTTTTTTCTTTGTGAAATAATTAAATTTTTATAACGTTCGTTGTATGATCTTAAGAGACAGCAAACTCTTATGTTTGGAACTGAGCTCTTTGTGCATTGAAACATCACCAGAAAGCTTTACTATGATCTATGCAAATTCAAATATATTAAGTCAAATTTTCAAATACAATATGAAGGACATTCGTATTATAGAAGAATGCAATCTTATTTGAACTAAATCTTTTAAGAATTCAATTAAAAGATTACATTCATTGACTTCGCACATTAAGACTTTGATTTCAAATTCTGGAATCACAACTCATTTGACATTGAAATGATTGCAATCATTTTTCATATTTTTACCGTAACAATTCAATGTATTTCTTGCACTCTTTTGCATTATACTTACAAAAGCCAATGGGAAAAATGTCCCTTCTGGACCCAGTCCAGGCACAGGCACCTATGAGTCTTGCGTTTATATTATTGTTTGCCTATAAATTTGATACTATGGATATGAATTTTAATGGTATGGATATGAATGATGTTTGCTTGTGGCGCCAAGCTCGTGAAACAATCACCCTTATTCTGAAAGCCGTATTTTATCTCGTAGGTACTGTTAGTCGAACTCAAACTCGTCTCGTATCAAAATCTTTAAGCCGTATACGTTGGATACAAGAAGCTTTAAAAAACAATGCATGTATGTACATAAGGGTGGTCGTTAAAAAAAAGGTCAACCCGGATGGGCCCAAATCAGCTCTAAATGAAGAAAAAAAAATTCCCGAATATTTTCAGATTTTTTTTTTCATCCCTTATAGTCGCTGTAGGGGAAAATTTAACTTCCCTTTTTTTTTGCATACTAGAAAATTAGCGTTAGATCTGGCAACAAAATTCAGAGCTATAGGTGGGAACTAGAAAAATAATACTATTGGGGGTAATATCTGCCCCCGCTTGGGCGGGAGGGGCAATTTAATAAAATATTAGCATAAAATAGAAAAAAATTAAATAAAAATAAGGGCAATACTTACAGTAATGTTTTGTGGCTTTTTGGAAAGCCAAAAGTCCATTCTTACGGCTTGTTTTTAAATCAAGTTTTTTTTGATGAACAGTTTTGACAAAAAACAGTTTCAAACTCAACATTTTAAAAAACAAATATTATTTTTTTTAAATTATAGGTTTGAAAACAGATTTTGCTGAAATTATTTATTCAAAGAACTTGATTTATTTATTCTTCATTTAGAGCTGATTTAGGCCCATCCAAATATTAAAACTCAAAAAAAAAAACATTATAATGACCACCCTAATGTACATACATCGTTGCTTGTAGAAAATTGCCAAAAAATTAAAACTGTCATCACACAAATAAAATCATTTGTACTGTTTTCTCCCTTTTTTCATAAATTTGCCTCATAGTAGCCAACATGCCGTAGTGAGTGCTTCCATCGAGGATCAACTGACCCAATTGAAGGGCATCTCAAAGGAGTTCGTCCACAACTGCGTAAGGGAAATATGTATGTACTTTGAAGAATGATGGTCTGCATTAGCAGCTTCTCATCCTTCGAATTGGATGTCCATGTACCACTTCTCGGAGGTAAGGTGCATGGTTCTTTGGCTCGTGCTGGCAAGGTCAAGAGACAGACTCCCAATGTAGAATAGCAGGAAATGAAGAAGAAGAAGACCGGTGGTGGCGCGAAGAGGAGGATCCAGTAGGTACAACAGACGTACGATTATTCAACATCGTGCATCGTGGTCCAAATGCTTACTCTTATTATACAAATTAACAACAAACACTTTTTATCAGATAGAGGGTTTTTGAGTTAAGGAGCTTTGACTGTAATCGTAAAAGATAAAAATATGCATCATTGTAAACAGCATTAATAAAAGTCATATCCGCCATAGTAGAACGACTTCCTAATATTTTTTTCTAGCAAATTTTCAACAAAGAATAAACATACATAGTTTAAATAAATATGTAAAAAGAAATCCTTTACCGAAAGACACGTCCATCCAAACAGAGATTTCATAAAAATTGAAAACAGTTGCATTATAAGACAAAAAAAAAGGAATCTATCCCTTTAAGCCAAATACATCAACCACACTAGCATTTGCATCTATTCATGGCTCCGTATCCTTGTTCGTCCTTTTTTGGGTTACTGGGTTAATATATACATACATATACACATATATATACATAAACACATATACATACATCGGAGATTTTGTGGTTCACATTGGACGAATCTCCTTGCATAGCATGAAATCTATCTATAAGACACATTTTCTATTCGCATGGCATTATACATTATTCGAAGTGAATGTAGCTCGAAGGACTTTTTGCTTCGTGGCTGATGGTTGGTTTGAGTTGGTATAAGCTTAAACTCGAATATGGATGCTCGAATACCACAAATCAAACAAACATTGAGTGTTGTTTGACTTGGAGTCAAATCATGACATCTCATTATTGTAGCTACTCTTTACATGCGTTGTGATAGTACAGGAGTGGTGTTTTTGGTGAACTATAAATATGTGTTACAGCGTTAAGCATACAGAAGCTTGGTTCTTGAATTGATGGTCAAGAGATCTGTACACCAGAGCTTGAACAACGGCTAATATTTAGTAATTTGACTTTGGTAAAGATCTCTCGAAGTTTAAGGGTAATCGGTTTGAAACTCTGTGCGATTAACTTCAAACAATGGACAAATATTCCAATACCTACATACATAACGAGACTTGAAAATTACTTCGCAGCGTTATTTCACATTAAGCAGTCTTCAGTTCATGTTCGATAGAGTAGCTAACCCACAGTACACATATTGAAGGTAATATCATTAGCGTTTTCATTTTTGTTCAGTTCTGCGCATCCATCAAAATCAGTGAAAAATGGCGACTCTACGTGACCCCGACTAGTTAAACATCAAAATTTGTTGTGTTTTATGTGTTCATTTGTAACTTATTTATTCACAAACACAATTGTTTCAAGCTTTTTAGTGTTTATTAACATTTTTTTAGTGTTATTTAAATTATCCTTTTGTGTTTGTTTTCTTCGTTGTTGTTGTAATACAGTGGAAGAGGTCACGTAAGGCTGCCATCTTGAATTTCTTTGACAGTTCTCATTTCGGACCACATGCGCAAGATAATACCTTAGATATGTGTACTGTGTAGCTAACCTACATACATATCTACGTTCAGTTAAAATCCATCACAAAAGGAAAAGGATGTATCTAGGAATTTCTTGATGGTTTTGCATTCAAGCAGCAAATTTTGTGGTGTTTTGTTATTGTTCCCGAAAGTGCAACACGATGAATAATTTGAACATCAATGCATTTCTGGTTGGCTAAATAATTTCTTAATCATTTACAACTTTGAAAGGATTTGGTTTAGCTATTAGCTGGTAGGGTAGAGTGTTTTATGTTTTTGCATAGAAAGAATAGTATGATAGAACAGATTTAGTTTTTGAATACATTTATTGTTTTTTAAGAACGATGGAGTGACCTTAACTCAATGTCGACAATTTTCTACACGCCAAAAAAATTATCTTTAGAAAGCTTAAGAGCAGTTTACGAGTAAAATTTTTGATGTGAAAAAAAAACGTGTATGTTCGTTTTGATAAACATAAATATTTAATCTTTTTTCGTTCTAAAACACACATTGAATTTCCCTGATTAAGTTAGTGGAGATTAATGTTTTCGAAACACAAAGCCAAGCCTTGCCATTTTGGAACGAAAAAGAGGCTTTCGGGCCATAGCTGCGAAAAATGATAAGAAGTTGGAAGTTTGAATGGATAATCCGTATACCTCTGTCAGTTTTAAATACAAATGAATTTACGAGTACGTCCTTGAATCTCTATACTCTATTTCATTTCAGCATGCCTTTGAGCCTAACTTTGCTCCAAAAAAGTTATGTGCAATGTATTATTGTTTTTGTTGATTTTTCCTGGTAATATGTTTTTAGAGCGTTTTCTATACAATTCATTTTGATACGAAAATTGATTTTGAACAAAAAATTCCATGTGTAAAATTGTCAAATTCGGTTTAGTTTCAGAGTTATAACATACATTTTTGAAAGTGGCCAGTGCAGGCGCGGATACAGGCAGTGGCGTATTTAAAGATCTGGCGCCCCGGGCCAATAAGATTTGGCGCCCCATTAATTAACGAAAAAAGCTAATATCACTTCATAATAAAAAGAAGGCATACAAAACAAACAACACAATTTTAATATTTTTTACAACGCACAAAATGGTTGCCACATTCATCAATAGCAAGTCTGATTCACAATGCTACGAGAAAAAGAGACCGAGACGAGAGCGTGACGTGATTCGCTGTCATCTTTTTCTAGCTAGCAAATTGTTCCCAATTCACAATGCGGCGAGATTTTTAGCAACGAGAACTGTTTTCTGTAAAAAAATGTATACAAATTAAACAAAAAAGTATTGAAAACAGCAGATTATCAATTACTTTATCTTTTAATTTCAAGTTATCGTATTTTTTTTTAATACTTCCATTATGTAAATTACTTGTCAAGAACAAAATCGTCTCGTCGCGTCTTTTTTCCAATTTTTCGAATCCTTGGCGTGAAGTGACGACGAGAAACGCTTCATTGTGTATATCCTCGTATACTTTAATTATTTGAAAATCGTTTGACAGCAACGACGGGATCTCGCCACGCTCACGTCTCGTTTCCTCGTCGCATTGTGAATCAGGCTGCACTATTATAATTGAACGATTCAGAATGAAGGCTTTAAGGGCATGGCTTTACGGAAGACCTTTATTTTGGCATACACTTTTCGGAGGAATAAAATTACTTTAATATCTAGATTTGTATTATTAAATGCATATTTTTTGCGCAAACCATACATTTGTAGCCTGGGAACTTTCTTAAAAGTCTGCTTAAATAAGTCTGAAGATCACGGTGGAAACTAAAAATATAAATCGAATATAAGCTTGTATTTGTCATGTGAATTTAAAGCAAATTAAATTCTTACTTGTAAGCACACACCGATCTTACAGCTCCAAAGTTTTTGAATATTTTGGTTTCTGCTAAACAACAATGAAGTTATCGAACAAAATAAGAAAACTACGATTCTCTTAGTGCAAAAAATTGCTAGGTTAATTAAAGGCTTTTATCCAAAAATGAGCTTTGTAGCTCAAATGGATCGCTATTTTCAATTTTAATTTTGTTTTAATTTTTCCTGTGGGTTGGTGTAATACCTCCAAAAAGCTCTAGGAGGACCGAAAAACACGTGTGAGATTCTTAATGCACTTAAAGCACCTCTACTTCCTGGATGCAACTAAATTGAAACTTATTTAGCTATTTATTTTTAACGAAGTTAACTAACGTGTTGCAGGTAACTTTTCGGTGAAAATTCCTACTTTTTCCGCGATTCTAAAGTGACTTTCCGCTCACCGCTCCTAGCCTGAAGGTGTAGTTCTTTGCAGGGAGCGTACTAAGTTCGATTTATGAAAAATGTCAATAATCGTTGAATTAGCGTGTTCTAGTAACCGATGTCTTGGGATGAAACTCCGTAGGATTTTTTAAGAAATGAAATTAAAATTAATAATGCACATTTTTAAATAAATAAAATGGAAATTTAGATAGGTATCAAAATTATTTGATTTTGCAAAATAAGGGACGTGCTTAGCTGTTCAAATGTGCCTCGCTTATCCGGGAGCGTTATAATTTGTCTGTTTTTGAATATGGGAAAATTACCGTTCTTCACTTCTTCACAGCAATTTGTCACTTTTATCTTCAGACACATACGCAGGGACGCAGGGTTTTGTTTTTTTTTAATTAAAGCATCTCGGAATGCTTTTAAGCAATCTAAAATAGTATTTTAAGACATATATTTACTGTGCTGTGCCAAAAAATCGAAAGGTTTTTTTATGCTTGGTCTCAAAATTTCTAAAGAGGTTACCAAAATAATTATCCTCCTAAAATTTGAGCTTTTCATATTAGGACAGTCTCACTATATAATATCTCCATATCAGAGACTCAGTGTAAATTTGGCGGAGGCGGGATGATTTGGTGGAACCAGATTCTCCATTCAATGGTTCAAAAAATACATATAATGTAATAATTCTCGTACTGCACTTCTGTAGGTAAACAACATTTCAACTTTACTTACATAAAATACTTAACTGTTAAAGCACAAAATTGTATAAAATGAATGAAGAATAATAGCATGTTCAATTGATGTATTTTAATTTGTCTAAATATTCAGTTTTTATTTTCTATTTACATATTAATATTTATCGCTTTCGAATTTACGCACTTTGAGCGCTCAGAGATTTTATTTGGTGAGACGGGCCTATTGATACTTAGAGGTGGCTCATCGCAATTTAATGGGGGCTATCGTGAATAAAATTTCCCACGGAATTTTTCCCATCGTCCAAGACTGGGAACGTGAATTGTGGTCGCAGTTTCTCTCGGAATTTATTGACATTGAAAATTAATATTCCATGGCCACTGGGCCACCATTTTGATCGAACAATTTTGAACCTTCAAGGAGCAGTGGAAAATTGTTAGTATTTCCAATTTTAGAAGATGGGAGAAATTCCGTGGGAAATTTTATCCACGATAGCCCCCAATGTTTTTCCTATGTTTCGTTCCTACTTTGATATCTCTAAGGCTTATTAGTACAATTGAAAATCATTATAAATAAATATAAATTAGGTGGCGCAACAGCTCGTTCGCCTGGAGCCTCTAGGCTTTATTTTTCCCTTAGAAATTTGTAAGGGAATTTTAAATTTTGCATCCAAAGTTGAATGCCGCCCTTCACAGTTTGCCGCCCCGGGCCATGGCCCTTATGGCCCCTAGGGTAAATACGCCACTGGATACAGGGGGAGGGCAATGGGTGCAATTGCCCCCCCCCCCCGCCCTGGGCAAGTATGAACGAAGCATAAAATATTAATTCAATGAAATGCAATACAAAAAAAAAATCAAAATAAATAGGACTGTATAACATTTTTAGAGAATAGTCAAATTATTTGATACTAGAGAGCAGATTGAGTCCCAAATCGATTTGATTTACACTTTTCAAAATGCAAAAGTGAATGAAAAATTTCACAGTTTTGCAAAAAAATGCCTTAAAAATGTATTGCCTTAACCCTCCTTCACAAATTTGTTAGTGGTTTTTTTTATAGTTAAGTGTAAAGGGAGAGGCGGCCGGCACCTTAAAATTTTGCTTTAAATTTAAAAAAATAACTATAGCACAAAATTTTAAACAGCCTTTTGTCAAACGCTTAGCATGATGCTAATTAACAATCTTCTAAATATTTAGTAATTTACTAGCACTTTTCAATTTTTAAACCTTTTTTTTTTTGGTTTAACAACTAGTGTCGTACTCAATCTTTTCTTATAAAAACAGTTCATCTGAATACGTCCAAACAGTGACAGTTCGTATAAAAAACAACCATTTTTATTATTACAAATGTCAAAGTGACAACCTACAATTTTTTTTAAATTTACAAACGATGTTCACTTGAAAATTTAAATTAATTCTTTGTTTGGTTGTAGTGCCTGGTTTTAATAGAGTTTGTAAGAAACTCAGCTTTGATTGTCCTGCGGCTGTTATTGTCTATGGAAATTAAAAGAAACTTATATTAAAGGGCTCTTCAGGCTTGATTAGTGAGCATCCTTGGCTAAAGTACAATTTATTAAGAAAATAAACAAATAAATCACAATTTAATTCTGGAATTACCATAATTGTCAAGGTTTTTTTTTTTGAGGAATAAGCATGATACTAAAAATTTTAAATAGCCATTTAATGATTTAAGCTTAAGGTAAATGTTAAGATATAGTACCTTCAATTTTAAAATCGTATAAGATTAACTTAATTATCTTTTTAACTGAGTGTCATGTTAAAATTGCTTTAGAATCGTTCTTTTCTTAATCTTTAAATTTTGCGCCAGTATCATAAAAATTTAATTAGCTTCAAAAATGTTGTGCTTTCCTTCAAATGCTCGGATTTACAAGATTTAGATATTTAAATAAAGTTTAGTAATAAACTACATTTGTGTATACAAATTATTTTGAAATACCAAAAAATTTCATACTAAAAGGGTGATTGAGTTTAAATGTGCGTTTCCATTTGAGAGAGTACTTTCACTAGAAAACTTTCGAGAGTGACGCTTGGATATCTGTCTTCTCCTCTGGTGAGCTAATTTCAGAGCTGCTTGCCATCTTTCTACTCTCAAATGGATACACACCGGTGTTTTAGCCATAAGATATGTTTCCGATGGTAGTATTCGTGAGGATTTTGTGACTTCCGTGTTCCATATTTTTAAACTGGCAAAGAGTACGAATCCGATGAAGAAGATTGGTAAGAAACTAGGAAACGACTACAGCAGTCACTGTCACTGAGAAGTTGGATGGAACTTCTACACCTAAGGATATTTTTTGAAAACGTCAATTCGATTGTCAAATGATCGTCAGTTTGTTCTTGACGCGAGTATTGCTATTTTCAAATATATGCAATAGTTTTGTTTGCACACAATCTTTTCTACCAACGTCATTTAATTTTCTTGCAAATGTATTTGACATTAACGAACATGTTCTCTGGCTTTTGTCAATATTTTTGTCGTCAACTCGATTTCTTACTGCAGAACTGCACCGATGATGTTTTCAAACATGTGACTTAAGCAAATTGCATTATCAAACACAATGCTAATGCATTCAAACTTGTACCTATTTGCTTTTCGAACAGAAGACTTTTGCAGTTTGCGTTTGAGAACATTCTGCAAACGCAGATGACGTTTTCGAAAAAGGCCTTTAACTGGCAAGGCCATTGACAAAATTTTCTTGTCCCAGCTAAAGAAGAGGCTGAAACTTCCACTTGAACTCGAACGTCATGTGTGGGAATAGGAACACGCTGATGTGCCATTATGCTTGCCGAAATTTGAGGTGGAAGACGAAATTCAAAAACGCTGTAAGGACACCATGCTACAGCCAAAAATTGCATAACTCCGTTTCACGAAATTTCAAAGTACCCGCTGCTTAAGACACTATGGCAGTTATGAAAGACGTAATATTGCTTTTTCCAAATTTCAAACTCATCTCATGCAGAGCGGTTTGAAGTGTACTCCAATTTTCTGTAGGCCTCATCAAGATTGTGAAAACTCACGAAAATTGCCCCCCCTGAACGAAATCCTGGATCCGCGCCTGGACCAGTTTGACAATTTTTTCAGAAATGCAAGAATGAATTTAGTAACATTTTACGTTTTAAGCATGCTTATGTCAGAAACAAACATATTCAATAATATAAGGACTCCTGAACTCCGTAACTATTTTTCTTTATTAAAAACTAGTAGAAGATCTCGCCACAGGACGACCTATACCCTCACAAAGGTACCAGATGAGCGGTATAGAGTTTTGTAGTTACTTACTGTCGGATAGGGCAATTTGTAGCAAAAAAGGGGTCGAAACATAGGGCTGCCAAGCAATTATTCTCAATTTTTGGAGTTTTTCAATTATCTGCCCCAGCTTAGATGATAAGCCATAAGGCCTACTTATAAAAAAATACCACATAAGGAAAATTTTATTTGAAAATTATGAACTACGTGATACGTGTCCTACCTATGGCGTGACCATTGTTAGCTAGCTTATTCAGCAAAACTGAAAAAGGATTTTTGAATAATTCTACATTGGGCTTCCTAGTGGTAGTTCTCACCCGTTAGAAAAACTCCATTATTTTATGAGATCAATAAATTATAAAACTCTGAACTGAATGGAAGATATGGAGTTGCAAGCCATTTGGCGAGAAGAGTAGAATAACCAAAGCGTAGGAGGAGTAAGTTGAATTGGGTTAGGCGAAGTGACACAGATTTAGAAAACAAAAATTTAAGGGATCTTAACTGTTTCTTCAAAAAAATATAGGGAAATCCTAATTTTTTAAAATAGCACAAAAATGCTAACCTGCAAGAAACAAATACAATATAGCAAAATTTATGAGAATTTAAAAACAAAAAATAATATAATTTTTAAAAGTTAATTCAAAATTTTAAATTTGTTTAACTTTAATAAACACACAACATAAGTTTTATTTTTTTTTTTTTTTTGATTAAAGCGACGCGTTTCGGTTACATAGAACTATCATCGGGCTTGATTCGTTGACTCGTGGTGTTACTTTGCCCAAGTTCACTTACCTACTATTTCAAAATAAGCTAATTCAAAATTTTGAAGTTCTTAATTTGAAAAAAAAAATTCATACTGACCTGCGAACTTCACTGTCTAACATGCTCAGTTCATGGGATACACGATACAATTTTGCATTTTTTTTTATTAACGACTTCAAAGGTTGAAATCCAAACAAAACTGCAAATTTGGAGCCTTCATATATTTTAGGTGCAATGAGATAGAATGAAAGAGTAAACAAACTGAGGGGCGGACGAAGGAAAAAATTTAGGGAGGTTGAAAAAAAAGCAAAAAATTAATAAATCCCTTATTATATTACTGCATTATAATATATTGCAGAAACTAAAGTAGGTATAGTTGCATATGAAATAATAAACATACATTCATATATGTAGGTACCTACCTACCAATAGTTTAATTTAAAATAATAATAATGGCTGTATCTATGTATCCATGAATCTTCGTAGGTTTTTTCACCTCAATATCCCTTGTGATATGCATTTTCCAGCCGAGGTTATGCTCACCGGTCTCGCCAGGGTCGTTCTGAAGAAAACACCAAAACTCAGAGGAAAATGATTTAAACCTCATTACAAATATCTTTATTGAAAACAACTCTTATATTTATAACATATGTACAATATTCTTTTGCTCTGGTTTGCTGGTACTGGAATGATTCACTTGCGTTTCTGGATTCTGGTCTAATATCGGTTACACTGGTCTCTCTCAGTCCTAGTCCTGGTGTTTGGTCTCCGGTAATGTAGCTTTTGATGGTTGGGTCTTTAAAACTGGATCTGTTATTCTGACGTTAAGTTTGGGTATTTTGCTTAAACGTCTTAAAAAAAACAGCAGGCTAAAACGCTCTGGTATATATCAGCAGGTACGACGCCCCTGGTGGTACTCAAAACATCAGGCTAAGACGCTCTGGTAGATCAGCAGGTACCAAATTCCCTGGTGGCAATTTGGACGCTTAACTGGCTGAACAGAATAGAGTGCTGCAACTGGAGCTGCAGCTGCAACTGGAATAGCTGTCAAAAAGTGTCGTACATGATTTTTTTTTACGCGCCCACAATGCAGCTGTACCGCTTTCTGACATTTTAGTATCGAAAATAAAGATGAAAACAAAAATAAAAATGAATGATGATGAAAAAGAAGCTAAAATTACTTTACGTCTTTATGAGTGATTGAAAAGAGTTTAAAAATCACTTTAACCCACATGTAAACACTTCATTTTGTTCGCGATTTTGAAACGTCAAAAAAGCTGCAAGCAAAAGTTAAAAGTTGGCCAACTTGTCCAGCTGCGTCTGCAGCTCCGTTTGCAGTTGCGTCGTGTTCTGTTCGTATCATTGAATTTGTGTGTATTCAAAATTTTGACAGTTATTCCAGTTGCAGCTCCAGTTGCAGCTCCGTCTCCATTCTGTTCAGCCAGTAACTTCGAACTAGGACCCCTTACCACTGGTGGTGGGGAGCCTTGGTAAGAAATAGCTGGGCAATCTCTCCTACCTAAACTTTCAACGAAACCCTTTACCACTGGAAGCTTCGAGAAAGCAATGAAGGTATATGACCAGATCGTCTCGTATTGTCTACGACCGTGCTGCACTCACACAGATCCCTTTTCATCCCTTTAATGGATCTTAATATGAGATGGGTTTTCTCTCATTCTACGTTTTCCTGACCTGTGACAGTGGGGTTAAATCATTAATTTTTGAAAACGATTCACTCGTTTTACAACTCGGCCATCCGACCCAATCACTGCCCTCAGTGATTACCACAAGTCAATCCATACTTTACAGATTTTTTAAGCTCACAGCTTACCCATTTCTGTCCACAGGACATGGATTTTCAAGCACACAGCCTTTCCATTTTCTCGTCCACACAGGACATTTTGGATTTCAAGCACGCAACTTATCCATTTCCGTCCACACAGGACATGGATTTTCAAGCACCCAGCTTTTCCATTTTCTCGTCCACACAGGACATTTTGGATTTCAAGCACGCAGCTTATCCATTTCCGTCCACACAGGACATGGATTTTCAAGCACATAGCTTATCCATTTCCGTCCACACAGGACATGGATTTTCAAGCACATAGCTTATCCATTTTCTCGTCCACACAGGACATTTTTGGATTTCAAGCACGCAGCTTATCCATTTCCGTACACACAGGACATGGATTTTCAAGCACATAGCTTATCCATTTTCTCGTCCACACAGGACATTTTTGGATTTCAAGCACGCAGCTTATCCGTTTCCGTCCACACAGGACATGGATTTTCAAGCACATAGCTTATCCATTTTCTCGTCCACACAGGACATTTTGGATTTCAAGCATGCAGCTTATCCGTTTCCGTCCACACAGGACATGGATTTTCAAGCACATAGCTTATCCATTTTCTCGTACACACAGGACATTTTGGATTTCAAGCATGCAGCTTATCCGTTTCCGTCCACACAGGACATGGATTTTCAAGCACAAAGCTTATCCATTTTCTCGTCCACACAGGACATTTTTGGATTTCAAGCACGCAGCTTATCCGTTTCCGTCCACACATATGTTTTTTTATTTTACGTAGGCGTTGCGTTGTCTGTAGCCAGCACAGTCAAGATTTTATATACTTTTTTTTTAAAATTTAAACGAACAATTCAAATTCCGAGAAAAAAAACACAAAATTGGCGTCTAGCCGCTCCGAAGGCATTGTCTGCCGACCCCAAGCACAAACACACTATTATCCAATTAATGGTTAAAATATCCCACTTCTGAAAATGAAATATTATTTAAAAAGTTTTATTTTATCTAAGACCACAACTCGGTACCGCGCCCTTTCTGCGAGAAATCATCGATCGAACTGAATCCAAAACGATATACCACCACAGTACCGAGCTGCACTCACACAGATCCCTTTTCATCCCTTTAATGGATCTTAATATGAGATGGGTTTTCTCTCATTCTACGTTTTCCTGACCTGTGACAGTGGGGTTAAATCATTTATTTTTGAAAACGATTCACTCGTTTTACAGACTTATCTTATATTTTAAAGCGATTTTTTTTTCAATGAATTGGCTTACATGTATGTATATAATACTTACTAAAAAATATTATAATAAAAATTCAATAAATAAATAACAAAAACATTTTTATGGCGTCAAGAAAAAGTGTACATTATTCAATTATTGCGAAAAACTTAAAACCAATACTTCGTCTGCTTCCTTTTCGCCTTAAGAACAGAATCTATGATCCTGGGGATTGACTCTACTAGCTTTCTTGTCAATTCGCCTGGGGCTTTTTGCCACTCTTCAAATAAAATTGAACTTTGTGCCTTTTTGCATAATATTTTCCTCTTTTGGATCTGTTTATCCAAATAGTCTCACAAATTCTATATGAGGTGCTGGCCTGAGGATCGCGGAAGGTCTTCAAGCTGCTTAGATGTACCATGAAGTAACCATTCCTTGACCAATTTCAATGAATGCGTCAGGGCATTGTCTTGTTGGAAGACCCATGTATCAGTCAGTTAACCCCAGTTTCACAACAATACACGGCAAGTAGTCTCTTAAAATATAAAGCTACTCTTCAGTTCTCATCGTACTGTCAATGAAGACTAGGTTTCCTACTCGAGATGACGCCTTACATCCACAGACAATTCATCGAAATTAGCCATGGAATGGTAACTCCAGGGTTCATCTAAGCAACTAGAAGACCTTCCACGATCCCCAGGCATCATCTAGAATTTTTGAGATTATCTGGATAAACAGATCCAAAAGAGGAAAATATTATGCAAAAAGGCACAAAATTCAATTTTCTTTGAAGGGTGGCAAAAAAAACCCAAGCCAAATTGACAAGGATGCTAGCAGAGTCATGTTATTGTTAGTCAATTGTTCATCTTTTCATTGGTGCAGGTTAAGGATCCACCTTATTGGTTTAAAAAAAAAATTTGACATTTGAGTGTTTTCTTTGGATTTCCGAAATACCACTGTTGTTAATATTTCGGTAGTAACCATCAAAGGTGGCCCGTTCAATAGCCATTCCCACTTCTTCTCCCCTTGCTCTCTGGATGACCTGAAACAAATTTGGGAAGGATTCAAGAATAGGTACCGATGCACATTGGTTTTGTAGCTTTGATGATCAAAAAAATATGATTGAAATACAGAGTCAGGTAGAGCATTTTACATTCGGGTAGTGTGGCTTATTAAAGAATACCACAATAGATATTCTCCATGTGCATTTTGAGCTTTAAGGGCATAATTATTTCGTACGGGCGGTGGTGACTTAAGCTACCTGCCAATATCATGCAATTTATCGTCTTTAAAGCTTTCTTAAATCACAGGTCTATGCAAATAAACCGTAAATAATTGATGCCGTCACTAAAGTCAATATGACGACTATGGATTTCTCACACACCACTTGTTTTATTTACATTGAAAGACCCTTTTAACAAAATCTTGAAAATTTCCCATAAAAATGGTTCTTAATAGCTAAAAAATTAAATCACTTATCAGTTCATCAAAGTATAACCTTCCATTAACACCGAAAACATGTTAAACAATAATAAACATGATACCAACTTCATCAACAAGCTTAGCAACAAAAAAAAACTTTCTTAACTCAACAATCTAAATGGATTCCATGGAATAGATTTTCTGCAAAAAAAAAACATGAAACTTTTCCATCCTCTGGTTTGTATACATAGAATTTTCAAATATTTGTCTGAATGATGATTTGCATATTTGAGCAGGATTCTCATTTCATCTGAAATATAAAAGTGTCAATCAGGCGTTTATTTTAACAACAATGTCCTTTAAATCCTTTGCTCGAATATATAAGTTGACAACACAACAAAGCAATGTAAATGTCCTTCACGGGTGACTTAACTTTGGCAAAACTTCAAATACCTACTAAAACTTTGAAACCAATATTGATTCCTTGCCGTATCCACAAAAATTCCCAAACAGCAGTTACAACAAGCTCCGATCCTTGCCCGTGCAAACAAGACTGACAAAACCCTTTTTTGCTGTTATTTTTTTCTTTTAATCTGAATAATTCATGCGATGTCGACTTTTGCAAACAACCGTTACCGTTGTTGTATCGACATCAATGTAGTTCTCGTCCCTGTTCCGACCGCCTGCCATCGCCATTATTAAAGTTTTGCGTTGTCCTATCGCCATTGTTACTTTTGTATTGTTGTTGTTGTTGCAACAATATAATTTCATTAATGTCATCGTTTATAACCAAGGCAATTAACTTGTGGCCAGCCGGTTATGTGAATCGATAAAGTACATATGTATATTACATATATGTATGCGAATAGTTATGTATACGTTTGTGTGGAATTTATATAAATATTGAAGAAGAAAATGGGAATGAGAATATCGGTCAAGAGAGTCCATGACAGGCCAAAACGAGAACGAGAACTCCAATAGTATAGCATGAAACGGAAACCATCAACAGAGTGTTGGCCGCAAGTGAGTAATGGCCATGTGTATTCGATTAACTATTATATTACTGTGCGAACCATTTAAGGTGTCAGAGGAGTGTAACTTTTGCCAATGATACATTCAAACAACACACATAATGTAGAAGAAGTAGTAGAAGACACAAAATTTATGACTGACTTAAGTCGAATTGACCTAAAGGCCATTTGTATCTATCGTTTGAATTGCAATTTTAGTAGTATATCGATTAATTAACTTAACCGTTATCGTTTGTAGTTAATTAACATGTTTGAAATGTAATAGATTGTGTGGTAATTTATAATTGGAAAGAATTTATCTTAGGACAGTTGCTTAAGTATGATGGTGAATTTATTTGGCATTTAAATTACATTTTTTTTTTTTTCATAAGGATGTTTAAATAAATTTGAAGAATTTGTTATCAAAGTTGACTCCGAAGAAGTTTTGTAAAATTAAAAAGAGTGGTATGGTTTTTTCTTCGTCAAGGCACTCTTGGCAGAGAAGAATGGTACTTCAACTCTGGAGCATCAGTCATACATATCTGCTCAAACAGGGCATTTTCTTCAAGGAAGGTATAGGAGCTCTTAAATCGGAGGCATTTCCAAAAATTACAAAATAGGAGATAAAGGTATATGCAAAATCGGCATAGAAGTTTAAAATGAAGAAAAACAGTGGTTGTTTGTTCTCTATTTTTAAAATGAGTGCATGTACCAAAAATTGTATGGTTTTTAATAAGAATGGAAGTCTTGTAAAATACAACAGAAGTTATATTATTGCAACTGTGAAACATCAAATGTGATGGTTTATGGAACTGTAAAGATATTGATTCTATTCTAAAAGAGTTAAAATCAATTGTATCAAATGCGTCAAAGGAAAAATGCCAAGCTAGCTATTGGTACCAGAGCAGACATGTATTCTCTATCCTAGAACTTGTCCATACAGATTTATGAAGTCCAATGAATCATTAATCAATTAGAGGTTTATAGAACGTTCACAGCATTAAAGTTCTTAAAATTTGAGAAGTTCATAAAAAAAAAACTGTTAAGTAAATAGGTAAGAGCATTGGGAAGCAACAGGAGATACAAAAAATGCTACAAATGGAGGATGAAGAAAATTCTAAAAAAAAAACTTTATTATTTTGGAAGAACAAATGGAAATAAAAAAAGGCCTTCTCATTGGTGTTGGAATGAAAAAAAAGTATTTCGGCTGAAGTGAAAAAGTTGTTCGCTAGTTAAGGGTAGTTTTTTCACACCAAAATGCTCTGAATCACTATTTTGAGCAGCGAATAACTTTTTTCACATAGAGATTTGAAATAAACTTTGTTAGTAACTACTGTAGTTCATAAAAGTACCTTTCCAACGATATATATCACGTCATTATTGGTGTTGGAGTTTGGTGTGTCCAATTCTCTTTTGTATGGAAAAGAGAATGGCCGAAGAGGCACCGATTTATCACCTTAGACAAAATGTTTTTGATCAAAAACTTTATTTCAGGGCAAAGAATTTTGATTTAAGAGGTTTCTGATTTAAAAAAAAAAAAAGAATTTGGGAAATAACAGACACACAGACACCCAGTACCTTCTTTCACTAATTATTTAATAACTTCTACATTTATCGACCGATTTTGAAAAACTTTGGCTCAAATCTTTTTTAAAAAGATTGTCTTTCACTTGAGTTCTTAAAATTATTTTAAATATTTTTTTTTCTATCCATATGGAGCAACCAAAAACTAGAAATTTTTCAAAAATACTCGTTTTTCGAACTTTGAATGCCTGAAAATTTCAGTCCGACTTATACAAGAAGTACATCTTCGGAAGGAGACAGATCAGAAGATTCATTAAATACACCTTTTTTGTAAATTATGCTATGTTTCCACCAAAGGTTTATCTCAGATTAGATTTAATAAATCTTTTTGGTGTTTCCACCGCACAAAAAGATTTAAAAAAGATTAAATTTGACAGCACCTTCAAAAATGCAAATGGCGTTCCAATTTTTCTTATGAAGTGCGAATGAGAGGGAATGTTTGATTCGTGTAAAACAATGAAGAACTGAATGCGAGTCTCGAATGAATCGTTCAGCACCATGTAAAAATAGGTTAGTTCGATTTGTAAAACTATTTGTCCTAGGAAGATTTAACAAGATTAATTTCTAATCTTCAAGATTTACGAAATAAATTTGTATGGTAAATCAACGAGATTTAAAGGAGATTTAAGGTTAATCGCATTAAATCTCAGATTAGCGCTAGGTGGAAATGTAGCATTAGCTAAGCCGTTAGTGAGATTTATGGCAATATCTGAAAAAATAGCTGCGAAAACGATTTTTGCGTATATCTCGAAAACCCTTCTTTGGAAAAAAAAAATTATTTTGATTTTCGTGTTCAGTGATCCAAAATAAGTCTAGAAAATATATTTTTTCTTAGAACCCTACCATGACCCAAAATTTTGTAAAGTTGTGTAATAAGTCTGTTCGTGTAGGTACTCACACAAAGCAGCAAGTTCATGTTCGTGTACAAACAAAATGTGTAGTTTTAAGCGGAAAACGCTCACGAGGTAAGGAATATTACCTTTAAAATTTGATAGACTGCCAAAGGGTATTGCTCATTTTCGGGCCAGAGTGAACACTAATAGATTTGGTATCAAATGAAAGCTAATGTTGAGCTATCAAAGGGAACGGTAGTGCCCAGCCAAGTTCGCGGCACCACACCCTTTTTACAGGAACAAACTCAGCAATTTTCAACCCCCCTCTAACTTCAGTACCAATAAAGTCAGAAACTTCAAATTCGGAGTACACTGATCAAACACAGGTGGCTCACCAAATTTCAACTCTTTAGCATTAGTAGTTCCCAAGATATAGGACTTCAAAAATCGCAAAAACCGTAACTGACTGACTCACTGACTGACTCACTGACAGATCATCAAAATTATGGAGCACTTCCCGACATCGTAGAAACTTGAAATTTCGCACAACGGTAGGCCTTGTGGTACATACAAAGGAAAAAATTGGAGATCTGCAATTTTCTATTCAGGGGGCGCGGCATCCATCTATAAATTATATGGAGCCTTTCCGATTGTTGTAGAACAATGAAAATTGGTAAATTGGTAGGGTTTGATGTACTTAGAAGAAAAAAAATCGAAAAATTGGAAGTTTCAGTTCAGGGGGCGTGGCATCGACCCACATTCTTAAAAATTCTTATAAACTATATGAAGCACTTCCGATTGTTGTAGAACGATGAAAATTGGTAGGTAAGGTCGGTAGGACTTAAAGTACTTAGAAAGGAAAAAAAACGAAAATTTGGAATTGTCCATTCAGAGGGGGGGGGGGGGGGGGTGCCATCCACCCACTTTATCAGAATTGCTATTATTTTTGTATGGAGCACTTTCGGTTGTCGTAGAATTATGAAACTTTGTAGAGCGGTAGGGCTTAACTTTCACCTGGCAAAATAAATCTTTGCAAAAAGGAGTGAGAAGTTCTTATTTGTACAAGAAACCTGTGCGTAAAAAGTCAGCCAAAAAAAGGAATGAGATCTAAAATATAGGTATGCCAAGTTTTTATGATCTTAATATTTAATTGAGCTCTTAACAATGAACCATAGGTGGTATGAACTCCAAAAAAATTAACATTCCATGGATGGTTAATTATTTGGGATCCATAACATTATGGTTCATTTCACTGAAATATTTAACTCGTTGCTAAATTTGATTATTAGTACCCCCATTACTTTTTTTGGCTGACTTTTTACGCACAGGTTTCTTGTACACATAAGAACTTGGCTCCTTTTTTAACATTTATGTTTTTGTTGTGATTTATATTAGTGAAATATTTTCAAAATCTGTCATGAGAGATCTGAGATATTTGAGCTTGAAGTTGGCAACTGCAAATAGAGCTTTTTCAGCTTTATGTCGATATCTTCCGATCTAGGATATGTGAGAAAATGATATTGGTGTCAAATGAAAGCTACATTTTTAGTCTTTTCAATATACTTAAAATTATTTTGCTAATGAACACATTTTGAGATATTTTAAAAAAAAACACTTTTTTTGCACTGCCTTTTGCACAACGATATCTCTAAAAATTCAGCGATAACATACACTTTTTTTGGCACCATTGAAAAGCTTAATTTCAAACCTTTAATTAAATATATAATTAAGTGGCCTTGCTCAAATAAATACTTACATATAAACAAAACTTAATTTAAAAGGCACTTAACAAAGCAAAGTGCTTAAAATGTGTGAAAATAAACAGATTTCGAGGAAACATTGCTTGAATCAGGCATGATAAGTGAAATTTCTTTATGATAAATATTATTTTTCTTTGGTTTTCCTGTTTTTTATTTGTATTTCTTCTGGGCCGGAGCTTCATACAAAAGTGAGCAACTCCCTTTAGCCCATAAAATACGCGAACAAATTAAATATTTGGTAATTGAAAAGAGTTGTCAAATCTCAAATGTGTTTTTGAAAAAAAAAAGAATTGTGTTGGTGTCTTCCCCCCCTAGACAAAATCCTGCGGGCGCCTATGATTCAGTTATTTCATTTTGTTTGGCTTTTAGCTGGTGCCCCCTTTATTGTGATTCCCCAGGCCTGTGCCTAGTCAGCCTTATGGAAAATCGAGCCCTGGCAATAAGAAACTGGATACAAAACTTTAAACAAAAATCTGACCTTCTCAATCTCAAATGGACCCATGTACTAACTATGAAACAAAAGGTGAATACAAAATGTTTGTGGCTATTTACGCAGACGATATACTGATTTTCAAAAACAATAGGGGCAAGAAAAAACTTTTCAATGCAAATTTGACAAAAAATTTCAAAATGAAAGATTTTGGAGAGGCTAAGCTCTTACTCGGAATGCAAATAAATAACCCATGATTGACAGGAGAGAAAGTTTTAGATTGATCAAGGATAAACAAGTATATATGTATGTATGACTGCAGCCCTGCATGTACAAAATTCGATATATCAACCATAAACCAATAGAAGAGAAAGTTCTTGCTGAGACCCTGTCAGGATGACATATTATGCCTAATATCCAATTACTTTGATATCACCCACAATTATTCTGAGTTCTAGTATCAAGACGGTGGACTAAAGTACTGGACAAGCCTACTTGATGAAGTCATATCATTACACTAATATCTACTTTCCCTTTAAAGAAATTATAGATTAATATTAAGTTCAGTTTTAAACTTTGTTCTTCGAAAGCTATA
This sequence comes from Dasysyrphus tricinctus, assembly GCA_963921185.1. Classification (NCBI taxonomy): domain Eukaryota; kingdom Metazoa; phylum Arthropoda; class Insecta; order Diptera; family Syrphidae; genus Dasysyrphus; species Dasysyrphus tricinctus. The sequence goes on along the minus strand of OY992532.1, from coordinate 25,248,047 downwards.
ATTCACCTGTAAATAGTTCATTATAATTTAAATGCTCCTCATTAAAATAATTCTTTATACATACTTCGTCAATCTCCTGTTTTCCCTAAATTGCACATTATTAAATCCCCTTTTAGAATAATCGGATTTCACCCGTAAAGTTAAATTAATTGATGTATATGCGTACTCTCACTCCATCTCTATATTGTTTATTCAAATATTAATCTCTCTAATAGTCTACATGGAGATCATTAGACATCTAAAAGCATCTGATTTCATTTTAATAGACAAACACAGACATACAATAATCTCATCAATCATGTCTTAAATCTTAATTTTTAAGAATTCTCACTTTAAAAATTCTCACCTAACCGTTTCTATCATCCTTAAGGAACTTCTTTATGTTTCCCATAGGTATCATCATCACATTACAGCTATTTCCATCATCAATCATCTACCATATCCTTATGATTCCCAATGGCTTCAAAAAAAACTCCCCTTGACCTCCTCCGTGTAAAATATTATACAATTCGGGTATCGTATATTCGACCCTCTAACTCTGATATACCGATTGGTCAGACATATATATTTATGTATATCACCACCTGATAAACTCCCATAACCTCCAAACTCAGTTATCCATCGCAATTGCTCCCATGAGATCAATTTTATTTGGGTAGGCTACGATTCCAAACTTGGTTTATCAATCAATAAAAAACCTCCTTAAAGGGAATATTTGCTCTGGTTTTTGTGCCATCACGTTGCCTTTCCTGGAATTCAATATTGTAATCAATATTATATTTATTTTTTTAAGACACTGCACCTACACAAACCCATTTATATATGTACACATACAAATGCCTCTACACATATAGCTAAAAGATAAATAAATATATTTCTTCCTCTCTTTCTTATGTTTCATTGCAGCAGATTCCTTTGAAACAACTTCATCTCCAGAGGATACGGTAAGTAGGACTTTTAAGCAAAATAAAATCGCAAAAAAATAATCAATCGGCTTACTTATATGTTGGTAGAAGGATAACCAAAAGTTTGCCCAACTAACTTTTTTGTCTTTTGCCAGCTATCGGAATCTCAAAGGACCAATTTCAACTCTACTTTCAACAGCAGACAAAATAAGGACGAAACTCTCGTTCAGTCTTCGTTATCGTCCGATAGAGCTACTGCCAATAGATTGCCATCAGATGAGGGAACTGATGACGATAGGGACGTAGATACCGACGTTGATGATGACGATGATGGATCCAATGAAGGATTCATTGCAAACCAGCGGAAATTCAATAATGTAGGAGCAGCAGCAGCAGGAGCAGCAGTGCTGCCGCCACAGCAAAAGGAGTCAGAAGAATCATCAAAAAGATCATCGATTCTAAACATCCTGCAGGGAGTAGATTACATAGGAGATTCCATCACAGCCTCAAGTACTCCTCAGTCAACTTCAGTGGCGCCGCAGCCGCAATCATGGAATGGAAATACGAACACCGGTAACAACAACGATGCTGATGATGACGATGATGATGAAGATGTAGACGAGATTCTGCAACCCATGGTAATGGCATCGGATAAGCATCATTACCATCCGAATAATGGTGGACGTGTGATGAACCCAAGAGTTGGCTATCCAATCGAATATAATCCGAATCGTAATGAGGAGTCAAGTGGGTCAAACAATCTGAAGGAAGCGCCGGTAACGAACCGTATTAAGTCGGGTGAGTCTCTATAAGTCCTTTGGGATTTAAATCTACTTTTAGAAATATTTTTCAAACCAGCTGGGTTCTGTATACATAATAAGGTGGAGTAGTGGCGGACAGACTACTTTTAAGTTGAATTATGTGATTATCTTGTTGACAAACTAAGATGAGTTCCTTAATGAATTTTATCAGAAACGAAAGTGGCCCTTTTAAGGAAAGAACTTTTTGAAATGGAATTCAAATTATTCCTTAAAGAAATAATTTACTAAGGTTGGGATGGGATAGGATACATTTAAGCAACTATGAAACAGAAATGTTTATAATTAGAGGCGTTTCAATCCAGTGCCAGAAACAAAATTAAGAAGCATTAAATTTGACAAGGAAGTTCCTTTTAAGTAGTAAAATATTCTGAAAGCGTTTTCCAAAGTTTTTGATACGAGAAATTTGACATGAAGGGGACAGTTTTTTTTTGTATTTTTTAATATCATTAGCTAGAGAGGTTTGTTCAGCAGTTTGTGAACGTAACTTTTTAGACTTTTTAAAGAGTGTTTGAAGTTTTTAAAGTTAAATGAAACAAAATTTCAACTTTAATGTAATCGATATCTTGGAGAAGGCATCGAAACAAGTTTTTTTTCAAACATTTTTTATTATAATAAGCAGGAAAGCTACTTTTAACAATATTTGGATTATATTGTAGTCTTTCCATGTGCGAGAGAAGTTGAAAATTTGAGAAGGTATTGTAATAAAGTATTGTGGAAGCAGTAGGGCAGAATAAAGTGCTGACAGTGGAATGCGAAATAGTGCTACTTTGCTTGTGGGCCTGGCAGAAAAAGCAATAACTATAGATTTTGAAAGGAGCTAAAAGCTTGTCAGGGTTTATTTTGTTTACTTATACGCAAGGCGTGTGTACCCTCCAATAGTCGAAAATCCGATCCGATTGTGATGTAAGGGTATATAAAGCGAAACAGCTTGATTTATTTCGTGGAAATCAAAATCACAATTATTGGTTTGAGTTTTATTAGTTCTGCTGGTAAGCGTTTTAATTATACAATTATTTAGCTGGAGTTCCGTTTTATTGTAGAACGATTACCAAGAAGACTTCAACGTTAATTTAAATACCAATTTGTGTTGGCTTCGTGACCGTGAGTGCATATAGAGTGTTACAATTTTTCCCGACCGAATACCGATAACTTTATAATATTAATTTAAAGAAAAACTACGACGACCAAAAAAAAGTGACCGACCACAGCGATGGAAACCACGACTTATGTGGTTTGGACTTTATACAAAAGTAAGGAGAAAAAATGATATTCGATTATCGAATCTGAAAATGTAAACCGAAGTAGCACTTCGATTGGATGCTTCTAAAATGGCTAGATCAAATTAAGAAGGTGGGTTCACCCATATTGAACTAATTTATTTCGAATAAATTTGTTTTTGATTTGATTAAATCAAATGGAATGATAATGTTGCCACAGGAGCATAGTGTATTTTTTTAATTTTGAGAAAAAGGAAATTGGCAACCTTCGGAGCGGTACCGACGGTGAAAGCAATTTTTGAATACCAACAGAAAAAGAATTTAAGGTATTTAAGATTGGAATTCTTAATAACTCTGAATTGCTTTGAAAACCTCACAAGCAGGATTAAAGCCCAATTTATTTTAAGAAAAATATAACAAAAAATTAATTGTATGAAATAGACTGTTATTACTATGTCCCGAAAGATCCAAACGGATAATTTTGAATGTTTCGCAATTTTGAGATAAATTCTACGGAACAAAAGCCAATCGATTTATATAAATTAACTACCCGATGAGGAATATTAAAGCGAAAACTGAATTATAATAATTTTTGACCAAAACCAACCACTCTACTAATCTTATTTATGGTTATTTACTGCCAATAATTCTTTCTGCTTTTATTTCACCTCAATCCTCTGCAAACTTTAACTCTTCCTGCTTTTCTCGTCACCCTCATTGGTGTGTGACACAAAAGATCTGTAATGCAAATTGGCCTAGTGGTTGCATGCTCGCTCCCCAACTGGAGGGTTGCGAGTTAAAATCCAAGTAGAGTTCAACGTAAAGTATTTATTTCAAAATACCTGCAAAATGAAGGGTTAGAGCAAGATTGATCTTTCCAAGTGGAAATATCATGAAATAAAAGTGGTGATCACAAATCTTTTTTGAAAATTTACAAATTGTGCAATTGAGGAATATTTGGATCAAATTGCGATTCATTGTTCGCAAATTTTGTTTTCTCTCGATTGAAGAATTGATACTTAAAGAGTGTTGATTTACGATTCTTGAGTATCAATATCTTCATTTTGCTCATTTTTCGAGATCTGATCCAAGAATTCTTTCCGTGTAAGCAGATTAATGTTTTCTTACAAAATCATAAACTTCTTCATGAACATCAGTCGGGTTTCCGACAAAGACATAGTTGTACGACTGCCCGCTCAAACAAGTTAATTCCATACACAAATCATTGGAGGAGGATAAACTAACCTTACTGCGTTATGCTAGATTTTTCCAAGATTCACTTACAATTAATCATACAATTTTTTATCGAAAGCTCTTGACAAATTTTAAATTTTCACAACAAGCTATTAAGTTAATGTACAACTACATTTGCGGCAGAAGCTAATGTGTGGTTTCTGGTGGTAGAATGTCCTCCTTTCTTCCTGTGTCTGGTGTTCCGCAGGGATCCATATTGGGTCATTTGCTCTTCTGCATGTAAATATATAAATGATATTTTCAATTGTGTTTCGTATAGTGAGATAGATCTTTACGCCGAAGATGCTCGGTTGTCACTTAACAGATCTGTTGCTTTAGTTGAAGTAGAATATTATGATACATTAATGAGGGCCTTGAATCTATACAGCAGTGGGCCTGTCACAACTCATTAGACTTAAATCCTCGTAAATTCTTAATTATGATCATTTATTCAAGTATAATTTCTACGGACGAGTTTTCTCCCATATTGCTCAATGGAATTGTAGTTCCCTTTGTAAAAAAATCTCGTTATCTTGAGATAACTATATAAGCTCTACTCTCACTTGGAACGACCATATAATAAATAGCATAATTGGAAGAGTTAATGGCGGACTTCGTTCCCTTTGGCCTTTAAGCGATTTTACACCTGCTACAACAAGAAAACTCCTTGCCAGTTCCCTTTTGCTACCATTTCTTACATACGGTTGTGAAATTTTTGGAAGTCTTGGATTCTGTGAAATTCAACAAATTCTCAATAGCCTCTAATTCCATCATACGATATGCGTATATATATTTTTTTAATATATCAAATTCTTAAAACATTTCAAGGAAAAAATTGGTTTGCGAATCTTAAATATTAATTTATGTGCATTCAAATATGTAATTTAAAAAAAAAACCGTCTACCCGTTTTGGAGATATCGAATTTTCAAAAAAAAAAAAAAAGAAAATAATTTAAAATTTTTTTTAAATTCAAAATTTTCTTAAACTTATTTGAATTTTGTATCTTTCCTAGGTTTAAAATTTTATACTTTTTCATAGTAGATCATTCTAATTTCAGGACACAAAAAAGTTTTATCAAAATCGTAGGAGCAGGAGCCATTTTGGAGAAAAAAAAATATTTTCCTTAATGGTTCTTTAACCCTTGTATGGAAAGGTTTCTTTGCATAAAAGTATATTTTTTCTTAAATTATTTTAGGAAGTATTAAAATACTCTCAAATATCGAGTTTCTAATAAATCGACCTTGTGGTTTTCGAAATATGTATTTGATTTTCAAAAAAAAAAATTGAAATATTTTTTAAAAATCCAAAAAATATAAGCTTCGACATAAAAAAAAAATATTGAAATCAGTCATACCCTTTTGAAGAAATTTTTTTTTTGTGAAATTGTTTCCCACCAAAAGGTAGCCTTTACTCAAAGTAATTTATTGAATTTTTTTAAGAAAAGTTGGGGAGCCATTTTTGAGAAAGATACGGATACGTAAAAAAAACTGTATGGCAGGTATCGTTATTTTCTAAAAAAAAAATTAAAAAATGTGTGGGAGGGATTACCAAAAAACGCTGAAGAAAATCCATCCAGCCTTTTAAGTTGTAGCTCAACGACAGACAGGCAGAATTGTGAGACCAAATTTTGTCGCCTTCTCTATCATCGTAATAAAAAGTTTCATCAAAATCTCGAGTTTGATTTTTTTTTCGAATGCATAACTTGCCATATATGTATGTAGGACCTACCTGTATATATCGCAAGTGAAAATTATAAATTGACTTTTAGCAAAAATTCCATACAATATACCAACAATTATCAAAAACATTTGTTTTTCTAAACAAAACGAAACCCAACTTGGGTATACTGTGTAGGGGCCCTTTTTTGGTTTCTGCCCTGGATATTGAATAGACGAAAAAATGAGGAGTATAAAGGAATAATAACGTTGAGAGGTTTTATTACCGAAAACGTTTGTTTAGCCCATAAACATGCTTAAAACCGAAAATGCAACTTAATTCACGCACTCTACTAAGAGAATGGTCGTTTACAGTGGCTATTTTGCAATATGTATAGCTTGGAAGCTAAGACAAATTCGGCAATTTTCTTAAAACTTTTTATCAAAATAAAAATGGATGGTTTTAAAAATGTTATAATAAATTTTAAGGGCCCTGGAGACGCTCGAACATGGTGCGAGTGAACATAGTTCGACTTAACTCCGCAGACACCTGTCGGGTTTCAAGGAATCTTTGGCCGGATATTTCAAAGAACAAAACAGAATATTTACTGAAGCTAAGCAGACCTCAATTGTCTCTCTTGGTTGGAATCCTTACGGGTCACAACTCAATGGGAACCCACATGAGCAGAATGGGCATCAGCACATCTGACTTATGCAGAGGGTGTCAGGACGAAGAGGTGGAAGAGGGCTCATCTCACTTCCTCTGTGAATGCCCCAGCCTAGCCAAAACTAGGAAAAATGCCCTCGGAGAATACTTCTTCGACGAATTGGGCGATGTCTCATCTTTGCCACTAAAAAACATCCTTAACTTCATCCAGAAATCAGGATGGTTCAGGGAGGCACCTCATACCTAACACTTCCACTTAATCCTTCCTTTTACACTTCCCATTCCCATATTTCCCACATCCTGGGGAGCACAATGGATCCATTGAGATCCGAGTGAGGTGTTGCGGCTAGCCGCATCATCACCCCACCTAACCTAACCTAACTCCGCAGACACTGAAACCAAGCAGAAACCAAATAATTGGTACTCGAACCAGTCCGCAGACAAGTAAAATCAACTCGAACGTAGTACTCGAACCATGTTCACTCGCACCATGTTCGAGCGTCTCCAGGGCCCTTTAAGCAGATAAAATTAACAAAAAACGAACAAAAAGAAGTTGAAAAGTTTAGTTTCAAAATTAAGCAAAAAAAGGGTGATCAATTTCACCAGTAACGAATGGGAAGTCAAAAGATCGTCTTCCAAGCGTTCGATTCTATGAATCACCTTTGCTTTTCGAACTTTAAGTTGTAGGTAGTTTAAATTGGCAAACCTGTTCCTTATGTGCGAGTCATGGTCTCTATCAGCTAAGGCAAAAAAGATCGTTTTAAGCGTTTACGGGAAATTCAGCTGCAGACAATCAAGTTGATTGTCAACTACTTGTAATATAGTAAACTATTTTACAATAGTAGTGATACTAAAAAAAGCTCCACACCAATCGAAAGAGATCATAACACCGTTCTGACTGACACCTAAATCTCGTATGAGTAAAATTTTAACAAAACTTCCTTATTGCGAAGTTTTTAGATGGTAATAATTTGAAAAACTATTTGCTCCATTCAACACTAGAAACATCTTAAATTAAGGGTATACATTTTTTTAACTGATAAAAACCACCTATTTCAACGGCTTACTTTTATAAAATGCATTTCTCACCAATTTCTTATATATTTTTTACCATCTTTTCCTTAACTTTCCAATAACAATAATTGAAATAAATTTTTGTATTCCTTTCAGGCGGATACACATCAGCTTTTGAACAACACAAGGCACTCATCCGCAATAGCAGACGTTATGGCCACAAAACCCACAAAAAGAAGTACAAGGATTACTTGCGTTATAATCCACCTACTCCAACAACAACATCTATACCAACCACTACCATAAGTTCTCTGCGAAAAGGCATTTTAGCTCGTGATAGAATTTTCAGTTCTGATGACATTCCAAGACAATATTATGAAGGACATGTGAATTACTTTGCAAATACCAACGATGACAATAATAATTATGAAGAAAGTGAAAGAAAAGATCAGAATTCTGCTGGAAATGTGAGAAACTACCACACCTCACCACGTCAACATCACAGTTCTCATCATTTGCGCAGTGGTGGACGTTATAGACACATAGGTGTCACACCCGTTAAGTCAAATCGCCCGCATTCTGCACTCAATTCCGACAACAATGGGATGAACTATCATCATCTTGGATCTCGGGCCATGCAGAAACATCAAAAGGAACTCGAAAAGAAGATCGAAGAATACTCACAGTACTATGCCAAGTGGCCTCATCTTGCTCAAGTCGAAGATCAGTTGTTCGAAGATGAACACACTGACATGCTGTACCCTGAAGAAGGTGGTTCAAGTCCAGGGGAACTAGTTCTGTCTTCTGATGATGAAGATGATGACAAGAAATCAGCTAAAAAAGAAGACGAAGACCCCAATCTCCCACCATATATCAAAAAATATCGACGACGCAACAAACAGTTGATGGACCTTCTAGAGGGCACCAAACCTCCATCGACAAAAGCTCCCCAATGGTCCAGCTCAGTTCTTAAGCCTGGCCCAATAGATGGAAGCTACCAAAACCACCACCATCAACATCGGAAGCATCACAATCATCGACAACATCGAAACCATCAGCGTTCACATCGACACAAGAACTCCAAATGGCTGATTGAAGACCTCTTTGAAGAGCAACGCGCCAATCCCAACAATCCCAATAAAACTACAGTTTACAGCGAAGTAGTCAAACCGACTCCATCTGTCATCGAGAGCAGAAGCTCCAGCATAGCAACGACGACAACCACTTCAACTACTCTATCACCGTTCGACGAACTGCTCAAGCATGAAACCGAACACCTCAAGCTTCTGCAAGAGAATAAACTCCCTGCTGAAGATGTCAGCATCTCCCGAGAGCTCTACGACTGGGCGATAGACACCAGTAACGATCAACCTCTTGATGATCAAGAGTTCAATGAAGACGATGATGATGATGACTACATTGATCACAATCACAGTCGTCAGCACAAATGGAAGACCTCCAATCGAAATGCCAGTCCCGTAAAATCCCCCACAACCACAACACGACGTCCAGCGGCTTCAGTTCGAAGACCAAACGTCTATGGTTCCATTATAAGATCACCACCCACAAGTACGACGAGGCCCATAAATTCTTTTGTCTATCACAGAGTGGTCGAATCTCCGAGAGCGGTGGGAGCCGGACAAACCGGACGAAAACAACGACTACCCTTTGTTGCGATAACTGATAGGCGCTTAGAAACCTCACGTAAGGGCATGGGTAATGCTGGAATACTCGCCCGCAAAGACTTTGAACAGAATCACTTTCCGATGCCTTAAAAGATAAACAAAACAAAACAAAATTAAAATAAAAGTAAAAGTAAAAGTAAAAGTTAATTATAAATAAATTTAAAAATAATAATTAAATTAACAAATGTGCATTTTATGAAATATTTTATTTTATTTATTTTTAAAATAGTCAAATTTTAACATTGTTTGAAAAAATGAGCGGTGCGTGAAATATTTAAAAGGGAAGTAGAATTTTAAATAACATATTATGCAAATTGTTTGTGTTTTAAATTTATATTTAATATTATAAAAGTGTTAAAGAAGTTTTTTCAATTAATTGGCTTATATTTTTATTTGTGCCAAAATTAGTTTTTGAAAAATTAATGCATTCCAATTTTAAAAAATTTTCCAATTCTTAATCCCAAATTCAGTTTTAAACATTTTTGTACTTAAAATTCTATAAAACCACAACAAAGGAATCTACTAAAGCAGAACTATCTTTGTACAGAATTTTCACTTACAGAATTGTAAAGTCGGTCATTTGTCAGTTATTACAAATTTTGAAAGTCCGAATTTGGACCTTCTTTCTTGAAGCACTTTTGTTTGCCTTATTTTTCCTAAAAAGAAACACGCTTCTGAATTTTCCAAAATGTTGTACCATAATGTACAAAAATGCCTACATTTCCAATAATTTGTGTCAACTAAATATCCCTTAGTTATGAACAATCCGAATCTAGCCTAAAGTCGACTTTAACAAAGATATCCGTAGAAATAGAACACTTATTTCACCACTTAATGCTTAGAAGCACCTCAAGCTAAGTTTAAAAGTTTAATCTAAGCATTTAGAAATGAAATTTGTATTTTATTTCTACGGATGTTTTTGTTAAAGTCGACTTTAGCTTGATTCGGATCTATTACTCAGGGTCAATAATTTTGATATTTTTCTTGTCCATACGTATTCTGTACAGAATTTTTGAATTCACGTACAATTGATTCATTATTGCTTCGAATTTTAAAATACTTGTACATAATTTTTCTATTGCTTATGGCAGATCTATCAACATCATCTTTACAAAAGGAATACATCAATGCATGTAAACATTACAAACGCAGTATGAATTTAAACTAAATAAGTTTTTACATTTTTTTTGAGAGTTGTAGCCTTCGTAGTCTCATTAATTTTTGTCACGATCAGTTTGTTTTTTACTTCCATGATTTTCGAAATTCCTTAATATCACCACATATGTACATTATAGTTCAGTCAAAATATGTATTATTTGGTTTTAAATTCTCTAATTAAAAATAAGTTGGTTGGTTCCGCAAAGAAGCCCTATTTACAAAAGGAGTGACTAGTCCAAACCAATTTATGCTACTGAGAATATGGCCACCTATTAATTCTGTTCAAAATAACCTTAAAATTTTTAAATTCTGATTGCTGGTGAGCCAATAGTATCAAAATATTTCGTATAGGTTTCTTATGATAGCGAATGACATTCATGCATGTAAACTTTACAATCACGATTTGGAAATAAACCTACTGAGTTGTTTTCCATAGCTTAGAATAAAAAAAAGTAGGTTCGATCTTCAAGAAAAACCCTTTTTTCAAAAAGAGAAGCCAATTTATGTCAAAAAGCAAAAGACCACTTATTAGTTTTGTTCAAATTAACCTCAAAATTTTTAAAAACTGGTTGCTGGTGAGCCAAAATCATCAAAATGTTTCGTGCAGATTTCTTATGACAGTGATTGACAATCTTCAACAAATGCATCCATATTCTGAACATATGCAACTCTGCATGTAAACTTTACAATCACGACTCGGGATTAAAACTTGAAAGTTGTTCTCCAGATTTCAGTTATTCATATTGTTCTCAAAGATTCAACACTTCTAAAATAATGGAAATTTCTTGCTTGCGAAAAGTTGGATCAAAAAAAAATCAGCATTTTTATTTAAATTCCTCAAAGCAAATTAAAACAAGAAGCTTGAGAGTATGTTCAAATCGAATGGCAAATATGTATAGAAAAATTTATACTAGTGACAGATAATTTGAAGGTAAATAAAACGTATTATTTGCCTACAAATTTTCCTTAAAATTTTGAGTGCAGACGAGCCAAAAAACAATTTTTTTCCCGTACAAAGAACAACTGTTAACACAACCTTGCAGATTTGAAATAAAAGCACATACTGCTCTTCAAAAGACGAATCCACAGTCTGAACACCTCTGGATGTATGTAAACTTTGAAACTATTGCAACTTGGAATAGTTTTTCATACTTTGGTGAGAATTTCCGAATGCAACCTGTGCTTACGCAAGCCATTCGGTTATTATTGTTATTCCATAGTAATTGATATCACTCTCAGAGGATTCAATACTTTAAGGATTTTGGAAATTCTTTATTTTCTCTACGAAGCATGTGAGGGTGTGGGTCAAAACAAAATCCGACATTTTAATTTTAAATTATCAAAGTAAAAATAACTAGCTGAACACATTGAACTCTGTATGTAAACTTTACAATCACCACCTGGACGTAAGTCTATTGAGTTGTTTATCTATATTTTGGAATTTGTTTTATTTTCTCTACGAAGCATTTAGGAGTAGGATGAGTCAAAATAATTCATAATTTTAATTTTAAATTATCAAAGTAAAAATATCTAGAAGAACACAGGGAACTCTGTATGTAAACTTTACAATCATCATTTGGACCTAAGTTTATTGAATTTTTTTCTATATTTTGGGCCGAAATTCTAAATGCAGATCTTGCCTTTGCTTGGCTCCTCAAGAAAAGCTTCTTTTCCAAAGCGAGTAATCAAATCTATCTTCAAATAACTTCTTGAGTCAACAAAATTCTAAACAATATTTAGAACTATAATTTGAAAAATTCCCTATTATTATAACAATAGAAAAATTACCCAGACTACCTACATCACATATTTTTTAAACACTTGTTTTTGGCATCTTTAAAAGCTTTCTCATAGATAACAAATAAATATCCCGGAAACTAAGTCATTTAACCGTAAAATAAATTGAAATGCTTAACCCTCATCTAGGTGACCTTTGCGAAATAAATAAAGAAAACAAAACATCTTATGACATATTTATGTGTGTATGCATGTATTCAGGAACTTCTTAGTTCTATTTAACAAAAACTACACAATAAACTCCCTGTTTTTAGAAATGTTTACATAAATATTTAATAAAAATTGTATAAAAATCCTCTCTGTGAAATAACATCAAAGGACACTCAAGGATTAATAAAATAAAAAAACCTGTGTCGTATTGTTTTTTTCACCCCAGAATAATATATTTCATCTTAAATCCCAAGAGTTCGTTTAAGACAAAAATATAGGGCAACAAAAAGGAAAAACAAAAATGTTGACCTTAACATTATTTCTTTTTTTTTTGTATTTTTGTATGAAATTCAATCCCAAAACAATGGCCCGAAGAAGGACATATGAAGGTTTTCTATAAAGTGTGTGTTTTGTTTGCTTTAAGGTAACATACAATACTTATATAAGAATCTCATAAAATACACGGCATTGATCTCTCTCTGTATACCTATGTAGTATAAGGGACTTATTTCTATATAAAACAAAAAACATACATATTTATTTTTATACATATAGGTATATCTCTACACCTTGATCTAAAGTTGTCCTTTTTTTTCATTCAGCTATACACTTTTTCACTTTTCTTATCTAGAAGGTCTACTCTATACTTTAGTCATACCATACCTAAACCTTCTTCACAATGATGGAAAAGTAATATTGTGATATGAATAGACACGCTGAAAAGAAGGCTTGAGAGCAGATCTGAGGGGTGGTAATAGAAAAAGGATTACATTTTGATTGGAACTTCAAAGTGTATACCTACTCGGTATCAATATTATGTGTGTGCATTCATTTCCTATGCCTATATCCTTATTTCTTGTAGAAAAAAAAAATATATAAAATAAAAAAAAAGGAAACATAAGGTGTATGCATTAAAGTCTCAAATGTAAGGATGGATAAGGATCATATGGTTTCATCGTAAGTGATTACTTTCCGTTTGTATTTCAATCTTCAATCAATCGGTTTCGATTGCACTAACGTACCTATATGTATACGGTTGGTTGAAGCAAGTAAAAAGACCTAGAGCAATAGCAAGGCTTTTGCTTGCTTGTCAATACTACTTCATAGCTATTAGTTTATCTTCATCGTTGCCGTTTAAAAGCTATCAAAAGCTTTTTTTTCTATTTGATATTTATTTTGAAAAATTTTAAAAACAATTTTTCAATGCTAAGAGATTATATGTATGTACCTGCATACATAATTCAAAATACATAAAAAGAGATTGCTCAAATAAAAAATTTCAATAACTTTGTCAAAGATAAATAAACAGTCAATTCTTGAACTAAAAACATCGATTATCTATAGTAAAAAATTTATAACGGAAACTTTTTGCGCATTTTTGACATAAACTACTCTATTTAAATAAAAACTCCGGATAATTGAAAAAAAAAAACATTTTCGTCTTAAATGAATATTTTGCACTTGTTCAGCTCCGCATAACGCATAAGTGAAAAGACCATTGAAAGCTGGAACCAAATTCTGAATCGAACACACCTTTCGGATTTTGAATGTCAAATTTTAGATGCCAAAATCTCATTTCTTGGCAATCTTCGCCTGGTGTGTTGGTACATTACGTATCCTCAATAAAAGTTGTGCAATATTTTGGAAAATAAACGAAATTCGGCTTATTTGAAATAAGTTTCAGTTAACTAAGAATTCCACTTTACTGGAACCAAAGTTCTGCAATTATGGTGCTCCTAGTTAAACGGAGTCCATATTACTATAAACAATTTATACTTTCAAGTTGATGTAGGAAAATTATATTTTTTGTTTGTCATACGTCACCCTAGTATTGATAGTATCGATTTTCCTGCTGAGATAGCCAAAAAACACTAGAAAAAATCTTTTAAACCAAAATAAAACTCATGGTTTGAGCTGTAAAGCGGCTATCAGGAACAGAGGATACTAAAGAAGTCCGGAATAAGTTTATACAAGATAGAAACACTTTTAACAGTAGGTATACTTCCCCAAATGCAGTCAAATTTCTAAGGTAAGGTTAGGTTAACGGGCTGATCCTGGTTGATCCTGTTACCGTCACACTTAGATCAATGTAGATCCATTGTGATACCCTAGGGATTGTGACCCCCATAAAATGAAACCTTTGATAAATTTTTTTTCATTCAAGCTCGTTAAAGGTGTCGATGAGTTTCAGAAAGCTCTAGCTGGAAAAGTCGCTAGGTATTTCTTAGAAATTGAAGAAATGTCTGTCGTCACATAATCACCTGGGGGTCAATTCTCGATCTGTGAAACTGTGAAATGAAAACAAAGTTATCATTTAAGTTTTCACAGAGTTTTATCATTTTATCACTTCACAAACACGCGCAAGGAGATTCCCGAACTTGTTATGAAAAACAGCTGTCAAAATGAGTACTAACATGACAAATGCTACCACTTGCTCATAGAAAAAGATGATTGTGATGTCATAGAAAGACCAAGATGGCGACTTGGGTGTATCAAATGAGCACAATTTGTTTCTGTTTATCATTTTTCTTTTCACAGAATGAAATGATTGTGATAAACGAATTATCATATGAAAACATTTTGGCATTTGTTTTTACTTTTTTCAGACTTCGAGAATCGCATTTGGCGTGAAGGCGTTATCATATTTATTACTTCAAAGTTTCACAGATCGAGAATTGACCCCCTGGTTGAAGAAAGGAAGACGCCTTTTAAATTTCTGATATTTCCTTTACCCCTGCTAAAGAAATCATCCCTCCACCAGGCCCATAGGAGCAACTTCTATGGTAAATGAGATTGAGAGGTAAGTGGTTGCTGTATGTGTCCGTTCAATTGGTCAGGAGGATTTAACTAACCTTAAGGAGAGGTGGTCCCACCAACTCACTGACGCTTGTGTTCACCGCAGAGGTGACTGTAGCTGGTGTATAGGCGAGCTGCCCGTTCTCCCTTTCCTGCCGCTTCTGCAAGAAACATGTGCGTCATTCAGTTGTTTTCGTTAAAACCACTACTTTAATTTTTCCATCTATCCTACTCTACTGATCTCTTCCCGAGTGGATGGAAAACAGCTTTATATGTTCAGCCTGTCCAATTGCTTTTACGTCCCTGCTTTCCAAGGTTATCAAAAGCGTTTTAATGTGGTATGTAGTACCTCGTGTCATAATGGTTAGTGCGTTGGAGACATGCCGAAGGTCTGCGTTCGATTCCCAGCCGCTACCTCCCAAAAAACAGAAACGTTTTTCCTGAGGAACTGCGTCTTGCGAAGCACTGACAAATCCTTTAAGAGTATATTTACTTGTCATGAATAAGAGCTTCTCATCTAGCCGTTCGGACTATATACAAAATTGTAGGTCTCCTCCATTCCTGCCAACAACACGCACACAGGAATGGTTGAGAGTTCTAAGTCACTAGGCCTTGGTCCTCCACGAGCTGTTGCGCGACCGAATTACCAACAGATCTACTTGCTATCTGCTGGTATATCTCATCGAGCAGTGGAACAAATTTTTACATCATTTTCGAGAAAGTTTGATTGTTCGACTTACTATTTAAAAAGCGTTTCATAAAGTTTTTCCTCAAGCTCTCTTATGGAAAATGCATTAATTTGGGTTCGATTAATCTCTTCTCCATTTCATTAGAAATTGCCTTTAGCTTTCAGCCCACTCAGTTTGAGTTATATAAGACCTCTTGGTCTGAAATTCACAAAATAGATGCTGGTGTTCGACAGGGTTATGTTTTGTTTCTAACTCTCTTCCCCATATTTATCAACAATCTTTAGTCTGAAACTTTTTATCCATTAAATTGTTTCCAAAACACCATAAAATTCTGACTTCGGCAGCATTGTCTAATAGAGGGTAAAAAAACGTGTTGAGTTTAATGATTTAAAAACTCAATGCTGTCTTGTGTCATTAAAGCGAAATCCAGTCCTTATCCCACTTTTCATGAGTGGCACTTGCGTCGAGGAAACCGAACAGCTCTAAGTTATCGGCATGTGTTACCAAAAATGCTGCAAAATGGTGAGGTTTTCTTCGAAGATGCCAGAAATTCTTCTACCCTCGAATCTATAAGGCCTTCATTCTTCAAAGTCTCAATACAATTCCTATATTTGGATAGGTGCTCATTTCAATCTCTTGGAGCTCCAAAGCTAATAGATGATAGAACTACAACGGAAACATTTTCAGCTTTCGAATACCAGCCCCAATGTTTCATTTCTCTCATAATTTTATTTCTATTTTTATAAACAATATTCCAAGGATATAGTTAGTTGCATTCCTCCCTTAAAACAATGTCACTTTAGTAAAATTCGCACTTTTAGAAATGCACATCCGCTCACTTTGAGCCCAACTTAAGATGTTTCTTTAGCCGTACCACACGAATGTGGAATGCTTTGCCTGGCTCTGTTTTTCCCTCCTATTTCCATATTTAGAACTAAAGTGCATCGGTATCTTCTCTTGAATCTTTCCCAATTTGCAACAAGCTCACACCACCGTGTCAATCATGTGAGACCCGGTGCACACATGTGTCTTTTTAACTTGAGGTGCATGCCGCAGCGGGCGGGCGGTCGGTGTCGCTGCGATGCCACACTAAATCAAATTCAATGCTTTAATGCGGGGTTTTCTCGCAGGACTCAATCTGCAGTTCGCGTTTGGCTTGCAGAAAGGGAGGTTTATAAGAAAAAACGAGACATTTTCGGTCTCGTGGAAACCAGTGAATTTGTTTGTGAGTACTATAGGACGCAAAGACGGTGCCGCTGCGGCACTGCGCGTTAAAAGGACGTAAGTGTGCAGCGGGGCTTAAGCGTAGTCATAACCAATTTAGTGCGCGGTCATTTTATAAAAAAAAAACAATGGGACAAGTTTGAAACAAAAGCGGATTCAAGCTCCTCCACATACAATGGAACTTGGTTTGACAAATCCAGAATGTATTGCCCTTCAGAGCTCCAACTACAATACGGTATTTATTTATTTATTAACATTTCAACCCGAAATTTATTAAAAACTCCATGTCGCATACCTACCTATGCACCTTCAAGGCTCCACCATACTGAATAGTTTTCACTATTCTTCCTATTTTCAACTTCAATTTCATTTCTGAGGTTTTTTCTTAAAAATTACAGAAGAAAATTAAAGCCAAAAGCTTCACTAAAAATTCAAACACTCTATTGCTTTTGTTCTTCTAATCTCCATATTGTTTTTTCCTAAATAAAGAACCTTCATCCAATGTGTATAGTTCTTTGATGACAAAAAACAAATATCCAGAATTTAACGGCTTGCCGTCATCACAATTTCGTTTCCATGACTCGTCACGTATCGTTAGCAACTATAAGGAATTAAAAACAAACACACTAAGGGCCAAATTTTCAGTGCTGAGTTAACTCCAATTTTAACTCAGAAACTGTTTTTCAGTGTGGGATTAACTATATCTTTTAGTTATCAAAAATTCAAATCGAAGTACATAACACACTGTGGATATCACCCTTTCAAGCCTTTAACTATCGCAATAGAGATGGCACCATAACGGAAGTTACATTTTCAAAGGATCTCAATAGATTTTAAATACACATCTGTCAGAAAAATATGCTCGGTTTAGTCCCTGAGTTATCTTACAAAATAAGGTAAATAATTTTGGAGTTAACTAAGGAAAACACATTTTAAGAGTCAACTCAGACGTAAGTCCAAAACAAGGATGATCTTGCCCTGAAATACTATCCCTTAACTGATACTTATCTGTTCAGAGTAAAATAACATTTGAAAAAAAAAAACAAAATCAACTTCTATTATGATTTTGTTTTGTTTCAGTTTTTTTTTTTTTGTGAAAACCAATTCTGTATCTAGAACGCGCTGCACTCTGATTGATTTTAGGGCTTTGTTCTCAGTGTAATGGAAGTCATTTTTTTCGTTTTGAAATCGCACATAGTGTCAACACAAAAAAAGAAAAATAACCAGTGTGCCATTTTCAAAAGAGCTTCTTGTACTGTTTTTTTCGTTTTTGAACAGCCTTTTATAGAAATGAAAGGAAGTTGCATTTAAGCTGTTGAATGCGAGGGAATTCTACGTATAGGAGGGCAAATTGAAATTTTGTTGGGTATTTTTACGACACAAAAGACTGAACTATGATGAAAAAAGGGAAATATTTTTTTTTTTAACAAGAGAAAGTCATTCTGATTTTTGATGCACGACAAAAAATGTATCAAACTCAATTATTAATGGTTCAAGGGCGATAGTTTAAATGGTAAAGGCATCAAATGAATGAATTTCATTATTTGATTATTAGGTTTAACAAAAGACCTTTTAACTCTATTATCCGTT
This sequence comes from Dasysyrphus tricinctus, assembly GCA_963921185.1. Taxonomy (NCBI): domain Eukaryota; kingdom Metazoa; phylum Arthropoda; class Insecta; order Diptera; family Syrphidae; genus Dasysyrphus; species Dasysyrphus tricinctus. The sequence continues at coordinate 25,229,445 of OY992532.1, read as the reverse complement.
TAAACATTTTATTGTTGAATGGATTCAAATCGAGAGTGGGTGATAGGCTCTACAGTTGAATACTTAAGTAGAACTAAAAGATTTAGTTAAAATATAGAGTAGACTCAACCAAATAGATGACAAGAAATCCCAAAAGCGAAAATCCCGAATGACTAAATCTCAAATGGACTAAATCCCGAATACCGAATCGCTAAAGTCCCGAATGCCAGAATCGCGAATAGCCTGTTAGTACTGTTTTTGGTATTGAAAGTCGCGCTAACGATTGTAATGTTTGGTTTTAGCGTCGAACTTTCAAATTGTTGATTTTGATATTCAAAATGGGTTGGTAAATTTTGTTTTGGTATTGTACAATTCGTGATTTTTGTTTATTCTAGATTTTTGTTCGTTTGAAATTTTTGCATTCAAGATTCTTGTCCATTCGAGATCCCAAAATTAACTGATGTCAAGCCAAACATTGCAGTTTGTCCTTGAAAGTACTAAAATTCTACTAAAGTAGTACTAAAATTCGGTATTTTATCTCGAATGCATTCGGGATTTTTGGCATTCGAGTTTTTGTCCATTCGGGATTTTGTTCATTTGGGATTTTGTCCATTCGGGATTTTGACCATTCGGAGCTTTTGAGCATTTAGCAGTATGGCATTCGGGATCCTTTTATTTTTTGCAATTCGGAGTTTTGGCATTCATAGTTTTGTACAATTCTTCCTTCACGCTCAAATGAAAAGGTTAATAAAATAATTTTGGCTAAGACTTTATGATCGAAAGTTCAAACTCTTATTTTTGGTGCACAATGTTCAAATAAATTATTTTATTTTAATTCTTAATTTTATTTTAATGTTACTTACCATAATTGTTGATTTTCGTTAAGAATAATATTTTGAATAATTTTTCATAGAGAAAGTTAAATCCCGACGGATTTCTTGTATTCAAAATCTTGATATATTTTCTTATAAACAGTAAACAAAAAATAAATATGAAAAACAGTATTTTTAAGCACTGCCTAACGTGTACTATGATATAAAATAATTTATCATAAAAAATATATATAAATTTACACGCGTCACTCAAGCCCACAAATTATTTCAATTACATATTTTAATTAAGTTTATTCAATTTATTGTAATTTAATAAATTACTATTTATAAAATTTTAAAAGAATTATCTTTTTTTTTTAATTAAACTTAAGTAGAATACAAATATTTAATTATGTTAATAAAATAATGCATTCCATAGCTTAATTGTTATTATGTATATTTAAATGCAAAAGTAATTATGTGTAAAACAAACAATTGTTATTATTATTATTATTATTATTATTTTTTGACTTATCTACAAGAATCACTTGGTTATAAACAAAAATAAAATAGCTGCAAACTTTAAGAACATACATAGTTATGAAGTAAATTTTTTTAAAACAAAAATGAATAAAAAATATTCAAAATGAATATTTAAAAAAAAAGGAATTATTTCATGCAATTTCTGTTCAACTTCGTAAACTTTAACATTCAATAACAATTTTTATTATAAAATAAAATTGTATTGAATAAATTGAAATATAAGAAAATATAAAACAAAACACACAAAACGCTTTGCTTTTATGCATTGTTTAGTATTTTGACTTAAAGATAAAACAAAAAATGCTAAATTGTTATGAACATATCAAGAAATATGATTAATACAAATTAAACAAAAATCAAACAAAAAACAAACAGTATCTTTTGGTAAAGCAAATCCAAAATAAAATAAAAATTAAATCTAAGAAATATTATTTATAGTGTTTTAAGAAAATAATATAAATTAAAATATAAAATTAAAAATAATAACAACATGATATAACATTTAAGAATTAATAAATAAATAAAAATAAAACAAAAATGTTGACTGTTTTGTAAATTGAATGAAGTAAATAATATGAATAAAAATGTATCAAAATTATGGCTTGTTTATGTTTTATTTTTGTAGTACGATATTATGGTAAGCTTTGCAATAATTGTAAGGTAGACTTATTGCATTCCAGGTCCTAGTCAGTCAGCTTGTGAGTTAGTCAGGGAGTCAGTTAGTTACAGCAGTATTAATTAAAAAACAGATATCAGCTCCCTAGCATACGTGCCACGCATACGGAAAGACAACTTGTCTGTTTGATAACTTTTCTTCTTAAAAAAAGATTTGATATCTTTCCAGTAATTATCACTTCACCAAATTCAACACTTCATCTAATTGCAGTGATTTTCTAATACATGTTTCATATGCATGCACTGCATTACCAAGAGTATACTGATAGTAGTAAACGGTCCAATCACACGTGTGCGTTTATGTGTTGAGAAGTAATCCCTTTAGGCTATTGATTATGTCCTAAAAAACAGGGCAATAAGGAAGTAAGACGTTCTGGGATTTTATTGTAAAATTCATCAAAGGGGTCATTGAAGGTGAGAAAACCGCGGAGTGCTATTAAATTGGAGGGTGCATTTTTTAGAGGGGGGTGCAAAAGCACCCTTTTTGGTTTTTTGCATATAACTCGAAAACGAAGCAAAATTTCGAGATAGTTCTCAAAACCTTTTTTGTGGAGAATAAAATTTACCATCAAAATGGATTTTTGAAAAAAAAATCAAAAAACTTTTAGTTAGCTAAATTTTTAAAAAATCTATGCAAAAAAATGTGAAAAATCGCATTTTTTGTTTTTTTTTTACGTTTTTGCTTATAACTTTCTTACCAGCAGAGATAGGTATAGGCATTGCTTTATATAAATGAAAGATAATTAAATTTTTTTAAAAATAAATTTAAAAAAAAAAAGTAGTTTGGTTAAAAATCTACCGAGAAATAGTCGTTCAAACTAGGCTCATTTTAAGTTTTTAAGGCTTTATGAATGAATGGCATTTTTGGCTAGTTTAATGGACTTGTTAGATTATACGCTCAAACTGGGTGTATTAGTGAGCCATGACCAGTTAAGTCAAAAATAAAACTCAAATTTAAAATTTTTCACAGTTTTAGGGTTGCCATCTAATTTTTTTCAAAATTTAGAATATTGGCCAAAATCAATACACTTGCTCTAACAAAGTCGGGTTTTGAACACATATTAGCTTATACCTTCTCGAACATGAAAAAAAAATAGTTCCAGACAAGTTTTACAGTTGAAAGTCCTTGCCAGACGAGCTCAACAGTTTCAAAGTAGGTATTATAAGAAATTACTTTTTTTTTTTATTTCAAATAACTGTCAAACCTTGTTTTACAAAGCCGGGTTTTCAATATATGTTAGCTAATGTCTCCTTAAATAGAGAAATAATTGTGCCAGAGGAGTTTGGCTGTCGAAAATGCATGCCAGATGGCCCTTAATGTTAGTTGGTAATTTTTTTTCCTTTTGTTTTCTAATTTTTTAAATAATTATCAAAACTAACAAATCTACTTTCACAAAACAGGGTATTTGGTAGTTAATGCCTTTCGTTAAATAGACAAAAAAGTGCCAGACGAGTTAGGTATTCCAAAATAAAAAAAATTATTTCTTTAATACCTACTAAAAAAATGTTGAGGTGGTCTGCCAAGGACTTTCAACCGTAAAACTCGTCTGGAACTATTTTTTGTTTATGTTCGAGAAGGTATAAGCTAACATGTGTACAAAACCCGAATTTGTTAGAGCAAGTGTGTTGATTTTGGCAAAAATTCTATATTTTGAAAAAAATTAGATGGCAACCCTTAAACTGTGAAAAATTTTAAATTTGAGTTTTATTTTTGACTTAACTGGTCATGGCTCACTAATAACACCCAGTTTGAGCGTATAATCTAACAAGTCCATTAAACTAGCCAAAAATGCCATTCATAAAGCCTTAAAAACTTAAAATGAGCCTAGTTTGAACGACTATTTCTCGGTAGATTTTTATCCAAACTATTTTTTTTTTATTTATTTTAAAGAAAATTTAATTATCTTTCATTTATATGAAGCAATGCTTATACCTATCTCTGCTGGTAAGAAAGTTATAAGCAAAAACGTAAAAAAAAAAACATTATATTTGTTTTAAATTTAGCTAACTAAATTTTTTTTGATTTTTTTTTTCAAAAATCCATTTTGATGGTAAATTTTATTCTCTACAAAAAAGGTTTTGAGAACTATCTCGAAATTTTGCTTCGTTTTCGAGTTATATGCAAAAAACCAAAAAGGGTGCTTTTGCACCCCCCCTCTCAAAAATGCACCCTCCAATTTAATAGCACTCCGCGGTTTTCTCATCCTCAATGACCCCTTTGATGATTTTACAATAAAATCCCATGAACGTCTTACTTCCTTATTATATGACATAATCAATAGCCTACTTCATTATACGCGTAATTTGGCGAGTTAACACACGTCACCGATTATTACACATTTGTTAATAAGAATTACAAGTTAACAAATATATAAATGCTAGCAGTTTGTTATCCGCCCTTAATTTATATGGGGGATGGTGTAATAAAAATGGATATACCCTGATATCTCGAAAACCAAGGTCTCGATCTCGAAAGACAAAACTATCGCAAGACAAACTATCGAAAACAAAAATCTCGAACCAAAATCTCGAATTCATAATCTATAATAACAAAAATCTCGAGAGGCAAAATATCGAACGGCCAAAATCTCGCAAAAACCAGTCACTTTTGAGGCAATGGTTAAGATTCGAGCCCACGAAGTGACTAACTGCAACACCCTTGCTTGGGCACACTATAGGATTTGGGGTAGGTGTGTGGTTGGGTAAATGCAAAGTTTCTTTTGCATTGGATTTAAAGAAACTTTGAATTTGAAACAGAAAATAACCAAAAATGTTCCACTGTCACACTATAACACTTTAAGCATGACTGAAGTCACTGCCTCTTAGTGTACTTTTCTTTTTTGAAAACTTTAACCTCATTTTCATTTAGACTTTGAAGTTTTAAAATAATCTCTACTTCTAGATATCTTAAAGTTTTTTTTTATTTTCGAGACTCTATCCTGCGAGATTTTGGTTCTTAGAATTCCAGATAATTAAACATTTTTTTTTCGAGATTTTGTCCTTTTGAGATTTTTGCCATTTGGAATAATGTCATGATCCATTTAATGTATGTTAGATTTGGCAGTGAAGTCTTCATCTGATGGAGTGTCGCCAATGCAAACAGTTTTCGTGAGCAAGTACCTTGGGTGACCCTCTTCACGCGTTTTTAGGATTTTAACTCCCTTGTTTGGGTCCTTTGTCCTGCTCACGCAACTCCGGGTATATAAAGTCATCTGGCAGGCGCCAATGTGAACAGGTCTTTTAAGCAATTTGAGTATTATTCATTAACCTCAAAGCAACATGTCCACAAATAAAAATTTAATAAAAAGTAGGTTTGGTAATTTTCTCGAAAATTAGAAGACTTAGCAAAATAGCAAACAAAAAAATTGATATATAGTCTCACATTGTGGAATAAACACAATATGAGGAGTACCTAGTTTCAAAACTCTTCTATTCCAAGTTTTTTCATTAATGAGATTAGTATGAGGAAGTGTTCTTTCAGGGTCCTTCATCGACTTAAGCTTTAATTTATAAGAATTCATTACTACCTACATATACTTTTTTATACTATAAAGTTTTTTTTTTCAGAACTACAATATTCCACTAAGTCGTTTAATTAAAATCTCACCAATTCCCATAGTCAAATTCCGCACCATTCATAAGTCTTTCTTTTCTTCGCAAAATAAAGTACATAGCCGCATTCGAAGCTCATGAACTCCAATAACATTAAAAAACGGTGGGAATATGTATGTTATTGTGAGTTTTAGAGTTTTCTTCATAATTCAAATAATTTTCTTAAAGTTTTCTTCAATTTCAAAACTTTTCTATTCCTTTAATCTTGAAACATAAGTCGTCTATTCCCATGCGAATCAAATTAAATCCAATCGTAATTTTCAAACATTTTCTTCTTATCCAATTTAAATTGATTTTATATAAATTGTAACTTATATTTCAGCATTAAAACTAATCGCTTATATCATTTTTTAGCTTTTAACAGTTTTTCCGTTTCAGTCAAAATTCTTAAAAGTGGGAAAAGAAGAGTTTTGAGGCTCTACCTTTCAAATAAACGTTTATTTTTCATTTTTGTTTAGAACAGACTTTTAGCTTTAAAAAAATGAGCAATTCTTAATTGTTAGTACAACCGTTATTTCAAAATATTGTTTTTTTTTAGAATATTGCCCCTCCCGCCCAAATGGGGCGATATAGACCCCTTGCTTGTAAATAACTGTTCTATACAAATCTTTCATTAAACTTTGACGCCCGAGTTATCGTACTCTCCCCCATTTTGTTTTATTTTGTAGGTAACATTTTTTTAAAATATTTTTGACATTTCTTTCATTTGAAAAGTAACAGTACGAAATAGTTTTTAGGGTCTATCTCGTAGACCTGCGTAGACTTGCGTGGACTTTTTAGTCCAGTAAATAGAGAAATTTTACTACTGACCAAATGGGAAAAAATAGCGGCAGGCTGAAATTTTGCAGGTCATTTCGGGGGTAGGTATACAACTTAAATCTAAGTTGGCAACCTCCTACCCCTTGCAGGGGCGGTGCCACGCCCACTTTTCTGCAATCATGGTTTATGAAGAAACGGCTCGACCGATACGAATGGAATTTTCATAATTTGTTAATATCAAAGATCAAAGAAAAAATTAAGAAAATTGTTAAAGTAAAACCCGCCCACTGGCACGCCCACTTTTCTTAATTCTTGTTTTCTCAGAAACTGCTCCAAGGATTTCCTTGAAATTTTAAGAGTTTGTTCTTATGGATGAGAAAAAATTGTCAAATTGGTTTTAGTAAAATCCGCCCACTGTCACGCCCACTTTTCTCATTTCTTCATTTCTCGGAAACGCCTCCTACGATTTGTATGAAATTCCGAGAGTTAATTCTTATGTACGAGAAAAAAAAATTAAAAAAGTTGTTTTATTTAAATCCCCGTCTTAGACCATTAGTATGTAAATGTACAATTGTACAATTGGTTTTAGTAAAATCCGCTCACTGTCACGCCCACTTTTCTCATTTCTTTATTTCTCGGAAATGCCTCCTACGATTTGTATGAAATTCTGAGAGTTAATTCTTATGTACGAGAAAAAAAAATTAAAAAAGTTGTTTTATTTAAATCCCCGTCTAAGACTAATAGTATGTAAATGTACAAAAAATTGTGGACACGCTTGTGGCTACCGAAAAGCTGCTCTGAAATCTACACTAATTTGCAAGACTTGCAGTGGGGAAACCTGCGACCATAGTCGTCAGAAACTAAACGAAAAGGACGATTGTTTTGGTGATGAAATTTCAATTGAAAAACGTGACGCTGGGTTTTTGATTGAGAATGAACTACCAGGGGGTCAATTCTCGATCTGTGAAACTGTGAAGTGAAAACAAAGTTATCATTTCAGTTTTCACAGAGTTTTATCATTTTATCACTTCACAAACACGCGCAAGGCGATTCCCGAACTCCTTATGAAAAACAGCTGTCAAAGTGAGTACTAAAAAGTACTAAAATGAAAAATGCTACCACTTGCTCATAGAAAAAGATGATTGTGATGTCATAGAAAGACCAAGATGGCGACTTGGGTGTTTCAAATGAGTACAATTTGTTTGTGTTTATCATTTTTCTTTTCACAGGTTTTGAAAGAATGAAATGATTGTGATAAACGAATTATCAAATGAAAACATTTTGGCATTTGTTTTCATTTTTTCACACTTTGAGAATCGCATAAGGCGTTATCATATTTATGACTTCACAGTTTCACAGATCGAGAATTGACCCCAGAGTCCTTCTCAAGAACGAAAAAGATATAAAAATATTAATAAGATATTATGTTGATTAGGCCTACAGTGGACACCACTGTGCTGTTAACTCTACCTCCAGGGTGGTTTGAAAACGAGTGATGTGCTTAATCAACACAATTGGATTTCCTACCCCCCTATGAACACTGATGAATAATACTAATTTTAAGTTTCGCTCGAAAAAACAAGATTTGAAAATTGAACACACTCCAAATAGCCGTCTTATAGAGACAATATTGAACAAAAGTTGGAGTGCTAGTGAGCGGATCCTACTAAAATTGCTTTTTTAATTTAAATATTATATGTACAATGATTGTTCATTTAGCAGCGAAATTAAAAACAAATCCTTACGCAATGAAAAAACTCAAATAAATGGGTCTCGTCAATTTGAAGACTTCGAGGCCTGATATGAGCTTCTATTTTCTATTTGAAAACTAAATCGTTACTCCCTAGGACAGTTCCTAGAAATTAATAAAATATACATGAAAGACGAGCGTGACTACCTGTGGGTTTCACAAAAACAAAATTGCTTCGCAAATCTTTTTATCACTACTCACAAGTATGAAAAAACTCTCAGTTCTATCCAAATCATTTTCTGAGAAATCAAGATCAATAAAAAAGTGGGCGTGGTAGTGGGCGGACTTAAATGAAATTTTGTTTTAAATTTTTTTCTCGTTCATAAAAATAAACTCTGAAAATTTCATGCAAATCGTAGGAGCCAATTTTGAGAAACAAAGAAAGGAGAAAAGTGGTAGTGGGCAGATTTTGATTTAATAATTTTTTTAATTTTTTCTCTGACCATATTAACAAATTATGAAAATTTCATCCGTATCGGTGCAGCCGCTTCTTCAGAAACCGGGATTTAAGAAAAGTGGGCGTGGCACCGCCCCTGCAAGGGGTAGGAGGTCGTCAACTTAGATTTAAGTTGTGTACCTACCCCCGAAACGACTTGCAAAATTTCAGCCTGCCGCTATTTTTTTCCATTTACAATTCTAATTTTACTGTACTATTTGTAGACTTGCGTAAGCCGGCATCTTCGTAGACCTAGTAGACCAGCGTGGGCGGGTGTGAGGTTGGGTGTATGCAAAGTTTCTTTTGCATTTGAAAAATCTAAAATAAAAAATAAATAAATTGGCTGGCGCAACAGCTCGTGGAGAACTAGGGCCTAGTGACTTACAACTCTCAACCATTCCTGTGTGCGTGTTGTTGGCAGGGATGGAGGGGACCTACAGTTTTTTGCCGAGTCCGAACGGCTAAATGAGAAGCACTTTTTCATGACAAGTATACTCTTGGAAAATTTGTCAGTTCCTCGCAAGAGGCAGCACCTCGGATAAAACATTTTTGTTTTTAGGTGGCATGGCTGGGAATCGAACCCACATCTTTAAAGAATCTGGATTTAAAGAAATTTTGACTTTATTCTATACATATGTACATGTACATAGATCCAGAAATAATTGTAACTGTATCATTTTTGAGATATTTAACAAATATTACCATCACAAAAAGTTCTAAGAACTTTGCGTGTTCATTGAAATACAGTTTGGAAATACCACCCAAAATTGAGGAAATGTCGCCTAAACTCTACAAAAACAATTTACATGCAAAATAGTTGAGCGATATTTCCACTTTATTTTTTGGGTTCAAAGTTGCTTTGGGCAATATTTCCAATTTATTCCTTATAAAAAATGTTTTGGGCGATATTTCCAAATCGATTCCGGCGCTATTTACTTGGGTGCTACTTCCTAACGCCAAATATATTGTCCAATAAAAATGGATACCATTGAAGGGGTATCTTGGAAAATCACAAGTTTTATGAACGAATTACCAAAATGGGTAAAAAAGGTTGCGTCACTTGATTGAGGCCATTGCAAATATTTATTTGCACTAATATCGTTCATTTTTTCCTGATAAAACTTTTAAATAGCCGCATTTTATTATCCTCATGATCTGATCCGGATCAGATCATGATTAATAAAACAGACAGGATCTTAGTTATATACCCGTCTCTTTTTGCCTAATGTTTGTTTATTTTGCTCGTGCCTGGTTGCCTCTTTTCTTGGCACTATTGAGACACATTCACAATAGTAATTTTTGGATCATTGAAATAGATACAGATAAAAAGCAGGATCCCATGTTGTTTTTGTAATCACGTGTTAGAAATTGATCCGGATCAGATCATGTGGATAATAAAATGCGGCTAATATCTGAGAAAGGGCCGAAAACTATATTTTATTTTAAATTTAAAGTACAAATAGGTTCAGGGAACACTTTGACGGTATCAAAAATAGGAACAATAGATGATTCCAAGTGTTGGAGCGTATTATATTAAGCAATCGAACTTAAAAATTAAGAAAATGAATTTATATAATAACATATAGTAAAATAAAAATGTATTGAACTTTTATCGAATTTTAAGTCCCATCACTATCTTATGAAAATTGTAAATGTTTGAATTTCGCGCCTTGTTACCAAGGTTCACCATATTTTATCTTTAACTTTAACATAAATAACTTAAAACCGATGTTACATTAAAGCAAGAAGAATAAAGAGAAGTCATTGTTATAAGTCACGTTACACTAGAAAGGTTTTTTATTTTTCGATAGTTTTTCTCGTCGTACTGTTGTTTAATTAAATTAATTGAAATAATTCTAAAACGTTGGTTTTACAAACAAAGAAAAAATAAGTTTTAACAGAAATAGATTTCTTCTTGAAATCATAATCAAAATTATTCTATTTCACGATTTGCAAAGTAGCAAGTCGTACACCAAGAAACTAAGACTTTCAGGCCGTGAAATAGCGGAGGATAGTCATAGGGTTGTAAAAAAATTATCTTGCAAATACAAAACAGTATGGTAAACATTGAAAAAAGATGAAGAAGCAAAGCAAAATCATCCGAGAAGGTGGTCAATTCTGCAGAATACCTACAACTCTGCACTATCATTCCTCAGAATAGGTATATGGTAAGAAACTGATAAGGATAATTTAAGCCAATGATCACACTCAGTGAAAGAAAATGATGACAAAGATACCAGTCTAACGGCAGAGAAATAAGGAAATTCACATGAATTTCACCAGGGACCTTGTTGCTTGGAACAACGAATGGAATTAGGTTGTCTGTTCGGATGAAAAAAGGGTCAATATAGACGCATCCGATGATTACAATTTTTATTGTTATTATTTGAGAGAAGTGGAACTTATTTTTACAAGTATTCACAGTCGTACATCAAGTGCTATGGGGTTCAAAGCTATCATTTTTTATGGAACAATTAAATTGGAGTTTATAACTTCAAAAACTAACTGAAATAGCTATATAAATATCTGTTGGAATGGGCATATCTTAAGATAACAGACATTTTTGAGCTTGTACCTTGAATTTTACCGTAAAATAACACTCATATTCACACATCCATGGTACCGAGAAGTTGGATTCAGTCGAAAAACGTGTAACTTTGCCACGGCCACCCTATTGACTCAAACGTCATCGAAAAGTTTTGAACCTGGCTTTACCTAACATTTTATGAAGCTGGTAGATAGTTTGAAGATAAAGACGCCTTAATCGAAGCTATCTGAGATGCCTGGAGCAAGATTTTACTTCATTTAAACAAAACAAATAAATGTATGATTCAATCCCAAACCGTCTTAAAGTCATAGTTACAAAAAATAGAGGGCGTACTCATTACTTATTGACAAAAATATTGTAATATTTTCTCAGGTTCGTTAATAAAACTTATTTACTTTATTCAAAACGTCCACTTATTTATTTCGCAAAATAAAACACTTTACTTTTCTTACTACAAACAAAACGATTTATTATTCACCACTGAATTAATTCACAAACTTTACTTTTCACTTTTATTACAACCAACTTTATTCATTAACGATTAAAAACAAACTGTATCGCTGCCGTTCAAACATGTGCCTTTTATACTTGTTTTCCAAACTCTGGAAATAAGGAGAACGTTCTAGTCTCTGCTTCCAGAGCTTTCCATAGGGGAAATTTCCCAATAATTTCCCTTCCAAAAGCTTTTATTTGACAGCTGGTAAATCTGCTATAATCCGGCAGATGGCGCTTCCTTCGTTTGAGAGTTGCTATAATTATTGCTAATAAGGGAATGTTTATTATGTCCGTTTGTTTGCATTTCGGAGTCGTTATAGTTCAAATATGGAAAGTTATTACACTGCCCCCCTCTTAGGATTGATCGTCCCGAGCAAATCCATCACATCCATCACCATTATAATGATGTAAACGGTCGCTGTGAACTACTTTTAGTTTGCCTCTTAATTCCTCTGAATGCGGTAGACGACATCGTTTATTCGTGTTACAACAGTATAAGGACCTTCCCAATTTTGTTGAAGCTTCGGTGAGAGTCCCTTCCGACGGTGGGGATTATAAAACCACACAAGGTCTCCCACTTGGAATCCTGTCGTTGTGGCTTTTGCGTCGTATCTTGTTTTCATCCGATCACTTGACAGCTTTATATTTGCCCTCGTCCTTTCGTGAATGTCAACTAGCTTTTCTTTGAGGTTGTCCACGTAGTCATCTATTCCTTGTGGCTCACTTGTATAACATCCAAATTTGATTTCGCTTGGTAGTCGTATTGAGCTCCCGAGCAGGATTTCTGATGGTGTATGTCCTGTTGAGCTATGTACCGCACTTCGATAGGCCATCAAGAATAATGGAATATGCCGATCCCAGTCTCGTTGGTTGTCGCTTACAACTTTGGAAAGGTGTTCTTTAAGGGTCCGGTTGAATCGTTTAACCATCCCATCAGATTGTGGGTGAAGCGGTGTTGTCCTCGTCTTCTTAATGCCAAGGAGTGTACAAACCTCCTGAAAGATCTTGGACTCGAAGTTCCTCCCTTGATCTGAATGGAGTTCCATAGGTACACCAAACCTGCTTACCCAGTTGAAAACAATCTGATCCGCAACTGTTTTGGGTTCCTGGTTTGGGATGGCAAATGCCTCAGGCCACTTGCTGAAGTAGTCCATTACTACCAGGATGTATCGGTTTCCGCTTCTGGTTTCTGGAAAAGGGCCCGCAACGTCTATTGCAATTCTTTCAAAAGGCGTGCCCACATTATACTGCTGCATCTTACTCTGGACTTTTCTGCCTGGTCCCTTGCTTGCAGCACAAGTATCACATTGTCGGCACCATTTTTCAACGTCTTCTCTTGCGTGTAGCCAGTAGAATCACTGCCTTACCTTTTCCAGTGTCTTATTGACACCCAAATGTCCTCCGGAAGCTCCATCATGCATCTCTTGAAGAACGTCATTAACTTTTGATCGAGGCACTATTAGCTGCATCACATAAGATTTGCCGTCTGCGGATTCCCACTTTCGTCTTAGTACTCCTTCTTGTACATGAAGTGAGTCCCATTGTGCCCAATATGCTTTAAGAGTTGGACTTCTATCGGAGATGTCACCCCATTCTGGTTTCTCTTGGTGTTCCTTCCATGCAAGAATGGGTTCAATATCCGAGTCTTCTTGTTGGGCAGCTCTTATTTCATCATTACTCCAACCGTAAATGGGATCGGCTCTTAATCGCTGGATGGAAGCAACCTCCTTCTCTTCTTGACGTGTGCAGTGCTTGCAGTCCGGTTTGCATGGTCTCCGGGATAAAGCATCTGCGTTTGAGTGCAACCTTCCTCTTCGATGTTGGATCTGGTAGTCGTATGTTTGCAATCTCTCTATCCATGTTGCCACTTGACCTTCTGGATTTTTGAAGTTCAACAGCCAATTAAGTGCACCATGATCTGTTCGAAGAAGGAACTTCTGTCCATAGATGTACTTATGGAAGTGTTTTGTAGCCGATATTAGAGCTAGAAGTTCTCTTCTGGTCACACAGTAGTTCCTTTCTGGCTTTGAGAGTACCTTGCTGTAGTAGGCGACAACCTTCTCTTCTCCTTCGTGAACTTGTGAGAGTACGGCTCCAATTCCCACGTTACTCGCGTCAGCGTCAATGATGAAAGGTTTCCCTGGTGTCGGATAGGCCAAAACTGGCGTATTGCATAGGCACTGCTTAAGTTCCCGGAAGCTTTTCTCGCACTCGCTTGACCATTTGAATGGCTTGCCTTTCTCTGTTAGCTGGTGCAAACTTTTCGCGATTCCAGCAAAATCCTTCACAAATCCTCGATAGTACGTGGCTAGACCAAGAAAGCTTCGGAGTTGATGTTTATCCTGTGGTGTTGGCCAATTCTTTACAGTGTCAACTTTTTCAGGATCAGTCTTCACTCCTTGGGAAGAGATGATATGTCCCAAGTATTTTACCTCAGACTCAAAAAATTCGCACTTGTCTGGATTCAATTTCAAGTTTGCTTCTCGAAGCCTCTGGAAGACGGCCTTAAGGTTTCCACAATGCTCATCAAATGTCTTACCATAAACGATGACATCGTCCAAATAGACTAGGCAAGATTTCCAAGTAAGTCCTTGTAAAATGCACTCCATCAAACGCTCAAATGTTGCCGGAGCGTTGCATAGTCCGAAAGGCATCACTTTAAATTGCCACAGACAATTTCCTGTGGAAAAAGCCGTCTTTTCTCGATCTTCTGGATGGATTTCTACCTGCCAGTAGCCACTCTTTAAGTTCAATGTTGAGAACCATTCAGCTCCTTCCCTCGCATCCAGAGTATCGCTAATTCTTGGCAGAGGGTAGCTGTCTTTCTTTGTCACATCGTTCAGCCTCCGATAGTCTTTTGACAAGAACAACTGGGGATGCCCAAGGACTTTTAGAGTTTTCGATTAGCCCATCTCTCTTCATTGTCGATATCATCTCTGCAACTTCGGTTTGTTTGGCTAATGGGAGACGTCTTGCTGGTTGTCGAATAGGTCTCGCGTCTCCTGTGTCGATTCGATGCTGCACCAGTTTTGTTCGACCATACTGCCCACTGGGTGACGATAGTATATCAGCGTACTCGTGAAGGAGGCTTCCAGCAACACTAAGCTGACGTTCATTTAATTTGGATGACTTCAGAATTTTTGCCTTCATAGAGTTCACTTTCCCAGGGTCCACAGATTTGTGTGTGTCAGCTTCTATGATTTTAGTTATTGCGGATACGGATTCACACCTTCCAACAACTTCTCCTTTTCTAAGCTTGACTTCGTACGGTTTGATGTTGAGTATGCGTACAGGCACCATGTTGTTCTTTGGTTCCACTAGTGTCTTCCCAAGGATGATGTTTTGGGAAGACTGCTCAGAGTCTGGTTCCACCATTAGATATCGATGGCTACCCAAATCACCCTTTATTTTCGTCCAAACGAACACTTCTGAAGAAGGTGGCAGGCAAATATCTTCCTTAATGACGGTCCTTAGTGTTGATGAGTTTTCGTTGCCATAAACCATAGGAATTTCCACATTTTGGTACTTAAGAACTTGCTTCCCGATATCAAGAATTACTCCATGCTCTTTCATGAAGTCGATTCCAACGATGCACTCATCACATATATCTGCTACCAGAAACAGATGAGAAAACTCTAGTTCTGCCAAACGGATCGTTAGACGAACCTCCCCGTACACTCTGGCTGCCTCTCCTGTTGCTGTTTTCAGACGGTAGGCGTTGGTGTTATGCAGCCACGTCATCTTCACCAAGTCCTTTCGAACAATGGAGGCAGTGGCACCGGTGTCAATCGTAGCCACTTGCTTCTTGCCGTTTAGTGTTGCCTCCACAGTCAGACTTTTGTTGTTTCGTTTCGTCTGTGAGACCTGGATGGTGGTTCTGGGGCCATCGATACCAGAAACCAGCTTCTGCCCCTCGAAGTTGGTTCTTACTCGTTTCCCGGTTGCGAAACGGGGCGAGTAGGAGTATTGACATTGTTGTTGTTAAAGTTTCTGCTTCCACAATGTTGACATGCAGGTCTTCTAGGTGGCAATCTGCACTGGCGTTAAAGTTCCAGCATCGAGCAGGCCCATCTCGCTGGTTCCTTTGGAATGCAGTTCTCTGGCAAGAACACTCCTCAATTTCTAGTTCTCTTACCCGATGAACGCCTGGAGAAGCCTGTTCTGCTGCTTCCATAGTCAGGGCAAACGCCAATGCTTCAGGGAGTGTGCGTTTTCCAGCCGTTCGAATTGCTCGCTGAAGGTTGATGTCAGATACAGCACGAACAAAGGCTTCTGTTGCGAGTTGGTTGATGATTTCATCTCCTGTAGCTGGATATGCCAGATGTGCCAATCGTTCGATGTCTGCTTGAAGCTGTTGCAGAGTTTCTCCCCTTTTCTGGATTCTAGTATTGAGTTGAACACGGAAGACTTCTTGCATATGGCCATCTCCAAAGCGTTTGTCAATGGCCTGAACAAGAGCACTGAAGTTGCCACTCTTATCTGCTGGTATGGTTTGCAGCAGCTCAGCAGCAGTTCCTCTGAGGGCAAGCGTCAGAGCTATGTATTTGTCCTCCTCATCCCAGCCATTTGTTGCTGCGGCTGCTTCAAACTGCTTCTTGTAGATTGACCAAGAAGTTTGTCCATCGAAGGTTGGTGGATGCATCTCCTTTCTCCCTTTCTCCTAGGACAGTCACCAGAACTTTCTCGAACCTTCATTTTCCTTACTTTGTCCAATTCCTTAGTAATGGATTCGATTTTATTTTCCACTTTTTCGAACTTTGATTCTACTGTCGACAATTGCTTATCGACATTAGACAATTGTTGATCGACAGTTAACAATTGTTTATCGATAGAAGAAAATTGTTTATCGACACGCTCGTCAAGGGCAATAATTCTATTGTCAAAGGCATCTAACTTACATTCTAGCATTTTTGTCTGTTTTTCCAGTGGACACTTTTGTTCTTGGCTTTGTTGCTCGAATCGTTCGAGAAGATTCTTTTGTTCACTACGTTGCTCTTGGCCTTGTTGTTCAAATCGTTCGAGAAGATTCTTTTGTTCATTCCGTTGTTCTTGGCTTTGTTGTTCTAGAAGATTCTTCTGCTCTTGATTTTGTTGTTCGAAACGTTCGAGAAGATTTTTTTGTTTATTACGTTGTTCTTGGCTTTGCTGTTCTAGAAGATTCTTTTATTCTTGGCTTTGATGTTCTAGAAGATTCTTTTGTTCTTCAAATGTTGCGAGCAGCTGAGACAGCATATTGGTCATGCCCGATGTACTTACTTGTTCTTGCTGTTCTTCCATTTCAATATCGAATATAAACGTGTCCGGGTTTTTTCCACATCTTCTTAAATCTTCTTGCAGACGAATTATAAGATCATTCTTTGTTCCAGCAGTAGGAAGGTCTCGCTTATTCAGTTCTGCCTTAAGTTCCACTACATTTAAATCATTCAAAGATTTACCCATTGTCTTTTTTTTTTTTACTTTTCACACAATAAATTTACTGAATGCACAGATAAATTAAGTTTTATTCCACTTCAAACACCAATGTAATATTTTCTCAGGTTCGTTAATAAAACTTATTTACTTTATTCAAAACGTCCACTTATTTATTTCGCAAAATAAAACACTTTACTTTTCTTACTACAAACAAAACGATTTATTATTCACCACTGAATTAATTCACAAACTTTACTTTTCACTTTTATTACAACCAACTTTATTCATTAACGATTAAAAACAAACTGTATCGCTGCCGTTCAAACATGTGCCTTTTATACTTGTTTTCCAAACTCTGGAAATAAGGAGAACGTTCTAGTCTCTGCTTCCAGAGCTTTCCATAGGGGAAATTTCCCAATAATTTCCCTTCCAAAAGCTTTTATTTGACAGCTGGTAAATCTGCTATAATCCGGCAGATGGCGCTTCCTTCGTTTGAGAGTTGCTATAATTATTGCTAATAAGGGTATGTTTGCACTGCGACCGTAAGCTTTATTATGTCCGTTTGTTTGCATTTCGGAGTCGTTATAGCTCAAATATGGAAAGTTATTGCAATATCATAAATAAATGTTTAAAAAAAAAATTAAGATTTTGGTATTTTTGTTAATTTTTTGAAAGATTCTTTGAGTGGACTCAATCAAGTGACGCAATTTTGTATACCATTTTTTGCAGTTCATTTATATAACTTGTGAAATTCCTATGAATTTTCCAAGTTGGCTCTTCAACGTTATCCTTTTTTATGGACAATATATGAATTACAGGAAAAACATTTCTCATAAGTATTTATCGAGAAAAAAAGATTGCCAAAATAGTGGCCTCAAACAAGTGACGTGCAGTGTATGTCTATAGAAAGTGACGAAGTCGAAAAATTAAAGTGTTATAAACCAATTCATGATCTTACAGACGAAATATTTTTAAGTACCTATATCCATCATTGGTAAGAAGAAACCTTAACCTCAAAGAAAATATAATAGGTATTAATGTTCCACTATGAGAAAGGTCCTAAGAACCAAGTATTTGAAAACTGTTTGTAATGCTATAAATATATCAGCTGAACCAAGTAAATTTAAATGAAATAAAAACCGTTAAAATTAATTAGCCCAAAAAACATGATTGCTATGTTTTATTCTTGGATCTGAACAACTGTTTGGTAACTGCAAAATTATGCGGAAACATCAAGTTATTAAAATAAACTTACAATTTGCATAAATTAAAGAAAAGAAGAGTAAACAAAAATTGCTAGGGAGTTATTTGATTAACATGTGTTTCATTTGAGTTAATAATATAAGTTCCTACCTGCTCTTGATTATTCCGATTCTTTGTTCCATGTTTCACCAAATATACCTTCACTGTAACTCATCTTATATAGAACTTCCAAAACACCAGATGTTTGTGCGTTAATTTTTAAAAACTTGCCAAACAAAGTTTCATTATCATTAGCAATTAGCAAAACACAAATTCCATGACTTCATTTGCACTAAAATATCCACACTCCTTGTGTTCATATAATTAGCAACACTATGTGCGGTGCTGAACTAATATTTGCCAAACTCTGAATAATATCAAAACTTATATCATTTCCATAGTTCAACTATGGATGGGAGGACCACTTCCCATAAATTCTGATGCTCTACATCTATAGCATACTCAGATTTCGATGTCTGCACATAACATAGCCAGACTGATATAATGCCCCATCTCCACTAATCAGCTTATAAATATTTTATTTGATCAAATATTGGATTATTGGCCATACGCAACCATGACAAGTCATCGCACACTTCTGGGAAGGCCATCCGTGTTGAGTCTCGAGTGCCTTGCTGGGGTGGTTTTGGTTATGAATGAGAGGAAAGCAACTCTCGTGACATGGAAATCGAACTGAATTTCTAGTCTATGATCTTTGATTCGTGCGAACCTTTATACATCTCGATTCGGCAACATTATCTACGAACAATGTACATACCTTTAGCAATATTTTTATTTTTTTGTGAGTTGAACTGCAAAATTTCCTTGTAACTTATAAAATACATTTTTTCCTTGCCCATGGGATAATGTTCGTTCATCCCCCTGTGCCAGCGTTGCCAAAGGGCACATTTGTGGGGTTTCTCATTTAAACTCACAATAAATTTTTCGAAAGAATATTATTTAAAATAATTTTAATTTAATCGATCATTACTATCAAATCATTCGTTAGGGAAGAAAATTGGACTTTAGAAGGAATTATTAATTTTTCTAACAAGGCTCTATTTTTGTTTAATAGTTGTGTTTTACTATCAACTTGATCTGATCTGGATCGGATCAGATCATAATTATATAAACAGAAATGCAATTTAGTACTTTACGTCCAGTCTTCGTTAACTCAACCACCCAATATCCATTCCTACGCCAGTGAACTGACCGCTGGCTCCAAAAATCAAAGTTTTGTACACAAACTAAAAATACAAGGTGCAAATCTTTCAATTTCTAATTACTGTTTGCGTATTGGCAGCACAAATGTCGAGTGCTCTACTACAATATACTACATTTTGTTCACTTAAATGAAGAGCAGAGCAAAAGTACTTTTTTCAGAGTTAAGCCAGGACGAGGACCGAACTTGGGATTTCATTGACGCCGCTATTTAGTCGCCAGAAATAGAATAGTAGTTTTTATTTCTTGAGCAATAATACCTTGGATGGTCTCCTTTGATCTGTTGTAACCAGTGGCGGATCCAGGGGGGAGTTCATGGGGGTCATGACCCCCCCCCAGAGCTCCAGAGAAAAGAAGAAATACGAGACATCTTTACTTGTTATTCAACACATTAGAAGACAGAGATAAACTTTTTGGGTAATTCCATATATTTTAGAAACTATACGAAAACCATCGCCTATTAATGTAATGGTTAGCTTCTATTTTCCTTACCAAATTCTAACTTCGTAATGATATGGTCAGAAAATAAATGTTAGATAATATATATATAGGATGTCCACCAATCATGGTTTTTATATGCGGTGATTATAGTCTAAGAGCCAGTGGTCGGCAGGTTTATGGTATTTCTGTACGATAAGTGGAGCCATTCTATTAGACCTCCCGAGCATGGAATGGGCATTCCACCGGGGTAACAAAATTCAAAAAAATCGACCTCAAAACGTGATAGCAGTCTGCCAGTCCACCCCTTTTATATGTTAGACTTTAAAGTTGTTTCTATTCAAAAATAGTAAAAGCAGGCATAAGGTGTAGTACATCTTGGAGTTATACCTTCATATTTTAATAAAAATAGTAAATATAACCAACAAAATAATTTTCAGACACCAGTTGCCTTTTTTTCTAACGGAATTTTGAGATACAAAAAATAAGGAAAAATCTCTATTCATGTTTCACAGTTTCTTTTCAAAGAAAATAAATTGTGTTTCCTGTTAATTTTTATATTTGAAAAAAGATGTTGGCAGACAAATGGTGAAGTTCTTAGTATTTTAATTGAATTTTGAAAAATAGACTTTAAAAATCTCCATATAAGTTCTACTGTTGGTATTTCAAAGTTTAAGAACCCACAATTTTCACTGAAGGAATATCTATGTCTGTCTCTTTGTCTCTTTAATACTTAATTTTAATTTATTAAAAAAGTTATGTGCTGATACTTGGTGCACTACTAAGATTTGTAACGGAATTTTAAAAAAATGTCCCTACAAAAACCACTGTATTTCAAAGCAAAGACAGCTTATTTTGTACTTAAGCAATATGTTTGCCTTTCTGATATATAAATTTGTATAAGTACTCTTTTTCATTAGAAAACAAATCTAGCAGAAGCCTGGTGCAGTACCTGGATCTATAATAGAATATTGAAAAAAGGCTTTGAAAACCCCATAAGCTCCGATATATTTCAAAAACAAACAAAAAAGTTTTAACGAAAGCCGTATATATGTTCACCTCTCCATTATGTGAATCCTAATACTCTATTTTGTTAAAACAAAACTATAGCAGACATCTGTTGCAATACTTGGATTTATAACAGACATTTGAAAAAGGGCTTTAAAAAACTCCATACAAACTCTCCTGTATTTCAAAAGCAAAAAGAAAAACAGTTTTGACTAAATCAGTATGTCTGCCTCTTTTATAAGTAAATCATTATAAAGTAGAAGTTTTTTTAAGAAAATAAATAGAAAAATTATTCATAGCCAAAGACTGTAAACAATTAATCCATTTATTGCTTAATTTTTATGGAGTTTATGAATAAAATTCAATTTTAAAAAGGTAATTGTGGCCTTTACTCCAAAATGCATTTCGCCCAATTACCTTTTGTAAATCATTATACTCTTTTTTACTAGAACAAATTATAACAGACTCCTGGTACAGTACCTGGATTTTTAAATGGAGTTTTGAAAAAAAGGCTTTGAAAAAATTCCATAATTAATAAAATTAATAAAATTCCAATAATTATAGCAGATACCTGGATTTATAACGGAATGTTAGAAAAACGCATAGAAAAACTCCATACAAATTTAGTGCAGTACTCAAATTTATAACGAAATCTTTAAAAAAATTCCATGTAAGAAAATACCCTCCTCTTTGCATTGACAACAGTTTTTTTCTTTTCGGCATTGGCATGGATTTCACCACATATTTGCAATTATTTCTAGCTTTTTGTTTTAAATTGACACTTGAATTATTCCTTTTTTTTAGTTATTGTCAACTTTTTTTTAGATTGCAAATTTTGCTTCCAATCTTATATGTTCATCATACTCTCATAACTGTCCGAAAAGTATGAAATGGAGCTTAATCTTGTTGATAAATAAGTTTTCCAGCAACAAGAAATTTGGGCACTATTACTCTAAGCAGGAGTCCGATACAGTCCTCCTGCTCACGTAGTGAACGGCAGAGCTGCTAAGATCTCTGATCATGCCTTCAACTGTTATTAAGTCATGATAAAGTTGGACTTTTTCTAATCACCAGATATGCAGAAAAATCATGGCTATATTTCAAGAGGTTTCAGCTCAAATTAGGTATGATGTTTCAATCTCATGACCCCCACCAGGTTGAATTCCTGGATCCACGCCTGGTTGTAACATATAGTTTGATTTATCTTTTTCAATAATTTACAAGCAAGCTGCACTCTGTGATAGCATACAATTTGCTCTACAAAACCTTTAAATTTGGTGAGCAGCAAATGGCTCGGTACCGACTAGGTGTTTTTTATTTACATTTTGACAATACGCTCCCTGTTTGTAGAATGAGTGAATTAAAGTCTTAAATTTTCTTTTATTCATCTTATCAAGTCGCATATAAGTTTTTTAAAATCATTATTGAAATTTTTTGAAATATTTTAATGATGATTCAACATCAAGCTTGTCAGTGAGTTCTGAATGTACCTACATATTGTGAACTTTGTGTAATCGGTTTTGATTAATTGTGAAGTGAAAAACATTTTTCAACCACCCACCGCCGCTGCCACCGCTGCGTCGAAGAACTGAGAAAGATCATTCGTTTGTGTATTAAGAGCCAGAAATAGTCATCATCAGTAACTAAACCAATAACTATTCAGTGAGCAACGCACTATCATTTTCCCTGTACCAAAATGACACGCAAAACAAACGATTACTACTTGGTCAAATAATTTAGATACATACATATTTCATGGTTAGAAACATTCTTTTAAAAGATGTCGTACTTGACGAACATATTTTTAAAGGGGCCAATCTATAGAATTCCTCACATGCGCTGCGTTGCCGTATACAACTGACATGACAACTTGATGAAATACATACGTTCTTAAGAGAAGCGGCCCAAAGGCATAGCATGCGCCGGACGCATCGCAAAAAGGAGCTGAAATTTTAACTCTTCTCCCCTGCTTATCCATTGAAATTTGGTGTCAATAAATTATACATACATAGGTTCGTTCATTGTTGACTTGAAAGGCTTGTTCGAAGGCAGCATATTGGACTAAGAAACTAGGGTGCACTTTTGTGCCCTGAACTCTCTCTGACTTATTTTATGTGCAACTTTTTTTTAATAATTTGCGAAGAGTTAATCTCAAAATTTCAGAAGTACTTGTATGCACTTTGAAAGGAATTATATTTAAATATATAAATCTTACTTTACCAGACTAAAAATCGAAAGCGAAGACGTTCATATTCATTCGAACTGCAAGTATAAATGTTCTTGGTCATCATTGTACATTTTATGGAAATTAATTAAAAGTTACTGCTTATCAGTTTATCACGTTTCTGGTACCTGCAATGGTCATACCCAGAAACAGTGAAGCCTTTGCATTACATACATATTTTGTATAAATGGTCCAGGAGAAAAACGACTTAAATCCAATGGGATTGATTCTGAGAAAAATGGGATTGTAATTTTGTTACTAAGAAACGTTTAATTCAAAAAATTCAGAAAAATAACTGAAAGAAACAAATTATTTTGTCTGCACAAATAGTCCAGCCACCTTGTGTTTCCACCACGCAAATTGAAGGGTAGTTTTTATTTTTTCTGAATCTGAGGTTCGCGACTAAAATTTCGTGACGCAACGTGGAAAAAAATACAATTAATGATGCAAAAATGCATATTCTTGGAGTTTTTCACTTATGGCCCGAAAAATACAATTATAAATTTCATCGACTGTTAAAATGTCGGCTGAAGTTGACAGTTTAAAATCCAGACTGTTTAAATATCAATTTTTCATATCGTAGGGTTGAAAATCTCAAATCCACTCGGACTGTGTGTTAATCTTTTCAAATTAAAAAAACACAATTTGTAAAATAAGTTTTGGTTGACGAAAGCTGCTGAGCTTAATTTAACTTTTCATGTAAACAATTAAGGTTTGAAACGCAAAGACCTTTCTAGGCGTTGCGGGGCCCCTTGAATCGAGTGGCCATGTGCGGTGGCACACAGCACACGCTTTGCGCCGCTTCACCTCTGCAAACGAAGTCAAACGGCAGTTGTTGCGAGTTTTCGAAGTCCTTAGTGGATACTTTACTACATCAGAACCAGAAGCATTCAATACTTGAATATATATTAGAGGGTGCAATTGTGTGAGGGGGGAATGGTGGCGAAACTGGCCGTATCCAAATTTTCAGCAAAACTCTTCATATCCAAATTAAATAGTTAAATATCTTTTAAACTGAACATCCAATATTTGTTTGCTCTCAATCATAACATAAAGATTTAAAAATCTTTTATTATAAAAAATAAAATCTTTTCTAGAATCTACCATTTAGCCTTCTTTAGTTTTTTTTCCATTTGCACAAAATGAAAATTTGACGAATTTTGGTTCTCAACTACTCAATTAAAATTACCCAAAAAAAAAAATAGAACCAAACTATTCATTCAACACGTATTTAAGCTGTTAAAAACCAATTACTTAAAACAACGCAATGTATTTATTAAGTCACTCCTATCTTCCGCATCCGGCAAGGTCAACAAATCTGTTTCTGCACGCATGCAACGCATTCTATGAGTTGGCCTTTGGCAATTGTGGCTTGTTAAATTTTATTAAATTTTAAATATTTTTGATAAATTTACAAAAATGTTGTATTTTTATGTTGAACATTAGTAAGGAAAATATGTAGATACAACAAATATGTTCTTCAAGTGTAATGCTTTGAATCATTTAGGAAAATCATTAGGAAAATTGAATAATTTTTTTCGTAGAAAACAATAATTCGTGTAAAAGTATTTATGTGAGTGTTTCGTGGATTCTACAAAGCAAAGTAGAAAAATTTGTATCTTATCTTTATCTTATATTCACCACGAAAGATTCATTCCATTTTAAAAAATTTCGTAAACTAAAAGAAAAAATATCAACATAAGTATTTTGAAGTGATTTTACGAAATTTTTTTTTTTTTTGCGATGCATACATTTTTCTAAAGATGAAAATATGAATGCCTTTTATTGTCCCTATAGCTCTGCTTCCAACAAGGGATGCCAGAACGGGCTCTTTATCGCCAATTGGGTTACTCGAACTTTTCACTCGCTCCTTCAAATTGTAATTTGCGATAAATCCCAATTTTGGGCTATTTAGTTTTGAATTTGGTTGATTTTAGGCTATTTTACCATTATGAGATAACTTTGAAGAATCTTTTGTGAATGAGCTACTTATGTACGTTTCAATATTAACCACACTCTCAACTGTAAGCAGTTGATTCAGTTTGCACGCTGTACATTTACGGAACAAATTAATAATTTGGGAACAGAGATTACAATATAGGTAGGAACATATAATTTATTATAAATTTATGGGACCCTGGAAGCATTAATTCGAGT
Source organism: Dasysyrphus tricinctus (assembly GCA_963921185.1). Classification (NCBI taxonomy): domain Eukaryota; kingdom Metazoa; phylum Arthropoda; class Insecta; order Diptera; family Syrphidae; genus Dasysyrphus; species Dasysyrphus tricinctus. Next base: position 25,204,134 of record OY992532.1, on the reverse strand, counting down.
TCGAACGAGATTCAGTTGGCTGAAAAATGCTGTAAAATGTTTGGAGTGACTAAAAATACGTTTGTACTTATGACCAGTTTAATAAAAACATTAATGCAAATTTGACTTCGAAAATGACAGATGAATCATCTTCTATCAGGAAGAGATTTTGGAAGCAGCTTGCGTGTTTTTATTGAATTTTGTAAATTATGAACATAAAAATGGTACCTAGTCCCAAATACATAAATAAAAACATAATGTACAATTTGAGCTTAGTATTAATCCTTAACAGATTCTGTCCCCAAGATGAAAGAAGTTTTATATGAGACAAAACTCGTTCAATTAAATGTTTGTATTTTTATAATTTTGTTAATAGCTGATGGAAAAATTTAAATTTTAAACAAATAATTTTAATTTACTCATTTTTTTGCATCATTTGTGATTGGGGCTATTTTTGGCTCCTACATTTTTCAAATTGGGCTTCAATCGTTTTGAAAAATCTGGCAATACAACTTTAAAATTCACATACTCAAACGCATTAAAGTAAAACTTCTAAGAATAGATTAAAAATAACTAACTTACACTGTTTTAAGCATTTCACGGGAATTTCAAACACCCAAAAAAATAAAACGTTAATAGAAATAGAAAATCTACAAAAAAGTAAGCAATGTTTATTTGAAAAAGAGAGGAGGAATCATTGTCACTGAACTTACACCAACCAACATAGTTAATATTAAAATTGTAATAACATAAACGCGTAGTACCTCGTGGCTTGATGGTTAGTGCGTAGGACTGTCATGCCGAAGGTGTGGGTTCGATTCCCAGCCGTGCCACCTAAAAACAAAAATGTTTTATTCGAGGTACTGCCTCTTGCGAGGAACTGACAAATCCTCCAAGAGTATACTTGTCATGAAAAAGTGCTTCTCATTTAGCCGTTCGGACTCGGCAAAAAACTGTAGGTCCCCTCCATTCCTGCCCAACAAACACGCACACAGGAATGGTTGTGAGTTGTAAGTCACTAGGCCCTGGTTCTCCTCGAGCTGTTGCGCCACCCAATTTATTTATTTTTAATTTTAATAACATAAACGCAATTAAACGTTATCTCTTAATTGAAACTACACAATTCCCTAAATTTAAATTATAACTCTAACTCATATAAAATGGGAGAAATTAATAAAATTAAAATGTACACTATGGCGTATACGCACTTTTTTAAACTTTAACTTATTTACCTACCTAAATAATTAGAAATCACTTAGGTATTAGAATTTTTATACATATGTAGGTATGTGTATTAGTGCAACCGATTTAACTCTAGGCTCGATGTTCATATTGATGCACAGCCTGACGGTTAGTATGACGGTCAAAATGACACCATGACCAAAGCCATTTTAACCATAAGATGGCATCGCCACCAGCATCCAAGTTCCGCAAACTTTTCAAGGCAAAATTCTTGTGGTGGCTTAGCCGAAAAAGCAGAAAGCGAAGAGTGTTTCGTATTTTTATTTTTTGCTTGAGTTATGAAATTATGAAAAATTATCCTGAGCCCAATAAATTGAAAGATTTAAAATGACCAAACTTCGCCTAATTGAGCTACATAATGACACTCGCTGATGTACTGCCATGATATGATGAAAGGCTATGATTCCGTTTTTTGAACAAAATGTCTGCTGATATCCTGCTAAATTGGAGTGCTTAACATATGACGGGTCAAAATTAGGCGTATGTTTTTGACGAATGATTTTGTGGCATTTTTTGACATGAATGGCAAAAGGCATAGGTATTCAGAATAATTTGAATATAGATATCTTAAAAATCTCAACAAAATGAGCAGAATTCCTAAGCAAAATTTCTCAGTTTTGCTCTGAAGTAAAAATATAATTCGTTTGCTCACTTTTTGCCGTAGCACAGTAAGTGATACCTTACTCTCCCAACAAGCGGACTTACTTTCTATTTAAATAACTAAAGGTCTACAAAATGACATTAAGACAAATAATGATTTCTAAGTCCTCTCATGTTTTGATATCGAAATACAAATTGCGTTTGTATGAACATTTCACACTACCTCGCAGTTTTCATAAAATATTTCATGGCAACACTTTCAACCCGCAATATCAGACTCTACTTACTTTGTGAATAGAAATATATGTTTATGCAGAGACTAGTCATACATACATAAATACTCTATATCTATATCCTTGGGCATATGATGTTGACGGTGGTATGGCATTTAGAATGACAGAGCTGCCAACATCATCCACCGGATGTTGAAGAAGAGGAAATGATTTTGAAATTATTCGGAATCGAAAAGGATATTGCCTATATACCTACCTCCTCAGCTACCATCGCTACTCTGATGCTTCTGATGTGAATTTAATCATCAGCATCATCTCATCGTTTGGAATAGGATACAGTTCGTTGTACACAGAGAAAAATTTGTTAACATTTTATAAAAATTTAACTAAGGTATATCCTTGTTTCTTCTATCTGTCTCGCCGCCTTACATAAGAGCTCTCCAATGAACCTATGACTTGAATGCTGCTGAGTATTAATTAGAACTTCCATTGTTTTAGCTTAAGCTTTTCAGTGGGGAGTTATCTTTGAGTAAGATCAGAGTTAAATGACTAAATTTGGTGAGTAAACTCGGAGCTAACCCGATATATAAGTTGACTGAACACAATATATCAAGATTTAACTTGGATTAAGCTCCGAAGCTTGAGGAAGGATCTCTCACTTAACAATAAGGAATAAATACAGCTTAAGATTTCAGATTTGAAATTCAGGAATTTCTCCAACATATCCAAACTATCCATCTATCAATGCTAAGAAACATTTCATATTTTATTTTTCTAAGTGTACTTTACACTGAAATCTGTTTTGCAGTTTGTTTTTTATTTGTGAGCGAAAAAAACGAGAATTCGAATCTGTTTATTCAGACAGAAGATTGGAATTGACGATGTTTGTCATTTGTAGTCAATTATATAGTTAGTTCGGGTGAGTGTCAGATGTTAGCATACCCAGCTACGTGTATCTGTATATACAGTGTGAAATGTAAGCCTCTGTCCTCATGGTCATGTCCTACTAAATAGAATTAAATTGAAAATGAAAATTTGTTTTTTACCTTCGTATATTTGTTTATTGCCAAATGCAATTTGGCTAATTTCTACTTTTGATGCAAATTGATATTAATTAGTTTGTAATTATTTATTTTTGTCCAGGTTTAATGGAATGGCGAGGATAACGAGGATGCTATACTATGTAATACAACAGGTTGTCTATACATAGTTAATGATGAATTAAATTAGTACACCTAGTGGTATTGAATAAATAGTTTTTTTTGTTTTATGAAATCAATACATAGAACTAATAACCAATCAGTCCATATCATCTGCATACATATCTCTAATCAATCTTAATTTAATATTGAACAAAAAGTTATTTATTGGTAATTAAGTATGACGGATTTTAGCTGTGAGTTTTATGTATACCCATAATGCCTTTTGTTCGTTCTGCTTCTGATTTTAATAGATGATTTGAAAAAATGAAACAGTGGTTTGCTAGATTCGTGACTATGGTCTATTCGCCTTGTTTAATTGTTAACAAAGCTAAATTTAATTCATGATGACATGCAATATATTTATTTGTTGTAGAAATCTCCACAAGGCTTGCCAGATGAAACATTGTACTATACTGTATCTATATGTCAAAAATTGAGTTAGTACTATAACGAAAATGTTGTTTTACCATAATTTTGTATACGTACGAAATTTAATAGATACATATAATAATTATAGTCTACAAATTATACATAAAATCAGATTGTAGTCATTGTGAGGCCAAGAGAGGGGTGTTTTTTTTTTCAGTTTAATACTGAACTGATTTTCTTGGTGGAACATATTCAGGGATGGTCCCCATATGTAATCCAAGTTAGCGGGACGAGGACTTGTAACCGTCAGCTGCTATCTTGGAAAACGCTTTTTAACAAATATCTCGTGAACCACGCATCGTAAAATTTAATTTTTTTGAAAGCTAATATTCCATTATTTTCAAAGGGTAGACATGTGCATTCAAGAGGACACAAGCGTCCACAAGCTTTGTTTCAAAGCGAACCTCTGTCTATCAACTCCTACTCTCACCTCCCCGCGGTGAACATCGGGTGCCTAGTACCTTTAACTGAAGATGGGGCTCCAATCCCTGTGGACGGTTTTAGGGGGCAGCAAACGAGAGAGGGGGGGAGGAGTGTTCCCACTAAGGCACTTCTCCTTCATCCAGGCGGCAGCGGAAGAATTCTCAAGATGGAATCAACGGTGGCGTCTACAGTTCCAGTTAGGCTGAACTACTTAGTGAACACCTTATACGGGCTACTACGACATATTCGGAGCTCAGGCCTATAAGGAGCGGTTAATCCGGCTCCCCGCCCTTGGAGTTATATATATAGGGTCTGGTCCTCCAGGTTGGGGGTCGTGCCGTCGGGGTGACTTCCCGGCCACGTAAAGCTATTTTAGTTGCGAAGCATCAACAAGCCTCGGATACGGACGGATTTACTGTTGACGAACCTAGCAAACGAAATAAGGACAACGAACTTCGGATCTGCACGTGGAATGTTCTGTCTCTCTATAGACCACGTGCAGCCGAACATTTAGCGGAGGCCCTAGACTGCTACAAAGCAGACATCACCGCCATCCAAGAAGTACGATGGGATGGGCCGGGCAAAAGAAAACTGAAAGACTGCGATGTATACTACGGTGACTGTTACCGACCACAAGGGCAGCGTCTTTTTGGATGTGGATTTGTTGTTAGAGGCAGACTGAGGCAAGAGGTCTTGAGTTTCAATTATGTGAACGAGCGCCTCACGACAATTCGCATCAAGGCTAAATTCGCCAACATCAGCCTGATATGCGCGCATGCCCCCACAGAGGAGAAAGATGACGACACCAAGGACGAGTTCTACGAGCTCCTGGACAAGACATATGAGCAATGCCCTAGCTATGACATTAAAATTGTCTTGGGTGATTTTAATGCCAAACTAGGAAGAGAAGACGTCTTTGGTGGCACAATCGGAAGATACAGCCTGCACGACACCACCTCCGATAACGGACTCAGGCTAATCGACTTTGCTGCGGGGCGAAACGTTGTGGTAGCTAGTACGCAGTTCCCGCATCTCGATATTCATAAGGGGACATGGCGAATTCCTGGTCAATCAACCGCCAACCAAATTGACCACATTGCGATCGACGCAAGGCACTCCTCCAGTATCAAGGATGTCCGAACGTTCCGAGGAGCCAACGTTGACTCGGACCACTACCTCGTTGTAGCAAAGGTAATGCTACGGATATCCAGACCAAAGCCAAAACAGGGAAATACTGTCAGGAAGTTCAACGTCGGACGGCTACAGTCGCAAGAAATCGCCAGGTCCTTTTCCGATCGAGTCTCTCGCGCCCTCTTAACTAGTCCTTTGCCGCCAACTGCAAACATCGAGAACCAGTGGAAAAACTGCCAGGAAGCCATCAGAGATGCCGCCTCTGACGTGCTGGGCTTCGCACGACCACCACAGCGAAACCCCTGGTTCGACGAGGAATGCCGGCAAGTACATGCAGCCAAACAACAGGCATACAAAGCGGCGCTGCATAGAAGGACCAGAGCTGCTCGCGAGCTCTACGAGCAGAAGAGGAAAGAGGAACACAAGCTTCTCAGAAAGAAAAAGAAAGAGCATGAGAAGCGCGCGATCGAGGAATTAGAGGTATGCCACTGCAGGAATGAAGTTCGGAAGTTTTACCAAAAAGTAAAAAGAACCTCCCAAGGTTACAAACCCCGAACCGAAGCCTGCAAGGACGATCAGGGGAACATCGTGGTGGAAACGCAGTCGGTGCTGAGGATATGGAAAAATCATTTCTGCAAATTGTATAACGGCGATGACGAACCGAATTCCGCTACCATGCAAATTGCACCATTCAACCTGGACGACGTAGGCCAACAATTCCGTCCACCCGATCTTGACGAAGTGAGGATAGCCATATCTAAACTTAAGTCCAATAAAGCTGCTGGAGCTGATGGCCTTGCGGCTGAGCTATTCAAAGCGGCTGGCGATGAATTGGTTAGGAGTATGCACCAGCTCATCTGTAAAATATGGTCGGAAGAAAGCATGCCCGATGAATGGAACCTCAGTATTGTTTGCCCGATCCTCAAGAAAGGCGATCCTCTGGACTGCACCAACTACAGAGGCATCAGTCTTCTTAATATCGCCTACAAGATCTTCTCTGCCGTACTTTGTGAACGCCTGAAGCCATTCGTCAACAACCTGATAGGTCCATATCAGTGTGGCTTTAGGCCAGGGAAGTCCACCATCGACCAAATATTCGCACTACGGCAGATCTTGGAGAAAACCCAGGAGTTCCAAATCGATACCCACCACCTTTTTATCGATTTCAAGGCCGCGTATGACAGCATCTATAGAGACGAGCTATATAGAGCAATGTCTAGTTTTGGCATCCCTGCCAAACTCGTCCGTTTGTGCAGGATGACGATGGAGAATGCACGCTGCTCCATCAAGGTCGGCAAAGACCTCACCGACACCTTTGATGTCAAAAAAGGTTTTAGGCAAGGCGACGCGCTGTCATGCGACTTCTTCAACATCGTTCTTGAAAAAATAGTGCAAAACTCTCACGTCAACACCAGAGGCACAATCTTTCAAAAGTCCGTCCAATTACTCGCTTACGCTGACGACATTGACATAATCGGACGAACAAAGCGTGATGTCAGTGGTGCTTTTGTGAGCATTGAGAAGGAAGCGAAGAAGATGGGTTTAACGGTGAATGAAAGCAAAACAAAATATATGCTTTCCACAAGAAAGGACACCCAACACCGACGTCTCGGACAGAACGTCACTATAGACAGCTATAATTTTGAGGTAGTCAGAGACTTTGTCTACCTAGGATCCGCTATAAACTCAGCGAACGACACCAGCGCTGAGATCAAACGAAGAATTACTCTTGCCAATCGCTGTTTCTTTGGGCTAAGAAGGCAATTGAGAAGCAAAGCCCTCTCTCGAGCAACTAAACTGTCCTTGTATAAGACGCTTATCATCCCGGTCCTGATGTATGGTGCAGAGGCATGGACACTGCTAACAGTGGATGAGAATGCGTTAGGCTGTTTTGAGAGGAAAATTCTCCGGGTGATTTTTGGTCCCGTCTGCATAGATGGGGAATGGAGAAGAAGATACAACAACGAACTGTATGGGCTGTACAGCGACACCGACCTAGCCACAAAAGTGAAAAGCGAACGACTGAGATGGCTGGGTCATCTAGAGCGAATGGACACCAATGCTCCGGCCCGGAAAGTCTTTGAATCCAACCCCGTGGGACAACGCAGTAGAGGTGGACAGCGTAAAAGGTGGCGCACGCAAGTGGAAGAGGACCTCAACCAACTTGGCGTGCGAAACTGGAGACAGCTAGCTAGAAACCGAGCCGGCTGGAAGAAGCTTGTTGGTTGAGGCCCTGGTCCACCCCGGACTGTAGCGCCACCTTAAGTAAGTAAGTAAGTATTCCATTATTTTATTTTATTTTTAAATCAAATTGTTTTTATGAAAAGTTTTTGAGGATTTAATTTTAAAGTCGATATACCTTTGAAAACACTCAACTTGAAAAAAAAAAAATTACAATTTTATTAAATAGGTAAACTTTTCCAAACGCCATTGTGACTTTTAGAAGTGATATGTGATATCTCAGAGACCTAAACAACACTCTGATCATTTTTCAAAAGGCTGGAAACGCACTTAGTCTTGGTCGCATGTGCCTTCATTCAGGTTGTGGCTCATTTGTTCTATTTTGTGCGACTAAATAATCGTGCGATTAAAATCGCAAGTGCGTTCCTAGCCTTACTATCGCATCGCAATTATTTGGCGTTGCAAGTTATACATTAAGACATAGTTTAAACAGAAAGAAAATAATTAGGGCGTCTACATTTACTCAATGTTTATAATCTATGTACATTTCATAAATTATTAAGGTTGAACTATAAAGGCTCTACCAAACCAATGCTAATCATTCGGTGACGACGATGAAACTACATCAACAACGTTTTGTTTTCATTGACAACAACGTCTTGTTATTGTTGTCTTCAGTGGCGTCAACGGAAGATTCAAGATAAGCAGATGTTATGAACCAATGAAAAGTAGTTTATTTCCGTCAGGTCAACTTTTCCTTTCGGAAGAGAAGAGCGATCTGACATTTGGTGAAGTTGGATCGAAACAAAGAGATAGATTATTCATTTTACTTATGTGGAATTTAGCTATCTTCTCCTTCCTTGTGACTGTTTGGAAAGATACTTTTCCTTGGTTTTTGGCATTTGCTTCCGAAAGCTTCCGTCTTTTATTGTTTTACCTTTACATTTTTTCGTTGGTTCGGGAGATAACTTCTATATCTGAACACGTCTAGTCTGTCACATGCCCCTGTCAAATAAATTTTTGCCGTTTAATATTTGATGTTTAGCTGGTTGTATTACACAACATTTAACCAAATGAATAAAAAGGTCGTTCATGCGAACTTTTGCGTAAACTTATCATTTTACATATTTTGCAAACTTACGACGTTAAATGAATACCCTTATTAAGTTTTTTATGTTACACCAGTTTTAAACATTTTCATTGAAACATCATACCAAACAGCTCCTTCAATACGATGGCAGAATTTTTCTAGTTTGTCATCTTTTATCTGATCGATCGATCAAGATTAGTATTCCAATTTCTACTCTAATAATCTGGTAACCCTGGTCTCGTCCTTACATGTTTTCTATGCAGTGCCCATTGCAAGGCACGTCAAAGAAAACATTTTAGTTTCTATTATATGTTTTGTACTTTAAAAAAATGGGAGTGGTATGATATCCGGCAAACCATCACCCGCTTCATAAAACTTGAACCAGCTTGGGTGCTAGAATGTGATGCTGAACCTGCTAGAGGATGTAGTAAGCTCAATGTAGTCCAGGGTTTTTCTGAAGAAAGTAAATATATACAACTTGGGTTACGGAGGAAAAATAACTCGGAAACGATCATTTATATAATTTTTCTTTAAATAACAATAGAAGGAGAGGCTTACAATCTTATACAATATTCATTTCTTACTATAAAGAACACGGTATTACATAAGCAAAACTCAGTATTATAGAGCTACATGAGTAGATTCAGTCCACTTAGAAGAAGGGCACCAGAGACCAAAAGTAGCAATCTGATTCCTGTCAAAGGCTAATACGAGGGATAGCAATTTCACTTGGCCATGAAGCCACTCAGAACGGCCTAGCAGGGAGAAAGCCGAAAACGATAGAAATTTGATTTCCGTCCAAGGTTAATCCAAGGGTGAACAATTTAACTTGGCCCTGCACCTTCTCAGAAGGAGCAAGCAGGGAGAAAATAGTAGGAATCTGATTCCAGCACAGGGTTAATCCAACGGAGGGCAATTTCACTTAGCCCTGAAACTACTCAGAAGGAGCAAGCAGGGAAGGACGGTAGAAATCTGATTCCTGCCCAAGTCAATCTGAGGAAGACAACGCTAATCAACGGTGGAGGCCGAAAAGATTATTTTAAATAATATATGAATGCACCACAAAAAGTAACCTGAACTTATCAAAGTTGCTTCAAACGATAAGCCACTGGAAGCTTAATACATACTCTTCCAATTCGAAATTATAAGATTAATTGGGAATTAACACGATTTCATAGACTTCGACTTTCTCCGACAATCGAATCTCATCGTGTTGACTTTTCTGTAAAAAGACGACGGTGTGAACTGTTTGAAGGATAAATGAAATAATCGTAGACGTCGACTCTACGGAGTGCAGTGTGCACTGTTGTTGTTTCTGATTCGGTGTATGGTATACTAATTGCAAGTACATATGTATTCATATGTATGTTGACACAGGGCACGGTGGATATTTGTTGTTCTGGTTTCCACTAAGCGGGTGATGGAACATAATGGGTGGCTGGTTTATGTTATAAACGCCAGTGACGGGCTGATAATTATCCGTCGCGTCGGTCGGTCGATGGGAAGGGCGGAAGTGAAAGTTAAACACTTCGTTACCAGAATAACGAAATCTTTTTAATCTCGGAAAACAAAATCTTGCAGTTGCAAAATCTCATATTAACATCTCACACCAAAAAATCTTGCAAACATCAACCGCATGCGATATCAAAATCTCGCAAATTCAAATCTCACAGTTACATAGCACTCAGTCTCGCACTGAAAGAAAAATCCTGCGAACCAAATAAAAAAAAAACCGAAAACGAAAACATTTTTCTTTGGCTTTTATTGTTTTCCAAAACGTAGTCTTAACAATTACAAAATTTGCCTGGCCCTAAAACTGGATATACAATTTATGTGTTCTCTTTCTTAGTCTCAAGAACAATAACAATGTTATGGTCTAAAAGAAAGTAGACAAGGCAATCGATTTATTTAGCAGAAGTTAGGAAATCTTGAATAATTTAATTGCATTGCAATAAATAAACCTTTTAATCAAAATCTCGCAAATGTAAATCTCATGCAATTGTAATGCAATGCAATTAAAATTTGCGAGATATTAATTTGGAAGTTATTGGTTTGCGGGATTTTTGTATGGATTGTTAAAAGCGGGATTTTGTAATTGGAAGATTATAAAAAGCGAGATTTTGTAATTTCGAGATTTTGTAATGCGAGATTTCGAATGCGAGATTTCAAACGCGAAATCTTAATTTGCGAGATTTTGTACCCAATCCTAAACAAAATCAATCTTAAATGAAATGAAATAAAATGAAATGAAATGAAATGAAATGAAATGAAATGAAATGAAATGAAATGAAATGAAATGAAATGAAATGAAATGAAATGAAATGAAATGAAATGAAATGAAATGAAATGAAATGAAATGAAATGAAATAAAATGAAATGAAATGAAATGAAATGAAATGAAATGAAATGAAATGAAATGAAATGAAATGAAATGAAATGAAATGAAATGAAATCAAATCAAATCAAATGAAATCAAATCAAATCAAATCAAATCAAATGAAATAATGAAGTGGAAAAGATAAGGTTAATGGAATTTCAAACTATAATAATTTCAATCAGCTCTAGCAGTTTTTCTATCATTTCACCATTTAAAATAAATATTATTTCAAACTGCCTAGACTCAGTCACGAAAAAAAAATATTCATAAGACCTAGGAGAAAGTCAGTTTCAGGTGTACACTTCCTTTTGCTTGCTTTGCTTGGAAGAAATTCTTATGTAAAATACAACAACATTTGGGTATGATTCTGTATTGTTGTTTTAATTAACAAGAAAACCTTAATCAAAATACCAACCAAGTATGCCGTTTTTTGTCACTTATTTCAAGAACTGGAAGGGTACCAAAATAAAGTTTTTGCCCAGCTCAGAAAAATCATAGATCCGAAGCTGTGTATAATTCGACAATCAATTAGCACGGAAGTTTAAAAGAATGTTCTTTATCATTTTTGATCTGCTTAAGATATGTTATATCTTAATTCATCTAAAAGAAGATGCGTCTGCTTCTGCTATTCAATCATTAAATTTTATTTTGTTCCTTTCCATTTGAGACTATTTCTGCTACAAAACTGTCGAAAGTACTCTCATCTCAGAAAGGTATCTACCGCTCTGTTAAGGTGCGTTTCCATTTGAGAGTAATTTCACTGCAGAACTCTCGATAGTGACATTTGGGTAGCTGGCTACCCCTCTGTGAGCTGATTTCCTGACCTTGTCCACCTGCAAAGTTTACTCTCGAGAGCTGCTTGAGAGTTGCTCGCAGTCTTTTTACTCTCAAATGGATACGCACTATTAGCATATATCATGACTGTGAGTTTGCTTGCAGTCTTTTTACTCTTAAACAGATACGCATTTCTACTGTGAGTTGTCCACTAAACAGACTTCCAGTTCAAGACAGATTTCACTGTAATACAGTTTAATTCCGTTAGAGCAAATAGTTAAATAATAATCATGGTTACCTTAATGCCTTCCATGAAATAGGTATAAATCCATAGCCAGTAAATTCATTTCTAGTACACTCAAAATGTTGTTGTTTTAATCTAACATTCATCATAAATTCATCAGAAACACTCTGTTCCTTATTTAAGAGCAAAAGTCATAAAATATTCAATTTAAATGTCTACGCACTAAATGAAGCCTGTACTTTCATATCTCTAGGTACAATATAATAACCATGAAGGTGCTGAACACCTTTAGAAATTTCATTGTGATGGGGACATTCATTATCCTTTCAGTAGAATCTTCTAAATTGCCAAGCAAAGAGTTCTATGCTCAAACTAGATAATAAGCTCCATTCATATCTCCTCAGTTTGCAGGCATACTTGACAGGAACATAAACTACAGGAGACTATAAAATATGTGAGTATACCAAAGTGTTTGTCCCTACATATGTATAGTGTATGCCAGAAAGCCACTCACCCGACTTTTCTTTCATATAATGAAGAGGTTTTGTGTTGGTTCTAAGAACAAATAATGCACGTTCAGATAAGAAACCTTGGCCTACTATACCGCCTTGAAAAGATGAGTGAGTTGTAGAGATGTTATTATAAAGTCTAGATAGGTATTCTGAGATTTAATTTAATTTATATAGTTTTTGTTTACCTCAGACTGATACTATTTTCATCGAAATCTTCATCAAAGAAGTGTTTGTTAAAAGATGAAGAAATTAATGCTATTCCATGGAGCAATTTTTCAAACATAAAATAGAACAACAAGGAATGAGTAGTTGTTCTTATTATGTATTCATTTTTACTAATCAAAAATCCTTGGTTGCTCGCGTATGAAATAATTTGCATTCCTAATCAGAATAACTATATGTTTGGTGCTGTGCGGGTGTGAGAGTGGCAGAGCGAAGCGGTGCAAATATGCAAGCATAACAAAATCAACGAAGATGAGTTGAGTACCTATTTTCAAGAATGCGTGAAACCGTGAATAAATTTGAGACGAAGTCGAAAGTTCATCAACGAAACAAAGTTGCCAGTTTGAATTTTGTTTTGATTCTGGGTAAAATATTTTAATGAAATAAATGTTTTGGAGAAATTAGCACATAAAAAACACTTCAATAAATTAATGTTGTAATTAGAAAAAGAGTCTTTTTTCTTTTAATAGTTAGGGCCTCAACAAAATTTATAGATATACAAAATTTCAACCGTTGGGCGCCATTTTGATTTTAAGTAGAACGAGCTTTTGTGAAATAACTTGGCAACTTTTTTATAAAAAATGCACTTACTGATATGCGTATTCTAGAAGTGGCCAAACAAATCATATAGGACCGGGTTACATAGGGATTGGAGAATTCTTTGGACCATCTTTTGACAAAGCCGAGCGCTGAGTTTGCTTTGAGAATGATATCGTCTATGTGAGTGAAAGAATTAAGCTCTGGGTCACATAAATGCCAAAGTCACGAATATTATCGATGGTGGGTATGGGTTGATTATAGAGCAGGTAGAGATGGGGAGGTGATTTGATACGTTTGTGTGTAAAAGTTATTGATTGGTATTTGGAGACGTTTAGCTCCACGCAATTTTTAAGACACAGCAAAACTGTCAAGATCCTGTTGAATAAGGGAAGAGTAATGTGTTGAGGAAATGTTAGGTTAGGTAAGGTTTGAAGGGGTGATAATACCTCTTTTCTGGTTGTAGCTAGGCTCTGGCATTCGCAAAGGAAGTGAGGGGAGCCATCCTCTGCCTCTTCATCATGACACCCTCTACATAAGCCCGATGAGCTGATGCCCATTCTGTTAATGTCTAATTGAGTTGTGGCCCGTAAGGACGCCAACCATGAGAGATAATTGAGGCTTGCTTAGCTTGAGTAAGTAATTAGTTTTTTTCTTTGAAATATTTGGCCATAGATTCCTTGAAACCCAACAAGTGTCGATGGATGACCATCTGGCATTTGCAGCTTCTAAGAAGCTCTGGTGTATTCTAGTTTTTTCTTGCTCCAATGGCATGAGCACAAAGGCTTCGATTTGGCTCGGATCAAGAGATGATCCGCTTTTGGCCAGTTCATCCGCCATTTTGTTCCCGTGAATATCCCTATGTCCTGGGACCCATCTTAGGGCTACTGTGTTCGTTGCATTGAGTACTCTAAGCTCGTTCCGGCAACGATCGACCAGTGAGGCCAATAACACAATGTCATCGGCGTATGCGACTACTTTGATACCACCCAGATTTAGTTTAACTAATATCTGATTGACAACAAGGAGCCAAAGCAAAGGAGATAGTACTCCACCCTGTGGAGTGCCTGTGGAGTGCATTTATGAGTTTCGTTCGAAGCATGAAATCAATACAGTTTATCAGTGATGGATCGATGTTAATGGAATTTCGAACTGTCGAATTGCACTGTTATCAACATTTTTAAAGGCCCCTTCTATGTCAAGGAATGCTGCTAAAGTTAATTCCTTGAAGTGGATCGATTCTTCAACTGTGCCGACCACTTCATGAAGTTCTGTCTCAACAGATTTGCCCTTCATATACGCATGTTGGGCCTGTGAGAGCACACCATTACTCCGTTTTAGGCGAATATGAGTGACAATTAACCTTTATAAGGTCTTCGGTATGGGTGGGCTTGCCAGCTTTCAGGATGAAGATGACATTGACTTCTCTCCATCTAGCGGGGATATAGGTGATGTTAAGGCAACTTATATTAATATCCAGTAGAATTGGATCTTTAGAGCTTTGGAGCATAATTGGAATGATTCCATCAGGCCCTGCAGACTTGTATGCTGAGAAGGAGTCAATGGCCCAAGCCACGTTGAGGAAATGGACTTGAAAAACTTGGTCATCATCGGCAGAGAGATAGAAGAATTCTTGATGACCCTTTCAATATCGTTAATAGCAAGAATGAACAAAAGTGCAACTAGGTGGCTGTATCTGAAAATATCCGTAGTTTCGATGTTGTTGGAAAATATGGATATTTTCTTTACAGCTTCTTTATTGAGTTCATGCTTTGCCCCCCTGGCATTACCACGCAACTTGCATTTTTTACTTTGAGTTTTAACAATTTATGTACATGGGTCAATATTTCAAAACATTAATATTTTTCACTCCAAAGTGGACCCTCACTCAAAAGAACATATTTTGGTAGACGAACAATTATGTCTCTTAATAACTCTATAATAACCATTTTAAAACAAGGAGTCATAACATTTGACAAAATCTAACGGTTTTTTAAGTCAGGGAAATGATACTTGTATCAGGGGAATGACAAAAAATTATATTTACTCCGTTGATTAGATGGATATTTAATTTTGCGAATGGTTTCAGGAGTGTAAAGAAAAAGAAGAACAAATACTAACATCAAAAAAAGCATCCACGACTATGTTGCACGAACTTGCTCTCATGATTCAAGAATTTTGCGAGACTAAACATTTTATAGTAATAATCGTATTTTTTATGATATTTTGACCGAGAAAATGTGAAAAAAATCAAAATAACTTAAAATACTGTAAATATGTTTAAATATAATATTATTGATTCTTCTAGAGTTACCAAAACGCAATCAATCATTATAATGAAAACTTGAAAGTCAGGGGAATGACACAAAAAATGATGTTAGGGGAATGAAGGGTGTTTTATGAGAATTAAATGGAGGTTATTAGAAAATTAGATGTTTTATATTATTTTTCACGTAGGCCCTTGTAAAATACACAGACGAGTAAAACTTTTTAATTTTTATACCACACGGTTTAGTAAAAAACACGTGTTAGAGGAATGACAATTTCGCTTGACGAAAAACAAAATCATTGCCTTAACTTGAAATATAAAAGACAACAAAGTTTTTTTGAAATCCTTACTTTAATTTTCATAAAGAGCAATTCTGTTCCGTTAAACAAAAAAAAATCAGTTTTCTATTTTGAGTCTATATATTTTTGTTTTACAATTTCTATTGGTGGGATAGAAATGATCAATTTATGGGGGACACTTACTTAATAGCTCCTATTTAAAAAAATAAAGCAACTAAAAATCATTTAACTATGTTTTAGTTAGGATTCATATATTATTAAAAAGACTGTATCATTAGATTTTTTGTATCGTTTTTAGTATAGTTGCTAAAATTCAGACAGTGTGGTAAGTAGGCCTGGGGACACGTCAGGGGAATGACATTTTGGGTGTTAGAATGGAGATAGCGGGTATGATATTTTCTTTAACTTTATTTTTTCTAGAGCGAATATTAGAACCCGTTTGTTTCAAGCCATCCAATTAATAAACTTATAATAAAATTTTGTACTTCGGTTCAAAAATGAAGGAGACTGAAATATTAATATTTTGAAATATTGACCCAGATACAAAAAATCTTGTAAAATAACAAAAAAACTTCTTCAATGAAGTAATTGATCGTTTTGGTAGAGAGCCAAGGCGTATGCAATTCCTTTTCTCTAAAGAATAAATTAAAAAAAAAAACAATATGGTGCTTCTTGTAATTGTCATTTTATGACACAAAAACGTAAGTATGTTTAATGCGAAAGTAAGTAGATACAATATTTACATACACCTTAGTCTTTAGGAAATAAACGTTAATATGTATACAATTTTTATTGCGTAAGCATAAAATTCTAATTTAAAGTTTATCCGCTTTGTAGGCTATTAGGGCAGTTGTTCAAACGGATATTAATATTTTTAATTGATCATCAGCCCTATCACGAATTCCATGGTAATCGGATTTGTTTAACAATCGCGAAAAAAACTATCATCGAATGTTTTCTTGATGGCAATTTGTGTGAAGTTTTGCACTACGATGGATTCTGTGATAGTTTTTTTTTTGGGATTCGAATCAAGTGTCCGATATTAATTACGTTCATGATGGGCTGAATAATGAAGTTGAAATAATTATTTAAATTTTGTTTACAAATAAAAAGTGGAGGTTTTCTTATTTAAAAGAAAAAGTTTGATTCGGAATTCGAAATTCGAAATTCGAAATTTTTGTTTTGAATTTTCAAATCTTATTTTTTTCTTATTTTTTTGATATATAAAACCAAGTCGGGTTAGTTACACCATTTATAACTCCAGAACGGCTGGACCTATTTAATTGATAACTGATTTGTTGGAATCGTCTTGAATATAGAATAACTAATAAAATATCGGAAAAATTCACAGAAAAAAATATATGCACCTTGGGTACCTGTTTTATATATGGGTCAATATTTCAAAATATTAATATTTCAGTCTCCTTCATTTTTGAACCGAAGCACTAAGGAGCATTTTACCTCAATAACCGGACAAAATTGAAAAAATCAAACTATTGTGAAAATCTCCCAATTTGGTTTGCTTGTAGCTGATTAACCGTATTATCATAAACCAGTCTTAAAGTTGACCCCCACCACGCCACCTCTTCGGGCAGCTAGTCAAAAACTAGACCAATTTTGTAGTCACGCCTGCATGTGCAATGCGCTATATTTTCACCAATTTGAAGTTGGTGTTTTATGTTTTTTGAAGTGACTTGAAAAAAAGTTTATAAATGAATGTTTGAGACCATGGTGTATACTTAATTTCAACGTTTGAATTATTTGATTTCATCGACTAATTTCTATGTTCTTGGGAAAACATTGATTCATCAAAATGTCGAGAAATGTATGTATTTTTTTTACAGTTAAGTGTTTTTGTTGTATTGCCGGGTGCTGTCGGGTTGTAAATTTATTTTTAAAGCAAACAATAAGGTCTCAGTGTTTTGTACAATCTAAAACATTTTCCTCATATTTCCTCCTTTTTGAGAAAAAAATTATTTAAAATTGCAGTTTTTTCCAAAGGTACTATTTTTGAACAAGTTTTTACTTTTTATTATTCGAAGTTATTCGAAAGTATTTTGGATGCAATATGGAAAACCAAACCTTCAACCTTCGATTTAAAAAAAATTTTTTTTGATTATTACCTTTTTTGGTCAAAAATGAAATAATAGTTTCACACATATCTAAGCCCATGGGTGGAAAAAAATTTAAAAAAAAACCCACTATTGTTCATTTATGTTTTAAAGAATGGAAATGCTTTAAAACGGTATAAATTTAAGTTTTAGATGTATATTAGGTCATTAAGACAAAAAAATAATTTTGACCAGTTTTTTCATGCAAATGCTCCTATGTGCGAAGTACAAAATTTTATTATAAGTTTATTAATTGGATGGCTTGAAACAAACGGGTTCTAATATTCGCTCAAGAAAAAATAAAGTTAAAAAAAATATCATACCCGCTATCTCCATTCTAACACCCAAAATGTCATTCCCCTGACGTGTCCCCAGGCCTACTTACCACACTGTCTGAATTTTAGCAACTATACTAAAAACGATACAAAAAATCTAATGATACAGTCTTTTTAATAATATATGAATCCTAACTAAAACATAGTTAAATGATTTTTAGTTGCTTTATTTTTTTAAATAGGAGCTATTAAGTAAGTGTCCCCCATAAATTGATCATTTCTATCCCACCAATGGAAATTGAAAAACAAAAATATATAGGCTCAAAATAGAAAACTGATTTTTTTTTGTTTAACGGAACAGAATTGCTCTTTATGAAAATTAAAGTAAGGATTTCAAAAAAACTTTGTTGTCTTTTATATTTCAAGTTAAGGCAATGATTTTGTTTTTCGTCAAGCGAAATTGTCATTCCTCTAACACGTGTTTTTTACTAAACCGTGTGGTATAAAAATTAAAAAGTTTTACTCGTCTGTGTATTTTACAAGGGCCTACGTGAAAAATAATATAAAACATCTAATTTTCTAATAACCTCCATTTAATTCTCATAAAACACCCTTCATTCCCCTAACATCATTTTTTGTGTCATTCCCCTGACTTTCAAGTTTTCATTATAATGATTGATTGCGTTTTGGTAACTCTAGAAGAATCAATAATATTATATTTAAACATATTTACAGTATTTTAAGTTATTTTGATTTTTTTCACATTTTCTCGGTCAAAATATCATAAAAAATACGATTATTACTATAAAATGTTTAGTCTCGCAAAATTCTTGAATCATGAGAGCAAGTTCGTGCAACATAGTCGTGGATGCTTTTTTTGATGTTAGTATTTGTTCTTCTTTTTCTTTACACTCCTGAAACCATTCGCAAAATTAAATATCCATCTAATCAACGGAGTAAATATAAATTTTTGTCATTCCCCTCATACAAGTATCATTTCCCTGACTTAAAAAAACCGTTAGATTTTATCAAATGTTATGACTCCTTGTTTTAAAATGGTTATTATAGAGTTATTAAGAGACATAATTGTTCGTCTACCAAAATAGGTTCTTTTGACCGAGGGTCCACTTTGGAGTGAAAAATATTAATGTTTTGTAATATTGACCCATATACAAAATAATAAATCAATTGAGTTTGAAAGCAAATGAATCAATAATTATCAAATTTTGATCGGAAAAACTAAAATAAAAAAATTAGACCAAGAGCCGACAGCAAATTTTGGGAGTGGGGGTATAACCAAAATCGGAGTATGAGGGATTATAGGTACATGTATCGTGATCTGGAATATTAAAGTCTGGCAGGCTTTGTTTTCAGCCTTTGGTGGGGGTGGGGGTTTAAAAGCCGCGTAGTTTCCCATTTTTATGGTAGGGTCATTAGAACTTCAATTCACTTAAAAAAAAAAGGATATGATGCTCTGTCATTTTCCCTAAGTTTCAAGACTTTTATCTTGGTGATCTGATAAATAGGACCCATAATTTTACCTTTTTAAGCAAACCTTATTGGCGTTTTTGTGGAGACTTTATTTGTTGATTTTTTGTTTTGTTGAAAATCTCCAAAAAAGGGATGGTAAGGCTCACGTAAAATAGTTATATCTTGAGTTCTATCAATCAGACCGTCAAGATTGTGGTGTTTATGCTTAGGAAAAATGACAGGGAATCATATCCAATTTTTAAAAAATAAATTAAAGAGGTTATAACCCTGAAAATATATCAGAGGATTTAGCACTTTTTAAACCCCCACCCCTCCCAAAGGCTGAAAACAAAACCTTCCAGACTTTGGTATTTGATATCACGATACATGTACCTATAATTCCTCATACTCCGATTTTGGTTATACCTCCACTCCCAAAATTTGCTGTCGGCTCTTAGACTAAATTATATTACAGTCTATTATCCGGAGAAAATAATTAAACGTTTGTAAACAGTACGTCCAAAGTTATTTTGGATTTTGTCATTGGCTGAACGGATTTAAATAAGGATCTGAAAAGGTCCTTAAAATAAATCAAAACGGTGTTTAAAAAAATGGCACCATCATCACCATGACCTGTGGCAATTTCATTGAAATCACTCAATTCGATTTCATTGAAATCTATCAAGGTCAAAAGATTTCGAAACTGTCCTTTATCCTTTTGTAAAATTTCATTTTTATTTCTTATTTCAAAGTTTGGGAATGGATCTTCAATATTTCTCGCATAATAAAATAGGAACGAACAATATTTTATAAATACAAAAACTTCCAAAAAAATGTCTGTATGGTTAAATAAGTACGGTCTACTATTAAATATAAAATAATTTTACGCTGGATAACTATTAACAGTTCATTATTGACTGAAACATTTAAATGAAATTATTTATAAAAACTTCCAAAAAGCTCAAATTATATTGCATATTAAAATTAAAAAAAAAATGTTTGAACATTCATTTTTTTCGAAAATTCGATATCTCTTAGTTGGTTTGGTGTCTGCCCCCCCCCCCCCCTGGACAAAATCCTGCGGGCGCCTATGCTCCAATAACGGTTTTCAATGAGTGTCAAGTTAGCAGAGCAACTTTGACGAATTGAAAAATGGGTTGGTTGATAATTTGCCGTTAATTAGTCGTAAATTACTTGTGACAATTTCGAATTTGTCGTTCAATGCTTTCTATGTTTTGAAAATGAGTTAGAAAATTCTAATACCAGATGGCTTATGGCTGAATAATTTGCCATTAACTAGTTGTGACAATTTCGAATTCGTCGTTCTATGTTTTCTATGTTTTTTTTTTTTGAAAAGTGGTAACAACTTCTAAAAAAATTTTTATTTTAGTCCTTAATAATTTGCCATTAGTTAGTCTTTAATTAGTTGTGAAAAAATCAAGTTTGTCGTGCGATGTTTTCTATGTGTTTTTGGGTTATTTGTTTTCTATATGAGTGTCAAGTTAGCAAAGCAACTTTGACGAATCCAAAAATGGATAGATGAATAATTTGCCATTAATTAGTTGTGACAGTTTCGAATTTGTCGTTCAATGTTTTCTATGTTTTTTTGGGTGCTTTCCTAATTTGACATAACTCGAAAAGCGGTTAAAACTTATTATATTAATGTATTATGGCTTAGTAATTTGTCGTTAGTTAGTATTTAATTAGTTAATTTAATTCAATCGTGCAATATTTTCTATGTTTGTTTGGTCCTTCACTAGCTTTGATATCAAATTAGCCTAGCACCTCCAATAAAAGGGATAAAAGCTGCTAATACTGAATGGTTTATGGCTTAATAATTTGTCGTTAACTAATCTTTAATTAGTTGTGATAATTTCGAATTTTTCATGCAATGTTTTCTACGTTTTGTTTGGTTCCTTGCTTACTTGACATCAAGTTATCAAAGCACAACCTCGAAAAGGGGTAAAAACTTCTTAAACCGAATGGTTTATGGCTAAATAATTTATCGTTAATTAGTCGTTAGTAATTTTAGTTAATTTAGAATTTTTCGTTCTATATTTTCTATGTTCTTTTTCAAAACTCTGAAAACTTAACATTTTATTGCTAAGTAATTTACCGTTAATTAGTCATTTATTATTTATGACAAATTCATTTTTTTTCGTGCAATGTTTTCTATGTATTTTTCAACGAAATTATTTCATTTGACCCAGTGAAAACGTAATAAAGCAATAAACAGTTCAACATAATCAATTTTAAACCCTTTTTGAATGTTACTTTAACATACAATCATAGGCTAGTTAAAGACAAGTAATGTATTAATCAATTAAAATTTCAATATGATAGGTTCGAAGAACTTTGCCGGAGCTCTTTGCTTATTTTAAATGAATTTATAAGCACTGCAAACATCGCACAAAAATTTGAATTTGTCACAGCTAATAAATGACTAACTAACGGCAGATTAAAAAAAAAATAATAAATTGGGTGGCGCAACAGCTCGTGGAGAACCAGGGCCTAGTGACTTACAACTCACAACCATTCCTGTGTGCGTGTTTGTTGGCAGGAATGGAGGGGACCTACAGTTTTTTGCCGAGTCCGAACGGCTAAATGAGAAGCACTTTTTCATGACAAGTATACTCTTGGAGGATTTGTCAGTTCCTCGCAAGAGGCAGTACCTCGAATAAAACATTTTTGTTTTTAGATGGCACGGCTGGGAATCGAACCCACACCTTCGGCATGACAGTCCTACGCACTAATCATCATGCCACGAGGTACTACAACGGCAGATTAATGAGCAATAAAATATTAAGTTTTAGAAGCCACTTTTTGAAAAAAAAAAAAAAAAAACTTAGAAAATATATGTACATAGTACGAAAAATTCCAATTTACCTAAAATTACTAACGACTATTTCGACAAGGTATTTCTTAACCCAGTACAAGGTATTTATTATCCCAGTATGTTTGCAATTTAGTATTCTGGGTGTACAACACTAGAAAAGATGTTACATATTTTGTATTTTATTTATGAAGTCATTCTCGATAAATACAAAAATTTACAGATTTCACTCCTTGAGTAACGATGGGGACATTGAAAATGACTTGCTAATGCTAGATAAATCCTTAATCTTTATAATTTATACAATCTTTTTTCTCTTTTAAATTTTATCTTTACCAATTTATACATACATATCAATTTAGTTCATCTTTTTTATGAAGACCAATCCAAACATTATATTGAACTAAGAAAACTAAAAATTTGTTAAACAAACTTTATTCGCACTTCCATCTTTACTTGCGCTTAGTTACACCAAATTGTTTTTTTTTCTTCAGCTTTAAAAATAATTAAGGAAGGATAATTTTTAAGCCGTTAATCCAACAAAAATCGGAGCTCTTAATTGCTTAATACATACATTTAATTTTCCCTCCGTTTTATCTTCAACCAAATTTTGATTCTTCCCTAAGCGCAAAATGATGTTAGCATATGTATAACTACTTTTTTTTCCTATTTCGTTCTGTATTCGTTTTTCGTTTTCCAAAATCACGTTTTTTGTAACACTAAATAAAATTATATTTTCCAAAAAACAAATATTTAATGTTGGTAGTTGTTACCTCTCCCCAAAATTTGTCTTCTCTTATTCCCACTGTAGTTTTTTTATTTTGTTTCATTTTCAAATATAAAAAAGAGGTGTTTTCTTTTTGTTATTTTATTGACCCACATAAATTATTTTCCCGCTTGTCTTCTAATCTTATATTTTTCATTTACTTCGTGCGGTACCTTACTTTTTTCTTTTTGATTTAGCTTTGTGGTAGCACCAAACAAAAATTAAAAATTTCTACACCTATTGCTTGTTTATTTCGGTCTGTATTTGAATAGATTTTTCCTAACTCGTGTAACTGTTTAATTGTGGTAGGCAACGCTAACTTATATTTGATTTTCCCTCAAATATATGCCTACAAACGAATTTTCAACGCTGCTGTTTGGTACGTGTCAGAAAAATTCTATTTTTCTTATGCCCTTTGTAGTTTTTTTTTAATTTTGGGGTTTATTACGAGTCTTTTCGAAAAAATTCGGCAAGACAAAAGTCAACCAAAAATTCTTGATGGACTTAAAATTTCTATCAAATAGGAAAATATTTACTAATACAAATTAGCAATAACGATAAATTGACTTTTAGTCTAATCAACCAGTCTGTTTTGAAGAGACTCTTGCAATACGGTCCTTTATTGCATTTTCAAAAAGAGGCTGGTTGTGACCCACACTAGTAACTTCCAATTTGTGGTGCCCCGGAAGCTAGAGGTCCAATGTTATTTTTTGTATTCAACAATTTTTGGTATAGTTTTTGTATTTTTTTTTTGTATAAAAAAAAAAACAGTTTGTTGAATTATTATACAAAACCTACCGATTGTCAATTACAATCTAGTACATACATATATAGAAGCCCGAAACCAATATGATTATTTGTTCCTAACATATTCGAGACTAAAAACAATTCAACATTTTTTGGTAAGGTTTTTTGTAGTTTTTTTGCTTAAAAAACTGGTTATGGGATATTTTTACAAATCCTTATTTATAGAAAAAAAATACCCAAAAGCTAATACCAATCATTGTTTGTTCTCAAGATATTTGGGACGAACAAAAATTTTTCTACAATTTTGTTAAGTTTCTTGTAGTTTTTTCGATAAAAATAATTATTTGTTGAATATTTTTACAAATTTTATCAATCATTTATTATAAACTCATTTAAAGAATAAAATTAGCCTGAAGTCAATATCATTGTTTGTTCTCAAAATATTTGAGATGAAAATATATTTTCCACAATTTTTGGTGAAGTACCTATCTTGTAGTTCTTTTTCACTTAAAAAAAAACTTTTTGTTGAATTTTTTTATAAATCCTATCAATTATCAATTCTAAGCTAGTGTGTGGACTTAAATTAACCCGATGTCATGTCATTATCTGTTCTCAAGATTTTTGAGGCAAAAACCAATTTTTTAATAATTAGTGTGTAGAATTGCTTGCAGTTTTTCGCTTAAAAAAAACTATTAATTGAATATTTTTTAAAATTTTATCAATTTGTATCTATAAACTAGCGTATAAAATAAAATAACCTCGAAGCCAATATCATTGTTTGTTGTCAAGATATTCGAGCCAAACAACTTTTTTCAACAATTTTCATCTACATTTTTTTATTAAAAAAAAACTATAAGTTGATATACTTCTATATTTTAATCAATTCCTTATTACGTCAATTTGCGTAGAATAAAATTAACCTGAAGTCGATTTGTTCTCGAGATATCTGAGACTAAGGAAATTTGAACTGCTTCTTGAATTTATTGAAAGGTCCTTTCTGCTTGTAATGAAACTACTGTGTATACAATAAAATCCATCCGAAGTCGATATCTTAATTCGTCCTTGAGATACGGTGAACAAAAAAAAGCGAAGGAACGTACGAACACACACAGACATCTCTCTACAAAAATGGAATCCGATTCTAGGGAGCGAAACGTGAAGATATGTTAAAATTTTTATTTTGACAAATCGGACCATTTACAATAACTTCCAATGGGAAGTTAAAAAATTATAACTTTTTTATGTTTTAGTTTTGTGATTTTATTGACCTATATTTGTATTCCCACTTGTAGGTATTCTTATTTAATATTTTTCATTTTCTTCGTTAATCCATCTAATCATAGCTAAACAAAACACAACAGTAAAATAATAAACAAACAAAAAACCCCCAACAAATATCCTAACGAACCTACCTGAAAACTAAACATCCCACATGCATTCTATCCTACTTACCTTTCACGCACATCGCATTCTATACTATTAATATAAAAAATATTTACCGGCAAGAAGCGCAAACAAACCTCCCAACTCCAAGGCATCTTTGCAACTGAAGACGACAGACTAAACACTGAACACTGAAATGAACAGTCTCTTATTATAAACTACTAGACAGATATCAGGGATGAAATCGTGTTTCAGCAATGTATCAAAATATAAAAGGAAAGTGTATCGAATTGTACTTTTTGATTTGATTTGATAATATTTTGTCCACATTTGCTGTTGTATGAACGTATGTAATATTTCTATATCCAATTAATTAAAAAACAACTTAGCTGTTTATGTTAATTAACATATAAGGTACATACATACTTACATATGCGAAACTTTTATAACAAAACTGTAGGAATTTGTTGCAATACCCTTCGATTTTGCGAAATTTAAATTTTATAAATTTAATGTTTTCGATTTTTAATTGCGAGATTGTTGAAACCGGTATTTTGTAGATGCCATTTTCTCGAACAAACTGTATTAATAATTTTTATTTCTTCTGTTATATCGATGTCAGCCTCGGTTCACAGTATACATTTTGTGAGGTCAGATGATTTTCTTTTTAATTTACTTTATCTTTTTCGTTGAATGCAAAAGTGGAGTACTTTAGCAAAGTGGAGTGTATCGAAAAAAGTACAATCTTATCGACTTTTGCAACCCTGGCAGAGATAGAAAGAAATCTTCAATGAACTATGGGACTATATTTTTGTGCTTTGTTTATTTGGGCTGTTTGTCCGCACAAAAACTTGCAAATCGACGACGATGAATTTTAGGAATATTGATTAAAGATTTAGTACCACTTTTTAATTAATTGTATTTTCGATTTGTGAAGCTTATATAGAACGTACAGCAACGTATGATATATCAAAATAATTGTCAATTATTCAAGCTGCTAATAAAACAAAAACTAATTGTCTAGGTGCACAGATTAAAGAGTTATTAGGTGAAATGTAAATGAACAGAAATATGTTATTATCTCGGCTTAGGTACGATTAAAAAAATCAAATTTTACATGTTATATGTGAATCTATTATAATCTATCTCCGGTATGAATTTGAGATTTTTAAATGCAACCATTTAAAAGATAAAAAATAATAACTGCGAAAAATCGATCAACAAAAATTATATAAAATATATAAAATATAAAAAAATACTAGGTATCAAAATTTCCTGAAACGAAACAATTTGTTATTTATTATCTTTCTTAAACTATACAATTTAGTACAATCAGCCTTAACTCTGATGTGTAGCATTTGTGAGCCATCTTTTTTAGAACTTTGAACTTACAACCAATAATATCTCACTTTGTAGATTTTTTGGAATTGCAAAATATATGTACAAAATTGTTATATTAAACTTAACCATCGATAAACAAAAAAAAATATTACTCTGGCACTTCTCATTTGTTTTCTTTTTTTGTTCGACCATTTCACATAAAACCATATTTTAAAAAAACGTCATATTGCACCTCTACATTATTTTCCTATCATAAACATTTTCAAAAAATTTCCAAAGCTTAGATTTAGTTTTAGAAGCACAATGCACTGCTGAGTGCTGACTGCACTAGTAGTCCAGTCAAAATAGGCATTTGACCTAGCCAAAATTCCGATAAGGCTGAAAATTGGTATAGATCTTCCTTTTGATATAACAAATCAGTTGCGAAAAGTCCTTGTCAATCCCACACGAGCATAAAAAGTTATTGAAGGTCAAGTGTCGAAAAAAATGGTTTTTCACCTATAACTTTCAAACGGTAAATGCTATTGAAAAGTAGTATGAGTAAATTTTATAGATCAGGTAATTTTCTACAAAAAGTATTAAAACACATTTTTTCGTAAGACAGATGGTTTAGGAAATAGAGCTGTTTGAAAATTGGTAAATTGACGAAAATATCGGTTTTTCGGGTATATCTCCTTAACGGTAAATAATTTTGGAAAGTGTTTCAAGTAACGTTTGTAGCCCATTTGACACTTTACAAGAAAATATTAAGAAAAAAATCCTAAAATGTACCGTTAAAAAGATATAATTATTTTAAGAATTTGGTCAAACCCCAAAAATAACGGTTTTCTGATTATTACTCGTAAATGACAAAGTTGCTCAAAATTAATGTAAGCCCAATTTGTAGACGTTAAAATATTCTGCCTCAAAGATTGTTACACTTTTTCCTTATGACTAATCGGTTACAAGATATTGCGATTTCAAAATGGCCAAATGTCGAAAATATAGAATTTTCACGTATAATTCTTAAACGGTAAGGGCTATCATAAAGTACTATATGCAGAGTATGTACATAATGTGGTGTTCTACAAGCAAAAAAAAATTTTTTTCCTAAAATGTATTAATCAATAGATATGGTTATTTTATGAATTTGGTCAAAATTCAAAAATAACGGTTTTTTAATTTTTACTTTTAAATGGCTAGGTCATTCAAAAAAAATTTAGGTTGAGTTTGTAAAGATTGAAATGTACGACCTAATAAAAAGTAAAATTTTGTCTCATACGAGTGATTGGTCAGAAAATATTACGATTTAAAAAGGGCCAAATGTCGAAAATATAGGATTTTCATCTATAACTCCTAAACGGTGAATGTTATCAAAAAGTAATTCGAGCTAAGTTTGTAGATAATGTGATACTCTACAAGAAACAAAAAATTTTTTTTTCTAAAACTTACAATTTAAACGATATAATTATTTTAAGTTTTTATAAAAAGTTAATAACACTGATTTTTTCCCTTTTACTCGAAAATGACGAA
This sequence comes from Dasysyrphus tricinctus, assembly GCA_963921185.1. Taxonomy (NCBI): domain Eukaryota; kingdom Metazoa; phylum Arthropoda; class Insecta; order Diptera; family Syrphidae; genus Dasysyrphus; species Dasysyrphus tricinctus. The sequence goes on along the minus strand of OY992532.1, from coordinate 25,175,952 downwards.
GTTGTCTAAAATCAATATATGCTCAGTTTGAAGACTATAAAATTGCCTACAAAATTAATTCTACCCAAGCAATAATGCACAAGGTATTGAATTTTAAAAAATTAAAAATAATCATTTTCTGCATGATATACACCATATCATTTCATTTAATTTTTTAAAATTCAATACCTTGTGCATTATTGCTTGGGTAGAATTAATTTTGTAGGCAATTTTATAGTATATATAGATTGGCTAGGTTTGCACATTTTAATGTCTATTTTGACTGGACTATAGCTCTTGCATTTTATAATTATAGTAATATGTATAGTTAAAACTTATATTGTTCATTTTAGAAACACCAACCAAAAATTCAACCGTACCCTCCCTATCCGCCTGCAATCATCTTCTATACATATTTGTTCATTCCAAAATGAATGGTAACACCACCAAAAATTCGATCTTATCCCCCATATACGCCAGCGTTCATCTCATATTACCATTGTTCAATTTATTCATTTTAGTAACACCACCAAAAATTCGATCTTATCCCCCTTATACGCCAGCGTTCATCTCATATACACACTTGTTCACTTTATTCATTTTAGTAACACCATAATTTACTTAAAACGACCCTATAAACATTTTCAATGTTAAAAAATTGAAAAATATGAATTTAGCACCTGGCATTTCTGCTCATGATGGTACCAGAAAAAGCCAGTCATCATCGTCAACGCCTCCCACCTTAATTAAGCATCCGCAACGGTACAAGACACACAACACATGAAAAACTCAAAAGAAAAAAAAAAAGACAAACTCAAAGCCGCGACATCTTTTCTGACGTGCGAATGCATGACAATGACATATCAAGCTTTCCTAGTTCTGATGGCGCTGTGCTGCGCTGCGCTGGCATCTGCAACACTTCCACATGAAATGGCATTGTTTTGCCTACAAAAAATATATAAAATTTGCAAGAAATATGTGTAGTGGGGTTTTTAGCATAAAATAACCTTGACTCTGCTCCTTTTGCTTGCTGAAAATGTAAATCAGAAAAGCGAACACATACATACATATGTACATATAATCAAGACAACAGAAAAGGATTTGCAAAAGGATGAACAAACTGACGCTGATTCTGCTGCTATCTCACTGGAACGGGGCAAAATAGTGTCCTTATATATTTTTTTTTCTTTTTTTGAAAACTGTGTGACAGAAATAATAAGATGGAAATATCCTGCAAAAGGACGATGCTAATGTTAATGCAGTAGAAACTAGAAATGACTGTTATTTGTCAAGATTTCAGATGAGGAAGCCAATGAGTTAATGACATCTCTTTGTGTCGTCGTTGTCGCAAAGCAGAGAAGAGATATGCAGCAGTGCCAAGACAATTTTTTTTTTTTTTTTCAGTTTTAATGGTCCTTGGCATGGTATATTAGAATATTCTGATGCGTAAACATCTCCGTGGTATTCTTGGCATTGCCGTTGGTTGGAAAACATATAAACTGTCAAGAATTAATTAAATCACTGTTCTTTGTTTTGTATTCCAATTATTATTTTATCAAAGAAGAATAATTTAAAACTGTACCTACCTACAACTCGAATATTTAAAAAGACCTTCGCCAAACACAAAGAATACTTTTAAATAATCTTATTTTTACTTGTTTACGAGTATTTAATTTTGTTAAAGTTCGATAAACAAAATTACCTTCGTTTCATTTGAGAAACAATAAATGTCCTGAATTATGTACCTTGTTTCAATATTTCACTTCACACTTCAAATACACTGTACACTTGATCACATAGTTGGAGTATTCCGCACTCCGAGAAAAATGAGCAAAACATGATTTTGAATGTAATCTCCCCAGGATATCTGACATTAAATTAAAGAGCATTAAATGTTGTTCACCCACAGGAGTTCAATGAAAATTATATAAACATCAAAATAACCAAGAAAGGGAGTCATTTTTGTATCGGAAACACTCATCTAAGCCCAGACGGAATGTACTTTCGAAAGTTAAAAAAATTCGATAGGGGTATTTTCAATTTTTTCGTCAAGGTTTTCATTAAGATTCTAAAAAAGGATTTCGACCTCATAACCCTTTTGCGATGGCCGCCATCTTGGAATTAAGAAAAATGAATTTTTGTTAAATAACTCGCTTATTTTCAACTTTTGCAAAAATTAACCTAATAAAAGTTGTTCAAAGTGTAACTATCTAGGACTTCTGTCATAGTTTTTTTCTTTACGATCGATATTTTTTGACTTAATACGAAAAAACGGATTGTGCCATTTTATTTCATTGAACTCATAATAAATGGACTAAATACATTTATACAAAACAAATTATATATTTTTTTTTAAATTCATTGAAAGGGAAAGGGCAGTTTGCTAAAATAAATTACTCTAAATAGAAAACAAATCATCAAATAGATTTGGCCACACTTTTTTTAAACCTGGGACGCAGTTATATTACAAAAGTACATTACGTAATAGTTTAAAAAAGGGCAAGGACACGTATGAAATTTTATCGAAATCATTACAGCTGTTTTTGATATTAGGTTTTGTCATAAAACCAATCATTATATCAGGCAGAACTTTCTATTTTACTGTTCCGCAAATTCTGAGATACAAAAGAGTACATAAATATTTGGATCATATTTGGAAAATGTTTATTGTTAGTGTCCTCGTGGCATATTAGTTAGTGCATTGGACTTTCTGGAAGGTCTGGTTTCGATTCCCAGCCGCTGCCAACTAAAACCAGAAATGTTTTTTCCGGGGTACTGCCAGGGTTGTCAGATGTGGCGATTTGTCACCAAACAGGCGATATGAATTTTGATCTGGCGATACGAAAATCAGTTGGGCGATGTTCCTTAAAAAAGGCGATATTTTTAAGTTTTGGCGATTTAAATTTTTTGAATCAAAGTAGTACTAGAAGTAGTAATTTTTTATTGAGGTTTCTTTTGATATTACATTAAACTTCTTATAACTACTTTGAATGGGCCAGGCTACACAATTAATATTTTTATTGTTTTATTTTTAACAGATTTCAGTAATTTTTATAAAATTGAATCTGAGTAACATTTATGTATATGAGTCCACACAATGGGAAATATACTTTTTGAATTAAAGTCCTAATATCTTCGGTCAAAAGGTAAAACTCACGAAGTACACAAAAATATACTAAAGAAAATGAGAATGAAATTCATTTTTTAATCCAAGAGGTCTCATTTTGCTAGGTATTTACTAACACATTGAAATACCTATATGCCCAGGAACTGTATTTCAAAACTTGCGGAACGTGACTTCAGCTTCAAAAAATTCTTTTCAACCTAATTTCAAAAGTATATTTAGATAAATTGTGAGTAGTTTTACCTAGTAACCGATGATATTGTTTCTGTTTATCTGATCTTCACTTAAACCTTGTGTCTTTTTAATTGGTGTTTGCTAAAATTTAGGCATCAAAATATCGACTAAATCTAATTGCACTCAAAACTGAACATCGCTTTTTTTCCCACCACTCAAATAATTTTATAACATTTTTGTGATTTTTGGATTTGGTCATTTATAAAGTGGAATATTTTATATTTGGCGATTTATATTTTACCTTTGGCGATTCCGCTTTTTTAAACCTGACAACCCTGGATACTGCCTCCTGCGAGCAACTGACAAATCCTCCAAGAGCATACTTTTCATGAATAAGTGTTTCTCATCTTGCTCTCGGCAAACAATTGTAGGCCCTAGACTAAGAGCTGGCAGCAAATTTTGTGGGTGAACGCATAACCAAAATATGAGTATGAGGGTTTGTAGGTGCATGCATCTTGATATCGAATATTAAAGTCTGGCAGGATTTTTTTGGCGCCCGTAGAGGGGACGAGGGATTGAAAATAGCGATTTTTCCATTTGTTGTGTCAAGGGTACAATCACTTCTTTTCATTTTTTAAAAATGGGAAATGATGCTCTGTCATTTTCCCTAAATCCAAAGACTTTATTTTTAATGATCCAATTGATAATACTCAAGATATAACCATTTTAGGCAAACCATATCGAGAGAAATTTGGAGATTTGAAAAAAATTTAAAATCAACAACAAAAAGTCTCCAAAATAAGGCCGATAAGGTTCGCTTCAAAAAGGCATATCTTGAGTTCTATTAATCAGATCATTAAAAAGAAAATTTGTGGACAAAGGAAAATTTGCCGAGCATCATTCCTCATTTTTAATAAATAATTTGAACTGGTCTGACTCATGACACAACAAATGGGAAAGCCGCTATTTTCAATCTCTCGTCCCCACTACGGGCGCCAAAAAAATCCTGCCAGACTTTTATATTCAATATCAAGATACATGCACCTACAAACCCTCATACTCAGATTTTGGTTATGCGTTCACCCACAAAATTTGCTACCGGCTCTTAGACTACCCCCATTCCTGCCAACAACACGCATACAGGAATGGTTGAGAGTTGTAAGTCACTAGGTCCTGGCTCTCCACAAGCAACACCAAATTAATTTAAAGTTAATGTCTTAAAAGGTAGAGCGGCAAAGCCTTACAAATATCACTAAGGTCAAAAAATTACGAATTTGATGTATGGAAACTTTTTATCATCATACATATGTATGTATGATAGAGAAGACGAAATAAGTGGGTCCCGTTATTTTGTACATATGTCTGTCTGTCTGTCTGTCCGTCTATAATCTAAACTTGGTTCATAGCGTTTACTCGTCATTATCCCCAAAGATTTTTTTCATTTTGTACTTAGAACCAAAAATATCGGTTTACATTTGTTTCTAATAATTTTTCAAAATCTTATTTTTCTCAAAAACTGCTCCACAACTTTTCTTAAGCTGGCCATACATGACCGAGCCATCTGATCCGTTTGGCTCGGTTGGATTTCAGATTAGCTGAAAATCCAAATGGATCGGTGGCCGATCCACACCACACATTACCGATTTTGGATCGGCACGGGGCCATTTGGCCCGTTGGCTCTGTCGTGTATGGCCAGCTTTAAAAAAAAATCAATAAATTACTTTTAGTAAAAGCTACCGGCCCTATGCTCCAGGAGGAATTTAAAGTGTTAATGCGAAGACTGCACTGCAGTGAGGGGGCCACACACAAGTAAAAACTACCTTTATGTGGGAGACCATGTTTCAAAAAAGGTTATTAATGGTACATCCCGAAGAACTATTTTTGTATTTTCAATTTTCTTAAAAACGGTATGACAGTATAATTTTAATGAAATTTTATGTGCAAAAATCGAGGGGAAAAACGGCTTAAGTCCACATTAAAAAAAAACTAATCATAACATTATGTAGTATACTCTCTCCGCAAAGGACTTTGAAATCTCGCAAATTGGCACTTTTCTTAAAAACTTTTGTTCAAAAGTCGGAGAGCTAAGCCACTTTGACTAATTTACTGAACACGAGGCTAAGACTGTGTGTATGCTTGATTTGGGACTAGTTAAGTATGAAAACCACGGTCTGGCAGGTTTGCCGCGGTCGAAAGGTTGCCATCTGATTTTTTCAAAATGCAAAAATAGGGCCAAAATTAACCTACTTTCACAAGGCTGAAATTTATTTATAATTTAGTTAAGGTATACATTCTAATGCTAGGAACAAATTATGCCAGACGGACTTTGCGGTGCAAAGTGCTTGCCAGATGAGTCTATAGCTAACTTGAGAAATTTTTTAGGTACAAGGCTAAAACTAAGTGTATGCTTTATTCGTGAACAGATAAGTCAAAAAATAAAGACCAGGGAATATTTTCGCAATTCCAGGCTTGCCGCAACTATTTTTCCAAAATTTAAAATAACTGCCAAATGTAACATACATATCTTCTTTTAAAATGCAAGCACTTTCGACCGCCAAACCCGTCTGGCATAATTTGTTCCATGCATTAGAATACATAAACTAAATTATAAATACATTTCAGCCTTGTGAAAGGAGGTTAATTTTGACCCTTATTTTGCATTTTGAAAAAATCAGATGGCAACCTTTCGACCGCGGCAACCCTGCCAGACCATGGTTTTCATACTTGACTAGTCCTAAATCAAGCATACACAAAGTTGTAGCATCGTGTCTAGTATGTAGGTTAGTCAAAGTGGCTGGTAGCTCTTAGACTAATATTGTTATTGATCTCTTTGATGGACATGCATAATGAGTGTTCCACGTGGAAGAGCTTTAAGTTTAAAGAAATAATGTAGGCTTATTTTATACTATGTGTACATACAAATACCAATGTGAATAAAGAGTGATTGAGAGCCTATTTCAAATTATCTTCTTGTTGAATGTTGAAGTGTATTCTTACAGCAATCGGAATTTATTTTTCCCAAGAAAAAATACAACAAACAAAATAAAAACAACTATGCCAAAACTTAATATCACCAGAAGACGTCCTTCGAGGGCCATTGGTCAACCCATGAACTTCAACCTAGACATTTTTTTCCCCCAGCTAAGTTAGTTTCTTGGGAACTTTTTGTATGAAAGAAATTAATGTTGGATAATAAAAAGACAAAAACAATTGTTTTTAGTTTATTCTGAAGAGCTGTATAAGGACTTTTGTGGAGATGCTATATAATGTAATTAAAGTTCATACAAGTTAAAAAAAAAAGGGTCTAATAAGAAACTCTTCGTATAGAAGAGTGGATCTGTGATCAATCTTAAGTCTTGTCGTAATTAAACCATGAACTTCTCGTCACCATCTGCCACTGCCGCAGTCGTTAGTTCGTGATACAGTGAAGATGATTGCATGTATATATGAGTTGTTTTAAAAGTGACCTACATTTTTGTTCATTTTCTTGTGGGGAAAAGGATTCGTTTTTAATTGCTCTTATCATGGTTCAGGAATCGGGTCAATTTTAGTAGTTAATTCTCCGGATGTTCAGATTTTATGTCACTTGTGGGAATTTTAAGAAATTAAGTTTTATAATCTTTTTAATATGACACTTGGTATTTGGTGTGTTCTCATGATTAAAAGAGATTAAATTGGTCACCTGGATAGAGTTCGTAAAATATTTAAAGGTGGTGCTTGAGAAGGAGTTTGCGAGTAATTGAATTTAGTGATGTTTATAAGGGAATTTTACTATGATTACCAAATTACTTTGGAGACTCTTTGTAATATCCATAAAGTACCTTTGGACTTCCTCACAAAGTATATTTCAAATATTATTTATATTATATAGTAATTTATGTATTATAAAGTTTTTATTATAGAAATTCCCTATACATACTAGTGAAAAAAAATCAGCCAAGTAGAAGGCTGAATACTAGGTAATTAGACTTGAATTATTTATTCAAAAAGTATTTACAGACCTTAAGTAACAAATTAACGCTTCGTCCTGCCGTATTCATGAGTGAGGACATTTGTTAAATGCAATTTTTTTATGTTCAATCCATTCCACATGGATTTCTTGGCAAGAAATCACTGTGACCTGTACGAGTATACCACAGTAGTTTTATACAACTGTGAAATATGAATGTATGCAATCATGACTGGCCTTTCACACTTAAATAATGAAATTACCATTTTTCCTACAAGTATCAGACTGTCCACCATCATGATAAAAGAACTTCTTTCAGTTTTAATTTAGGATTTTTTAAACGGTGCATTTATGTGGTCTTTATTTTCAAAACTGTCCACTTCTTCATAAATGATAATTTCAATTTAAACATTGTTTATGGCCTAATCTTTTTATCAAATGCAAAATTATGGCGCTAATCTGGCTTTTGTCCTGCAAAACACCAGCAACAGAGTAAAAGAAGCACATAAATTTATTAATAAAAACGCTTACTTTATGTCGTTCTTGGGATTTGCTAGTGCATAGAATGGAACGGACACCACCAAGATGATAGTGAAATCCTTTTTTATATGCTTTTTGCCCAGAACGAAGTGGGACTAATATTCCTGCTGTTTAGTTTGGTATTTTTTATACTGCACTTTACCGCTTTTATGTAAGTACTGTCAGTGTTGTTATAAGGAGATATTTTTGGTCATTACTAATTATTAAATATTACTACGGCTATCTTTACCGTGTTCTTTTCTCGTTTAAATTTTGCTTGTTATTTATTCAAGAAGTAAAATTGTTATAAATTTTGAATTTGTCAGAACAAAACAAGAAATCATAAATATAATCGAGAGAAACAGCTATTCACCGATTTTTTTCCACTTTTAGAAATTTCCTTCTCGTTTGCATAATATCTGCTCTAGAACAGGGCCACCTCTAGTGGCTATGCAAACCGTGCACCGCACCCGCTGGGGAGGGGCAGCAAACGGCAATTGGGAATTGTTAGAAACATGTTATACACATATAGTATTAAGGTCTCATCAAACAGAGTGCGGTTTGGCCATCCTGTCGGCCGGCGCACAAAACTCGGCACAAAAGTCGATTTTTTCAAATGTCAACATTGAAAAAGGAACAGACAATAGCATAAATCTCATGGAATATAGGCTGCAGTATTTTTTTATTGATCAACATATCTTGGATATGATATAAAGTCAAGGTCATCGATTAAGAATTTGTCACTTCTTTTTGCAATCAATATTAAAAAAATTTTAACATTTTATTGAATTTTATTTATTTCTTTATTATCAAGTAAATTAATTACAAATGACAATAATTTTGTATAGAGCCTAGCTACCAGAGACTATCAGCTAGAATTTTTCTTATTGAACTATGTATTTTGTTTAGTCTGATGAAATTTTTGGTGTTTACAATATAACTACAAAGGTGTACTATTATATTGAGCCTTTTTTACGGCACGACTAATATTTACATTTTTTATTTTTTTTTTTTTCGAATTTTGGACTTAAAAATGCACAAAAAAATGGCCAATGGTCTGTCTGTTCGTCTACAGCCTAAACGGCTCAATCGATTTTCTTAAAACTTGGTACATAGTGGTTTTTGGTGATTACACCTACACATTTTTTTAATTTTTTTTTTTTAGAACCAAAAATAACGGTGCCTGCCATACAATTTTTTTAGCAATTTAACATAGTTGTATTTTTCTCAAAAACGACTCTACAACTTTTCTTTAAAAAAATTCAATAAATTTATTTTAGTAAAGGTTTTCTTTGGGTGGAAAACCATTATCAAAAATGGTTATTAATGGTACCTCCCAAAGAACCATTTTTAAAATTTTTGATTTTCTTCAAAACAGTACGACCGATTTCAATTATTTTTTTTATATAGAAGCTTCCAAAAAATTTAAATAGTTTTGTGTACCAAAATGTTTGAAAAAATATTTGTTTGCATTTATTAAAATGTTTAAAATTTTTTTTTGGAAAATCAAATATTTCGAAAACGTCATGATCGATTTTCTTGAAACTCGATATTTAAGAGTTTTTTAGTACTCTCTAAAATATTTGTATACAAAATTTTACATTTATGAAAAAATAATGGTACCTTCCATACAAAAGTTAAAAAACCGCAATGGAAAATATTTTTTGCTCAAAAACGACTCCTACGATTTTGATTAAACTTTTTTCATATACTAAAATTAGTAGGTACGATCTACTATCAAAAATTATAAAATTTAACACTTAGCAAGTCTTAATAGCACCTGTCATAGAACTTATTTTTTTATTTTGAATTTCTCGTTATGGGTTAATCGGACTTAGATGTATTTTTTATATACAAATTTTAGATACGATTAAATAATATTGCACATCAAAATTTTCAAAAAAAAAGTTTTTGGATTTAAAAACAAAGTATTAATAGAATATGAAGAAAATTTGAAAAGAAATTAATCTGTTTAAGTGGAGTAAAAAAAAAGTTTCAATCTTTTTTTTGAAAATTCGATATCTCAAAAAGGGGTTGACAATTTTGTTTCAAATTTTGTTCTTACATACACATAAATATATACTTTAGATTTGCATAAACAAATTTAGAATTTTAAACATAAAAACTAATTTTAAAAAAAACCGCTCCAACGATTTAAAATTTTTGTCTCCCATACAATCATATTCAATCAAAAATTAAGATGGCATTCTTTTTTCACATCAAACTGTCAAAAGAGTTGTTTTAGCCAATTTAAATGTCGGATTTCATGCTTCTCTACATTTTTTTCTCATAATATACAATTGTTTTAAGCCCGCAGTGTCTTGAACATATGAGCAAGTACGTGCGACCCAGTCGTGCATTTTATTTTTATAGAAATGGGTGAAATTGGGTTTGTATTTGTATATGGCTTTATAAAAAAACCACCATTCCTCGGTTTAAAAAAAAATCGGCTGCGGATGTAGTTTTCCAATCTAATCTTTGTATGCACGTCAAACCCTAACGCTATACCAATTTTCATCGTTCTACAACAATCGGAAGTGCTCCATATCGTTTATTATAATTTTTGAGAAAGTGGGTGGATGCCAAGCCCCCTGAATAGAAAATTGCAGATCTTCGATTTTTTGCTTTGCATGCACCACAAGGCCTACCGTTGTGCGAAACTTCAAGTTTCTACGATGTCGGAAAATGCTCCATAATTTTGATGACTTGTCAGTGAGTCAGTGAGTCAATGAGTCAGTAAGTCAGTCAGTTACGGTTTTTGCGATTTTTGAAGTCCTATATCTCGGGAATCACTAAAATGCTAAAGAGTTGAAATTTGGTGAGTCACCTGTGTTTGATCAGCTCAGAAAATACTGCGAATTTGAAGTTTCTGACTTTATTGGTACTGAAGTTAGATGGGGGTTGAAAATCGTAGCCGCTGTATTTTCAGCTTTTTGACCAGGTTGCGACGTCGCTGTAAAACCCATAAAGCTCTTTGTTAAATCTTCTCCTTAGTACTCCATTGAAACATACTGGACCGAAGATCACCCCAAGAATTTTCCTTTCAAAGCACCCAGGCAGATTCTCATCCGTTTTTGTAAGGGTTCATGCATCTGCCCCATACAGCAGGACCGGGATGATTAGGGTCTTATATAAAGAGTCATTGGTTCTTTGAGAGAGGGCTTTACTACTCAAATGCCTTCTTAGCCCGAAGAAACAGCGGTTGGCAAGAGTAATTCTTCGTTTGATCTCTGCACTGATGTCATTTTGTGATGTAATAGTGGAGCCCAGGTAAACAAAGTCCTTGACGACTTCGAAGTTGTACCAATCCATCGTGACGTTTTGCCCGAGTCGACGATGTTGAAATTACTTTCTCGATGACAGCATATACTTTGTCTTGTCCTCATAAACAGCCAAACCCATTTTCGCCACCTCCGATTCAATAAACGCGCCGGTAACAGCTCGCTTCAATGTCAATATCATCTGCATAAGCAAGTAGTTGAACGGACTTTTGAAAAATTGTGCCTCTGTTGTTGATTTTGTATGCGATGTTGAGGAGACTTATACCTCTGTGTCTGTAGTTGGCCCAGGTCAGAGCATCTCCTTTCTGTGGATGGGGCACACTATACCAAGGTTCCATTCATCGGGCATACTTTCATCCGACCAAATTTTTGAGATAAGTTGGTGTATAATCCCTACCAAGTCATCTCCTCCTGCTTTAAATAGCTTGGCTGGCAGGCCATCCGCACCAGCAGCCTTGTACGCTTTAAGCTTGGCTATCGCTAACCGCACTTCATTTTGGTCGGGTGGACGGAAATGTTAGCCATCGTCGTCCAAGTTGAATGGAGTGTTCTGCCTTGAAGCGGAATTTTGGCCATCTTTGCCATTTAGCAGTCTTGAGAAGCGCTGCTTCCAAATCCTCAGCACGGTAGAACTTTCGAACATCCCCCCTGTCGTTACAGTCCTCAATAGAATAGCCCGCTTCGCATGCTCTCTCTCTTTCCTCCTAGTCTGCAGCATTGATTGGTAGGCCTCATTCTTTGCTACATGCGCCAGCCTGCTTTCTTGATCGAACCAGGGGTTTCGTTGTGGTGGACTAGTGAAACCCAGCACATCAGTGGCCGCACTCCTGATGGAATTTTGGCAGTGTTTCCACTGGTCCTCTGCAGATGATGCCGGTGGCGGGCTTGTTGAGAGATAAAGATAAAGAGAAACGTTGTCTGCAAAAGTCCTGGCGATCTCTTGCGATTTTAACTTCGCGACGTTAAATCTTTTCACAGCATCCGCTCGTTGTTGTGGCGTCATGGATAATGGATATCAGCACTCGTACTTGAGCTGCCACCAAGTAGTGATCCGAGTCTATGTTGGCACCTCGGAACGTTCGGACATCCAGGGTACTGGAACTGGAAGCATGTCTTGCGTCTATTGCAACATGATCAATCTGGTTGACGGTTCGTTGATCCGCAGACCGCCAGGTGTTTGGTTCCGAAACCACCAAAAGCCTCAGATATGGATGATTTAAATGTTGACGACCCCAGCAAACGAAACAAGGACAATTAATTTTGGATCTGCACGTGGATTGTCCGGACCTTAAACAGGCCACGTGCAGCCGAACAACTAGTGGAGAGCCTGGATAGGCTAAAGGCTGACATTACAGCCATCCAGAAATGCGATGGGATGGAGAGGGCATACGAAGGATGAATTCGTGTGACATCTGCTTCGGCGAGTGCTGCAAGGAGCAGGGTCAGCGGCTTTTTGGGTGTGGTTTTGTGGTAAGGGGAAGACTTAGGCAAGAAGTCTTAGGCTTCAAAAAGGTAGGCGAACGCCTGGCCACAATCCGCATCAAGAAATTCAAAAACATGACGTTGATCTGTGCCCATGCCCCAACGGAAGAGAAAGATGACTCAACTCAGGCTGATTGACTTTGCGGCGCGGCGGGGCCACTAAATGTCACTATAGCAAGCACTTGATTCCCACACCTCAATATACACAAAGGGATTTTTTTTAAAACACCATTGGATAATTAACAATTACCTCCTGGGTTATAACATCGCTGTGTATTTCATTGTTCTATATGAGAACAAAATTTCTACATCTATGAGTTCTGTGATTTTGAATCATACAAGAATAAAATACAGAACTGAAACGTGTGTACCTATTCATTTGGTTAAAATAACTTAGATTTGTGGAAACAAGTTTATACGCTATAAAGCTTTCTTCATGCAATAATGTATACTAAAACAATTTTCAAAAGATATTATCCAAAAACAAAGTAGATACAATAGTATAAAATCTAATTTCTGCCATATTTGTTTTTATTGTAGGCACAACTGCAGCTTCTATACAGGGCACCCGGTAATTCATCAATAATATTTAAGGATATGATTATGGGGTATATTCTTAGAGAAAAACGGTATGGGGTAAAACTCTTTTGAATGAATGTTGATTTTGTTAAAAATCATAAACCACTTTTCAAGAAAAATAAGCTTTTCCTTAAAGGTTTATGAGGAGCAGTGCTCAGAAAATTCTATTTTTCCTCTATGTTTAATCACCAAATACCTTAAACTTCCAGTTGAGGTGCAACAGTCTTACAGACAAAATTGCGGGGCCTTCTAATTTCAAAACATGTCCTCTGTAGTCTCTTTGTTTGCAGGTAACATATGATATAGCTATGTATGTCACCTTGGTCCTGGTGTAGTAACAAATGAATCGTAATAAAACTTAGTGCGATTAAGTTTTAAAATTTTTGTTAGACTAAAAGCAAAAATATGAAATTCAACAAAAAAAGTTTATAGTCTGGAAAGTTTTGTTGCCAAGGTTTTTGCAGAAATGTCCTTGAGTTGTTTTTTTTTTTTATTTTATTAAACATTTAAATTCCTGTGAATCTTTTCTTTTATTTTATGGTACACAAGCTGTTAAAGTTGAAAGTTATAAAAAATCATATCACTCATCATTTTGTTCATTTTTTACATTAAGTTATAATTATTCAGCAAATTTTTAATTCAAACACTATACCTCATCCACTCTTCATTTTGATTTTTGGTAACCGTGAATTGATCCAATAACTGCATCTGCATGTAAACCTTTGATGTCACAGGCCTTTCATATATCATATTCTCAATATTCTCATACTTGTGAAAGTCAAAGCTGTTTTTAATGACATACTTACAGTACTTCATCGACTGAAAAAAAAAGTTTTTGTAAGAGCAATTTGATAAGTTGTTGCAGTAGTCGATAGCGCATATCATTGTATTTAAACTACAGATTTCTTGACACATGTTCCTAATACGTAGTTCCAAAGTGTAAAAATGGCTATTTTCTTTTAGTGTTCAATGGAAATTGTCTGAAAATTCTATTCAAACAATAGTTAGCATTGTAGCAAAGATACTATACAATGTAACTTTTATTATGAGCCTGTTTACACGTTAAAAATACACTAAACAAAATACAACGCTACCTCACAAACTATATAAAAGACCACAAAAAACATGCGAACGAGCAGGCAACTACAAAAAGATATTTCTTATTTCGTTTTCAAGGATACAGCCATTTGGGCGTCTTGTGAATTACTGAAGTTTTTTTTGTGTTTTTTTTTTTGGTAGGTAATTGATTTCTCGTGTCGCAAATAAATTTAAATTAATTTTTCTTAAAAGAATAAAGGTGTAGAGATTTGACGCACGTTCAAGTCTATACATCAATCAGAGTTCAGAGCTTTCAGATTGTGTTGGTTTATGTGAAAAGAAATAAATATTTAGAAAATAAAAAAAATACGATTTATGTCAAAACGCCTCTTTTTTTGCGCAGACACATTATTCCCTTAAGTACCATTTGTACATAGATGGGAACAATATAAACACGTGCTTCGAAATAAAACGTTTGTTATAGGTTTCAACAAAGTATATCCTATTCGTTTCTTTTTTTTTTTAAGAAAATAGATAATGATTTCAATCGATGAATACTGTAAAAACAAGGTGGGTAAATAGAATGTACTCAATTGAATACCGGATTTTGTATTTGATTACTATTTCTTATATTATGTTGCTGAAAGCTGAGTTCTTTCAATGAAGAGAAAATCCAGAGATAGAATTAATAAAATAAAATAGAAAGATTAAATAAAAATACAAACAATAATATTAACAGGTACAGATAACATAGAATATGTGATTCTTAGAATTTTGTATCTTAGCTCATCTGGAATGGATAACTACTATTCAACAATTTTGTTTAATTTGTAAGTACTTGTAAGTAATTTGTAATACTTTCTCACATATTTACATAATCAATAAATTTAATGTATTTACTACTTAAAAATAGTTCTTTGGGAGTAGCAGTAATAACCATTTCTTCAAAAACGGTTTCTCACCCGAAGGTAGCCTTATAAGGTAATTTATTGATATTTTTTAAGAAAAGTTGTGAAGTCGTTTTTGAGAAAAACACGATTATTTAAAATTATGCTAAAAAAATGTATGGCAAGTACTTCTGTTATTTATGGTTCTAAAAAAAAATGGAAAAACGAGTGGGAAGAATAACCAATAACGCTATGTACCAAGTTTAAAGAAAATCAATCCAGCCAAACAGGCTGAAGCTCAACGGACAGACAGACAAAAGACAGACAGACAAACAGACAGACAGAATTGTGAGACCAACTTTTTTCGTCTTCTATATCATCGTAATAACAAGTTTGATCAAAATCTCGAGTCGAATTTTTTTACGAAGGCATAGCTTTGCCATATATAGTAGCTGTATGTATGTATATCGCTAGTAAAAACACGGATTCTATTTGCGTATATGCATTAGGGATGTCGGAATTTTTTTATTTTTTATATTCAAAATGGGTAGGGTGGATCTTGTAAAGGATTTAGAAAGAAGTAATTTTGGTTCTGGGACATTGGCCAAAATTGAATTTTGAGACCTCGCGGCCGTCTTTAAGTAAAAAAAGCACAATTCGAAAAACTGGTCAGGAAAACTAATTGAATTTCGTCAATCTGTGCTCAAAACTAGTCACAATGTCTCATTTTGGCTTAAAAGTGCTGTATAATGCTATGTAGCAGGTTTCAACTAATTCGAGCACTCCCTTTAGAAAAAATAATTGAAAACATCAAAAAAATCGATCAATTTTAAGGGGGTTTTCATGAAGATTTAAGCTAAAAAGTTATTTCTGATATTTTGACAAGCATTTTTGTATGATACATGGAAAGAATTCTTGGATGAGATCACGAAAAATGAGCTGCAAATTACGAAAAATGAATCCCGACTATTTGTTTGCAATTTGCCAAACTGAGCAAAAGGAAGATATTGATACTCAAAAATCGTAAATCAACACTCTTTAAGTATCAATTATTCTATCGAGGAAAAACAAAAATTGCGAACAACAAATGGCAATTTGATTCAAATATTTCTCAATTGCACAATTTGTAAATTTGCAAAAAAGATTTGTGATCATCACTTTTATTTCGTGATATTGCCACTTGAAAGATCAATCTTGCTCTAATCCGTCATTTTGCAGGTATACGCATTAAACTTATTTTATTTGAAATAAATACTTTGTGCTTGACTCTACTTGGATTCGAACTCGCAACCCTCCAGCTGCGGAGCGAGCATGCAATTTGGGATCGAAATGCTTTGATTTACGAATAAAACATGATTTGTAAATTGCAACTGCAAACTTTTCAATTGGTGATTTTTCAATTCTTTCCGTGTATTTTCCTAGCAACAGGTTACAAAAGCAACAAAAATAGTTAATTCAATTGGTTTTTCTGACCGCTTTTTCGAATTGAGGTTTATAACCTAAGAACGGCCGCGGGGTCTCAAAATTCAATTTTGCCAAATATCCCAGTACAAAAATTACTTCTTTCTAAACCGTTTACAAGATCTACTATACCCATTTTTATTCCGATACCCCTAATACCTATGTATAATTGTATAAATTTCACTCCCATATATTATTCTTTAAGAAGTTATACGTGGCGTATGAGTGATTTTTTTGGGTTACGTACGAATGACCGACAAAATAAATGTCGACTGGTTAGAATGTCGACTTTTATCGACTTTTCTGTAAATTAAAATACCGACTTTGTTTTTACCGACTTATTAAAATGTCGACAGTTTGAAATGTCGATTTGACAAAAAGTCGACTGCCCTGATAGAAGTCGAGAAAAATATCGACTTGTCGGAATTTTTCCCATACAGAAAAGTCGATATAAAATATAAATCGTCATTTTAACCAGTCGACATTTTGACTTGTCGATAATTTGTCTGTCGGTCATTTGAAAGTAACCTAAAGAACAAAGCTCTTCCTTAAATGTTTGCACGGAATAACTATATAAACTCAAGAATCATAAATTCTTGTCCGATTTTTTAACAGGAACTTAACAGTTTTTTGATGCTGTGGAAAATTTAAGACTACGCTACGTTTAAGAAAAAAGTTCTCATGTATGTATTTGATTCTTATAATAAAACTTATGCAGGTAGTTATTAATTTTATATAACCTTTTGTTTAGCTTCAAGAAAGTTCAATAAAACGCATTTTGTTTGCCTACCTACATTTTCCAAGTTTTAACTGCCTCATGTTCTGGATGTTTTATTATTATCTTAATATTAAAACACATTACAGTACCTGAAGAAGAGGCAATTAAGACGTCGAAATATATAGGCAACAAAAATTAAATTACAAAAAATGCGATTTATTGAACTATGACAAAGCAATATTAGATAATAATGATCAGATCATAGTTTAGGGAATGATGTTTACAAGCGCGCGCTTGTAAACATCATTCCCTAGACTATGATCTGATCAAAATGTCGACTTTCAAAATTTCGACTTTTAAAATGCCGACTGTTGAAATCTCGATTCATAAAATATCGATCACTGTCGACATTTTGAGAATCGACATTTTGAAAAATCGACATTTTAAAAAGTCGATCAAATTTGTGTCTATATTTTGATCTGTCGGTCTTTTAACCAGTCGAGATTTTTTCTGTCGAGATTTTAAAAGTCGATCTTATGGAGTCGATATTTTAAAAGTCGACATATCGTACCCAATCCATTTTTTTTACATTATAATTTCATCCCTTAAATTAACCAATTACCAACAAAATGATTTCTGTTTAGGTTGAGGTTAGGTATGTGTTTGAGCAAACGTTATTTTAGATGTTCACTGCAAATTTTATACATATATACTCTTTTGCAAAACTACAAGTTTTTTCCAAACTTGACAAAATTAATAGCAGGTGAATTTACATGAGAAAGCAGACGAAGTAAAAAGAACTCAAGAGCTTTTGTGTGCAATCAACTCATCAGTGTTAGAATTTTCGTAAAGATTTTCACAATTTAAAGTTATCCGAAACCTTATAAGTAGGGCTAGGATTTCCATGCAAATGCATATATTTTTTGATAAACCTTAGAAGCTAGATACCAAATTATCTTTACGAATCATGAATTTTACTTCAAAATGGCATTCAATCGTTTGTTTATATTTTTGCTTATTTTACTGTAAATGCATATTTTGCATATTTTTGCATATTTTCACAATTAATGCATATTTTTGGGCCTTGTTTTCAATAAAATAAACATAAAATTAAAAAACATCGGTTTCGAAAAATTGCAACTCATAATATCTCGGCAGTTCAGCTTATGGGCAGAACGAACGATGTTCTTTCTTTCTCATTTGATGGTGTCTTTGATGGTTTTGTTTTCTATCTATTTCGAAGTTTCTGGGCTTAAACTAAAAAGCTTTATTTTCTTCGAATCGTTGATTTATTCATGAATGTATTGCTTTTGAAATATCCCGCTTAGCAACCGACAAAATTTTTAGAATTTTTAAGACTTTTTTGCTATAAAGGCTGTATGGCAAGATTTTTTTTTTATTTTTTGGAACGAAATAAAGATAGGTATGTGGTTAAAAATTCGGATTTAAATGCATATTTAAAGTGCATATTTCCGCGCATATTTTCCGCATGAAAATCCTAGCCCTACTTATAAGTTTATTATGTACCATGATTGATTTCCTATCATTATTTGTTGAGCTAAACTTATTCAAATTTTATTGGTTTGAAATTGAATATATACAAATGCAGCTAAATAGATTTGATATGTGCTTAGAAATTCTTCAAATCAAGGAAAGAGTTGGAATCATTCGTGCTAGAAACACTGTAAGGCAATACGACGAAGAATGTCAAATGGCAGCTGGTGGCTGTCGTCTGCTGTCTTGACAGTATTTTTGTCGATCTATGATTGGGAATTCTTATTTTCAGAAATAAGTAATATTAAAAATTCGCTTAAAAACCATTTGTCTGATAATTTCAGTTTAGTCTGCGTTTTGCTTAAAGTGACGAAGAACAGCACTGATTAAACTATACTTCGCATCGAGTTGGCACGCCAAAGGCTCTTATAATATTAATTTTTTTTAAATGGCACCAGGCTCCAAAAAGGTTTGCCTTCCCTGCTCCAGGCGGTATACAGGCTGGCTGCCTGTGGTTACACGTTGGGTTGCCCCGTTAATATTTCTTATTACCGAACCAGGTCTTCAACGGCCAGTTTGGTACTCAAGCACAGATACAGTTTGGTGAATTCGTTAAGATCGCAGTTGAAACTGGCAACTTCACAGCCATTTGCTGGTAAAATCACGAACGAATCTGTTAAAATTATAGGCCAAGCTCCTACAATCTCAAATAAATCCCATTAAATTACTGTCAAAACTGCTAAATTCCCAGATGAATTCGTTATTATCGCATCCGAAACTGATCAAATCACGGACAAATCCAGTAAAATCATAGTCGAAACTGGTAAAATCACAGCCGTAGTTTGTATTGTCTTCGGACGAACCTGGTAAAATCGTTGCCGAAACTGGTTAAATCGGGAATAAAGATATTTTCGTATTTTTTTTTTATCAACAAAGCTTTCTATGTTGGAAAGGTATATTTTTTCAGATAGCTAATGAATCTAGTACTGGCAAGGGAACAGGTACATAGGTAGGTAAGGGTAGGTGGTGAAGGAAGAAATGAAACATTCACTTGCTATAAGAAACATTACACTGGTCGGGAAATAGGTAAAGAACTAATGTTAAAGAAAGTAAATAAAATAATTTGTAGGAGCATAGTGTAGACTGTGCCAAAATGGAATGGAGGGGACCTACAATTTTTTGCGGAGTCCAAATGGCTAGATGAGAAGCATTTTCATGACAAGTATACTCTTGGAGGATTTGTCAGCTCTTCGCAAGAACCAATACCTCGAAAAAAACATTTCTGTTATTAGATGGCAGCGGCTGGGAATCGAACCCAGACCTTCAACATGACGCACTACCATTATGCCATAAGGTACTACAAAAAAAAAGTTACCACATTAAATAAAATAGAACATTTTATGCACTAAGAAATAGTATATGGGTGATTCTCTGCCAACTGTGATTCTTTTTTCAAGAAAATTTCAAAAATTAAAACTTATTAGAAATAATTTTTGTTTCGTTTTTGTGGCTTCATTTAGTGAGAGTATCAAATCTGTAAAAGCATTTAAAGAACAAGAAATATCTTGAATTGTACTAAAATGAAATGAAATCTGTGCCGAGATTCAGCTAATTCGAAACCGCAGGGAGTGAGTGAGATGAGTCACTTTTCGTCTTAAATCGATTCAGCTAGCAAAAGTGAGTGAGTGAGCGAGTGAAATGAAATGTCAGATTACTCGCCAGATATTTCCGCAGTGACTTGGTGTATGTGTTGGTAAATTTCCAGTTTTGGATAGATATGTGTGCTTTTCTCAAGAATTCCTATTCATGGATAGGACACGAAATAAAAAACAACAACGAGCGTAGATAGAAACAATTACCCTTTTATTGATTCTTTAATTTTATTTTATTATCATATGCACATACATAATACAAGGGTGAAACTCACACTAAACTTTAATTATGATAATAAAAATAATTGAAACAAAATAAACTCCATTATTAAAGATTCCAATGTTTATATTGTTGTATTTGTTGTTTCATTTCATTTTGCGTAACGAGTGTGACAAGGAGATAGAATTTAGCTCTTTTATAATTATTCCTTGTCTCATGTTCGAAACTAGATTCGAACTTACTCATTTCACTTAAATAGCGGAATCACTTTTGCGAGTGTAGTGAGATGAGTCGGCGAGTAAGGCGAGTCATCTCATCTCACTCGCTGAAATAGCTGAATCTCGGCACTGGAATAGACGAAAATTAAGCTCTTTTAGTTTTTTTTATTTGTAATTTGTTTTCTCTCTTTTTGACTATACTTTTGTTGAGATTCAATATTACATAACTGTTATGTTTTGACCTCTTGACTTTTCCACTTCCCTTATTTTCTTAAAATATGTATAGCTCTTTCGTGTTTGTAGGTAATTCTCCTGATTGGCAACCCTTTTCACTGTGCTGGGCTATTACTTAGTTTTTATTGCACGGAATAATTTTTGTTGTTTTAATAAAGAAAATTGGCAGAAAGTAAATATTATTGCAAGAAATAATTTAATTGAAGTTCACGGTGCCACGGTACT
The DNA here is from genome assembly GCA_963921185.1 of Dasysyrphus tricinctus. Taxonomy (NCBI): domain Eukaryota; kingdom Metazoa; phylum Arthropoda; class Insecta; order Diptera; family Syrphidae; genus Dasysyrphus; species Dasysyrphus tricinctus. The sequence continues at coordinate 25,154,718 of OY992532.1, read as the reverse complement.
GACATCCATGGTACTGACACATCCACGGTACTGACATTTAGACAGTTTATGTGACCTAACTTCTCTATGTTAATGAGAGAAATAATTTCTAGGACAATTTTTACATATGTATGTCGTTAAAAGGAATACAAAATACTGATAATCAACCAAAAACATGTTATGACATGCTTAAAAAATACTACCACGGTACTGACAAATTAATTTGTGATACACTTTCTTTGAATGAAAATATTTCACTCTTAAAATACAACAACGTTAAAAAATTAAAACGACAGTTGTTATCTATACATAAATAGTGCCTCTTTTGGAAAATCGATACAAACGTCTTGAAACTAAACATAATGGCGGTTCAGCGAGTAATCTTTTCAATTCAAAAATAAAAGTAAATCCTAGGATAACATTCATTCATGATTATTTTATTCAACAATTAGTATTTTGACTTAATTATTGCATAATTTTGTCAAGCAAGTATTGCACTCAAACTTTTCTAAATACTTGACTTGACTTAAATACAAACTTGAAAAAGTAGACTTAATCAGAAAAACAATGAACGAATATGTCACGGTACTGACATTTTTACTATACTTTTCCAAGCCATGTCGAAGAAGTAGCAAATTTGGTCATGATATTGAATGTAGATTGTAGGAAAAAGCCATTTACACAATCCAAACGAAAAATACTGTGAGCATCAAAAAAAAGTGTACAGCTGTGAACTACGTTTTGTAACTCTGTTGAAGAAAATAGATTTGAGCGGTTAATCTTCAATTAATTGGCATATAAAACTTAACAAGAAGTATTATAGTAAAAATTAAATAAAAAAATAACCAAAAATACTTCATTTTTATGGCGTCAAAAGAAAGTGTACACTATTCAATTAAAGCGAAAAACTTAAAACCAATACTTCGTCTGCTTCTCTTTCGCCCTTAGGACAGCTTCTATGCGTTTGGGTATTGAATCCACTAGCTTCCCTGTCAATTCAGCTGGAATGTTTTGCCACTCTTCAAACAAAATTGAATTTTGTGCCTTTTTGCTAAATAATTTCCTCTTTTGGATCTGTTTGTACAGATTATCTCACAAATTCTCAATGAGGTCAAGGCCTGGGGATTGCGGAAGGTCTGCTAGTTGCTTAGAAGTACCATGGAGTAACCATTCCTTGACCAATTTCGATGTATGCTTGAAGTCGTTGTCTTTTTGGAAGACACATGAATCAGTTAACCCCAGTTTTGCAACACTAAACGGCAAATTGTCTCTTAAAATATTAAGGCAATCTTCAGTACTCATTGTATTATCAATAAAAACAAATTTTCTAATTCCAGAAGACGTCATTCATCCCCAGACCATTGCTTAGACTACTACAGCAAAATTTCTTAAGATTGAGAGACGAAATTCAAAATTCAAGCTTTACCAAAGAATTTTGCACAACTACATAATATCAATTTGCTTTCAGAAACCACAAATCCCTTGAAATCATTTCTCAAATATTTTCTTAAAAAACCGCCAAGAAGCTATCCAAACTTATGTATGTATGTACATTATGTTAATCTATGAATTCCCTTTTGCTATATCATTGTTAGCTAGTGTAACAAAATACAGTCTTATTGGCAGTCCGATAAAATCATATATACATATATATGTATGTAGTTTTGTTATATTCAAACCAATGTATGTATGTACAAAAACAAACCCAAATACATCCAACCTATAACCCTCACGCAACAAAACTTCTGAAATCCCTATCTGTACGATTGTAAAAACCCCAGAGAAAGCACAATTAGATATGCTTAATATATTGTTTTACACTAGAGAGCACAATTAGATATGAAAAAATACGGTTTGAGTTTAGCTACATATAATTTTTTTCATATTGTCAAAAACCCGAAATTTCCAGGCTGGCCGGAATCCCTTTTGCCATTTTGAATGAATATGTATGGCAACAAATCCACTTTGGAATGAAAATAAAATGTTCATTCTGCCTTTCGCTCCATTCTATTTCGTTTAGACAAGATGAAATTTTTCCATCAAGATTGTGATTTATCTGCGTTTTAAGGCGAACAGACGACACAAACCTTTTTCCCATTTTAATTTGAAAAAGTGTTTTAAGTGAGCCATCTTGTCGCAAAACAGAAAATAAAACGATTAAATTTATGGGAAAATTCCTTAAGACCGAAGATAGATCTTAGAGCGTTTCCAACTGTCACAGATGGTTAACATGATGACGATGGGTAAACATTTCTGGCGCAAGTATTAAATGACAAGAAATAGAGTTCGGAGGAGACAAAAGAGAGTACGAGAAGTGAAAGACAAAAATGTTAAAATGGCCATCTTGTTGTCCTTGATCTATATGACGCCATCTGAAATTGAGTACCTTACTTAATTGGTTAAATGAAAGAACATAAAATATTTTGTCAGTTACTTTAAGAGGATGTTGACCACTATATGAATATTAATAAGATTAAGATTTAGATTTAGATTTAGATTTAGATTAAGATTAAGATTAAGATTTGGATTTAGATTTAAATATTTATTTTAAATTTCTTGGAAAATTTCAGCTGGAATTCGACTAGCTAATCACTTTACCTGATTTATACTCTTTTTAGATTTTGCAACAACATTTTTAACGGTTTCTAAAAATACTTTTTTTGTTCCTCCAAATTCTGTTTAAACCTTTCTAATATATTTTATATTCTCTGAGAACTCCCTTGTTGAAATGTATGTGTTAAGCATACCGCATTTTACCAGTCTTACTAAATTTGGGTTTTGTGGGGGCAGATGAAGACCTATAACTAACTAAGGATTTCTCGAAGACTAAAACAAAAATATTAGAAAGATTTAAGCTGAATTTTGAAGAAGAAGATTAGAATTTTAAGGAACTGTTGTATATTTTCTTAAGAAAATTTACACACCGTTGGCAATGTAACCTCGAAAATAACGAAATAAATTTTATAACGGGAATATCTCAAAAACCAGAGCTAATGCCAAAGAATGGATAAAAGATCCGGATTCAGCACCAAAAATTACCTTAAAACGAGTTTGACCTGCCCGTGTCAAAATCCGTGTAAACCTGTTTAATTGGTCCAAAAATTTGAACTAGGTTTAACAAAAATATACCATCTGAAAGCACAGTTAATCGTTTCAAAAAATCAACTTGTTTCGAAAAATTGTTTCAAGGTCACAGTATAAATTGCTAAAACTATATTGTGACCTTGAAACAACTTTAAAAATTCATTAAAAATGTATTGCTGTCCACTTATTGAAAGAAGTTGAGCTTTTATGACGGTCTAGTAGCCTATGAGATAAGCAGTAGTATACCAAAAACTGCTAAGACCTTGAACAAATTAAAAATGTATTTAAAAAATATGCACCTGGTTATAAAATGAACCTAACTTAACAGTTATGATGATTCAGTGTCATTTCTGAAAAATCATAACCATTGACTATAAAATTTTTATGGTGGCGTAACGGATACAATTATTGGCACCCCTAAGGAAATTTCGACTTCGGTCAACCACAACTTTTCTATCTGTAGAGTTCTGAGAATCTTTTTTTTATAAAATTATTATTTAATAAAATTTGCGTTGGTTAATCAAAGTAGTTATAAATATATTCATTGAAAATTTAGTTTTAATGACCAATTAAAAAAAGCTTACCAAAAACTACAATAATTGGCACCACGATATAATTATTTGGCACCCAAGAAAAGTACAATTATTGGCACCCTTTTAAGTGGACAAAAATAGATATTTTCATTTCCAGCGTTTATTTCGGCATTTTTCAAACTAAAATTAATAACCAATGAATGATACTACGATTGGCAGTGTTGAAAGTACATTTATTGGCAGTGCCAATAATTGAAGCTACATAGGATGTAGTTATTGGCACCCCCTGCCAATAATTGAACCATTGTTTTTTTAGGAACCAATTATTGGCACCCATTTTGTTAATAAAACAATGCATTTTTTTATCAAAATAAATTTACATTTATCTTATTTACAGCATTTTTTTTTTTTATTATTATTATATAAGCTTTTATTGCCTTATTTATTAAAAAGTTATAAACATTGAAAATTAATAGTATTTAAAAGTTATTATTATCGGTTTGAAATTACAATAAATAAATTAATATTAAATTTTAGAGTAATTGATTGATATTTAAAAATCACAGTACACATATTAAAGGTAATATCATTAGAGTTTTGAATTTTGTTTCTTCTGCGCATATATCAAAATTTGTGTCAAATGTCAGTATTTGTTGTTGTTTTTACGTGTGTTTAAGTCATCACACTCCCAGCCATTTTTTATTTCTGACAATTTCAATTTTAATTTGTTGTTGTTTTTACGTTTGTTTTCTTCCTCACTGGCACAGCCATTTTTTATTTTCGACTGACAACCTGCGCAGTATAATAGCTACCTTAGATTTGTGTTCTGTGTTTAAAAATTATGTTTTACCATTATGATTTTTAGGTTAGTATCTTAAATTATTAAAGTTTTGAAAAAGTTAGTGATCAAATTCGATTTTTTGTTAGTTGTTGGCATAAGCCTCCCCCAAGGCAGCCCATCGATCTCGATTTTTTGCATCATTATACCAATTTTCATTTACTTGGCAAAGATCGTCGCTCCATCTCTTGTTGGGTCATCCTGTTGGTCTCTTGTTTTCCGGTCTCCATTTTGTTGTAATCTTTGTCCATCTTTGATCCTGAAGTCTTGAAATATGTCCTGCCCAACTCCATTTAAGTCTTTTGGTTCTCTCTATTACGTCAATTATTCGAGTATTATTTCGGATTTCTTCATTTCGTATCCTTTCGCTTGGTCTTATGTTGAGTATTTTTCTTTCCATTTTTGTCTGGCAGATTCGCAGCTGGTCAAGTGATTTTGTAGTCAAGCTCAGGGTTTGTAGTCTATATGTAAGTACCGGTAGAATGGCGGAGTCAAAGAGATATTTTCTTGTTTCTACACTTTGGTCCAACTCTAAAATCTGTTTGAGGCTCCAAAATTGTTTCCAACTGTTTGTGATGCGTCTGTTGATTTCTTTCTTTTCTTGGTCCTTAAAAGATTTTATTTGTCCTAAGTATATGTAGTCCTCCACGTATTGAATTTTTTCTTCGTTCAAAATTATATCCTCTCTGATGTGGTTCGTCATCATTTTTGTTTTTGACTTGTTGATTTGTAGTCCATAGTTGTTGCAGAAGCTAGTGAGTTCTGTTGTCATTTCTTGTATATGTGCAGCTTTTGTAGAGACGAGGACTATGTCGTCCGCAAATCTTAGGTTGTTAAGAAGTTGTCAACATATCTTTATACCGTATTTTGTCCAGTTCGTCTTTTGAAAAATGTCCTCTAAAACTGCACTAAATAGCGGTGGTGAAAGTGGGTCCCCTTGTCTGACTCCTCTTGTTATTTTAAATTTACGTCCTGTACTCTCTGTTTTTATTTGTGCTACATTATTTTTGTAAATGTTTTTAATAGTCTTAATAACGTTTGGGTTCATATTTTGATTTTCTAATGATGTCCATATAGAGTTGTGTTCAACGGAGTCAAATTCTTTACTGAAATCTAAAAATAAAAAATATATTGGTTGTCTAAATTCATTGCACTTTTCTATTATCTGATTCATCGTCTGTAGGTGGTCTGTAGTTGAGAAACCTTCTCTGAATCCAGCCTGTTCTCTAGGTTCTTTGTTGTTGAAATCTTCCTTGATGTTCTTGTATAGTGTTTTTGAAAACAGCTTATAAATTGTCGAAATATTACTTATGGGTCTGTAATTATTTAAATCATCTTTTTTTCCTTTTTTATGTATAAGTGTTATGGTTGTTTCTCTCCATTGTGTAGGAATTTGTTGAGTTTGTGTTATTTTGTTAAATATATACGTCAAGATTTCAGAAAGTGATTCTTTTCCGTAGATTATCATTTCTGCAGAGATTCCGTCATTTCCAGTGCATTTGTCTTTTTTCAAATCGTCTATAGTCCTTTCAATATTTTCTTTGTAAAACATAGGAGTTTGTGTTGTGAGGAGATCGGTATCTATGTTGTCAATATTTTCTTCTTCAATTATGTTCTTGGTCGAGGAGAATAGTTTTTCAAAGAACTCAGTGGCATTTTCGTTTAAATCTTTTCTGTTTGTTATATTGTTTCCATTTTGACTTTTTAAGTTGATTATCCATTCTTGTTGATTGTTAAGTAATGATTTTGTTTTTCTTAATGATTTTGTTTGTCTAATCGTATCTTTAGCTATTGTTTCGTTGAATTTTTTAATGTCTTTCTTTATTTCTAATTTGATAGTTTTTCTTAATTCGTAAAGTTCAGTTTTTTCTTGGTCAATTAATTGTTGTTTGGTTCGTAGGGTATCTCTTCTTCCGATTAAGACTTTTGGTTTCGTCAGATATTTTATCTTTTGATGTTTTAACGTTCATGATTGATATTTTTGCTGAGGTTTTGATGATCTTTTCTAATTCGTCATATATTTTTTGTACGTCTTGATTTGAGGTCAATAATTGGCTGATCTTTGTTGTTAGTATTTGGTTGTAATCTAGTATTTTTTGGTCAGGAATCATTCTGGGGATATAATGGATTTGTCGGTTTCTTTTCAATGTTTTATGATTTATGTTTATCTCTGTTCTTACTAATCTGTGATCACTGTCAAAGTTAACGTTGTTTAGCACAGATATATCTTTGATTGTTTCGATTTTGTTTGTCAGAATCAGGTCTATTTCATTTTTTGTTTTTCCATTTGGTGAGATCCATGTCCATTTTCTGCTGTCTTTCTTTTTGAAAAACGAGTTACCGAACTTCAGATTCATCTCTTCGATCCATCTTATAACTCTTTCTCCTCGTTCGTTTCTTTCTCCATATCCGTAGGGTCCCAAAGTTTTCTTTTCTTCTTCGTTTAGTCTCTTTCCAAGTTTAGCGTTGAAGTCTCCAATCACATACATAATTTCTGTTTTGTTATTTGTGTATATTTCTTCTAAGTTGTTGTAGAACCTCAACATTTCCTCGTCATCAGCTTTCTCTGTTGGTGCATATACTTGAATTATTGTCATTTTTGTGTTTTTAATATTGAGTTGTATGCTGCACATTCGTTCATTATGTAACTGGATGTTGGTAATTTTGTCCTTTAATTCTTTTTTAATAAGGAATCCAACACCGTAGAGACCTTTTGTTTCTCCTACGTAGCAAAATATACCGTGGTCATTATGTACTATTTTTTGTCCTAGTTATCTTGTCTCTGATAGTCCTATAATGTCCCATTTTATTTTCTTCAGCGCTTGTCTTAGTTCTTCTTGTTTTTCATCTGAGGTAAGTGTCCTGACATTAAAAGTACAGATCTTTAAAGTTTCTATTTGGTTCTTGTGAGTAAAGTTCTTTGTTTGATTATTTTCATTTGGGGGGTGTGGATCTACTCTTCCCACGGTGATCAACCGGGTTGGGAAGGATTTTTGTCTAAATATGTTTGAATGTGGGTTGTTGTTTTGTCCGATATTAAGTGTTGTTTGATGGTCTTCATTATTAGTCTGGTGATTGTTATTGAGAAATTGCTATTTATTTTTATTTGTTTTGTTTTGTTGCTTCGAAGTGTGTGGGTCATTGCATTTTTCTGAAAGTTCGTTATTGGATTTTGTTACGAAAAATTTTTTAATTTGGTTTGTCGGTTGTTTCTTCTGGTTCATTTCTGTTGATTCTGTTGTTGTAGATTTCGTCTTGTTGGTGTTAATTTCTTTATTCTTTGGTTGTTCTGATGGTGAACTTTCATTCGATCGTATTCTCTTCCTTGGGTTTTCTTGTCCATTTTCTGTCCATACCTTCCCTTCGACGACAAGTTCGTTAAGTTTAAAGTAAGCTTTATTTTTCCTCATTGTCAATTCTAGTTAAGTAATTTGCTTTTCATGTCTTGCACAGGTAGCTTCTTGTTGCTCGATTAATGCTCCTTGTGTTTCGACAATTTTTTCAAGTTTTTCAACTTTTTCAGAGAGAATTCCCACCTTTTCGTCTGTGTTTTTTATGACTCTATCCGAAGCTTCGTTAATAGTTTTGAAAATATCATTTTTTTGTTCTTCTAAAAGTAGTTTCAAAGTTTCTAGTGTCAAAGCCATTCTTCTGGAAGACAGCACTGATTGTAAGTTAGTTTATGTATGAACTACTAGATGGCGTAAGTGTCGTTGGGGGGTTGTTTTTCACAGGTGTTGCTCACGTTCTGATTTTGACAGATTGTGTTTTTATTGAAATGTTGCTGGTTTGTTGTTTAATATTATTTTGTTATATAAAATGAAAACTGAGAATTTTTCTCTTATCTCCTCAATATAACGTAGTTTTTCCAGTCTTTTTAATTTACTTTTGAAATTTGCAAATTTTTATGTGTAAAAATTGAGCAAAATACCTTGTGTTCTGTGGTAATTCCTATTTGTTTTTATTGTCTAGGATCTTATTTTGCCTCGACACACTTTTCTTTTATTTTTCAGACGCCAATTCAACTTAAACTTTGATAACAAACCGCACCTTAAACACCGTGTTTACTTCCAGAAATCGAACAGCATTATTATAATAAATAAAATATTTTTTTTTTTTTTCAAAAAATTGAGCTAGAAACAGTGAAAAACATTTTTCAAAATTATGGGTTCTTAACAAAAACGTCAAAAATTTCCGCAATTTTATATTTTTATCGCACGTGTTCACACTTTTATTTAAAAGAGAAAATCGATAGAAAATTTTAACCCAAGATACAAAAACGTGAGAAATATGTGCAAGTTCAAAATAAAAAATAAATTTGCTTAATCGGATAACGGATTATTGAAAAAATCGCTATTGAATAATGGGTGCCAATAATTGGGTCAGGAATTGGGGGTGCTAATCATTGTATCCGTTACGCTACGTCATTTTCTGAAACTAGTTGAATAAATTTGACAAATTACTGACCCACATAATCGTCGTCGTTCTATCAAAACTCCCTAAGTCCATTTCTCTTGAAAACGAGAACTCTCTCTTGAATACGATATATTTATTAAAATATAAATATTTTAGTTCTGTTAAAGGTCTCTAAATCTTATGTTGGTCTATTTATAAATTAAAAAACTGCTCCTTAGAATATTCGAAAAACGAAAAAAAAAAAAAAAGATTTTCCTTAACGGTTAACAAACATTGGTATGGAAACTACCGTTATTATTTTAAAAGTAAAATTGTATCTGAGTGTTAAAAAACATGTTTTCAAAATATTTATATTTTCAAAAATTATTTTTAATAATTTGTGGAGCCGTTTTTGAGATAAAAATACACTAGTCAAAAATATAAAAGGGACAAGATTTTTTTCAATGTTTGTTAGTGTTTTTTGAAGAGCTGTATCTTTGTGATGAGTAGTCGTATTGAGTTAAAACAAAAGCATTCTACAACTTAATATATTTTTTTTCCAGATATGTTTAGCAAATAATTTTTCTTGTCATACCGTTATTGCGTACTTTCAAGAAATGACACAAAACAACCATTTTTTTTTCGAAAGAGAATAAGTTTTTTGAGTCGATCAAATGTAATGGTCAGGTAAGTTGTTTATTAAGCTTCAATTTAATTTTTTTCTTTCGCATAGTTTTGTTTCGGCTTCGATTACCGATATTTCAGGAAATAATGACGTCATAAAAATTCAAGGACAGCTTTGATTTGAAATTGAATAAGCTTTCTAAACAAGTCCTTAAAGATTTTGTAAAAAATGTTTTTTACCCTTCCAGAGTTAATTTAAAAAACTACTTGTTGTGGTATTCCGGTTAATCTTTTGTTCAAATAAAAAAAATTTTGTCTCGTGTCATTTCTTGCAATATAATGCAATAACGGCACTGAAATAAAAAAATAAAAATTAAAACAAAAAACAAAGGTGTAGAATGCTTTTGGTTTCAACTCAATACGACCACTCATTTTAAAGATACAGCTCTTCAAAAAACACTAACAAGAATTGAAAAATATTGTTCCTTAAATTTTTAATTGGTTAAAAAAAACGTACGGCAGGTACGGTTATTTTTGGTTCTAAGAAAAATGAAAAAAACGTGTGGGTGGAGTGACCAAGAAACGATATGCCAAAAGTTTGCGAAGAAAATCGATTCATCTATTTATTTAGATTCTGTAGCTCAACGGAGAGACAGATAGACAAAATATGGTAACAGTGACAGTCCAAAAAGTTTTTTTCTCGGCACTTCTAACTATTTTTAAAAAAATATAAAAATAAAAATGATATATCGATATTTTTCAAAATCGATGCATTATAACGGCGCTGGTAACAGTCCGAAATTTTTTGTTGGCACTTCCCATTTTTTTCATTATAACATTTTTATCACGGTAAATAAAAAAATAACAAATGCGGTACCGAGATTTTGTCTTCGCAAATCGAGTGCTGTTACATTTTTTTAAATTTAACCATTTCCACGCCAATGGTGACAGTCCAAAACAGGATATACAATTTGTCTGCAAAGTTCAGGGTCACTATTTTTCACGAACAATTTCCAAATCAACTTCCAATTCAAGCAAAACGAGTTGCAAACTCAGCTGGCCAATCCGATTTGAGCCAAAATCATTGAATATTTTTCATGCGCTTATTGTTTTTGAATGATTTGGTTCGGTTTACTTCGAGTCGTATGAGAAGAAAATCGAATCGCAAACCGAGTTGGGCGCAATTCAAAAGCATTTTCGGATCAGTTAAGAAATCTACCTATGTACATTTCTGGCTTTTATAGGTGTTTTTTAATACGTCGACACCACATCCACCTTTCAATGGAATTTGACATTGATTGCTTGACAGATAGAGGAATGTCACTCTATTGCCCAAACATACCTTTTTTCAAGAGAAAACAAAATTCAATATTTATTTGATTTTTTACATCCATCGACATCCTAACCATCCTTTAATGAAATTTGACAATCGATGGCGCGATAGGTGAGCAGTAAGCTAAATTTGGACGGAAAAGTGTATTTCGATTCAAATGTTCCCTAAAATCGTTTTTTTTTTTAAGGAGCAGTTAAAAATCTTGGGGTGGCACCACAATATCGGGTGCTACCCATGCTAGCTACGCCACTGCATATTTTTCGTTGTACCAACTAAAAGCATGGTATATGATATTTCTGAATAAGATTAATTTTCTATATCCTTTTTCTTGCATTTCAATTAAACATGAAATTTATGGAATAAATCCGTTTTGCCATTCAATAAAGATATCAGCATTATACACACTTCCATATAAAATAAGAACATAAAGCTCTTTAGCTCCAATATAATATTGACTCATTACCTTATACCTAAATAATCATTTATAATATGTAAGTCTTAAACCTGTCACTGTCAAAAATCCAATTTAGACACCTCTGCGACCATTTTCACATAACCAACAACTTATACATATTATCACAATCATCACAGATAAAATATCTATCCTCCTATTTGATAAAAGATATAAACCGTTACGTTATCCTTTTATACACTTAATCACCGTTAATGGGTTTAGACAAGCCATTTATAGAGTTGCTTCTGTTGTGGTTTTCTCTCTATGTATAAGAAGATCCTTCTTCACATTGGGTTTTAGTTACACAAAGACTAATCTTCACGGTGAATGCAATTTTGTGGGTGTTCAGTGTTCACCTCACCTGAAGTTGGCTATAATTCATTATCTCTCATAGACTCTATGCGCTTAAGGTTTAATGCATATGATGATACCATCCGCTGGCTGGATGGTGTGCCGAATCCCAGAGGAATGTTTTAATTATGTGCATTTCGATGGCATGATAATCACCTCTATCTGCGTTGTATGGATATGGGAGTTCCTGCAGGTATGCTTTTGCAATTTTAGCTTAAATTCTCATGGCTCAAATGGAAACCATTTGGGATCCTACATTAGATTTTGAAGTAGTATGAGTTATATGTTTCTCATATACGCGTATGTATTAAGAGTTGGAAGATAATCATTGAGGCATTCTTAATTATTATTTCACTGTCATTTCCGGGCTTATATTATTTGACCAATAAATTGATGATTGATTTAGCAATGAGTGTCAAGTTAGCAAAGCAACTTTGGCGAATTGCAAAATGGGTAGGTGGATAATTTTTTAGTCGTTAATTAGTTGTGACAATTTCGAATTTGTCGTTCAATGTTTTCTATGTTTTTTTTTTTGGGTGCTTTGCTAATTTGATATGAAGTTAGCAAAGCACCCTGTCGAAAATCAGTAAAAACTTCTTATACCTGATGGCTTATGGCTTAATAATTTGCCGTTAATTAGTTGTTAATTAGTTGTGACAAATTCAATTTGATCTTGCCATGTTTTCTATGTTTTGTTGGGTGCTTTGCTTACTTGATATCAAATTAGCAAAGCAACTCTCACGAATCGAAAAATTGATACGTGCATAATTTGTCGTTAATTAGTCGTTAATTAGTTGTAGCAGTTTCAAATTTGTCGTTCTATGTTTTCTATGTTTTTTGTTTTGTAAAGCGGTAAAAACTTCTAAAATTTAATATTTTAGTGCATAACAATTTGCCGTTAATCAGTTGTGAAAAAAACAATTTTGTCGTGCGATGTTTTCTATGAGTTTTTGAGTTATTTGTTTCCTTTGAGTGTCAAGTTAGCAAAGCAACAATTATCTGTGACAACTTTGAATTTGTCGTTCTATATTTTCTATGTTTTTTTTTTTGAAAAGTGGTAAAAACTTCCAAAACTTAATATATGTTATTCTTAATAATTTGCCATTAATTAGTCGTTAATTAGTTGTGAAAAATTCAATTTTATCATGCAATATTTTCTATGTAATTAAGGGTGATTTCTTTTCTATGGGCATCAGGTTACCAAATCAATTTTCACTTATCGAAAAATGGGTAGGTGGAAAATTTGCCGTTGATAATAATTTCCATTAATTCTAATATTAATCAAATAACACAAAATAACATAGAAAACATCGCATTAAAAATTGAATTTTTCACATTTAGACCCCCTCCGATACGACTTTTTTCTCGTCAAAATCTTATCTCTACGCTCTCATTTTTTTCGCGTGTTATAAGAACCACCCTTAGCCCAAAATTAGTAACTGTTTAAAGAGGGAGACGCAGGGGGTGAAATAAAAATCTCAAAAGATTAGGGAAATTGTTGTTCAAATCTGAAAAAAATATAGATTAAGAGCCCACAGCAGATTTAGGGTGTGAGTGATAGCAAAAAAAGAAGTATAGGCGTCGGAAGCTTCATTAAAGGCTATTCAAAAAATCAAAGTCTAGCAGTCCACAATTGGGGCCTTTGTGATTGAACATTGCATAAAAAAAAATATGAATGCAACTTCGAGGATAATCGTGTTAGCCGAAATTGGGTTTCACCCCTCCCTAGATAAGCTCCGCGGATCCCATATCACGGAATCTGAGATCATTTGAGTGTTTAATTCGCCCAGACAGACTGTTTAAAAAACCGTTTTTCACTTTGAATTTTGAATTTTTTAAACGGTCCGGTAAAGCGAACTATACACTCAAATGGTTTCAGATTCCGTGATATGTGATCAGAGGAGCTTATCTAGGGAGGGGTGAAAACCAACTTCGGCTAACACGATTACCCTCGAAGTTGCATTCATACTTTTTTCTTAATGCACTGTTTAATCAAAAAGGCCCCAGTTGTAGACTGCAAGACATTGATTTTTTGAAAAGCCTTTAATGAAGCTTTCGACGCCTATACTTTTTTTGCTACCAGTCGCACCCAAAATCTGCTGTGGGCTTTCGTTCTATTAGGAACATTTTATTTTTCTATTTAGAACCATTTGATTCCTATCCAGCTCGGAAGTTCAAAAAACCCAATATTAGGACCGCCCTAATGTAGGTATGTGTAACAGCTTGGTAAAATTTTTAGGTTTTCTCCTGGGCCTTCTAAATATTTAAGCTAAAATTGTTGACAGTTATCCGTATTAAAGCTTTTTCCTTATTTTGAATAGCAACATACGAGTATGTTGTATGTTGTATGCTGATGTTTAATTTGAATCTCCTTTAGTTAATCATATATTTCAACGTACATTGAATAAGCCTTTATAAAAGTCTTCTTAACCTGCCTAAAAAGTTCATATCACATTCAACCGGATTACTGCTTCTGCAACACATTAAGGACACTTCTTCTATAAATGGCCAATATAAGATTATAGCTCTTTCTTGGTTTTCCCCCTTCTATATAAATTGTCATGTTATTGACAAAATATACTTCGTTATGTTTCAGCACTTAGCCAGATTAATAGAGAACTATAAAAGGAAATCTCTACTTTTTTCATCCTATCAAATGCACCACGTGTGAATGGCTTCAATCAAGAAAATGTCCTCAGCTCAACATGGAAGTTGTATAGTTATACATATGCTCTTATCCCAGGACCAGGACTATGGCATTTATGTCATTTTGACTGCAAATAAGCTTTCATTCATTTTGTCAGTTGTATGTAGTTGTGTACTTACCTCTTTTTTTGGGTATATATGTTATGTTTGTGATGTTTGTATGGATAGTGTCATTCTAGTTCTACCATCTTTTTTTTAAATGCTTTTGAAATGTATTCCAAAGAAGCAGCAGGGAAATAAGTAGAGAAGTCACATTTATTGCGCTTAATAGGACGACGTAAAGTTTTCCTGCTTCTTTATTGCCTTAGCCATTTGTGTGCTGTTGCTTCTTCTATCTTCTTCTTAGTTCTAATAGCCAATTAGAGCAGACTCGTGCGGGTGAATTGAACGAGAAAGTTGCCCTTTCGTTATATCCTTTTTCTATGTTGTATAGATGGTATGTATGTTGGTTTGGTTATGCGGTGTCCTTCTTGACGGAAGTTGAAAGTTTTGCACAGTTCCCTCCCTGAGAATGTCCTTTTTAATGGCAAGGTATCCTATAGCCTTCTTTTCAATGGTGGATTTTTGTAGTTAATTACCAAGACACAAAATGATCTTGGGGCGCTTAAAATTATAAGAAACTTTACGAATGTTCTTTAAAAAAATGTAAAGTCTAAGAAACCACAACGATTTGACTTAACTGTACGTCAAATATAAAACTAACTTCTAAACCACTAACGACACAGTTATTAAAGAAGCTCCAGTGGGGTGCGGTGATTGCTATCCAAGAGTCACTCTCAAGTTTTGTAGTGAGAGTAGGTACTCTCAAATGGAAACTTCTCACACAAAATAAGAAGTCACTTGAATTTAAATTTAAAGGAAAAACCCATACAAATTTGTATTTAACTCTTAAAGGTTCGAGATCGGTACATTAAATTTAATGGAGCCCTACACAAGTTTATCTCCGGCCTCTTCCTCAATTTGCTTCATAATTAATGCGGGCTATTTTTTTATCTCACCCATGAACTCCTAGAAGTAAGTTATACATACATACATAGGTGTTCGGTTGATATGACCGGAAGATGTAAGCATATCCTTGCGAGTTAGTATGCTCATCTGATAATCTGGCAAACTATACAACTACAACAAAACACCTCAAGTGTCTTATTTGATTAGGCTACACCAAAAGAATACGTACTGTTATCATTATAGAGATATATAGGTATCTTTATATGTGTGTTAGCACATGCAATAAAGTTAAATTAACCAAAGATCCTTGTGATGCAGCTGTTGGCGAGAATGGCGATAAGGATAATGGTGTAATCCAATGGAAAATATTCCAGCTAATAGGGCCCACTGGGCGAATTATATCCGCCAATATAGACACGTTTCTATATGTGGGGGGTGTTAACTTGAACTTCATGCACAGCAAGCACACATCTTCTTGGCTTGTCCTTGTCCTGTTTTGTCTTGTCTTTTGCTTAGCTGGGCTATCCTTTTTGTGTATTTGGTTTCGTTTCATATTTTGATGTGCATTTGGTTACATAATAAAATAATTGAAATTATCCCTTAGCTAACTAACATATACAAGCAAAGCTGAGGACGAAGGAAGTTTCTGATATTTATACCATTATAAGGCGATTATAAGAATATTTTATGCTGTTGAGGGTGGTTTGGTTATGTAGCTATATTGATCTGATATTATGGTATAAGTTAATTGGAAATTTTGTTGCCTGATGCAACGGAAAGTTATATCATGGTTGGTTACGCGGAAGGCAAATAAGGACATAAGAGGATTATTACATTTGGTTCTCTACGAGGACAAGTATTGGTTCCATGTATACATATGCATACACAAAAATGCTCCAATATGTTCTAAATCAAAGGGCACGGTAGTGCCCAGCCAAGTTCGCGGCACTACACCATTTTTACAGGAACAAACTCAGGCGATTTTCAACCCCCCTCCAACTTCAGTACCTATAAAGTCAGAAATTTCAAACTCGCAGTTTGCTGAACTGTTCAAACACAGGTGGCTCACCAAATTTCAACTCTTTAGCATTAGCGATTCCGGAGATATAGGACTTCAAAAATTTATTGCAAAAACCGTAACTGACTGACTGATTCACTGACTCACTGACAGATCATCAAAATTATGAAGCACTCCCCGATATCGTAGAAACTCGAAATTTCGCACGACGGTGGGCCTTGTGGTGCATACAAAGGCAAAAATCGAAAATCTGCAATTTTCTCTTCAGGGGGCGTGGCATCCACCCACTTTCTTAAAAGTTCTTATAAATTATATGGAGCACTTCCGTATGTTGTAGAACGATGAAAATTGGTACATAGGTCGATAGGGCTTGAATTACTAAGAAAGAGAAAAATTGAAAATTTTTGCTGTAGTACGATGAAAATTGGTAGGTCAGTAGGGCTTGAAGTAAATACATACTTTAAAAGAAAAAAAATCGAAAAGTTGGAAGTTTCAGTTCAGGAGGCGTGGCATCCTCCAACTTTCTCAAAAATACTTATAAACTATATGAAGCACTTCTAATTGTTGTAGAACGATGAAAATTGGTAGGGCGGATAAATGTTTGAAATGTAAGATTTTCAGCTCAAGGGGCGTGGCATCTACCCACTTTTTAAAAATTGTTATCAATTATATAATGTGCTTCCGATTGTTGTAGAATGATGAAAATTGGAATGTCGGCAGGGCTTGAAGTACTTTGAGAGAAAAAAATCGAAAAATTGGAATTTTTCATTCAGGAGGCGTGCCATCCACCCACTTTATCAGAATTGCTATTATTTATATTGAGCACTTTCGGTTATCGTAGAATTATGAAACTTTGTAGAGCGGTGGGGCTTGATTTTTACCTGGCAAAATAAATCTTTGCAAAAAGGAGTGAAATCACAACAAAAACATAAATGTTAAAAAAAGAGCCAAGTTCTTATATGTATGTACAAGAAACCTGTGCGTAAAAAGTCTGCCAAAAAAAGTAATGAGATCTAAAATATTTGCCAAGTTTTAAGTTCATGAAGTTTAATATCAAATATTTTAAGTAGAGTAATATCGAAACAATTCCAAATCATGACAGAAATTTGGTATTTAATGATTATTGATTAAAATATGGTGGGTAATAGTCACAACTTATAATTTTTGTAATTTGGCGACGCGTTTCGAAATTAAAATTTCATCTTCAGGCGCAATTTTTTTTTAAAGTATTTTTCTTTTTTGAAACCCACTATACAATGCCGAATTATCTCATCCTTAAGCTCTTGAATTGTTGCTGGCTTATCGACGTACACCTTTTCTTTCAAATAACCCCAAAGAAAGAAGTCCAACAGTGTCAAATCACATGATCTTGGCGGCCAATTGACATCGCCACCACGTGAGATAACACGGCAGTTGAATTTGTCGGGCAAAAGAGCCATTGTTTCGTTAGCTGTGTGGCAAGTGGCACCGTCCTGTTGAAACCACATATCGTCCACACCAATATCTTCCAATTCCAATATTTAAATGTTTATCAATTATCAAATTGATAATTTACAATCATACTAAGAGTGTGTAGCTACCCAAACAGATGCTGAGAACAATTTATGTCTCAATCCTAAAATCAACCAGTCCAAGTAGGCGATGCGTTTTTAAGAACAAGAGATATTACACGGAAACAGAACAAGAACATTATCTTCTCATTATTTGTAAAGAGTAGACAGAGATTCGTTTGAATAAAACTTAAATTAAATAAAAGTTACGATTGGAAACTATTGTTTTTTTTTTTAATAATCAAAGAAAAATTCAATTAATATATTATATCTAAAGATTTATAAGTGATTATTTATTTTAAAATTGTACGGAGGATTGTTGGCAAATTATTTATACGAGACAAAAATTTTCTATTTCTTGGATTTTTTTATATTTGATCACTAATATTTCAGTAAATAATGACAACATACAAAACTCAAACTTAAATGAGTACCTGCCACGTACCTACTCTAAGAAAACCTTTTAGAATTGTATAGGATTATTTTTTTACATTTTACGGTTAGAAAATAAAAGTAAAAAAAAATTGAAAGCCCGTTCAATAAATTAACATCAAAACTTACAGGAATATTTAAGGTAGGTATATTAATATGCAAATTCAATACATATTTGCAAAGAGGCAAACAAATAACCAAGAGACAATCACAAAAATTGTTTTTTTTTTTTTTTTTTCTAAACGGCGAAAGAAAATCCATAAAATCCTTAAACATTCCTTTAGAATACATATTCCAGTTTTTAGAACCGCCCTTCAATTTTGTATTTTGTCACTATTTGGTTAAATGTCCCCAAAGACTAAGGTATCTCCTGCAGTTTTAGGCAGATATCTCAGGCAAAACAAAATTATACACCAACACAAAATAAAGTTAAGTGAAGCTGAAGCTGAAAAAACATAGTACATGACTTATACATTCAATTGACTCAAAAATTTAAATTCAAAAGAAATTCACACCTCTAAGAAAATAAAAAATAGAAAATATTTGTCTTGCGCAAAAAAATTATTTGCAAACAAAACTAGACAAATTAAGCAGGAGGATGTTTTTTGTTTCATCTCAAAAAACACTTTAAAATTTGTATTTAAATCTTGTGTTCTTAATTTTTTTGACTATTGCAATTAGCTTTTTAAACGCAATTTCATAGTGACCACTTTTCAATTATTTTTTTTTTTCGTTTGTATATACACCAAATCGGTTTTTATAAACATACATGTAGCATCTTATTTCATTGCTAGTACTCGCAAAAGTTTGCGAACATAATCCGACTGAATTTTAAACACCAATTTTTCGTTTCCACGTTCAGAGAAATTTATGTTTTTCGTCTTACGCACTGCACAGAAATAACTTTCACAACTATTTAAGACGAAGAGCTTTAAGATCGTTCTCATATTCATCGAGTCAGAGCTGTTCAGAGCGAACTCATTTTTGTGCATATAAAATCGAGTCCG
Organism: Dasysyrphus tricinctus; assembly: GCA_963921185.1. Taxonomy (NCBI): domain Eukaryota; kingdom Metazoa; phylum Arthropoda; class Insecta; order Diptera; family Syrphidae; genus Dasysyrphus; species Dasysyrphus tricinctus. Next base: position 25,135,466 of record OY992532.1, on the reverse strand, counting down.
AGTTTGGCTCTGCTCGATCGATCTCACATGTGAGTTCAAGCTCGTTAACTCGGACTCAGAGATCTTGCTCATCTTTTAGCATACGACCCAATGTCATGATGTCAAAGCGAGCAGAAGTCGAAAGCCATACAAAACTGTTTGATTCCTTTGAAAGTACTGAAATAGTACTTAAATAATATTGAAATTCGGGAATTCAGGGTTTAATTTTCGGGATTTTTTTCATTCGGGATTTTGGCATTCGGGATTTTGTCCATTCGGAATTTTGGCATTCGGGATTTTGGGTATTTGGGATTATGACATTCGGGATTCTCATTTTTTGCTTTTCGGGATTTTTGCATTCGGAATTGTGTACCCTTCCCATCTAACGAACTTCTTTACTTGAGCAAAAATGAGTAGAAGCAAATCAAATTTCAAAACATTCATTCACTTCAAAGTTTCGGGAAGTTTAGAATTGACGAAGCCATTCACTTCAGCATTTTTTTGCTTAACAGTTTTAAGTCCTGTATTTGCATTTAAACGGCAGTGAACTTCTTCAATACTACTTCATTTCCAAGCGGCAATTCTCAGACTTGTATTAACATTTCGTTGATATTCTTTGAAGTTGAGAGCACTTGCCCATTCCATTGATGAAAATAATAGTTTTGTTCCAGGCAAAAATTGGCAGTCTGTCAAATTTTGATGAGTTTTTGATTTTTTCGTATGTATCTGTCATCAGACCTATATCATAATGGTATTTGACAGACCAAAGAAAATTCTCATGGGCAGAATTTGTCAGGAAGGGGAAATTTTGTACTGTCTGGTGAACACTTTCTTCTGCCCAAAACAACTCAACTTTTGATGTGTGGAAAAGTAAATAAATTGGTGAAAAATAGAAATATTGGTCGTTTTGGTCAATGTTTGGAACAAAGTTAATGCTAGTCAACAAATAAACCTACACAGGCACTCAAAACCACTTGTTTTTTTATTTTGAGATTTTTTGTATCTTAAAACACAATGAACTTTGATATAAAGGTGATAAAATTCAAAATAGTCAAAAAAAAGTCACTAACGGGTAAAACAACGCAAAATAAAATACATATTTTTGGACTCAGGAGGACATGAAACGTTTTTGCATAAAGTCGATACTTTCATAAAATTATAAACAAAAAATAAGTAAAGTTAGCAAAATCCTATCCCCGCCCGGGAAAGTATTTTGTTGACCTAAAAAACGTAAAATAGAATCCTTAAAAAGGCTCTAAGCAGTTTTAAGTCCCGTATTTGCATTTCAACACTTCATTTTCAATCGGTCCTTCACACACTTGTATTAATATTTCCTTGAAATCCTGTCACTGCATATTACATAATACTTATTAAATACAAAATTGGTTTGTTTGAAAAGGTTTGTTTTTGTGATCAGAAGCACATTATTTAAAAATTCATGAAAATGTGCTATAATAAATCATTTACACAAGATATTTTAAGATATAAGACTAAGATACACCAAAACGCTAGAACGTGTAGGCTGGTTAAAAATAATAAAAAAAAAAAACAAATGAGAGGGGGTGTATATATTCCCCTGTTTAAACAGGAGCGTTAATTTTCTTTAAACAAAATACTTAAACTAGAAAAAAAAATTATAAACGACGGCAACACCAAAAAGATCAAAGTTTATATTTTTTTAAAGCTAGGACTCTATTCTTTAATTTACTTTTTAAATTAAGTCATTTCCATGAATAATTTTTTTAAATTAATTTTCAAACTCAGAATTAAAAAAAAGCTTTATTTTTAGAAGAAAACTTGCCAAGTAAAACTACCAAATTTTAATCAGTTATCATTAAATACCTAATTTCTGTCATGATTTGGAATTGTTTCGATATTACTCTACTTAAGATATTTGAAATTAAACTTCATGAACTTAAAACTTGGCATATATTTAAGATCTCATTACTTTTGATGGCTGACTTTTTATGCACAGGTTTCTTGTAGATACATAACGGGTGATTTTTTAAGAGGTTTAGAACTTTAAAAAAAAAAAAAAACACAAAAAATTCGAAAAAATGAATGAAATATTTATTTGAATCGATAGTTTGAACCTTGCAATTTAATGTTTAAAGATAATTTCATGCAAATGTTGACCGCGGCTGCGTCTCAGGTAGCCCATCCGCTGAGTCCAATTTTGGCATACTCTTTCACACATATCGGCCGGTATCTCACGAATGAATGCATGGATGTTGGCTTCCAGTGCGTCAATCGAAGCGGGCTTGTCCCTATAGACATTAGCCTTGACATACCCCCACAAAAAATAATCTAATGGTGTCAAATCGCACGATCTAGGCGGCCAATTGACCGGCCCGAAACGTGAAATTAACTGTTCACCAAACTCGCCTCGCAATTGCGCCATTGTTTCGCGTGCTGTGTGGCATGTGGCACCGTTTTGTTGAAACCACATATCATGCAAGTCAAGAACTTCCATTTCGGGCAAAAAAAAGTTTGTTATCATCGCTCGGTAGCGTTCACCATTGACAGTAACGCTGCGATTCGCATCATCTTTGAAGAAATATGGCCCAATAATGCCGCCGGTCCATAAACCGCACCAAACAGTGGCTTTTTCGGGATGCATTGGTAGCTGTTGCAATGCTTCTGGCTGATCTTCACTCCAAATGCGGCAATTATGCTTATTTACGTACCCATTCAACCAAAAATGAGCCTCATCGCTGAACACAATTTTTCGATAAAAAAGCGGATCCTCGGCCAGCTTTCCAAGAGCCCATTCAACAAAAATTCGGCGTTGTGGTAGGTCGGCTGGCTTTAGTTCTTGCACCAGCTGTATCTTAAAAGGCTTTACGCCCAAATCCTTCCGCAAAATTTTCCACGTAGTGCTGTAACAAAGGCCTAACTGCTGGGAACGGCGCCGAATCGACATTTCGCGGTCTTCTGTCACACTAGCTGATACGGCCGCAATATTTTCACTACGCACAGTACGTAAACGTGTTGGTGGTTTAATGTCCAACAAAGTAAATTTGGTGCGAAATTTGGTCACAATCTTCCGAATAGACTGCTCAGAAGGTCGAGAATGCCGACCATAAAATGGAAGCAGCGCGCGATGAACATTTCGAACCGAGCACGAATTTTGATAGTAAAATTCAATAATTTGCAAGCGTTGTTCATTTGTAAGACGATCCATGGTTAAATTGCAAACCAAACTGAAGCTGTTTGACAGTGACACAAGGTACTAAACACACGTCAGCTGTCAAAACCAGTGTTGCCAAAACCAAACCAGCTAAAAAATCACCCGTTATAAGAACTTGACTCTTTTTGTTTTTTTGTGGTTTCACTCCTTTTTGCAAAGATTAATTTTGCCACCTGAATATTGAGCCCTACCGCTCTACAATGTTTCATAATTCTACGACACATGAAAGTGCTCCATATAAATAATAGCAATTCTGATTGCCCCCTGAATGGAAAACTCCAATTTTTTTTTTTTTTTCTAAGTACTTCAAGCGCTACTGATCTACCAATTTTCATCGTTCTACAACAATCGGAAGTGCTCTATGTAATTTATTAGAATTTTTAAGAATGTGGGTGGAGGCCACGCCCTTGAATGTAAAATTCCAATTTTTCAATTTTTTTCTTCCTAAGTACTTCAAGCCCTACCGCTCGACTTATTTTCATCATCCTACAACTATCGGAAATGCTCCACATAATTTACAAGAATTTTTAAGAAAGTGGGTGGATGTCACGCCCTCTGAACAGAAAATTGCAGATTTTCGATTTTTTCCTTTGTATACACTATACAAAGCCTACCGTTGTACGAAATTTCAAGTTTCTACGATGTCGGGAAGTGCTCCATAATTTTGATGATCTGTCAATGAGTCAGTCAGTTACGGTTTTTGCGATTTCTGAAGTCCTATATCTCGGGAATCACTAGTGCTAAAGAGTTGAAATTTAGTAGGCCATCTGTGTTTAATCAGTTCAGCAAATACTGCGAATTTGAAGTTGCTGACTTAATTGGCACTGAAGTTAGATGGGGTTGAAAATTGCCTGAGTTTGTTCCTGTAAAAAGGGTATAGTGCCGCGAACTTGGCTGAGCACTACCGTGCCCTTTGATAAATCGTCGTCATTCTATGAAAACTCCCTAAGTGCATTTCTTTCAAGACTGAGAAACCTCTCGTGAATACTATACGATTTATTAAAATATAAACAATTTTGGTTCCAAAAAAAAGTCTCTAAATTTTATATTGGTCTATTTCTAAATTAAAATATTCCCAGAATCAAACATTTTCAATTTCTGGTTAAGTACAAATCCATAAAAAGTACCTACCGATGTCTCAAAATAAATAAAAATGGACTTAGGGAGTTTTCATTGAACGACGACGAAATAAGGATTTTGTTGACGTGGTATCGTCCGCGATTTTAGCTTGCGATTAACATACATAGATACTATAGGACAAGTTTTGGATTCGTGGTCGTGCAAAAAAAAATGTCAAGATAAAAATCAAACATGACATTACGATGATAGAGAAGGCCCACAAAGTGGGTGGCACAATTCTGTCTGTCTGTCTGTTTGTCTACAGCCTAAACGGCTGGATCGATTTTTTTACAACTTGGTACATAGTGGTTTTTGGTGTATCTTCCCACACGTTTTTTTCATTTTTTTAGAATGAAAAATAACGGCGATACCATTTTTTTAGCAATTTTACATAAACATTTTTTTTCTCAAAAAGGGCTCAACAACTTTTCTTAAGCAAATTCTATAAATTACTTTTAGTAGAGACTACCCTTGGGTGGGAAACCATTTTTCAAAAAATGCTTATAAATGGTACCTCCCAAAGAAAATTTTTTTAATTTTTGATTTTCAATATTTTCTATACAGAAACTTCCAAAAAATATACATAATAGCATTGTGTACCAAGATGTTCCAAAAAATGCTAAAAATAATGCGATCTTCTTCCAAAAATTATAAAATTTTACACTTAGCAACTATTAGGTTAGGTTAGGTTAAGAGGGGCGTGCACAGTACAGAGGCTGTTGCGTACACGGGGGCCTATTGGTCTATTGTGATCCCCTTATAAAAGGCAGAGATGCACCCAAACTAATGGTTCACATAGACTGGTTCGTTTGCGAACCAGCCTGTGCTTTCTATGAATTTTCTCATGTTTGCCATTGAGACCTGCGCTAGATCTTCCAGTTCCTCAAAAAACCTGTTTCCAAAATAACGGAGTCGATTTGTTTGGAGGTTTGGACAATCACAGAGCAGGTGTTTAATGGTTTCTATTTCCTCCACGTCCTGACAGCTCCTGCAGAAATCGGGTGCAAATACACCTAGTCTGATGGCCATTGTGCCAATGGCGCAATGGCGCAATGGCCCGTTAGTACACCTATCAAGATTCTAATATTCTTTTTACTCAGTGATAAAATATACCGAGATTCCTTTTCATTAATTCTAGGCCATAAACTTCTAGAGATAACACAGTCGTTCCTAGTCCTCCAGGATTTATTGATTTGCTCTTTTGTTATTAGGTCTATTTTCGTTCTAATCACGCCGATCGGGATGTTTAGTCCCATACCTAATTGGCTATTACTGTTTCTATTTGATACTGACCCTTTCCTTGCCAGTTCATCTGCTATATCGTTCCCTTCTATATCGCTATGTCCAGGAACCCAGCAGAGTTTGACTCGGTTAGTGTCACAAATATCATTCAGTTTGCCTCGGCATTTTGCTACAGTTTTGGATCTTATAGTCTCACTGGCTAAAACTTTGATAGCAGCTTGGCTGTCAACGAAAAATGTGATCTCCGACGAGTTCAGTTTCTTCGTTTGTACCATTTCTGCCGCTTTTTCAATAGCGTAAATCTCAGCCTGAAAGACACTACACTCATCTGGGAGTTTATACGAATATCTAATATTCAGAGCTTCACAAAAGACCCCAGCTCCCGTTCCTACTTCCATTTTAGACCCATCGGTGTAGAATGAGATACCCTGTTCCCTGGTTAGTGAGTTGGGTTCCCAGCCATGCCTTTGGGGTATTAAAATAGAGAAGTGTTTATTAAAATCTATAAAAGGTGGTATGTAGTCAGTCGTCACATCAAGTGCGGCCACTGTGTCATACCTCTGGAGGATAGACCCATGACCATAGGTGCTTTGCTTCCAAGAGCCCAGTTCTTTGAGTCGAAGTGCGCTCTTGGCTGCTGTGCATCTTATGTACTCGTCAAGTGCCGGAAGATTTAAAATAATTTCCAACCCTGCTTGTGGCGTAGACCTATTAGTAGCAACTATTAGTAGTACATCTCAAAGAATGTTTTTTTTTTTTTAATTTTGAATTTTCACATTATTAGCAGAACGGATTTTGATATATTTTTTATACAAATTTCAAATTTCCAAAAAAGAAATTTTTGGATTTTTAAAAAAAGTTTCAAAATTCATTTTTTTGAAAATTCGATATCTCAAAAACGGGTTGACAATTTTTTTGAATTTTATTTTAATATGCACATAAATAAATACTTAATATTTGCATACAAACATTTTTCCTTAAAAATATTTTAAGCATTTGATATATAAAAATGTATTTTTAAAAAGCCGCTCCAACGATTTAAAATTTTTCTTTTCCATTCAATCATATTCAATTAAGAATTAAAATAACGTTCTGTTTTTTTTTTCACCTCAAACTATCAAAAGAGTTGTTTTAGCAAGTACGTGCAACCCAGTCGCGCATTTTATTCTGGTTTGTGAGAAGATCGATAAAGAATGATGAAAATCCGTATTTTATGATCCGTGAATGATATAAATAACAAACCCTGAAAAACTGGAAAGTATGTACATAAATCTAGTAGACCGAGAGCCCACAGCAGATTTTGGGTGTGAACGATAGCAGAAAAAGAAGTATAGGCGTCGAAAGCTTCATTAAAGGCTATTAAAAAAATCAAAGTCTTGCAGTCCACAACTGGGGCCTTTGCGAGTAACAGTGCATCGAAAAAAAAAATATGAATGCAACTTCGAGGATAATCGTGTTAGCCGAAATTGGTTTTCACCCCGCCCTAGATAAGCTCTGCGGATCCCATATCACGGAATCTCAGATCATTTGAGTGTTAAATTCGCCCTGCCAGACTGTTTAAAAAAACCGTTTTTCACTTTGAATTTTGAATTTTTTAAACGGTCTGGTAGAGCCAACTATACACTCAAATGGTCTCAGATTCCGGGATATGTGATCCGAGGAGCTTATCTAGGGAGGAGTGAAAACCAATTTCGGCTAACACGATTAGATAGCCTCGAAGTTGCATTCATATTTTTTTTTTTGATGCACTGTTACTCGCAAAGGCCCCAGTTGTGGACTGCAAGACTTTGATTTTTTTAATAGCCTTTAATGAAGCTTTCGACGCCTATACTTCTTTTTCTGCTATCGTTCACACCCAAAATCTGCTGTGGGCTCTTAGTCTATAGGAAGTACAAAATCTCGAAAAACATAATACTGAAAAGAAACTTCCTCAATTTGGAGGATTTGGTATTAAAAACCACACACGCGATTTTGGCATTCAGGAATCTGGTATTCGGGATTTCAGCCATTCGAGATTTTGTCTATTCGGGATTTTGTCATTCATCATCAAATTGGGGATTTTTGAACACAGAATTTTTTTCATTTTCGAAAATTTACTTACTTTACTTATCTGGCTACCGAACCATGAAGGGTCTCTGTCTGAGATATTGCGGTCTTCCATCGGTTGCGGTCCCTCGCACGCTACCTCCAGTCATCGAGACCAGGCGCTCTTGCACCTGTGACCGCCTGGTCCCTATAGCGGAGGTTCGGTCTTCCTGGTCCTCTCGAACCTGGGGGCTGGGATTCGAAGATTTTCTTGGCTGGAGCGTTGTTGTCCATTCGCTCGATGTGGCCGAGCCAGTGCAGTCGACGTGTTTTGGCTCTTTGGACTACATCCACATCTTGGTACAGCTCGTACAATTCACAATAAATTGAATCTTCTCCTCCAATCGCCCTCTTCGCATATAGGACCAAATATCCGCCGAAGAGTTTTTCTCTCGAAATTGCCCAGTATCAATTCCCCGGGTTTACTTATCGTCCAGCACTCGGCGCCGTAGAGTAGAACTGGTAAAATTATCGTTTTGTATAGCGTGCACTACTGCACTTTGTCTTTCGAGAAAGGAGTTTTGAACCCGCATTTGTTTGGTCAAACCGAAGTAGCAGCGGTTCGCTAGGGTAATTCTTCGTCGAATTTCCACTAAGGTGTCGTTCGTTAGGTTAGGTTAGGTTAGGAGGGGTGTGCACAGCACAGAGGCTGTTGCGTACACGGGGGCCTGTTGGTCCATTGTGATCCCCTTACAAAAAGAAAGCAGAGATGCTCCTAAACTAATGATTCAGATAGACTGGCTCATTAACGAACCAGCCTGTGCTCTCTATGAATTTCCTCATATTTGCCATTGAGACCTGCGCTAGATCATCCAGTTCTCCAACAAACCTGTTTCCCAAGTAACGGAGGCGGCTTGTTTGGAGGTTCGGACAGTCACAGAGCAGGTGTTTAATGGATTCTACTTCTTCAACATCCTGACAGCTCCTACAGCAGTCGGGTGCGAGTACACCCAATCTGGTGGCCATTGTGCCAATGGCGCAGTGACCCGTTAGTACACCTATCAAGATTCTAATGTTCTTTTTGCTCAGCGATAGAATATACTGAGATTCCTTTTCATTAATTCTAGGCCATAGACTTCTAGAGATAACGCAATCGTTCCTGGTAATCCAGGATTTATTGATTCGCTCTTTCGTTACTAGGTCCATTTTCATTTTAACTACGCCGATCGGGATGTCTAGTCCCATGTCTAATTGGTTACTACTGTTCCTATTTGATAATGACCCCTTCCTTGCTAGTTCATCTGCTATATCATTCCCTTCTATATTGCTATGTCCAGGAACCCAGCAGAGTTTGACTTGGTTAGTGTTACAAATTTTGTTCAGTATGCCTCGACATTTTACCACTGTTTTGGATCTTATGGTCTCACTGGCTATTGCTTTGATCGCAGCTTGGCTGTCCACGAAAAATGTGATCTCCGACGAGATCAGTTTTTTCTTGTGTACCAATTCTGCCGCTTTTTGAATAGCGTAAATCTCAGCCTGAAAGACACTACACTCATCTGGGAGTTTATATGACTCTCTTATATTAAGGGCTTCACAGAACACCCCCGCACCTGTTCCTTCTTCCATTTTAGACCCGTCAGTGTAGAAGGGGATACCCTGTTCACTAATTAGTGATTTGGGTTCCCATCCATGTCTTTCGGGTATTGAAATAGAGAAGTGTTTGTTAAAATCCATTACAGGAGGAATATAATCAGTCTTCACATCAAGTGCAGCCACTGTGCCATACCTTTGTAGGATAGACCCATGACCATAGGTGCTGTGCTTCCAAGAGCCCAGTTCTTTGAGTCGAAATGCGCTTTTGGCTGCTGTGCATCTAGTGTACTCGTTTAGGGGTGGAAGATTTAAAATAATTTCCAAACCTGCCTGTGGCGTAGACCTCTGTGCCCCCGTTATGTCGTTCGTAGAATTGGTGTTTGTTTCGAAGTAGGTGAACTCCTTGACTACCTCGAAATTACTGCTACCAACAGTGACGTTTTGTCCTAGGCGATGGACAGATGAGGCTTTGTTGGTTGATAGTATATACTTTGTTTTGTCCTCATTCACTTCAAAACCAACGCGTTTCGCCTGTTCATCAATAGCTGTGAATGCTTCAAGTAAAGCTCGCTTGGAGCGGCCGATGATGTCGATGTCATCTGCGTAGCCAAGCAGTTGAGAGGACCTGTTGAAGATAGTGCCTTCCATGTTAACACCACTCTTGCCCACTATCTGCTTCAGGAATAGGTTGAAGAAATCACATGATAGCGCATCTCCTTGTCTGAACCCTGTACACGATAACTCGGATGAGCTGTTACCCATTTGCATGACACGAGTTCTGACATCGCCAATAGAAACTCTTGACGATTTATGCTATCATATGCGGCTTTGAAGTCGATGAATAGGTGGTGGGTCTCGACTTAAAATTCGTTGGTCTTTTCCTGGATTTGCCTCAATGTGAAGATTTGGTCTATCGTTGATCTGCCTGGCCTGAAGCCACACTGGTACGTGTCGATCATAGTATTGCAAAAAGGTTTTAGATGCTCACATAGTACGTTGGATGGGATCTTGTAGGCAACATTAAGCAGGGATATGCCTATGTAGTTCTTGTAGAACATAGGATCGCCTTTTTGTAGATTGGGCATATGGAGCTATTTGACCAGTCGTCGGGCATACTTTCCTCCTCCCACACTTGGTTGATGAGCTGGCTACCAGGACATCTCCTCCATACTTGAAGAGTTCCGCAGGTAGGTCATCCGAGCCGGCGGATTTGTTGTTCTTAAGCTTGTCGATTGCTTTCTTAACCTCTTCAGTACTGGGCGCTGGGACTGAATCTTCATTGAATAGTCTCATGCTTCTTTGTTCCCCTGTCGCCTCCTCTACATTATGCCCATTAAGCAGTTGCTTAAGCAGTTGCTGGAAATGCGTACACAACCCATTCTTAATTTCATTTGGACTGATTTTCACTTTTGGGACACTTTGTATGTGTATTTCATGTGAATTAAACTTTTATTGTCCCTTGTTGAATTTCGTGCGTGATACACAGTGTTTTGTGGTCCAATTTAATAATTTCAATTTTTAATTTTAATTTAATAAGGATGGACTGTAATCGTTTCGCAGCAAACCTCATAAGAAATCGAGCTATTAAATAGTGCTTATATGTATATGTAGCTAACTATTGGGCTCTCTCAACACCAAAATACCCGAGTTGTAACCTGACGTTATATTTTCTGGCAATAGTATTCGTTGTCTTTGTTCCGTAACTCACATCAAATGAAATATAATTCATATTTAAATTCGTTGTCATGGTGATGGGATTAAAGTTGCACGGAAAATTATGCATTTTCGAAAATGATTTCAAAAAAATTGACAAAATAACGCAATTTTGTTAAGAGTGAGGACACGCTTATCATTTTAATGAGAGAACTATGCAAAAAATGTGCAGTATCTTTAAAATGTAATTTAAAATTTTTAATTGTAGGTATTAAATACCCACTCATAAATGTGCCACCACCTCTTTTATGTGTTGTATATCATCATGGTGGACAGTTTGCGTACATATGCGTAAATAATTGAAAGCTCAGAATGTAAATAATGTCAGGCTCTCTGGCTATTAAATAAAAAAAAAAATATTTGTATTTTTTTATAAATTCAGCCACATCCTGTATTGTACAAGAGAGGACATCCTTTGCTCTCCTCATCGAAATTATTTAAATTAAACAAATTCCCTCATCCGTACCACTTGCTGACCACTGAAAAATGATCCTTGATTGTCATTGAATTCTGTCCATAGTGTCCTCTCGTCCAGTCGTTCAGTCGTCCTCATCCTCATCTGCATCCTCTTCCTTCATCGTTATATTGGCGTTGTCCTCCTGATAGATGCTTAATTTTTATGTGGTCAGGTCAGTAGTCGTGTATGGCAAGTGTCTTTGAATGACTCACTGGATTTTATGTCCTTCAGTAGAATTTTTATACTTTAAATTTTTAATTACACTTCAGTCATCATCGAAATCAACTCGGTCGGGCTGAGAATCATTAAATTTGCAATTTGGGGCCGCAACGTGGAGCTAGTGGGTATGCTATAGGTACAAACAAGCGTGCAAAGTAACCCATTCGACGTTATATCGTTGGACATTGGACGTTGGACGGTGAATGTTGGTTGGAATTTAAATTGAATTTCAATATTATTGCTGTGCTTAATCCTGTGTGTGTGGTTTCCATTAAATGGAAATTCAATTTTCACCCAGCGCCCTGATCATTCTGTGGGTTGTTTATGGAAGTATTCGCATCAACCCATGGCGAGGACAATAATTATTGTCGTTTCCAGATTCGAGTGCAATTTTTGCTTGTGATTCTCGGATCATGATTTGGGCCTCTGGCAGAGTGCTGCAAAGTTACTTCGTTTTACGGTAAAAAGTGTGCTGGCTTTGTCAGTGTATGACTTTGCATGGCATATATTGGTCCTGTTCTGTCCTGGCGATGTCAACGCATGCAGTACCAAAAACCCAACCAATTGCTTTGATTGATTATAGATGGCAATGTTTGCATCGAAAATTGGTACAAGCAACGTCCGTGCTGGCGGGATATAGAAGCTCATGATGGACATGAACATCATGCGGCCATATCCATCTATAGGGCTCTTTTGCTGGCCATTAGGATTTAGGAGTACCCATAAACATACACAACACATTCCGACTAAATTATTGTCAGAGAAGTGAGGACTATTGTTAAAATGGCCTGCATTTTATGTTTGGGTTTAATGATATGGCTATAGAGGACAGGTGCATTTGACAGAGTTAGATTGAAGTTAATGGATCGCTCTGTATTGAACGAAAAGCTTTTGAATGTGTTTGTTTGATTGATTAATTTCCGTTTATTAAATTGACACAATGAGTAGTGGATTTATGTCAACAACCTTAATTGCCCCCATTGCCATTCCCTTACATTCTCAAACCATTATTAGTTATAGGTATTCGATCATACGGATTATGTATAAAGTTACAACCATATAAGTCCAGCCAGGAAACAGAATCCCTTGCGTTTTTTGGCAAGACCTTTATTTTATGACTGGAATTAATTTTTTACACATTAAAGATGAAATTAAGCTTGGAGTGTTTTTTTAATCCTGTCGCTTAGACACCTTTTTGAAAAATGGCGCCCAATATGAATTCCAGTCAGGAAACCGAAAGCCTTGCACTTTTTGTGGGATGAGACCTTATATTTATATTTGTAATTTTTTTTTGACATGCTAAGGATGTAATTTTGCATTTTTGTTCTTATTATCCTGTTACTTGAACGCCATTTTTAAAATATGGCGCACAATCTGTGGAAAATGGTATACAAAAAAAAAACTCGTAAATGACATGACAAAATGTCCATAATCAAATAATGATTTATGTCTTAAGATAAAGGTTTTGAATAGACGCATCTTTGGGTAAGTAATTTTCAGTATTTCCACTTTTCGGGAACAAGCTCTTTTTGTCAACTGCATCTTCACTTTTTTGATCATTTTAAACATGAAAAAAGTTGCGGAATCAGCTCTAGATGCCAAACGCGTGTTGGAAAATAAAAATTGATATTTTGAAAATAAGTGCTGAGTAGACATACCATCGGTTAAAATTTCATTGATGCCACTTTTCAGGAACATAATTTTTTATGTCAACATGTGGAACTTCCCCTTTTTTTAGTAATTTTAAACGTGCAAGAAAGTTGTGGAAACACATCCGGACGTCAAAAGTGTCTTAAAAAATAACGGCTGATGCCTTAAAAGATAAGGGTTAAGTAGACACACTTTTGGGTAAAATATCAGTGCTGCTACTTTACGGGAACATACTTTTTGGATTTCAAAGGTTTGGACCTCCACTTTCTTGTGGTAGTTTTTTAATATTTTGAGCATGAAAAAAGCTGTGAAAATGCCTCCAGATGCCAAACGCGTATTGAGAAAATAACGGTAGGCATTTTAAATGATAGGTTTTGAATAAAAGCACCGTCGGTAAAAACATCAGTGTTTCCACTTTTCGGGAACTTTTGTTTGTGAAAGAGGAGATTTCCACTTTTTTGGTACTGATGTTACACATGTCCATCCATATTTTAGCCATATTTCAATGGAATTTGACAGTTTTTGGTTTTATATATATAGGCAGTAAACTATACTTAAATAATTTGAAAATATTTATATTGAAGTGTCAACCAAAAGCCTTAAAATCGGAACACAAAATAAAATCTGAACAATTTTAGAATTCTCAAAAGTTTTTAACCCTCCGATATTCTTTTATGGAATTTTAAGTCAACTTTTTCCAGAGCCAATATGAGCTTTTTTGTTTTACAGACAAATACTATTCAAATACAAATTGTCCACATATATGTACGTATAACCATGCCTTTGTATCTAATTCTTTTTAAATATTCAGTTCTATTTTTAATTTAAATAAAAATCAAATGAAATCAAATCGTTAAAAAGAATGTTCAAACTTTTCAATTTTTCTTAAATAAACAATTTTTAAAAACTTGTGCTCTAACCCGATGATCTATTGATGTCAACAAAAGAAAAACTGTTTTCTTGTGCAAATTCTCATTATACATGCAGCATAACTTTTTACAAAAGTCCATTGTCCACCCTCAAGTAAAATGTATTCTCCAAAGAGACATAAACGCAGAAAACTCTTGCTTCAATGTGGCATTAGAAAATATTTAAAAAAGGAAATAAACAATAGAAAAACTTAAAAACACAAGACTGCCTAGCAGTCGTACGTACTCTACCTTATTAACGAGTATCTTGTTCAACATAAAAATTCAAGTTTTTATTCAACATTACGCCTGTTTGTTTACTTCCCAAAACTACGAATTTAAGTACGATTTTATTTTTTAATATGAACTTTGACAGAATTTAGGGCTAAATTCGTAGAAATTCGTGAACGGACATATTATAGACTAAGAGCCCACAGCAGATTTTGGGTGTGAACGATAGCAAAAAAAGAAGTATAGGCGTCGAAAGCTTAATTAAAGGCTATTAAAAAAATCAAAGTCTTGCAGTCCACAACTGAGGCCTTTGCGAGTAACAGTGCATCGAAAAAAAAATATGAATGCAACTTCGAGGATAATCGTGTTAGCCGAAATTGGTTTTCACCCCGCCCTAGATAAGCTCCGCGGATCCCATATCGCGGAATCTGAGATCATTCGGCCTGCCAGACTGTTTAAAAAAACCCGTTTTTCACTTTGAATTTCGAATTTTTTAAACGGTCTGGTAGAGCCAACTATACACTCAAATGGTCTCAGATTCCGTGATATGTGATCCGAGGAGCTTATCTAGGGAGGAGTGAAAACCAATTTCGGCTAACACGATTATCCTCGAAGTTGCATTCATATTTTTTTTTGATGCACTGTTACTCGCAAAGGCCCCAGTTGTGGACTGCAAGACTTTGATTTTTATAATAGCCTTTAATGAAGCTTTCGACGCCTATACTTCTTTTTTTGCTATCGTTCACACCCAAAATCTGCTGTGGGCTCTCGGTCTATTATATCTAGTGTTTCGTTTTTATAATTTCAAAAACGTGAAAAATTTTGAAAAAAAAGTAAACCAATACCTACTCACATTGTGCTTGATTACAGATGAAGAATGAAAGTGTTCAGATGTGAAGAAAATTATTCTGCAGATTTTGTTCTCCTCTTTGTGTTTTTCGTATTTTCATAATGAAAGACATGATTTGATTGGTTGGATTGGATAAGAAAAGCAACACAAAAGAGAACGTCAATTTTCTACACCGAATATTTTCAAATATTTTAAAATATTTCATCCCCTTCCCTCTTCTGCAAGTTACCCAGCTCACCATCACAAATCGCAGAAAATGATTGAATTTCTTCACGTGTGATTAGGGACATTGAACGCGTCCATATATCAGTGATGTCTCCCGTCGGTCACGTCAAATCCTTGAATGGCACTCGATAAAAACATTTTAGTTTTCACAGAGTTTTATAATTTTATCACTTCTTCACAAACACGCGCAAAGCGATTCCCGAATTCGTCATGACAAACAGTAAGTTGCCAAATTAAATACTTAAATTAAATATTCCGTAGCTCATAGTAAAAGATGATTTTGACGTCATAAAAAGACCAAGATGGAGACTTATTGAGTGTATCTAATGAGCATATATTATTATTATTGATAAATAGCATTCATCTTTCCACAGTTTTCTTTTCACAGAGTGAATTGATAATAATAAAAGCATCATCATATGAAAACATTTGAATTTTAAGTTTGAAAATGTATATTTCAAAAGCTGTTCCCTGAAACAACTTTATTTAAAAAGAAAATAAAAGAAGTGATTTCTGGCTTTACCTACAACTGAAGTGAAAAATCTGCTGGAAACAATTCTCAACTCAAATGTCAAAAATTATTTCTGTGTTTTTCCGAAAGGGCTGAGTTTGGCGCTAGTGTCACCACTATTGCAAGTGGAACCCTAGTGGGTTGGCTGCTAGCAGTCCATATATTATATAATATGTATGTCAATGTCCTACAGGCATATATTCACCAGGGGGCCGATTATGGGTTCTGTGAAAAAGTGAATCGAATAAATCGTTTTCACATTCGCTGTAAATCATTGCATTCACTTTTTCGATTCATTTGGCTCAAAATAGCGATTCTGGTGCTGTGAATGAAAACTATATTAACCCTGTTTTTTAGTGCATTTTTATCTTCGCTTAGAAAAAAGTAGCATGTTAAATACAACAACAATACGGAGTTATACCAAATTGTTGTTGTACTTAACATGCTACTTTTTTTTTAAGCGAAGATAAAAAGGCACTAAAAAACAGGGCTATTATCGATGCTCTAACCACATTTCTCTTGAAAACTGCACGATTCTCTCAATTTTCTTGTGTATTTGAAGAGAACATAGAAATTAATGAGATAGGAACACTTGTTTCTTTATGGATTTGACAGAGAAAGAGGTATGAATTTGCTTCATTGTTAAGCCTAGTACATACTTCCTCGTGAAGTGAACAATCACCAGTGGGGAAAGTGTTTTTTTGACATTAGTCACTAGTACAGACTTGCGAATTGTGTTATGAACGTTTGACGTTTAAAGCATAGTTTACAGTTCCGATGCGAAAAAAAAATCAAAATTATCAAAACGATTTTCCACCTGTTCTTCGCACCAAGTTGAATAATATTCAAGGCGAAAAACGTTTGCTTTGGCCTAAACCACCCATTGAGTCATTAATTTACCCTTAATTGACAAGCTATAGGCCTAAAAATGGAAAATAATTATTTTTGGATGCGAAAACCATTTGCATGCAAATAATGCCTTGAGGTGAATATATTTTTTTTTTTCGGAAGTATAAACCGACCATCAAAAAAATATATTTTATTCACCACACTTTTTTTCGCATGCAAATCAATTGCTGGTCCATTGTTTTGCATGACATTCCATGACAGCATAGCTTTTTTTTTTGCATGAAACTGTAAACCAATCATGCAAACAATTAATTTTACATTTCACCTCAATTATTTTTGACATGCGAGAATATTTGCATAGATTTTTTTTTGCGCACGGAAACTGTAAACTAGGCTTAAAGCCACAATGCCTCCCATGAGGCACTTTTCTTTAGTAATTCAACCTGTCAAGTGTTCACCAAGAGTTCCCGTACATTTTGCACGGGAATTGCTCGAGAATGAAACTCTCCACACAGCTTCACGAGCACGTTCACGGGTGAAGAAAAATTCAAATTTTATATGGATTCACGACATGATTCACAAGTATGTATGTACTAGGCTTAAGTTCGTATTCACGCTTTCATTTTGGATATTCACTTCCAAAGACCCTGTTTAGATTTGTTGGTTTCACTACAGCATGACGACAGTTCGTGGGTGAAATCGGTGAGGTAAAAAGGGAGGGGTTAGTCAAGAAGAAAATATAAAAATTTGAGTGAGCAGTCACGTTTCATAGCCAAAATGGTCCATTTCATTCCATTTTGTTCATTTTCGCTTGTGCGTCCAACAGAAAGGTACCTAATTCTCTACCTAGATATATGGTTGGACGAGATCGAGAGCAGAAATAGATACTCATACGGTGTCCAAAATCAAATGTTCCAAATTTGCAAATATTCCATGAGCATGCAGAAATACATTTGTGTGAAAACTACTAAGTGTATACACGACATGACTTTTCACTACGTAGTGAAACCAACAAATCTAAACAGGGTCAAATGACGGCGTGAAAGCAAATTATTCATATGAAATTTTTTGATGTTTGGTTTCACATTTTCACAGAACGGGAATCGGAATAAGCGTGAAAGTGTGCGTACAAGAAATATTTAGCTTTCCATTTTGAGCAATAGTTGTCAAATCAAATACTTATCTAGATTCAATTCAATCCAATTTCTTTTATTGAACATAATATATGTATATACAATCTGGCTTATAACTAAAATGATACTATGATAAGTTTACATTTGTTGGCACATAGGGGGCCTAACGTTATACAATGTCTTAAGTTTAACAAATTATAGATACATATATAAATTACATGTCAAAAAATTTAAATTAAAAGTCGGCTGACTTAATCGTCCTCAGGGTCACAGTACACAAACTAAAGGTAATATCATTAGAGTTTTTATTTTTGTTTCTTCTGCGCATATGTATATCAACATTTGTGTCAAATGTCAGTATTTGTTGTTGTTTTTACGTGTATTTAAGACATCACCCTCCCATCCATTTTTATTTCTGACAATTTTAATTTGTTGTTGTTTTTACGTTTGTTTTCTTCCTCACGCTCACAGCCATTTTTTATTTTCGGCTGACAACCTGCGCAGTATAATACCTTAGATTTGTGTACTGTGCTCAGGGTGTTCATTCCCGGTTGTCAATGGTGTTTTTGGTGTAGGTTGGGGGAAGTGTTGGCGTTAAGCCACGGTAGAAGGCTGAGCCAATGTCAGCGTAGAACGAGACTGCTTCCTCGTTGTCCATGATTATGTTGTCATCAAGATTTTCAATTACACTGAGGAACCTTGGCTCCGGATGTCGTTGTTCAGTGGTCATCCTTCTCATTAGCTGATTCGGGTGGTCGATGATGTTCCGTACTATAGTCTCTTCGCTGAAAGGACTTAGTATTTGTCCAGCGGGATTATGTTGGCTTCGGAATAGAGATGTTCGTTCCTGTAGTGTTTTCGCCGCTGCCGGTCAAAGTACAGTCCGGTGCAAATTCTGAGAATCTTCCTTTCGAATACTTGAAGCTCCTTCATGGCTATCTTTGAGATTGAAAACCAGACTGGGAAGGAGTAGCTGATGACAGGTCGTAAGAGCTGCTTGTAGATCAGTAACTTCGGTGGTTGGCTCAGTCCTTTTCTTTTCTACATCAATGGATGTAGACGGTGAAAGGCCCAGCTGGCTTTTTTGAGTACATTTCTTGAGTGTGGGTTGAACCTTAGCAACTCATTGAACTGGACTCCCAGGTACTTCACATTCTTTTTGGCGGCTATGGTGGATCCGTCAAGGAGTCTCAAGACCAGATTTCTGCAGTTGGCTGCAGTGCGAATACCTATACTTATCTAGATATGGACCAGAGCTAGTTCGTTTCGTGACAAACATTCTTAAATACATACTAGCAGGACCTAACTCTCCTCCTTTGAATATTTGAACTTATTTTTGTGTACATAGGTACCTTCACCTTGTAGCAATTTGTATATAATTTTTTTTCTCCAAACCAATACTAGCCTCATAGACTCTTAAGTAAGATAAAATGGAATAGCAATGATAATGATGCTGGATGTCCTCTAAGGAATCATCATCATCATCTCTCCACTACCACTGATGCAGACACAGATCGGATAAAAGTTATGTACATATACGAATAGTTTTTTTTTTTCTTCTTCTTCTTTTTCTGTCCCACTAGATTCAAACTTATTATCTATAAAGGGTTTTGAAATAACTGAAAACTTTTTAACTTTTTCAGTTGCGAGTTCTAACTTTTGTGCGGCTGAATATGTTTTCATTCCAAGTTGAAGAAAAGTTCATGTTTAATGAATGTAACCGTCATAGCCATCGTTATCCGTCGTTATACAAACAAACATTGAAAAAGTTTAAAGTTAAATAAAATGTTTGGTCTTTGTTTAAGTTTATTTTTAGTTGACGTTGGCAGTTTGAAGTTATAGTCGTGTCTTCTTGTCAGCCTCCGGAATGTTTTTGTATTGAGTTATGAAAATTTATATGGTTTTATCACTACACAGTAGCAGTTTGTTTTTTGGGTATCGGAGTTTAAAAAAATCTTTAAAGACCTATGCATAGTATGAAAAAGCTAAAAGCTAAAACTTAAAATTTTATCCCTCAAAAATGTTTCTACATTATGTTAACAAAAATAAAGTTATATCATAGGTATAGGAGTTTTATATAGTGTGTTCCAACGAGAGGTTTCATTTGAATTCTTTCAAAAACGTGTTTTTTTTTTAAAGTGTTTGATATTTTTAAATATAGTGGTGTTTGGTACAAATATGATAACTCCATAAAATAATTTGCATCTTAACTTCCATTACACTTCAAGCTAAAGCTTGAATAGGTTGAACGATTTTCTTAAAATTAATGAACATATTTTTTAGAAAAATATATTTCAAATTTTATGAACCCGTTTAGGCTCTAGCTTGATGTTAAATGGAGTTATAATGCTTCTACCAATTGTTTATCAACTCCTTCCGTTCATCTGGTTGCAGGGCAATTTATTTTTCCCCTTTTATACACCTACCAATAATCTTAGGTTTTTCCATCGCCTTCCACAATACAGGGTGTTTTGCAAAAGGTGTAGCAAAACGCTACAAAAAAAAGCAGATAAGAAAAATATCAATCTAATATCAAAAATTACTTAAACGCAAAAAAAAAACAAATTGAAAAACAACGGCAATACGAATTTATTCATTCGTAGCCGTTTGAAGCGGCTAACTCCAAATTGCTTAAAAATACAAAATTCTATCAAATCTTTTCAATTTCACTGAATTTACAAATAACGAGCATAGAAAAATATTAAATTTAATTAAAAGTGAAAGTTTTCCATACAAATTGTGACAGAATTACGAAGTTTAAAAGTTTACAACGTTTACGACGACTTTACACTGTTGTATGAATAATACACATATTAAGGGTATTCATACAACAGCGTAAAGTCGTCGTAAACGTTGTAAACTTTTAAACTTAGTAATTCTGTCACAATGTGTATGGAAAATTTGACAGATTTACGAAGTTTACAACTTTACGATGTTTACGATGAATTTACGCTGTTGCATGAATACCCTTATTATTTTATAATAAATAAAAGTAAACTTATGTAAAGGGTCCGCCAAATAACTTTTTTTTTTTGAAAATGCTACTACTACATGGAGTGTAGCTTCGGCTGTGTGGCACGTAGCGCGCACCGTCCTGTAGAAATCAAATGTTGCCAATATCTTCCTCTTCAATTTTTGTGAACAAAAATTCGTTCAACATGGCCCGATAACGATCGCCATTGACTGTAACGGCCACTCGAAGAAAAATGGCCCAATTATGCCTCTGGACCAAAATCCGCACCAAACAGTGACTCGTTTTGGGTGTATCGGCTTTTCAATGGCGTGCGGGTTTTCTGTGCCCCAAATGCGACAATTTTGCTTGTTTACAAACCCGCCAAGATCAAAATGAGCTTCATCTGAAAAGATGATTTTTTTGGCAAAATCGGCATCTTCTCTAAGTCGATCGCAGGCCCACTTAGCGAAGCAGCCATTTGAATGAAATTATTTTCCATTATTAACCGGAAAGATTGTACTTTCAAATAAAAAAATACGTTATTCAAGTTTTCGCCAGTAAAAAAAAGAGCATAATGTTCTTTTTTATAAAATATATATATTTTATTTCCTGAACAAAAGGAGACAAAAAACAAAACATAAACAAATAAGAATTCACAAATGTATGAAAAAACATTTTGAGAAGGCAACTTAGTCTAAAAGAACTAAAAGTTTACATTTATACAAGAAAATACAGATTTGCTTCACTTACCCAGCTGAAATTTAGAAAGTTAAAGGCAAAAGCCATCATCGCATCTGTCCTTAATGTTTCCGGAGCGTTAATTGGTGGTGACAGCTTTTTTTACCGGTCAAAGGTACCCCATCTGTTTTGCTCACACCTGTCCCAACATGCCGAGTGACATAACATTTCGTGTAGATAAGTTTTTTCATAAACATATATCAAATATTTAACCTTTAAGAGGATTCAAATAAACCTATATCTTTAAAATGCATTTTTCACAAATAGAAATGCACACCACCAAATTTGTATAGGTACTCTTACAAAAAAAAACTTAAAAAGTTATAATTGAAGCATAAGAACCTTCACAACGGGCTATTTTTTTTCAGCTAATTAGAGGATCACTGAAAGCTTTTGGCGATAATAGAAGACAGAGTTGCCAGTTTTAAAGTTTTGTTAACACTCTGGTCTGAAATATTAAATTAGTACGATTTTTTTCAAATTAAAAGTTTTTGCGACCTTTAGTCCAAATGCGTTTCGCCCATAAACAAAAATAATTTTCTTTTATTTGCGTTTTTCTTCATTCTCGTACGATTTTTTTAGCGATGTTCAAATGTACCCCACGTTCAAAGGTGCCCCGTCCCCCCCTACTAATTACCCAACAAATAATTTCTTGATAAAAAAGTTTTCATAATTTTTTTAAACTAAAAACCCCACAACCGTCTTATATTCAGCATTCGACTGAAGGCTTATAACAACATTTAATAGTTATATATTTACTCTTTTATAACGTCAAATAAAAAATAAGTTGATAAACAAAATATTTCAATTTTTTTAATTATTTTGAATTTACAACCGAGTGTTTCAAAAACTATTAACTTAAATTGGCTTTAAAATAAAAGAATTTGTTTTAAGCTTTTTAATAAAGCTAAAGCACAATATTGTTAGTATCTCCGTTGTTTTGAAATTGCTATTTATCTACTTTGAGTCAATGTTTTAGGAACTTATCCTTCCCGCATAAAAAGGAGGGAGAAATATACACTCTCACTCTTATATATTTTTTTTTTAGGATTATGTCCTAAAATTATTTCATGGGATATTGGTCAATAACTTGAAAACATCCTGTGTACTTTCTTACCTTTGAAGGAACAGTGTTTCTCATATGAAAATAAACACTTTATTCAAATACATAAATTAAAAAAGGACATTTTAAACCCAACCACCCCTCTTGCTCTCATGACCTCATTAGAATGACCATAAATTAATATATACATACCTACTTTTTCCGTAATTTCTGGGTAAATTGATCAAAAACCATTAATTAGGTAAGACAATAACATTGTTTTCAAGCTTTTGAGAGTTCTACCCCTCCGCGTATCTTTATTAAACTTGCTCCTACTGAAAATATTATTTGAACTTTTTTGTAGAAAAATTTGTCAGTTAATGCGCTTAATTTTCAAAATATTCACGAAAAATTACAATAAGGGAACTTTAACCCACCTCCTTCGCTGACTAAGCTATTATGGACGTGTATTTATAAACTTTGACTAACAGTCATCCAACTCCAAAAAGTTATTTAAAAATTTGGTTAATCGTTGTCCTAAAGTGGTCTCACATGGTGAACAGCATCGGTTATCTAATATTAGTCTTAATTGACATTTTGTTTAAATTAATAAAGCATATTTCCAACTTTAAAAAAACTGTCAATAACTATTCAACGAACCGTCTAAAAAAATCTAATAAATGTGGCTGTTTTTCATCGACACATTTTGTGTCATTTAGTTTTAGTATATCATCGTATATAAACGGTTCCGCGTATGAAAAACTTAAATGGTATGTATTTTGAAGAAGGTTTTTGAAATAAATAGAAGGTGATCTACAGATACACCTGTGACCATATTACGTAAAAACAATAAAGATCCAACGATATCGTTTTGGCAAAAGCTGTTTCCACTTTTTGTAAATATACATATACAAATGTGATAGAGATAACAATCGTCAAAGCGATATCGTTCAATCGTCAAAACGATATCGTTAAATAGTTTTCGTTATACGCAATAAACCCCCACCAGTGGCGTAGCAAGCACTTTGGGGGCCCCGTATCAAATATTTTTAAGGGGCCCCCTTTCTTAGGTATAAACTTTTTTACTTGCATCAGCATATTAGGTATGTTCAATTTGATATTTGATTTTGTACAGTAAAAGGGACAAAAAATATTTTTATAAATATGTGTCTGGAAAGCCGTTAATTTGTTCAAAAGATTTAAATCTAAGCTCATGATATTATATTAAAGAAAGAATGTGTTGAAAAGATATCAGTAATAATTTTGTAACGTTTGTGCACATTTTTTCCAAAATCGGTTGTAATAATCCTCTTTGTGTAAGATTCTATGAGCCAGCTAGATTTTTGAAAAAAATAAGAGTTTTCTAGATACATAAATGTATTTCCAAAAATATTTGTTTGTCACTTTACGGTCAAAATCAAAAGTCAAATTTTGAAATGCTATAACTTTAAGGTTTCATTAATAGCTCATTATTTAGATATTGAGACCGCCTGAAAGTTTCTGGTTCCTCAATTATTCGTTGTTAAGTGAAATTCGAATGAGTTATAAGAAAAAAAAATTCACAGCTCATAACCGTTTTTGAAAAAATGGCCTTCTCCTTACCTCTTCCACCCAAAAGTTTTATTTTATAATAAGGAGCTCGAGTACAAATAAAACAAAAAATGTTGTCCGTCCATCGATAAGGTAAAGTAAAACGGAGTTCTCCAACGAAATTCAGTTTTATAAGAATTATTTCCTGATTTTACCATTTTTTCGTCTGCTTCTCCTGGGCTACTGGTACGTGGCCTGATAAGAAAAAAGTGGTTGCACGTTGCAGTTGCGATTCCATTAGTTGGTAGGACTTAGATAGAGATAACTACACAGGAAGGAAAAGTATTGGAAAGAAACATGTAAACAAAATTGGTAATAGGTAAATTTTGAATAATATGTAAATTAGGTTTGTTCGTTGAGCCCTGAAGTCACCCCAAGGCTTTTCTTAAACCCTGAATTCTGTGTTTTTTTTTACACCTAGGGTCTCCCTGAGCTCGCCCTGAAATAGATCTAAGTTTCTTGCTGGTGGGAGTTGAGGTAAAAAATAAATTGTTAAAGTGGCAGGAGCCCCAAGAATTTTTTTTTGTGGACTCACGTGCTGCAGGAAATTCTCATTTTTTTAAGGAGATGCAAGGAATTTACTTTGACAATAACTTAATAGAAATAGAAAATGAAAGCTGTGGTTTGTTTCTATTCATTTTTTAAGAAAATGTTGATTCTTGCTTATTTCACAATTGAGGAGCCTTTGGTGTTTTTTGAAAATTGAAAAACACAGTTTTTTTTTTGCAATTCTTGTGGCTGTCAAGAAAACCTTGGTCGACTCTATGTAAACTTCAACGAGCGAATCTTTTAAAATTGTGTATCGAATGCATCTCAATGAAAAATTTCTTACACACGTCAAGTACTCTGAATCTCGGGGCCCCTATATCTCGGGGGCCCCGTATCATTGATACGGCTGATACCGCGGTAGCTACCCTACTGACCCCCACACTCTTCGAAATATATCCTTGTTAGAAGCGTTATGCTTTTCATACTGTTTACTTTAAGAAGAAATGATTCACTACAAATATTTATTTATGGGGAATAGCGTTTGACTTAGCACTCAAGAATTTTAAGCTTTAGAACATGTTTTCGGAAAAACTTGTTTGTGAATGTCATTTTTCACTGTATTCAACAAAGAAAAAGTTTTGTTCACAAAATGCAAAATAAATAAACGGAAACGTTAATGGCATTAGTTGGTATAGTTCTTTAATTGTTTGTAACAAACGATATAGATCTGGCCATAATTGGCAATGCATGTGAGGTTGAATAACAATCAGAATCAGAATTTATAAAATCACGTGCTTTGAACCTTATTATCTTTCAGTTCACACTGTCTTATATCAGTAAATTTTATAACACAAGGCTGTATTTTTTAAATTTTTGACTTAATGTCTTATGTTATAGGCACCAGATTGACTCTGAAATTTTGTAACTTAAAATAAAAATATAACCATAAACCATAATTGGAAAGCAAACAAATTAAGTACAGGTACAAGTGTCGTGCTTCGAAATAAGGTAAACAAAATTATTTTGAGGAATATGTACATAGGTACATATGTATTGTTTGTAATAAACACAAATAGTGTTTAACAGTTTGAAGATTAAAGGCGTTATTACACTATCATATATATATGGCTTAAGCTGCCATATAAATAAGGTGGCCAACCGTCCCCCATTGAGGGGGACAGTCCCCCAATGGCAGTTGTAATCCCCCATTGCAAAAATGAATAATATAGTCCCGCAAAACCACTTGAGCGTCCCCCATGTCCCCCATTCCTTTATTTACTAATTCATTCGGCTTTCCAAGTCTTACCAATGTACTACTAGTCTAGTCAAAATATACATTTGACCTAGCCAAAATTCCGATAACGCTGAAAATTGGTATAGACCTTCCTTTAGACATAAAAAATCAGCTGTGAAAAGTCTTTGTCTATCCCACTCGAGCATAAAAAGTAATTGAAGGTCAAGTGTCCAAAAAAATGGTTTTTTCACCTATAACTTTCAAACGATAAGTGCTTTTGAAAAGTAGCTAGTATGACTAAATTTTGTAGATCAGGCAATTTTCTACAAAAAATATTAACACACATTTTTTCGTAGGACAGATGGTTTAGGAAATAGAGCAGTTTTAAAAATGGTAAAGTGACGAAAATATCGGTTTTTCGGGTAGAACTCCTTAACGGTAAATAATTTCGAAAAGTGTTTGAATGATGTTTGTTTTAAGTAGTATATAAATAGTTGACCAGGATTTGAAAATAACCGCCTCAGGTACTCCACCTCAAAGGTGGTGTGGAAAAGAGTGCATATCATGAAGAAAATGATTATTTTTCAGTTTTTTAATTAGGAGCATATATTGATTTAAGACAACTTTGTCATTTTCGAGTTAAAGGGAAGAAATCAATGCTATTAACTTTTTATAAAAACTTAGAATAATTATATCGTATAAATTGTAAGCTTAGAAAACAAAAAATAAAAATTGTCTTGTAGAGTATCACATTATCTACAAACTTAGCTTAAATTACTTTTCGATAACATTCACCTATTAGGAGTTGTAGATGAAAATCCTATATTTTCGACATTTGGCCCTTTTTAAATCGCAATATTTTTGACCAATCACTCGCATATGAGACAAAATTTTACTTTTTATTAGGTCGTACATTTCAATCTTTACAAACTCTACTCAAAAATGTTTTGAATGACTTAGCCATTTAAAAATATAAAATTAAAAAACCATTATTTTTTAATTTTGATCAAATTCTTAAAATAACTATCTTTTGATTGATACATTTTTGAAAAAAAAAATAATAACTTGTAGAGCAAAACATTTGATACAAACTCTGCATAAAGTACTTTATGATAACGTTTACCGTTTAAGAGTTAGGGGGAAGGCGGGAGACTTGAGCCACTTTTTGTAAAATTGTTGATAAAAACTTGTCTATTTATCTCAGCCGCATGAAAGATACATCTCTATAAAGCTACACTTATCTATTTTGAAACTAGTTAAATTGGCTTCAAATATATGCAATCGGTTTCAACCCAGAGCAAATTGTTTGAAGAAAGATTTTCGGCTCAAGTCTCCCGCCCCTACGGGAGACTTGAACACCCCCTGGGGGAGACTTGAACATACCCAAATTGAACAAGTTAACAATACAAAAAATGAGATCACCGTCTATGATTTTCATAAAACTCAACTGTTACTATATTTAACGTATTATTTGCTAAGAAAAATGTTTTAAAAATTTATACACGAAAATATTGATACAAAATTAAAAACAAACTTAAAAACCGTAACAAATGAAAATAAATGCAAAACTTAAATAAACCCCTCCTTGGGAAATACAGTAAGAAGATTGTAAGATTTTTTAAACATAATTTGAGCATTGCTATCCTTGTATTTCCCCCTCTGCGGCAGTTTTTTGACTTTTTTTTGGTTTTGCTCCTCATTTTCGTATGATCAAGTCTCCCTACAATAAGTGGTTCAAGTCTCCCGTCCACGCTTATTGAGACAAAAGAGATTATAAATTCTGTTACGTAAGCTGTTGCAATATTTTGCACGGGTATTTACAAAAACAATTATTCAAGGAATAAGATCATACTAAATTATTTAAATAATTACGAGACAAACAAGTTATGAAATTAAAAGAAAAAAAAAATTGTTTAACTTTTCATAGCGAAAAATGCATTTACTCGTCCAGGAACCAAAATAATATGTTGATCCTGAAACCTTTTCATTAGCAAATAGAAGGTCATTTTCTGCTTCGGATGTATAAACTCTTCTAGAATTTAAGGGTAGTCTGAGTGAAATATTGCGAGTGGCTCATGTCTCCCGTATGGTCAAGTCTCCCGTTTTCCCCCTATACGTGAAAATTCTATATTTTCGACATTTGGCCATTTTGAAATCGCTATATCTTGTAACCGACCACTCGTAAGTGTAACAATTTTTTAAGCAGAATATTTTAACGTCTACAAATTGAGCATACATTAATTTTGAACAACTTCGACATTTACGAGTAATAATCACAAAACCGTAATTTTGGGCTTTTGACCAAATTCTTAAAATAATTATATCTTTTTAACGATACATTTTTTAATGTCTATTTTATAATTTTTTATATATTATATAAAATGGTCTACAAACGTTATTTGAAACACTTTCCGAAATTATTTACCGTTAAGGAGTTCTACCCGAAAAACCGATATTTTCGTCACTTTACCATTTTTAAAACAGCTCTATTTCCTTAACCATCTGTCTCACGAAAAAATATGTGTTCATATTTTTTGTAGAAAATTGCCTGATCTACAAAATTTAATCATTCTACTTTTCAATAGCACTTACCGTTTGGGAGTTATAGGTGAAAAACCATTTTTTTTTGACACTTGACCTTCAATAACTTTTTATGCGCGTGTGGGATTGACAAGGACTTTTCGCAGATGATTTATTATGTTTAAAGGAAGGTCTATACCAATTTTCAGCCTTATCGGAATTTTGGATAGGTTTGCACATTTGTATGTCTATTTTGATTGGACTATACATAAGACAAACAAACGACGAGGTACGCCGCGCGCCGTACGTCCATAAACGTTTCAACTACACTACCACTATTCCTTTTCTAAAATTTAATATGGGCAATCGTGCAAATTTGTATGATATTCTTAAATCCAGATTAAGTTAAAAAATTTCACTCATATATAAAATATGATTTTAAAAATAAATAATGACAGAAAGTTACGTTTCTTTGTTTTATTATTTAAGTGAATTTCTTGACACTCACAATCTCAAACAATATCCCCATCCCTGTCCACAAGAATGTCCCCCATTGGGTTTTTAAAAAGTTGGCCACCTTACATATAAAGTATGGCAAAGGTTTTCAATGTATGACAAGTTGTATTACACTATGCCATACATATATGACCAATTTATATGACAAATGGCTTCGTCAAATAATTTTTGTTCATATATATGACAAAGCTAAATATGGCTATCACACTAGCTTTGAAATATCAAATATATGAAAAACAAATTATTTGACAATAATGGAAATTAATTTGTCAAAATAAATAATTAGCCAGTTTATATTTCTTGAGCGCTCAGTAATTTTTCTCCGCTTTATGACAGAGCAGGAGGATAAAATATAAACACAATAGAGCTTTTTAGCAAAAATTTCTAAATGTCAAACTCAGGACCTCGGCACAAATGACATTTAGGTACCACCCATTTTCTTTTTTTATTTCGGAGGCCAATACACTCCAATTCAACAGAATGAGCACATGGATTTTCGTAGTTGGTTTATTAATTTTTTTTTTCAAACATTGTGCATTGTCCGAGAATAAATATAAACAATAAAAACTATTTCAAAAAAAAAATTTTTACTTCCATCCATTAACTTTTATTGCCAGTTTCAATATTTGAGCTTATTCAGTTGACACAAAAAGACTGCATTTTCCTTATGGAAAGACTTTGATGAGAGTCGGAGGAAAAGTAGCCGTACTTTTTGAATTAATCTTTCTGTTTTCTTTTCCCAACATCATAAACAAACAATAAGGATAATCAAATGATTCATTAATGCACAATGTTAAGAAAAAATGGAAAAAGTACCTTTGAAAATGTGTGTCCTTATTCATTTGAAGTGGAGTGTAAATGTTTGGATTTTTTTTTATTGGTAATTGCGTCTGTCAAAGGTGCCGAGTTCTTAGCTGTCACTTTGACTTTGACAATTTGGTAGAGATCTCTATTCTTCACATAGAAGTCAAAACAACTCTCTTTTCCTTTTCTTCCTATGTAATTTACTGCGACAAAAAATATCTGAGCAAGCGAATCCAAAAAATTTCAGTCTCAGTTTTTAAGGGGAAAAGTGAGAAATTTTTGTGAGGAATCGTGTTTATATTTCAGAGTCCTCTGAGCCCTCTGAGATCTCAGAAATATAAACTGACCAAATAATTTAAATTGGTTTTGATAAATCCTTGCTGCTTGCTCTATAACTGTCACTTTTTCTCTGAACTGGAATCGAAAGATGCAAAAATAAATTCCGCCAATAACATAAACATTTTTTTTCTTGTGGTATGAAAATTATTATTATAGTCTGGGAGCCGACCGTAAGATTACCTACATTATGTATGTATGTATACATATCTCATCGCGGCCACGCAAAAATTGGATGCCAACCGAGACCTTAAGTCCAAACATTTACAAAGCTACTGGTGGGACAAGCTTTATTCCGTCGCAATGGTTAGAAAATGCACTTTTCAGGATGCATTTTCCGCTAAATGTATCTACATATAATACAAGCAGCTTATATAAATGGGGTATAAAATAAAAGCTAAGACTGTCTTCTACACGATACCAATGGTCGGACAGACTTTTTTGGCTACTGCGACGAGTCCGACCATTTAAAAAAATGGTATTTTTTTAACACTGCCTTAACCACTTTCTTTTCATTTTCATCCAAGGATGCACAAAATGTAAATTTTAGAAAAGTGGTCGGACTCGTGGCAACAGCCAAAAAAAGTCCGTGTAGAGGACTATCTTAGCTTTCATTTAATACCCCATTTATATAATTTGCTTATTATAGGCACGGTTGCCGCTTGCAAAAAAAAATTCCTACCAAATTTCCCAAAAAAACCTACCAAAACGAATAAGAACCTACCAAATAAGAAAACTCTATTTCTGTTCTGCAAATTTTCTTTGGTAAAAACCTCAAACAGATCAGTGGTACGAGGTTTATTCACAATCGTGAAATCCATTTTCCAGGAAATTTGAAAAAAAAACCGAAATTGTTGTATGATGAGCTAAAATGAAAATTCGAGTTCCAACCCACCCCAAAGATGTGCGGTAAATTTAAAGAGAATAAAGGTTTTTGCTAAGGAGGTTCACTTGGGCGCATAGATGCTAGTTATATTTCAGAATTATTTAATTAGGTAGTTTCATGCTAACATTTAATGATTTCTCCTTCCTTGGAACTTTCTATGCATACAATTTTTACATAATCTTCAAATGTTTTCACTTGAGGTGTGTGTGTGACATAATATAATTTTCAACATAATTTTGTATGAATTTGGTTAAAATCATTTCATTTTGAAAAAAGAATTTTAAAAATTATAGGTATCATTTGGAAATGATATTAGGATTTTTCAACGAAATTAGATCACATTTGTTCTTAAAAACATAGGCAAATGAACGCCAATTGATTCAAGCTTCTGTTTACTTGAGTTTATTTGACATTTTTTTAATTGATCGGAAATGATCTCAATTTTTATGTTTGTACAATGTTTTATATTATGCTCAAGAGTTGTATGAAAAAACCTACCAAATCGGATTTTAGCCTACCAACCTACCAAAGCTGAAAAATCCTACCAAGTTTGGTAGGATCCTACCAAAACGGCAACCGTGATTATAGGTACATTCAGCGGAAAATGCAACCAGAAAAGTGCATTTTCTAACCATTGCGGCCAGAGATTTTTAAAAAGGCGGTGCTTAAAAGCAGAGCAGAGCATACTTAAAGTGATGGGCCTAAATGACAAATCCAAAAAGCATTTAACACCCGCGCTTCTTATTGCTTTTCTTTCGTGTGGGTCTTATTGCCATTTTAGACTGAAAAATAAGCCCGTGGGTGTTTTTTCCTTTTATTTTGGAAAATAACGCCCACGGGCCTTATTACCGCGGGTGTTATTGCACTGCACCGGTTCAAATACTGCATCTTTCCCCTTGTATTAAAAAATAAATGAAGACTTCTGATTTCACTTGATCCATATTCCAAAAATAAATGATAAAATTGCTTGACATACATACATGAACATATAAAATTAAACGATTTTTATGTGACTATATGGCTCAAAACTTCCAAATATATATGTCAACGCCTTTGATTCGATATTACACTTTGTCAAATATATGGCTCAAAATCATGGTCATATATATGGCACCATATAGATTTTGTCATATAAATATGTCTATCACATTTATATGACCCTTTTGAGACATATTTATATGGCAAATTTGCCATATTTACATATATGCTAGTGTAATATCGCCTTAAGTAGCCTGGGCCAAACTGTATTATTATATTCAGCCTTATTATAGGTCTGTTTCTTTACTCGCCCGCGGGATCCCAAAGTATCCCAAATCTACCCAAAACGTGTTTCTTTACTATTTTCTGGCACGAAAATGCCAGAGCTTTTGACTTTTTTTCATTTCCCCTCCAGCAAGAATCTACCCGAACATTTTAGTTACTGCACTTTCTTGCTTGTCAAATAAGAAATCAGCTGATCAAAAAATTTCAAATTTAATTTTTCAATAAGCTTACATAAAATGGTTTGATTTAATTAAATTAAATGAAAATGATACAATAGAGGCAAATATAAAGTAAAATGTTTCTCTTTGTTCTTTTAATAGAGCCCAACATGATCAATGCATGTAAAAATAATTGAAAGTGTATAATTTTGTATGCGGTCGAGCCAACCAGCAATGAAGTTAAATAGGTAATTTAAACCGCAACAAACCAGGAACATCCCAAATGCGTTTCCTTACTTTTTGTTTCTGGTTAAACATTACAACAACAACACCAGAAAGCTCAATCCCAAACTTTTTCCCGAACTTTTTCCCAAACTTTATCCCAAAAGTAAAGAAACAGACCTTATGAGTTTCGCCCGGAAAATATTTCACCCGAAAAATGTTTGTTCCCCCGGAATTTTTAAAGCTATTATGAGTTTCGCCTGAACTTCTCTTGGCTTAAAATAAAAAAAAACTTGCGCAAAGCGCACCAGTACCACCTGTTTATCTTTTGTTCACCTCCAAAAGATAAGTGATAGTTTAAAATCTTGATTACGCTACATTTTGCGCGAAATTAGTACTCACAAAAAAGGGGAATTCTTATTTTTCGGGTGAAACTCAAAAAAGGCGAAAAGTGAAATGTCAATTTTTCCGGGTGGAATGTTGTTCACGTGAAACTCATAATAACCCTGATTATATCTTAATATCATAGTTTAAATTTTAACTTTAAGTTTTTAAACTGTTTGTGTCAATCTGGTATACTCCTACCTACGCCAAAATTTCAAAAATACGTGCAAGTAGATATTAGACCGCTTGGAGGTAATCAAGGTAGATCAATCGCTTGGAGGTAAAACTAATAAAATGAGCTGTGGTAGTGAACATTGTTTGCAACAAGAACTTTCTAGTTGCAGTTCGAAGTATTGGTTTTAG
The DNA here is from genome assembly GCA_963921185.1 of Dasysyrphus tricinctus. Taxonomy (NCBI): domain Eukaryota; kingdom Metazoa; phylum Arthropoda; class Insecta; order Diptera; family Syrphidae; genus Dasysyrphus; species Dasysyrphus tricinctus. The sequence goes on along the minus strand of OY992532.1, from coordinate 25,102,071 downwards.
CAAGAAGAGCATTGAAAGCAGCCATTGAAAAATTAAAACATTCACTACAAACAGCTTAAATGCTTGGTGCTTTTTATCTCTTATGGTAAACAGTTTCTTTCTTATGGAAAGGATTTCTTTTATCAGTGCAGAACCTATAATAATCAGCGTTATTATAAGTTTCGCCCGCAAAAATTTGTGTGCCTCCGCAATTTTTAAAGCTATTTTGACTTTCACCCGAGTTTCTCTTGGCTTAAAATAAATCAAAAACTTGCTCAAATGGCAAGTGATAGTTTAAGATCTTAATTACGATACATTTCGCTCGAAATGAGTACCTCACCAAAGAGGAATTCGCATTTTGCGGTCGAAACTCACAATAGGCGGGAAGTGAAATGACAATTTTTCCGGGTGGAATGTTGTCGTGAAACTCACAATAAGGCTGAATGTGATTTATTTCTTTTGTTGTCTTCCATGATTCCTTTGAATTTTAAGTGCGTTTTAATGATGAAGCCCTTATTTCAAAGCTTATTTTTCTTTTTGAGAAAAAGATTTGTGTACCTAATATTTGATTGGATATACCATTTAACAAGTTCATAACTAGGAATTACGATGCATTGCGATTAGTAGGGGGAAGGACTTTTGTTTAGAATTCATGCACTCATTATCGAACCAGATTAGTTTGAATTTTCAATTGCATTTGACTTCTTGCTGTTTGAAGAATAAATTCTTCAAGCATTCTAAAATTTGTTCTGAGAAACCGACAGTGTCAACCAAATTTTCTTGGCATTTTTTGAAATTTCCTTTGAAAGTCTATTATTGTTTGAACGCACCTTAACTTAGATGTGAAAGAAAATGTCAACAAAATCTCTTCAAATACTCGGGAGATTTTTTCCTCCTGTCCTTTTCACCTTGGAGCTGAAAGTTGCTAGCAATTCAGTTTCCTCGTGTGAAAGGGGTATTACAATGGAAATCAAGCCATCTAAAAAAAGTGTAAACTGAAATTTTAAAGTATGTAAAATGACTGGATTGATTCATCGCTTTATACATAAAGCCAACCATATTCAAAACGCTTAGAAAATAAAGGTGAAGCCACCATTGAATGCAACACGGTTCTGTACAAAAATTGTCAATGGCGCATGACAATTTGGTCTCCCGTTGCATTAACTCTTATCATTCCGAATATTACAACTGATTTGCTTTTGGAAAACGCATCCTATCACTGAAATTAATAGTTCTGCTTTTAGAAATTGTATAGATTTTGTTCTCAAATATTAATTATTTTCCTTAGATAAAAACAACAAATGTATTATATTCTTACAGCAAAATATTTAATAACAAAATAATACATTCTCCATTTCAGATTTAAAATAAACAATTACACAAGTGTTTACATGCTGGGATGTTTTTTTAATTTTTTAATGTAATTAATATTATTTTTTAAAGAATATTTTTATAATATATTTCCCATAGTGAATATCTTTAAATGTAAATATAAATATGTAGCTTAAAAGATCTTTATTTTTGTTGTTATAGTTAAAATACTCATTATTTTTTTAAGCTTACGCTTCTGCTGCCAGTTTTTTTTTTACATTTCATGGCTTATAGATTCAAAAATACTAAAAGGATATTTTGTTAAACTATTTTCTTTATTTTAAATTTGATAGTTGTATTTAATATTTATTTTCTTTTTATGCACAGTTAAGAGTAAGTAAAATATACTATTTTAATTTTAATAGAAGTAAAATAAGAGGATCTATTGTAGTTTATATTTGTAACGTGTTCGGTATTTTGTTTTCTAAGTTTTGGTGGTCAAGTTGATTTAATGCAATGTAAATGTTTGTGTTTTGTTTATCAATTTTGTTTTTATTTTATTTTTTCATTATTTCCTATTATATCTGCTTTCTTATCAGAGCGCTTAACTTTTTCCTCTCTCACTCACTTCGTGTTCCAGAGCTTTAGGCTTTTCTCTCTTAACGCCATTTTTAAACGATTAAAAATAAAATTAACGTATTTAAAAGCAATATCGATTTGCAAATTGATGGAAAGTGTGTCGCGCTCTAGAATAAAATAAAAGAGAGAAAATGTAGTATCGCGCGAGGCACTTTTAGCGAAAGTGCCTTCCGGTTATCTAAATAGTTTTTTTTTTTATTTATTTTGAAATATCACATTAATGCATTCTCTAGGGTTTAGAGAAATAAATTTGCAATGTAATGCAATTGTATGTATTGTTTCTTATGTACAAAAGAATGGCAATGATGTTCGCTCTCTTAGCTCTTCCAGTCGCTTATATTATTTTATTAATCCATGTGTTCTTTTTGTCGATTATTTAAAGAACATCACATGCTCAGTGGCAGTTTATTGGTTATTAGTAGCTTAAGATAATGTTTTTATTTTAATGATGATAAAAATCCTTCATTCTCACATTTCGTTTGTCGATTTACTTCACCTCCTCTCTAACTCTCTTTTTAATCCTCAATTCCATTCCAGTCTCTATAAATTCTCTTATTTCTCCAAGGATTTTCATAGATCTAAATTACTTTTAATTTATTTTTTAAATACAAAACTCTCATTAAGCGCCATCTGCTAGCTATGTCATAAATTAAAAGCTTTAATCGATGTATAATAAACATTTTTTGAACGCGCTTTATCTAGAGATATTGATAAATTGGATATTTATAAAAGTAAAGGAAGAGGAATAAGCCGTAATAAGACGATGTCGTTAGATTTTTGGTTTATGTGCAAATGCGCGGATAAGGAATCAACTTTCTTTACTTTTTAAATGTGTGTGTGTGTGTTTTTTTGTATGTATATGGTGGTTATGTTGTTGTTGTTGTTGTTCTGTTGGTGGTTTATATCCTCAATATGTCAAACAAGCTGTTTTAGCATTGAAATTTGCTCCATTCGCAAATAAATCGTCATCTCGATTTTGTCATTTTTTGGTCCGAAAGAGAGTTACAAATTTACAATATTTTTAATTTCGATTTTAAAAAAATATATACTTTGTAGATTCGCACAATCAAATCAATCCCAACCATTCTCTTTGATCATATGAGCTAATTCTATAATATATTTGCCTTCTTTGTACTTTTGGCTGGACTCGAATGCGTGTTCGTACTTCCATCCAAGTGGCGTTTTACAGCACTCACAGTAGATATCTGCGACAGCATGTAGCCCAGTGAGAAGGACGCGCTCCTCGGTTAGGCCACAAGCCACATTGACTACGGAATTGAAGAGATATGCTGGACCTTGGCTGCCTTGAAATGATTTCGATATAAGCTCATCGTGACTGGCCAAATGGGCACGGCAGTGAACACAGGAATACGTTCGATTCGTCGACGGGAGGTAGGCTTGAAATGTCTTCACCATGTTTGTAATTGTATATTCGTTTGCGGTGATATTTCACCGATAATGCAGTGTGTGATGATAAGATCTGGAAATAAGGAAATGTTTTTTTTTTATACAATTCTTATCAAAAAAAAATCTCAAAAACAGGTAAACAAACTCAGCAAACAATAATCTTTATAATTATTGTTTACATGATTGAAATTGAAATCAAAATATACATTAAGAGAACCCGAATCAAAATAAAAACGTTTATTCGGGAGTGATCTTTAAGTAGACAGACACGCTTCTCAAGTCACGTACTACACTAGACACATACATACTTCTAGAATCACAATTATTTCTCTTTTGTGATTGACCTAAATTAAATTGTTTGCTTGGGGTTTGACGTGAAATAGATAACTGAAAGATGCACAACGCATTCATTTACACTTTGAACTTTTGTTGTATCACTCGCTATCAATTTTGTGACGTTGAACACAATCTTTGTGTTTGCATCAAAAATATTTATTTATTTTGTATGTATTTTAAATAAGGGCAATTAATTTTTAGGTATAATGATGCATCATAAAATATTGTTTTGGATTTGATTAGAACGATATTATCATTTTGATTTGATACAAATTTAAATTTAGTTACTTCGAAGTCCATTAAGCATTTAACTATTCTTCAAAATGAGCTTTCATTTCAGTTTCAACTACATAAATGTCTGTGAAATAATAAACATATTAGTCAGATTGTCTCAAAGTATTGAGTTTTCAATTAAATTTGAGAAACTATTAGCGACCAGGTTATTCTAGATATTAATTTGAAAAAAACTTCAAGATGTAAAAAGATGTCAAAGTAGCCAAAACTGCAATACCTTCAACGCAACCAGAAGGCATACATTACATCGCTAATTTACATCGTTAATTTAAATCTCCTTTCTTTCTTTCTCTAACAGATCTATTGATTACAATCCTATGATTCAGGAATTTCCATTGGAAGAACCTTAGGTGTATTTTCTTCAATTTTGAGAGGACTAGATTCTTGGTCTCGGTCAAATGAAAAATTAAATATGTAGTATTAATCGGTTATCAACGATTAATTAAACAAATAAAATGCACGACTGGATCGCACGTACTTGCTCTTATGTTCAAGTTGTGTGGGACTTAAGAACTTAAAAAAAAATTTTAGTAATTATAGAAAAAGTATAAAAAGCATATTTAAATCGTTCTTTTAATTGTATAAACAGTCTGATAAATAACTTAGAGCTCAAAAAAAAGTATGCCATTTTATTACTTGAAAAAATATGAATATATGCAAAAAAAAAATTTTAAATCGTTGGAGCCGTTTTCTTAAAAATTAATTTTTTGTATATAAAATTTTTGTAACATTTTTCAAAAAAAAATTTGGTATGCCAATTTTGAATATATATTAATATACATTTAAAACTGAAATTTCAAAATAATTCATCAACCCGTTTTTGAAATATTGAATTTTCAAAAAAAAAATTTGAATCTTTTTTTAAAAATCCAAAATTTATTTTTTCAAAAATTTTGGTATGCAGTATTATTTATATCCTAACAAAGCTTTTGTGTAAAAATTTTTATTGAAATCGGATGAGCGGTTAATGAGAAAACCAAAAATCAAAAAAACCGTTATATGGCAGGTACCGTTAATAAATGTTTTTGGTGATTTTTTTTCTTACTGAAAGATACATCATATCTACAATAATACACTGATTTTTTTTTATCAAAATCGTTGGAGCCGTTTTTGAGATAAATAAGCTTTTCCTTTACGGTTGTATGGCAAGTACCGTTATTTTTTGAGCTAAAAAAAAAATTTCAATTTCCCCTCTGGAGAGTTACAAAAAAACCTTAAGTTCAAAATTTGAAGAAAATCGCTTCAGTAGTTTAGGCTGTAGGTTGAGGTACATACAGACAGACAGACAGACAGACAGACAGACAGACAGAATTGTGCCACCCACTTTTTTCGTGTTCTCTATCATCGTAATGTCATGTTTGATTGTTATCTCGAAATTTTTTTTTTGCACGAATCCAAAACTTGCCTTATAGTTCCTATATCGCAAGTAAAAATTAAAGAGGAACGGCGAATGCGTTTAAACCAATAGATTTAATACTTTTATTTCAACCTTAAACAAAAAAAAAGAAAATTGTTGGGTTTGAAAGTTTTTATTTTCTAACAGGATGTCAACTTTAAGTCCACTCGGCGTTTAGGGCTTCGATCATATCGGGATCTAATGTTTCTTGGGTGATTTCTGATTCCGAAGAAAAAGATTAAGCTGAGGTCGTCTTCACTTCACATTCTTCACTTGCTTTCTTAGCTTCAATGTATCTTAATTGAATTGTTTCGTAGCTTTCCAATGCATTAACTAATGATTTACACGATTGCTTGACCACATTAGCTAAATCTTCAATTTGAATTCTAAGTTCAGACATTTCATTTATCAACTTCGCAACCATTGAATTTTGATTATTTATCATATCAACTAATTTTTTCACATGATTCGTCATATTCATTTCTAATATTTGTCCTTTCCGTCCATGTTTCAAGGCTTCTAGAACTAGTTCAAGTGGTCGAATTCCCAGTTTTGCACTCTCCTTGATCAATAATAGAGATGTCATATCAAATTCTTTCAGGTAAGATGACACATCATTGGAATATACCGTCCATACTCTATTTAGTTCTTCCGAATTTGTATATGGATATAAATCTAGGAGATGTTTAACAACTACGGTTGGTGAGGTTGCAAAATAATCGTCATTAGATAAATATGCCCAATAATTATTCAGAGGTTCTTGTATCTTATCTTCACTATCCAATTTCGCAATCAGGTTTTTTGAAGAGCTACTTGAAGTCATCGTACTCGGATTTGGCTTTTGTTCTTCTGAATCAATATATTTGAAGTTTAGAGTGTGAGTTATCTTTTTATACCAATGCAAGACTACAAGATGACGAGGAGATGGAAGATTAGATTTACTTGTATCGATTTGTTAGCAATAATTTTTTCCAACAGAATTTTTCAAATGTTGCCGATAAAAACTTAATAATAAAATCAGTATACGTATTAGTTAATACTTAATATTATTATCATTCAACAAAAAAATTTTAGGCACTTTTCTTTAAAATAACTGATCACTTCGACTTTCACAAAAAAACTGACCCTTATTCCCATTATCTTCTTTCTTAAATAGTCATTTATAACTAATTAATTATTTCCCTTGCTCTAATTGCGTTATCCTTTTTCTTTCCCTAATTGCTTTATTGCTCGTTATCTTCTTTGCACGAAATCTCTTATCGTAAAGGGTATTTGGATTTTTAGAACTAGCAGCCCGGACCAGTTTAAGCTTTCCATTCAAGTAAAAGGAAAGACAATATAAGACTGTCACAAAATGTAGACACCAAAGTATGAACACTAGTGGTATCGGGTGATTTCTCAGAGTAGGTAGAAAATGCGATTCGAATAATTGGTCGAAAGTTATTATAAAATACGGTAACTGCATTGCACGAACAAGGACCGTGTCCATCCTCACATAAGCATAACATATGAACGGATAAGAAAATCATCTTTGAAAAGGCGATCTGTCGATTTCTCAACAAGAAAGAAGGAGAGAATAATCAACAACAGTCAACTTTTAGAGAAAGGGAAGTCTCTTTCAATGAGTAGAAGTGACAGAAAATTGCCAGATACTCAAATGATCGGCTTTCTCGAGTATAGTCGAGATTTAAGTTTTAACATCTTATTTTGTATACTACATAAATTAAATACATATTACTCACAGTTTTACTTATAACAAAATTATTACCTAATAATCTTTAAACAAAAATCAAATATTTGACATCAATACATAATTGTTTCTCATTAAAAAACAACGTGATTACTTGTATTCTTAGTAATATAGTTAGTTTAGTAAGTAAGAAAACGGCTCTAAGTAAGCGAATAATAAAGTAAATAAGTATAATCCTTATATTATTGAAAACTCCTGAAGTATTGAAAACTTCATTGTTGTCATCGAAAGAAGGTAGTTTTCAATTACCGATGAATCATAATATAATGACAAGTATGAAAACCAACGTTTGGTACCCTTTTAGCAAAGAAATGCAAACATGCGTTTAGTTTTACAATTGGAGGAATTGCAAAGCGTTTCCAGCTGGCCTTGCTAGAGCATCCAGCAAGTACTTAAAAGCAATTTTGTTTACTCTAAAATACTTTTGAAACCTAAATCCAAATGGTTTAATGAAATATGCGTTACATAAAAAACACATTCACCCCAATTACAAAATCTTACGAATGAGCTGCGGAGGGAATCAGACTCAATTTTGACATTTTTACTATGGGCCAAATGTCAAAATTAGGTCTGATTCCCTCCGCAGCTCATTCGTCGGATTCTGTAATCGGGGTGATTATATGCTGTTATGAATATACATACAGCCATTGAGGCAACTTCAGATGTTTATATGCATCCCTTAGGCATCTTTTAATAGGCCTTGGCTGTCGTCACTGGTATTCTTGAAGCTCCTCTTCATGCATATTTCTGAGTGCAATACTACACACTCACTCACTAGAACTAGTTCTCTCACTCTCACTCACTCACCTCCCGAAGAATATTTAGAATTGGACTGAATATAAATAAAATAATAAATTCAACTTCAATTAAGAAATAGGACCAACAATTAGAAGAAACGACGAATGCTAAATTTTAAAAAACTGGGTGGTTGGTATGGTATGTTTGTACTGAGAAGAAAAAACAGCAAGTTTTAGATACACAAACGTTAGGGAGGATTAAGAGTATACCTGCAGCTAACGCTACGTCCGCTTTCTTATGTGAGCAACAAGCACAGAGCATGTGAATGATGAGAAATGTTGCAGAAGGCCCAATGAAGCCTTGACTTGATAATAGCCTGAGCCCATCTTGGTAATGCTAAAATGTATATCAGCACAGACACCCAGAAGGTAGGTAGGTAGGAATGGCGGCCACGAGCATTGCACTCGCTCGGTGACCCAATTAGCACTGGAATGCACCGTTTTGATACCATAACTCGTTTGACCTGTGGATGAAAGTGGAGTAGGGTGAGGGTTTGTAGACATACACCCTCGGAGGATTGTCAGCTGCATCCCGCCCTGAAGGTAGCAGAATGGCAGCGAAGTGCAAACGATGCAACTCGTGATTCTATGGTTATTGAGTACCACGTTACTATGAAAAAACACGAATTCCGATGTCTCAAGGTGTTGGTAGTCCGCACGGGAACATGATACAGAACAACCAATTATCGTCTTAGATCCATTCAGTCGCGTTAAGAAAATAGATAAATTCCTTTATCTTTATTTCTGAAAGTTAGTTAAGATCATCAAGAAAAGCCACTCCAAACGACTTTGCCCTCATTCTGGCCAGAGCAGGACATTTTCAAAGGAAGTGAATGACTGCTTCCTTTTCTTGATGGTCCCCCCAGCTACGATAGTGAGTATTGTAAGGATTACCGAGCCTTGCCGCATTTTCTCCTACTGGCCAGTGTCCAGTACAAGTTGCAACGACCCTGGCTATGTCTTGCCTAAGTCTTATCAGATCAGTTGTTCGGGATTTATTATAGGCGGGCCAGATTGGCCAGATTTGTCTGGTTATTTTCCATTTGGATTTGGACGATTGGATTTACGTAGGAAAATCGAGAATATATCGCCTTCTCTCTTTCCGCAAGTGAGCTATGAAAGGCTGATCTTTACCTGACCAGTTCATCTGCCCGTTCATTTCCCTTAATGCCACTGTGACCTGGAGCGCAGAAAGTATAAATAGTTGTATCAAAATCCCTCGTCACGGCGTCATCAACTCAGTCTTTTCTGGATGGGAATATAACTTAAATTCTTTACTGAGACTCATTGCAGGGGTGCAGTAGTTAGTGGGAGTCGAAAAGATTTCAGTGGGAATCAAATTTGTGATATTGGCTTGACCATAAGGTTTGGCAACCCTACACTTTGGTTCTTTGAGTCTTAATGCACTTCAAGATACTAGATATTTAATGTGTAGATCAAGTGGTAAAAGATGCAGAAAAACGCTTAAGGCATCCGTTGGGTAAAATTGCACAGCCCTTGTGGTACCAACGCTAGCTGTTCTTTGACCCAGAAGGTAATTTTGTCAAAAAAAAACTGATAGAAAAGGCGCCTGCCACTTCACATATCTAAAGCGCAGCAATGCAACTTCCTGTAGCTATGGATACCAACGAAATATGATTCCAACAGTACGGCGAATGCCTCAATGGATATCATGCAGGAGTGATTTGAAGGCATAGTTATGTATCTCGAGTGGCGACGACGTTTTATAAAATGAAGGCTATAGGACCAGATTACTTTTGGATGCCATTCAAAAATTTCGGTAAAAAATATTGCCCCCTGACTTAACATATCAGGTATACCTAGGTATGTACTAACCGAAATAAGATTTTTCTTAGTTTTTAGAGTTTTATAGATTATCAAGAACCTAGCGCAAATACAATTTTGAGACCGAACTTCTAAATTTTAGGACCAGTTGTAAAAACGTAGGTATATTTGATCCCTGTTTCAACAATTTTAACTCGCCGATTTCCACGAAGAGACCAATTTTGTTTATTCAGAATAGGTAAGAACCCAGAAGTTGATGAATAGGGTTGTGGGTGAAGTGAATTAAGATTTCGATTAAATTGTATCCAAGATAAAATTTTGCGTTTCCAAGTATGTACCTACAAATCCATTTCATGGGTGTCCAAATTTAAGGTTTAGATCAAATGTAACCCGATGTTAATGCAATTCACACATGGCATAAAGAATTAAAACTAGAACAAATAGGTAAAATGGTATGCAGGTTGTTGGGTAATTTATGTCAAAACGATTGGATAAATATATTCTTCTTTTGCGTAATTATTTTGAACACTTCTTGGAGATAGGATTTTTGATAGTTTGAGTTCAAAAAGGTTGACTATAGGAAAACGACCTTTATTGATTGAAATGGAAGAATTTGAAAGATGTATAGGTACATATACATATTACAAAAATATGGTTTAAAAACTAAAAATTGTCAAAGTAAAAAAAGGAAATAACTCTGGGGAATATACATACCACATAGATATACCTAGGTAGGATAGTAAATAGTATGGATGTGAATATGTATAGGTATGTAAATGATTTCAACTGAGCACTTAGGTATTATAAAAAAAGTTATCAATTCCAATTCAACCCTTGTATTCTTATACCTACCTACATCTATCGATTGTCTATAGACTTACCTGAAAATAGATACACCACCCGGACAGTGATATTATGAAGAAATAAGCAAATTCAAAAATCCAATAACAACCAGAACAGCAGCTAGATTATCTTCCTTTATTCTTCAATTTATGTTCAGCTTTGCTACTGGTTTTGGTTTTTGGTTCAATTTTTCCTCATGAAAAATGCCTTTCGTCTAGAACTCCAAATTTATAGCTAGTTCATCAACTCAACTGCAAACTCCTTTTGAATTCCCAATTCCTAGAACAAAGAAAATCTCCATTAGAACCGAAACCCACAAAAGAATTAAAAAAAAAAATAACCACATGGAGATTGGAATATGGGAGAAAAAAAATTATTAAAATAATATAGCTACCCCACCACGACGAAGTCACAGTCAGACAACAAAGACAAGACACCGCTCCGCTGAGTATAAGCAGTTTTTTTTTTGTAGGTATCGGCTGGTGTTGCGAGTGGATGGTAAACACTTTCAAAGGTGCATGAACACAAACCTGTTTCGCCAGCACATCACAAGTTTTGTTATATGAAGGAGCTGTTGCTGTTTGTCCAGTTGTTGATGATAGAAACTACTAAGCTAAGCTGACTCGATATTCGTTTGCTGGCTAACCAACAAATTAGCAGCTGTTTTTATTTTCTTTTTGTTGTTTCTCTCAAACCTTTCTTTCTTGGTCTATCAGCCCAGCTTATCATCAGCTGGTGTCGTCTTCCACTGTTGCGTGGTGTGGTGGCTTATGTCCGATACGTAGGTAGGTACTTCTACCCGTTTCGACCTTCACTCTAGGGGGTTCACTGAACCAAGAGATTATAAATATAAAATAATTAAGAACAAAAGAGACAGGGCCTTATGTCGATTGTATCAAACAAAAACTTTTAATCATATTTTTTGTATGTAGGTATTTTTTACACAGCTCACTTCTTTCTTCAACACTTTGTCCTTGACGCTTGAGCTTATGTGCTTGATTGCACGTTGCAGCTTTTTTCATCTCCTAATTAAAAAAAACTACCAAAACGAAAATGGAAAAACTTTTTTATCCATCAACAACAAACTGTATCTGTATCTAGGACAAGGAAACATCAGTTTTTCGTTTGTTTCGAGTTTGAGATTTACAAGACTGAATTATAATCTGATAGGTACCTACCTAATTATTATAAATCATTCGTTTCTGCATCATAGTAATCTAATTTAATTTTTGATATGTACAATACAAATTAAACGATATAAAAAATGGAATTTTTAAACTGCACTTTCTGCTGCACTCTAGCTCTTCTACATACTCTTTTTCAACTGTTTTATATTTTTATACGGTCTAATTACTTTTGTTTGTTTTTCTTTTTCTATCTTTTCTTATTGAATTCTCGTTAGGGTGGCAATTCTTTTTCTTACTACTTTTACAGTTATAAATGCGGGGGAGTTAAATAAGGTCGTTTAACAAAAGAACTGTAAACTGAGTAAAATCAGATCACCGAAATTTTAAAGAACCGTTGTTCATTTTTTTTGTTGGTTTCCAAATGAGTGTTTTTGTTGAACAAAAAATAACACTCAACAAGAGGCGAACAAAGAAAATTAAAATCGTGCACATGAAAAAGAAAGAAAAACAAAACAATAACCAGAAAAATAGAAGAAAACAAGAAAATAGAACGACAAGAAAAACAAAATAGATATACCAAATGGATGAATAAACACGCAAAAGAAATACATACACAGCTACATGAGAACTGACAAGATAAATTTTGCAGTATACATTTTACAAAATGACAAAGTGCGTCTCAAGAAAAAAAAAAAACTCAATGGGGAAACCTAAATTGTGCACTCACTGGGTTTTCCTCAGTTCTTCTTTTTCACATTAAATTACTGCTTGCTTGTATATTTTATCAAGAATTATTACTCATTTACGTTTTATAATTAAATGAAACCAAGATATTTTGTTCATTTCATAGTCACTTTTCCTCTGCTTCTGTTGCACTATTTATTCGAAACGAGTGAATTTTTCAGTTTGACAGTTCTTCTTTGAGAACTTTTCTAGAAAATAACAGTTTTTTAGCTTTTACTAATTTTGTAAGATTATCTTTACAACTTGCTTCGCACAACTCTACAACGCACTTCTTTGTTTTTTGCTACTGTTTTGTTTCTTTCTGGTTCGTTTACTGAATTGATTTTGAGTCCGTTGGGAAAAAATGCAACAAAAATTAATTTTTATCTTTTCTTCACATTTACATAAAAACAACAGAGAAACCAGTTGAGTGAGATTGACAGATGGAAAGTATGGAACTGTGTGGGTTGTGTAGTTGTGTTGTGAGTTTTTCTCGGTGGACTTGCGCAGAATGGATGATAAAAACGAGGATGGAAATGGAGATTCCAAGGGTAGATATTTTGTTTTTGTTTACAAATATTAAAAACAAAAGAAACGATAGCTACATTTCCAAGCTTTTAATCAAGTACATTAACTAAAGTTAAAATTATTTAATTATTTAATGATGATTAACCTGTACAACTTTGAAGATTTCTGCTATGTATTCAAGATTATTTTTGTATTGCTATTGATTTATTTATTTTGAATTAACACATGTTCGTTCCACTTATTGGAAGACAAATCAAAAGCTTTCGTTCCACTTCCAAATGAAAGAATTCAGCCATTAGGGGGGTTTACATAGACCAACATGCTCGACAACATGGCTCGATGGAAAAAATAACTGTACACCCAACTTTGCGTTTACATGGATACTGATGTTGTCGAGCATCATTATTTTTCATTTTTCGGAACAAACGCACGCAGTATGGCTTGCAATTTTTTTTATAAACTTCGCTTTTTACTTCCCAAACCTCTGGTAAAGTCTCTTAAAATCCGAAAAACTGTCTCCAGAACTCATTATTTATTATTGTTGCCATTTTTTCCCGTCACCGTGGCTTAATAATGCAAAAACCAATACCGATGTTGTCGAGCATCTGTTTACACAAGTTGGCTGGTTGGACGAGCCAGCAAGTTTTCAAAAAATTTTGAAATACGTCGAGCATGTTGGCCCAGCAGTTGTTTTCGCGTTTAAATGATCGAGCATGGCTCGACAACTCCCATGCTGTCGAGCATGTTATGGTCCATGTAAACCCCCCTATTCATAGACATACTAGATATGGACTGCTAGTTGTTTGGTTAGGTTGGTTCGAAATTTAATTATAAACGCCACGAGCGCTGTTGGAGTAAAAGCGGGAAATATGGGAAATCTTTTGACACTTCGGTTTGACGCTTGTTTTTTTATTTATTTTTTTCCCAGAAATCGTGCACTAGTTTCCAAACTTTATGATACAGAGCGCAGAAAACATGCCCAATACCAATTAAGCGTACATGGAATCATCGGATAATGACAATGATAGTAATATTATCCTTCTGGCTAAGCGTATCACTAGACCACCACCATCGTTATCATCGAAACACTCTTCCAGATGTTGTTAACTGCAGCACCCAAGGGGACTTCAAAATCATCTACCTTTGATACATCAAGTCACATCGCCATAACCAGCTCCAGTGGGTCAAAGTAGTAGATAAATGCCTGTTATTAGATTACTTACACATGGCTTCGTGCAGCACCTTAGCAATTCATTAGAAGTTTAAACAGATGGGTGGACCCAGAAAATATGTTGAGGCCAGAATAATTGCTCTGGGAACAACGAGGAACGAGACAAGATAGATGTTTAGCCTTGTTTTTTTAGTGCATTTTTATTTTCCCTTGAAAAAAAGTAGCATGTTGAATACAACAATACGCGAATTCTACCAAATTGTTGTTGTTTGTGAGTAAGAATTGCCACATTAATCTCTTGGGTCTTGGGCTCTTGGCCCATCGTTCGATAATATTAACGCCCGCCCAATAAAGGTCCCAAAACGGCAATCAAGAATATAAAACATGAGTGCAGAATCGTCGAGCTTTTGCTGACACAGGTAAGAATGAAAATTAACTTAAAATCGAAAAATCCAATCAAACTCTTTGAAATTTGTCGGTATGACTAGTTTTTTGGGGACGGTGAAGGGTGAACTACCTGAAATCGAGGCTAATGTTATCATTATAACATCTCCATCGACGTCAATCGCATCAAGATCAGACAAACCTCCTGCTGGATAGTGTCTCTACAATTGAACGCCTAAATTAATGACAGAATCTTTAACTGCTCAGCCTATTCCCCATGTTCGTCGGCGAACATGGCTCTAACACGTTCGGGTGAAAGTGTTTTGGTAAATAGAACTGTAGATAATAGATGACAGTGAATATATTGATATCAAGACTAAATTGCGTGTCCAATTACAGTATCTGGAAAATGGCAACAAAAGAAAGCGTCACATTCTCCACCTGCTGCAACCACACGCACCTCGAACAGCAGTCTATTGAGAATGCCAGCAAAGACCGCAGTGATATCGATAATATATCAATTTTGATGGATGAGGATCAATATAAGGGAATCCAACAACAGATGCATAAGTGATAGTGGTGAGCTTAAAATCGAAAGGAATCTTTTGAAGAATGTTTTGCTTATGATTTGATAATACATTTCAGGTTCAATGTCATTGACAACAATCACAAACACGTTGGATTAAAAGCTTCAAAATCTTCGTAACGGTACGGAATCCAAATCACCAACGCGATAACTTTAGACGACGGAACCATCTTGGCCAACCACTGATTCCTTACGAGAATATTCCTTATACCGATGAGTCACCCAAACGGCATCAACACAACGAAATGAAAAATTATAAAACTTGCCTCCTGAAATAGCCCCATTGTCCGTGATTATCCCAAAACATTCGATTTTCTTGTGTTTATGAAGCAGCGTTGTTGGATGACTGAACGTTTCCAACCAGTGACGCCAAGGAGGCTCTTGATGGTCGTTTTTTCTCGACCGCTACAAGAAACGACGTTCTTCCTCCTTCAATTGCCGAAACTACTCGAGCCGTAGAACTGCATGGATAGGAGGGCTCGGTGGTGGTGGACAAAGTGGCACCACAGGTTCCAATAATTTTTCATTGATCGATGAGTTGGATGAAGAAGAGATAAATCCAGAATAAACAGTATCGCTCCATAAAGTGACGGCATACGGTGGGTGGACCTCACGACTATACCGAAACCACAGTGATAAGACGAGCTACTGCCCTCAACGCAGCTGCCTTCTGCTGCCATTGTTGTGCCTTCAAATATGGCAGTGGCAATAATGCTTCCGATCATATTTAAGATGCAGGAATTCGAATAAAGAATTAAATGGAAGATATTGATAAAGGCAAAGCACATACAGCAGCAAATTTGTATATTTTCCTATATCCATGGGTAAACAAACATCAAAATTAAAATATTTGTATGAAGCAATAATTATTGTATATCTAATAATATACAATCTAAAATATTTTTCAATTACAATTATTTATTTTTGCATTCCAACGTATGAACAAGCACAAGTAAAATATAATGCATACACAAGATTGCGATATATAATGCCTTTATAATATACGTTTCTGGAATAAAAGAGAGGTGGGTACTGGTCATTTCATTTCCTTCGATACGATGAATAGTGCAATGGACCGGGAGCACCCCAGATCTAGACACTGCAAGTATATATAGGTGATGAACCTATTATTATATATGACCTGAAATAAATAAAAAATAGTTTCTTAATTAATTTTGTTTTTTTTTTTAAGAATTTGAAATTGAGAGTGATTTGGAGTGGAAACTGCTGCTAAATATATTTCTTGATCAAAAAAATCTAATTAAAAAGGCCAAAGTAGAAATCAAAGATTTAACAGCAGTTGAACAAAATCTACGGTTAAATGACTCTGTGATGACTTTCTGACTGTCAACAATCTTTATCTTATTATGAGCAAAATCTTTGGCTTATCAAAAAAAAAAAACTTAGAAAATTTCCAAGTTGTAATTTTATGATGATGAAAAATATTAAAATTGCTTTAATTCGCTCCACTTTAACAGAAGAATTTTCTTTTCAAATTTTCTTCATATTCTATGATTAAAATTTCTTTATTTATTTATACTTTACACTTTATAGGCTTATCTACTCCGAATAGTGAACGATACATTAGTTCTGCTGATGAAATCGAATCAACCGTAGATGAGAGCAAAGATGGTTCGGAATATTAAATATTCAAATCTATAAGGCAAAAGGACAGATAACAAGTTGCTCGTGTGAGCAAAAGAGGTAAGTCATTACATTCGTAATTATTCATTTTAGTTGTGTATTTTTAATAAAATAATATTAACATTATTCCATAGCCCGAATTGTGAAAACCATAATTCAATCATTGACCATCGATCATTCAATGACGCTGAAATAAGTAAAAAGCAAGTCCAAAAGGAAAAGTTAAAAAGATTTGTCTTTTGATATTTTGGCTACTTTCAACAATTACTTTGTTAATCACTCATGAGAAGCACCTGATTAAAAAGCAACTTTCAGTACCTGAATACGAGGAGAAACGTAATTTTATAAAATTATAATATTAATTGAAGTTTTCTCATTCAAAAGTTTATTTTCCATTTAGTTTATTTTCTATCAAAAATCCAAGTGGTAATTTCAAGATCACATTACTTCGTGCCTTTGTAGAATGAAACAATTTAACTGGAGATTTTTTAACCGTCCAATTGCAACTAGTAAAATCCATGATTTGGAATGACAGTGAAATTTCTGAGTTGAGTTAAATAAAAATTGGAAGTTAAATCTAATAAAATATTTCGAAGGTTCGTATCAATACCACTGTAGCATTGCCACATATAATTTAGTTCAGGGACCGGTTAGCAGTCTTACCGGAACCGTCCTCAAAATATTCTACGAAACTGATCAATAGAAAGTCAAATTTACATATCTAGCACAAGACTAGAGGATTAGTGTACTGTTCTACCCGGCAACTTCCTTGGATATTCGATACAAACCTCTCTTATATCTTCTAAATTTTTTTTCGAATTTCCACGTCTATTCAATTTTGCCATTCTATCAGGTTTCACAATTTCACATAGCAATAGACTATCTTGCGTGCTATCCAGTAATTGCTTCGCAATTCAGTCTTTCGCTGTCTGCAAACTTCAACATTTTTTGCACACTCTTAGAAATATTTGTGGCTGGAGAGGATTTTTTTCAAGGACCAATCTACTGTTTGATGCCCTAACTTCAGCTTAAATCATCCCAACTAACTGTCATAATAAATATTATTATTGCAACCTCAATTTGAAATACATCTCATTTCACAGATATAATCTTCTTTTAAACACAAATGCAATTTAAAATACTTGAACTATTTCCCTTAAGATTCCAGGTGGTAAAATTTGGCCTTTAATATACAGCCTTTTCATTATAATATGCTGCGTGTCATCAATTTTAGATAACATGACAACTGTTCTACTAATGACTCCCGTGGCAATAAGGTGTTATTTTTTGTATATTTATTTTGTCCTCATTTTTTCGTTGTTTAGTTTCTATTTAAATTTCAGACTTTGCGAAGTAATGGAAATCGTACCAGTACTTATGGATATTATAGTTCACTCTAACATGGTCGGAGCAATTACTCCAATCGGTGATCCCATCAGCATTAAAGTTTGCGCCAATCATTTCATATCTCGAAACGGAGTTACTTTTTCCAATATAAATTTTGGTATATTAATTCTCTATGAGTTAATGAACCAAAAACTCTTAAAGCACTTCGTAGTGAAATTATAATCTGGCAGAGAACAGCTAATTCTTTGACAACCTATTCCAAAGATGCGGATCAGGTCCATGAAACGCTATTGAAAAAAGTTGAAGTTCTGAAATACAAATTGAAGAAGAAGCAAGCTGGTGTTGGATCAGAGGATGCCTACATTCAAACTTTGGAAGAACTCAAAGCAGCAGTAAGATAATTACTTCAATTTAATTTGTTCATATTATAACTGTTCATGCTTATGGAAAATAATCTTAATTCTTCCATTTTCAGTTTCCAATTAGGCATAAAAACATGGTGTGCGTAGAAAGGTTTGGGTTTTTTCACATGGATTGGAAATCAAACAGAGAACATAACTCTGCTTGTCAGCGAGGAACACCGTTTTACAGCAGCGGTTTTTATTATTATTTGGATTTCTGCAATTACATCAGCTGTTTTTGATAGTATCCCAGTAACAGCTATGATGGTCAAAGTTGAAGTTTCACTGGTGGCGAAGGACACCTTGGGGCATCCCCTTCAACCACTAGCTTGGGCATTAGTTTTCGATTGATTTCTAGGAGGTAAATCAACATTGAAGATGTACGTATCTGAAAAAATTAAAACCATTTCGTTTTTAGGTAACGGAACTCTTTATGGGGCTTCTGCAAATGTATTATAAATAAATAAATAAATTGGGTGGCGCAACAGCTCATGGAGAACCAGGGCCTAGTGACTTACAACTCACAACCATTCCTGTGTGCGTGTTTGTTGGCAGGAATGGAGGGGACCTACAGTTTTTTGCCGAGTCCGAACGGCTAAATGAGAAGCACTTTTTCATGACAAGTATACTCTTGGAGGATTTGTCAGTTCCTCGCAAGAGGCAGTACCTCGAATAAAACATTTCTGTTTTTAGGTGGCACGGCTGGGAATCGAACCCACACCTTCGGCATGACAGTCCTGCGCACTAACCATCAATCTGCAAATGTATTATCTGCTGGAATAAAGTATGTTTTGCTTTCCCCATGATGATTGGACAGGTAGCAACTATTATAGCATTACAGATGGCACATATTTTATATGGGTGCCATAAAATAGTAAACTGTTAAACATATGTTAACTGTAATAAGATTTAATCAGAGAATATGAAATTTGATATTCTCTGGATTTAATGCTATAAAATGTACAAGCATTTTCTTTTTTTTTTAGCAATTTACAGCCAACAAAAATATCACATTCCAGCATACTCCCAGTTAAGGCAAAAGTTAAGCAAGTATGAAAATAATACAAAAACCAAGGAATATTTACTAGTTTTTTTTTTTTGCTGATACAAAACTAAAATATTTAAGTAGAAAGTGGCCACAAAGTGATGAAGTACAACTTTTCTTTAAATATTTGGATATATCAGGTTTAACTGAAGTTTTTAAATTAGCCAAAGACATCATCAAAATTCAAATACAATTTCGAACATACCCACAACTATTTTTGGATCAAAAGATACACGGGCATAGTACTTCCAACAAGGTTTCCCTGTGCAACAACCAAACCACGTATTTGTAATAATAGAAACCTAAATCTCTGCAATACTGCAAATTAAAGCTACAAATTAATCAATTTTTTCTGTGAAAGTGATCGTTCGAGAGATACTCTTTAAAAATCGTTTAGGACCTTTTCACTGTCCCCAACCAATAAGGTTAAAATAAGCGCTTAAAGCTAGCGATGGAAAGCTTTTAGTTACCCTAGAATACTGTAAAGAGATCCAGATTTCCGAATTTTTCCGGAGTTTTAGCTCTAATATGATTGGACTATTGATTCAAGGCACATTGTTTTTTGGTCCCAGCTTGCACTAGCAATTTTCTACCCTTTTTTTCTAATTCTCTTTAGAAATAGATTTAAATATTTTTAAGAAAAACAAAAAGGCTTCTCAGGCAACGTAGTAAAACCATTGTAAATCTGGGAAATTTGTATGAGACAGCTTTTACTTTTTGAAGTTCACTATGGTTTTACTACGTTGCTTAAAAACTCTAATATATTTTCAATTATAAGCCACTCACCCCCGATGCAAATGATTCACCGCTACCATCACTGCCTTCTGCCAAACTATAGTTTTTATACGCCTTCAACGCCAATCAACGCTCGGCTTCTATCCTCTGTTCGGTTTTCATTCGCTTTTTGTATTGAATTTTCTTTATTTCCACTGCTCTCGGCAACGGAGGAATGGATAACATTCTCACTGTTATAAATTACACACACGACAGCCGAATGGACTTTTTCATAGCCTCCTCTCGACTTCCCTCTTGACATGGCTGCATCAATATCTCCTTGCTCTTCGGATCTACTATTTTGGCAACTTGTCCAGTTTTACCACTCAATGCAATCGCATCGGCAAATGTGAAAATTGAATCACCTGAATAGCAATATCAGGTACAAACTATCGATGATTTTAAGATACATTTCGATGTCAGGTAGGATATTTTTTTAACTGTTGAATCTCGTCATAGATGACATAAATTGGAGGACGACAGGTCCGGCTGTCGTGCATTTCTTTCCACAACTCCAACAACCAGAGGCAGTGATTACAGGTGCGAATGCTATTCAGACGTTCTTTGGAATCGGGTCAGTCCTAGAAATTGTAAATTTGTAAACTGGCAAGTTCCACTGACCTACATTCTCTAAAGATAGAGGACGAAACAAAACTTACATGCATCATCGAGGGGCAGAACAATCATTGCACATGATGCTGCTGCATAGTCGGCAGTGATGTTGCCGTCGAGGGATGTGAAACCTCTTGGCACAATTTGGACAGTGTTTGACTGAACTCCCATCCAGCCATGGAACTATCTGAGACATTCTACATATCTCATGAAATGCCTTCGGGCAAATATTGTGGTTTTTCAAGGTTCGGCGGGCATGTCTTTGAGTAATTTATGTAGTCGGACTATCAATTAAATAGTTTCACTAACATAACGCATATAGGGATTATTCCTATAAAAAACACCAGAAGTTATTATCTGGCTATTGATAAGTTTGGCAAGATAAAGTACCTAACTGAGATGAAATATAAAAAGTGCGAAAGTTTAGCTCCTAGGTTTTGGAACACTTAATTATTATTCCGAGTTGGTTATCGGCTGCCGACATTTCACTTTTATATTCATCAACGTCATTTTCTGATGATGGATCCGATTTCCAATTGAGCTCTCCAGTGATATTGACTTCAACAGTTCTCTGTTCTTTTTTGTTTCAAATGTATTACGATTATTTTCTTTTCAGTCTACAAAACGAGAAAATAGAGTAGAGAACTGAAAATAATCAACGCTTATATGAGTAAAATTACCTGGTTGGATAGCAATTGATTTGATTGTTATAGCTTAGTCTGTTGGTTCTCTTCCATGATACGTGTGGCAATTCTTTGAGCTTCCAAACGATGATTTTGTTTGCTGTGAGTTAAATGATTTGTCTAGTTTTCCGCGTGTACTTGTGGTGTTTTCTTCCTGTAATCGGAGCTCACCACTTTCTGCTCAAAGCATTAGAATGTTTATCTGTAGTTCTTTGCAAGTTCGTTTCAGCTTTTCTACATTAATATCCCAGTCATATTCGATAAAGGTTGACCCATCCACAGCAGGAATAGTCATGTGTCTTTATAATTCGCACCGCCAGGAACTGGTTTCTTCTTTTTTCTTATTTTTTGTTTCCTCGCTTGGGTGTTTAACTGGTCACCTCTACAGGATGTTTGATTTGCTAATAGATACGCGACTATTAAAAATTCGAATTGCTAATGTGCTCCGGCGGCAGAGAGAATTCAATGTACGCGTATTTATCGACCTCGGTTTTTTTTGTGGCGATTTTCCCAAAGAAGACTCTTCGCCATCGACTTTCATCTTCGAAATTTCCTAAGCTGTAGTGGCTTTTTTTTGGCGGTGTTTCTCTGGCGTGGAAAGAATAAAATTGCTGCAAACAAATAGTAATAAAGGTAAGAACAAAACACAAATCTTACCTACCAAGAGGTTGAATTTTCAGATTCTGTTGCTTCATCTTCCTGATTTTCATCCTCTTTTTGAGCTTTTTAACTTTATTGTGCCGATTGGTAGTCATTTTAACAGTTATATTTTATATAAATACATTTTTAAGCTAACGCTAGAGAAACATGAAAATTTCTGAAAATAAATACAAACATTTGCACCAAAACGTCAGACGTCAAACAATAAAATAAAATTAACGCAGATGACTCTGTTTTTTGTATAAGATATACCAATAGATGTCCCTACTTTCTTTGGCTAAAAATACTTCTTCAGGCCAAGTGCCAACAGATGGCATTAAGAATAATTATTTTGTTTGCCGCTTTTAGGCCAAAAGCGCTTATGTCGCAAATCAAATAAAGAACTGCTTGCATTGAAACTTTTGTATGAAAATGGGTATCGACTAGCAGTCCATATCTAGTATGTCTATGTCCCTATTGATGTTGTTGATGCTAAGTCGGCATTTACACCACCCGATTTTTCCTCAGACAATGGTCGCGTTCGGCTGGTAAAGCGATAGACGGTGTCCGCATTGGGTATGAAAAAGTGAATTTTTAATTGTCCAGTTTATATTTCTGAGGGCTCAGAGAATTTCCCCAGTTTTGCTGTCAAATACTAAGTAAAAAAAATGTTTGCTCCGTCAGCTCAGTGAGCGCTCATGAAATATAAACTGAACAAATGACTTCAGTATTCATATCTCGCTCCCACTCCTTCATTGAAGTGAGATGTGAATACTGAAAAGTCATTAAAAATCCACTTTTTCATACCCAATGTGGACACCATCATAGCAAAGATAATATAACAAGTAAAGATGTCGCACGTAGAACAAAAATCTGTGCCCAAAAATCTAAATCACCATTGGTCCACCAACATGTATCTAATGCTACATTTCCCCCTAACGCTAATCTGAGATTTAATAAGATTAACCGAAAATCTCCTTTAAATCTTGAAGATTTACCATACAAATTTATTTCATAAATCTCAAAGATTAGAAATTAATCTTGTTTAATCTTCCTAGGACAAATACTTTTGCAAATCGAACTAGCCTATTCCTGTATGGCGCTGAAGGATTCATTTATGGCTGAATTAAGTTCTTCACAGGGGAAACATTCTATCTCACTTCCTCTTTATGAGAAAAAGTTGAACACCATTTGCATTTTAAAAGGGACTGTCAAAGTAAATCTTTTTTAAATCTTTTTGTGCGGTGGAAACACCAAATAGATTTATTAAATCTGAACTGAGATAATCCTTTGGTGGAAACATAGCATAAGCTTTAAAAGCCATAAGTCTGCTATTACACGACGACTCTAGACTCATGACTCTTCTTCGAATTCTTCTTTGAAAATTCATCCCATCATCATGACTCTAATTTGACAGTTTTCTTTTACTTTGATTTTCCGTTCAGTATTTCTCAGCTAGTTTCAGTTTGTTTTTATTTCTACTAGAGTTGGAGCATTATGGGTAAATTAAAACGATTTTTAGAGTCTGAAAGAATATATAAAATAAATTTCAGATTCTCGTCATCAAATCTATCAAAAGGGAGCATTGAACGCGGTTCTTTCATTTCTGAAAAATGCAACCCCTTTCTACATAGTCGGCATTTACACCACCCGATTTTTCCTCACACGATCTTTTGTTCATAGGTGAAGGGAGTAGAAAGTGAGGGGTAAGGACCAAATTGTCCGTTCCTGGCAAACTCAGTCGGCATTTACATTACCCGATTTTTCCAGTACGATTTTTCCCAAAATCGTGTGAAATGTTTACATGAAACGATATGAAACGATTTTTCCAGTCCGATTTCTATTCCTGTCCTCTTCATACTTTATTGCTGTCTCTTTCATTTTGCATTCAGAGGTAGATGGCATATTAGGACCAGCGTTGCCTATTGCATTTTTTTTTTCGTAAAACACATCCACTGGCAATCAAAAACTTTTTGGTTTTACGAAAAAAAATTTAATTCAACAAAATTAAGCCCACAAATAATTTCATCATCATTGTTGTTGTTGTTTTTTCTACTGAAACCCAACCTTTAAGTGCCTTGCATATGAGCTGTGTAGCAAACTATGTATGTGTTTTCAATCACTTATATGTATTATTAATTTCTTCTTCGAAAATACAAATACAAATTTGGAAATGCATATCAACTGCGAAAAAATAAATAAATCTAGTTACAGCATTTTCTCTTTGGATCAGCTTCGGAAAATTCTCCGATTAGTGGCAACGCTGAACACACAAGACTCTGGGAAAAGTATAAAAGAGAACGCAAACATACTGGAAAAATCGTGTGAGTTTGCCAGGAACGGACGATTTGGTCCTTACCCCTCACTTTCTACTCCCTTCACCAATGAGCAAAAGATCGTCTGAGGAAAAATCGGGTGGTGTAAATGCCGACTCACACGATTTTTCCAGTATGTTTGCGTTCTCTTTTATACTTTTCCCAGAGTCTTGTTTGTTCAGCGTTGCCACTAATCGGAGAATTTTTCGAAGCTGATCCAAAAAAAAAATGCAGTAACTAGATTTATTTTTTTTTCGCAGTAGATATGCATTTCCAAATTTGTATTTGTATTTTCGAAGAAGAAATTAATAATACATATAAGTGATTGAAAATACATACATAGTTTGCTACACAGCTCATATGCAAGGCACTTAGGGCCAGTTTGTTCACAGTGGGTTAAATCAGCAATTAGATTATCACTGATTCTGTTAAACCCATAGTTATGAATCTGTGATAATCAGAGAGTGTTTGTTCACTCAATTTTCAGTATGATTAATAAATCATAGTTTTTCCAATAATCTTTCCATTTTCCAGTCTATCTGTCAATCAATTGTCAGACATATTCCGTCATTAACTTATTTCAGTGTGAGTGAGCTTTCGAAAAAAACATTTTTTGTGCAAAAAAAACACGGAAAATCAGTGCTTGAAATATAATGTTGTGTTCAATTTAAGATTATTTCCTGTTAAATTACTATACAGAATAGCTACACACGTGAAATTTGTATTTATTTTAATGCGGCTAATTGATTTTTTTTTCCAAATATATAGTTGAAGTGTGTAGGTAGTGCTGGCATTTTGTGAAACCTAGTGATGGGATTTTTTCCCAGTTGTAGTTTTTCTATGCATATTTTATATTAGGCCTTGCAAAAAAGCACTTTATTTTTCGATAGTAAATAAAATAACTACAATTTGTAGTAAAATCTGCAGTGACGGTGCGCCAATAAGACGTTTTAGACAGTGTCTACCCTACCGTAAAGAGAGAGAAAAAAAAGAAACCTACTTGTTACAATCAAGAAAACTGTGTTTACATTCATTGCATTAAGTCCCTAACATCCATAACCTATCTCAAATTGTCAACACCTATAATTTAACAAACATAAATCATACATTCATCCCTTACTATTCACACACTCACATTTTCCACACCTACTTTTATTTCTTTAGATAATAATTTGACCTCTACCAACAACCCTAAAGCACAAAATCCCAATGCTCACACAATACAAACGCTATAGCTTCGCTATGGCTCTGCCTTCTGCATCTGCTACGTGCTTCGGGAAAGCCCGACTGAAAACGAAGACAGAGTCTCGTTCTACCTAAATTATATGAAAATAAAATCAGCGGATTATGTTGCTCAGGTAGAATTTCTATGTGAAGCAAGTAGACAGATTCGAATCTGTCTAATTGCTTGTTTTGCCTTGAACTTTGAAGTAAATTCGAAACTTTTTCGTTGACTGTTAAGTGAAGAGAACAACTTCTTAATTTTTTATTTTTGTAGTTGATTAAAGAGGAGTGGGCAGTTGTAGGTCAACCCTAAAAAATGCAATAGGTAGGAAGGCTGTACTCTTTCGTAGAAGTACACTACTGACGTTTTGAAGAGCTCTATCTTTGGGATTAGTTGCCGTATTGAGTGGAAACAAAAAGCATTTTGAAGCTGTGTGCTTCTTCTTGTTTTGAAATTGTTTTACAAATACATATCTATTTTAAGGTACCATTATTGCCTTATTGCGACTGAGAGAAAGGTTCGAGAATGAAATGTTCTATTATTTTCTTTGTTTTATGAGTTTCTTGAATTTTTTTTAATAAATCAATATACATTTTTTATTCAGCTTTAATTTAGGTCTGCCAGTTTATATATAACTTTTAGTCAAACAAATGCATACTTTTGTCTTTGATCACCATTATCTCAACAAAAAATAGTAAGGATGAGGATGACATATTCAAGGACAGTTTTTATGACTTGAATAGGTTTTCAAATTAATGTGTTTAATATTTTGTGTGGACTATGTACATACATATCTTGGCCCTTCAGGGTTTGTTTCAAAAAAATACAAGCATTTGATATATATACTTATCTGTGTACAATTTTTTGTAATTTGTATGCTTGTATTAAATAGGTATTTAATTTTTGCTTAATAGAGTTCCTTATTGGTAGCCATGTTTTTTAGACACGTCTGTGAAGTCTTGTGTGAAGTTTAACGTTTGATTTCAAAGAGGCATACATACGCTGTTTTTTGGACTTTGTTAACAGTTTTTATTTTTGACTGGATAAGATGGAAAATAATGAATTAAATTTATAAATGTCTACCCAGTTCGTTCGAGTGCCGCACGTCACTGAAAATCTGTACAAATTGTTTATTTTTTTCTTGCAAGATGGATGATGCTTGGTTTCTCTTCATTCATGTTCTTTGTTCGAAGGAATTTAATAGATTTTGTTTCTCTTTTTTACCCAGCGGCTCCATTAGCAATATTTGAGGCAATAAATTGCCTCACTCATTGCTATTGCCTTGAATAATGCAAATGGAGACGCTTTGTCAATGGCAATGGCAATATTGCCTAGAAGATGAGAGGCAATTATTGATTTCCATCTTCAAGGCAATAAATTGAGGAAAAATGGGATTCCCCGTAATTGTGAATGGTTTCTTTATTGATTT
The DNA here is from genome assembly GCA_963921185.1 of Dasysyrphus tricinctus. NCBI lineage: Eukaryota > Metazoa > Arthropoda > Insecta > Diptera > Syrphidae > Dasysyrphus > Dasysyrphus tricinctus. The sequence continues at coordinate 25,074,901 of OY992532.1, read as the reverse complement.
TTTCAATTAAATCGTAGAATATGAGAACGCACATGATAAAATATAGTGAATTAAAATTAAATTTTATTAAAAACAAGGGATTTGAACAGTATTTGCAGTCAAATATTTCTATACACGCATTTTATAATTGAAATTGCCTGGCAATGAAAATGCCCACCCAAGCAATAAATTGCCATTCCTATTCCAATTGCAATTGCCTCAAAAATTGCCAATGGAGCCACAGCGTTATACCTACGCTCAGGAAATAACCAATGATGAACAAACGAAATTCCAGAAAATCTTTGATTAAATCATGCTTATCAGACAGAATCGGCGAATTAGTGATTTCTCCAATTAAGTGCTCAAATCATGGATTCTCTGTTTAAAATTTTGCTGAACAAACGCATTCAATGATAACCAACTGGAATAATCATTGATTTAAGTTGACAAGGTGTGAACAAACTGGCCCTTAAAGGTTGGGTTTCAGGAGAAAAAAACAACAACAATGGTGATGAAATTATTTGTGGGTTTAATTTTGTTGAATTAAATTTTTTTTCGTAAAACCAAAAAGTATTTGATTGCCAGTAGATGTGGTTTACGAAAAAAAAAATGCAATAGGCAACGCTGGTCCTAATATGCCATCTACCTCTGAATGCAAAATGAAAGAGACAGCAATAAAGTATGAAGAGGACAGGAATAGAAATCTGACTGGAAAAATCGTTTCATATCGTTTCATGTAAACATTTCACACGATTTTGGGAAAAATCGTACTGGAAAAATCGGGTAATGTAAATGCCGACTGAGTTTGCCAGGAACGGATGATTTGGACCTTACCCCTCACTTTCTACTCCCTTCATCTATGAACAAAAGATCTTGTGAGGAAAAATCGGGTGGTGTAAATGCCGACTAAGCTTCAGTTGTGTCTAGCAACAACAAAGAAATCATCTATGAATATGTCTCAATATGTTTTGAGGCGCCTCAAAATTGTTAATGTCGACACGGTGACCCTCATGAGTCCGGACTCAATTTCCCCCCAATCTAAATAGAGTCCTATCTCCACGGCAACCTTGTCCATTTTCTAGGAAAACAAAATCAAATTCCAATAATTTACTTCCAGACATATACCATCCCTGGACAAAAAAAAACATAAATGTCAAGAAATTCCATTCCAAGAAAATCTACTGCGTATATCAAATCTGCCGGAAAACATTTAAAATAAACAAATTTTCGTATTTCTGTGTAAATGTTCACAATTTACTGGGTTAAATTACAAAAAAAACTTACTGCACTTGCAACATCAAACTTTCTACTACTAAAACCTAAATCCAAACGTGATTTGTGTGGATTTGTGTTGAGGAATTACAAATTGTCGAAGCTTCTTTGCCCGAAAAGAGATTCGCTCCAATAGAAGATTCGAGAGGTAAAGTATAAAGGAAAAGGATTTCCTTTATGTTTCTTATGCTGCAAATGGAAAATGAGCAGCCAAAGTCACCATAAAATGTCTGGTCATACACCAAAGAAGCAACGTACCGATGAAATTGAATTAACTGGTAAGCAAGTGAAGGAAGACGGGCTTCCTCTGTCCATTTACAAAGATTTGACTTTGTTTACAGAACGATTGCTTGCAGAACGATTCTCTGAACAAATGGCTCAATTATGCATGTCGGATGATTATTCTGATGTTGCGTTCATTGTCGAAGATCAACGTTTGCCAGCACATCGTGTAATTCTGGCTGCAAGAAGTGAGTACTTCCGAGCTCTGCTCTATGGCGGCCTCTCTGAAACAACTCAGAGTGAGATTAAGTTGAAAATCCCCCTGGAGGCCTTCAAGGCACTCCTAAAGTACGTCTATTCAGGTAAGCTTACTAGTTCCGCTAAAGGAGAATCATTCTGAAAACTGATTGCGTGTTTTATTTTCAGGCCATATGCCCCTTTCCCAGATGGGTGACAATAATATTCTTGATACACTAGGTCTGGCCAATCAGTATGGTTTCACTGAACTGGAATTAGCTATCTCTGAGTATCTGCGGCAGTACTTATCGCTGTCGAATGTTTGCGCAATTTTGGACGCGGCAAGGTTGTATAATTTGGAGAAATTGGTGGAGGTTTGCTTAACATTCATGGATCGCAATGCTGCTGAAATTCTCCAACAAGAGACTTTTCGAGGATTGTCAAAGGTGAATAGTTTTTTAAATAATCGGGGCAAGATTAATATTTTTTATATTGAATTTTCGTTTTGCAGGAATCTTTAGAGGAAGTTTTGAGACGAGATTCGTTCTTTGCCCCAGAAGTGCAGATCTTTATTGCTGTCAACGAATGGTGCAAGCAAAATTCACATATTGACGTTGCGGTAAGTACAGTTTTAGACTTCTTATGAATTTGCCGGGAGGACTCCAGTTCAACTGTGTTATTTTATAAAATAATTTAAATTAGGCTGCGCTTTAATAAAACAGTTAAAATAGTTCAAACTATAATTATTAAAAAATTAAAATTAATTATAATAATTTTAGTTATTATATTGTTCGTACTGTCACTCTGTACTGTTCGTCCACTGACCGATTCAATTGCATTTCTCTGTATTTCATTCAATCCAAGATTAATCATAATTAATATAAATTCAAATATTTATATACATAATTCCTAAATAAATTATTTTTTGTTTCTCTTAGTCGGTTGTGTCGTATGTTCGTCTGCCACTAATGCATCTAGAAGATCTGTTGACAGTTGTTAGACAATCTGGTATCCTAGAACCCGATAAACTTCTCGATGCCATCGAAGAACAAACTACACCCAAATGCTTACCCTACCGTGGAGTCCTTTGGCCCGAAGAAAATGTTGCCACAGAAAAATTTGGTTCGGTCACAGTTGTAGGCGAATGTCGTTCGTCACTTCTTAATGGCGATACAACTTCTTATGACATGGAAAAAGGCTACACGCGCCATTCAATAACAGAACAGAACAATAGCGGTATAACCGTTGAGCTAGGCAACAACTGCATTATCAATCACATCAAACTGTTGCTCTGGGATCGTGACAATCGGGCCTACTCGTACTTCATCGAAGTATCGGTCAATCAGACCCACTGGGAACGTGTTATCGATTACACCAAATATCACTGTCGATCGTGGCAGTATTTGTATTTCCAGCCCCGAGCTGTGCGCTATATAAAGCTAGTTGGGACCCACAATACTGTCAATAAAGTATTCCATGCTGTCTGCCTCGAGGCAATGTACACAGCTAATATGCCAAAAGTTATCGATGGATTTGTTGCTCCAACATCGAATATTGCCACAATCGAAATGAGCGCCACTGTTGTTGAAGGTGTAAGTCGAACAAGAAATGCTCTGCTCAATGGAGATTATGTAAATTATGACTGGGATTCGGGATATACATGCCATCAATTGGGCAGCGGAGAGATTCTAGTTCGATTAGGTCAGCCGTATTATATTGGATCAATGCGTTTGCTCCTCTGGGACTGTGACGAACGAACCTATAACTTTTACATTGAAACTTCTGTCAATCAGAAAGAATGGCAAATTGTGGTCGACAAACGCACAGAGTCGGCAAAATCATGGCAGAACTTTTCCTTCCCTCCAAGGCCAATGGTATTTATTCGAATTGTTGGAACAAGAAATACAGCCAATGAGGTAAGGAATTAGTGCAAATATCTTTTTGAAATTCTGTATATTCAAACATGGTTTGTTTTTTTTTTTCAGATCTTCCATTGCGTCCATTTGGAATGCCCATCACAAGATCCGCTCTTCTTACAACAAGAGAAAGAACGTTTGCGTGCGTATTCCAAATTCTGCGAAGAAGATAATCTAATCCAGCTTGGTGATATGGTAAAACCAACCAAGCCATTTGTTCCAGAAGGAAGTGTATCTGAAGCGTCTACAGCAAGTTACGGTGAAGACAGTGATTAAAGACGATATTCCAAAATAAGCTACCTACATAAAATAAATAAACCTGTACCAAATGTATTGATACCATTTCCAGAGGTCAAACCGTTAGATAGTAAGCGGATAGAAAAACAGAACAAAAGGACGCAATTTTTTCTATAAGATTCTGAATCTCAATTGACATGTCACAGAATTTCCCCATTAGACCTGAATTCTTCAATGATATTCAATGAATAAAAAAAATTAGAAATGATATTATCAAAAGTATGTTATAGCAAAAAAAGGTGCCACGCGCTTAATTCCCTTATCCCCATTTTTCGGATCATATCTGTATAGGCTTTAATTATACATTTGCAACAACAATTGATAGTCAGCTATGGGTTGTACTAAAAAGCAGATAAACTTTTGTGTTTTTCGAACGAAGTTGTTAATAAAAGACTTCTATTTTTTTTTAATTTTCAAAGACTATCTATTGTTGTGTTTTTGCATAAATATTTATTATATAAGGAGGCCTAACCGTACATAAAACTCAATTTTTGTTTTAATTTACATTTTGTCAGTTTAAATAAAATGGCGGCTAGGGTTCGATAATAGAGCTGTTTTTACGGTAACGTTATTTTTATATTTCAAACATGTACGTTACCCACTTCAATGATATGCATTACAAGATTTTTTTTTCTAAAAATTTGTATGACGTATTTTTTTTTTTGGATCGATGGGCTTAGAGATTTATGTATTTAGTTTTATTTTTTTTACTTTTGATGTTTTTTATTAATTTTTTTTTTCGGAAAAAGAAATATAATATTATAATATGATCATAAATTATTAAAAAAAAAAACTAAAAATAGAATTTTATTCAAAACTTGTAAGTAAACCAATGATTTGATAGATATTTTGAAGGTTTAATGGTGACAAGTACACTAGCATGGTAAGTCAAAAACTGTGGGAATGAGTCGGGGAGACGTGATATTTCATAAAAGACTTCTACTCCTTCATAAACATATTTTTATGCTAAGAGTAAAAAATACAATAATTGTGGCAGGCAGACAAGTTAAGGTAAAATACATGTGTTATAAATTGTATTCATACTGCACGCAAATATAAATGACACATGAGAAATATTATATGTAATTGTGTGTATGTATGTGCCACGAACTTGAAATAAATATTTTTGCCTTATCTATGAATATAGAATTTTAGCTCAGAGATAAAAATAAATTCTAAACCATTAAAGTTTCAACTCAAAACTGTCTGGTTCTTATAAAATTCCTTAAGGTTAAAATACTTACCGTATGTACGTAGATACATTATGTGCACATACCTTTACCAATATTGTTTAAATGAGTGACATTGTTTTAAAACTCTGAAGACGATTTTGCTAACGAGTAGGTAAACACACAAGTTATACAAAAATTTTCTAAAAATCACTCAAAATCATAAAAATTTATTTAAGTCTCATAACTTGAGGCAGGTGTATAGACGCTTTATTTTGTCTTCATTCCAATCCAATTCCTGTAGTTATGGCCGCACTAATTCAAGAGCGGCCTGAATGCAATAACTGAAGAAGGGTGTAACCACAACGTCGCAATTTAAAAAAAAATAAAAACAAAAACTGACCTCCAGCTCACATAGGATTTTATTATACAGGGTGTCCCGCACCTGAGTGGAAGTATCTTAAGGTGTGGTTCCTGGGTATATTCTAAGAAAAAAATTGTATGGGGGGAAAGTTGTATCTCCCCTCCCTGAGGCAGGGGGGGGGGGCAGTTTCTGAAAAATTGACTTAAAATGCCAAAAAAACATTTAAAATCAACAAAAACACATTTAATAATGTGCTTTAATTTTAGCTTTCAAGCTAATACTCCATTCTTGCATTTGGTTTTCAAATCAAGTTGCTTAAGCGAATAGTTTTTGAGAAATTAAATTTCAAAGTCAAATTTGTTTAAAAAAATGGTGTTTTTTTTTCTTAAGTCGATATTTTTAAAAATTTTACGTAATTAAGTGCTATTTTTGTGTTCAATATTCATTGCCCTCATTATTTTGTAATCCATTACCGAAAACTAAATGTAAAAATCTATCTTAGTTTTTGAGAAATTAAGAAAAAACGAAAGGTACTTTTACCAAATAAGCCCGAAAAAAGGGATAATTTATGAATAAATTAATTTTTTTTAAAAACCAAATGCAAGAATGGAGTATTAGCTTTCAAAAAAATTATAACACATTATTATATGTGTTTTCGTTGATTTTAAATGTTTTTTTTTTGCATTTTAAGTCAATTTTTCAGAAACTGCCCCCCCTGCCTCAGGGAGGGGAGATACAACTTTCCCCCCATACAATTTTTTTCTTAGAATATACCCAGGAACCACACCCTAAGATACTTCCACTCAGGTGCGGGACACCCTGTATTGAATACAATAACGTCTGCCCCCATGAGGTTTGTCTTATTTGTCGGAGAGCAGAGTATGTAGCTACCTCCTTTTTTTCATCTAAACCTTACGGCCATATATTCATTCGTTTGCTCCAGATCAAAACATAAGTTCAGAGTTTAAATAAAAAATTCGAAAACTTTCAGAAATAAATAAGTTATGTTATTTTGATAATAAGGGTATTCATGCAACAGCGTAAATTCGTCGTAAAAGTAGTAAAGTTGGTGAAAAATATTACCTAACAATAATTGGCAATTTTGAACAATGTTTGGAACAGACCTATTGTTTTTTTGTTGTTAATATTTTTTAATAAAAAACAAAATAAGTGTGCTGACAATCAAATGAATGAGTTTTACAAATACATATGTACATATGTACATTTGCATAGTATGTTGGTATATCAAAGCAGGAACCAAATCGTCTATGTATGTATATTAGGGTGTCCGTTATTTCCCAAAATCGTTTTTAAATAGCAGACACCTCCCAAATCAAAAGTTTATGCCCAGAAAAAAAATATTTGGCTAAAAAAAATTTTGTCCGATGTCATTTACACGTGGCTCTAAGCCCATACTTTTCCCATACAAATTTGTATGGGATTTTTGCTCTTTTCACGTTTTATTTTTTTCTCTCGAATTACTGGAGCTATTCTAAATTTTTGTGTTGATTATTTTTCTTTAATCATCCCTTTAAAAGTTCTCATTCAAAAAATTTATTAACAAAAATTTAAAATTAAATATTAAAATGTTCACTTTTATGATGTTTTTATATGGGAATTCCCATGGTAATAATCGAGCCAAAAAATTCGATTTTTTTTTTTTTTTTTTTAATTAAATTTTTAATGAGGTCTTTTAAAGGGATGACTAAAAAACAAAAATCAACAAAAAAATTTAGAATAGCTGCAGTAATTTGAGAGAAAAAAAAATAAAACGTGAAAAGGCAAAAATCCCATACAAATTTGTATGGGAAAAGTATGGGCTTAGAGCCACGTGTAAATGACATCGGACAAATTTTTTTTTGGACAAATATTTTTTTTTTGGGCATAAACTTTTGATTTGGGGGGTGTCTGCTATTTAAAAACGATTTTGGGAAATAACGGACACCCTAATGTATATACCTACACTCTAATTGGATTTATTTGGAAACCAATTACCACAAAAATTAAACTTCTCCACAGCTCCCTAATGCGCGAAACAGATTAACCCAGCACCAGCACCGTCAACAGAGAACAGCACGCTGGCCAGCAAATATTTTTCAAACACATTGCCACCAGCACCGTATTTTCATGTGCATGACATTTCACTTATGTTGTTTTCGATTGAATTTTCTTACTGTTCTACTCCTTTTTGATTCCAATGTCTGCTATTACACGATGAAACTAGACGCATGCAACTTTTCGAACACCATAAGTGCAAAAGAGAACAAACTAATCGAAAAGATGAGACGGAGAAAAACTGCCCTGTGTCGCGTGCGTAATAATGCGGGGTATACACTGTTCAAATGCTTGTCATGCCTGTGAGAGTGTATTAGTAAGTTCTTTTTCAATTGCATATACACACATCATGCATGAGGCTTCAATCATTTATTTTTACTGAAATATTGAATCGAAAAGACGCATGGTTCTGGTCCGATCGCGGATGTTATTCTTTGTCGTTTCATCGGAAAAATAATTGTTTCAAATTTTATTGTTTCATTTTATTTGAATTAGTTTTTATAAAAATATAAAAACAAAACATTAGTGACACGGATGACTGCTGTATCGTCCCGATTGGCGTATTCCTTGCCCTTTATGTTCCTCAAGGCTGGTAGGGAACGGTAGACTTCGATAAACTCCAAAATAAAAGTTTTATTTTCCATTTTGAACATATTCCGCTACATACATAATGTTTCCTCATCGGCTTCTATTCGAAAATGAGCTCATGCATGATCAAGCAATCATTCTCGAATATACATTATGTCAATGCTGTCTGTCTGATTGAACAAAAATCAAAATGTTTTGATTTTGCTTCAAGCATACACACCATGTATTCGTGTGTCATTTTCACTAACACACTCTCACATGCATGACATGCATTTGAACAGTGTATACCCCGCATAAACTTTCGGTGCAACTATTTGACGTTTCTCTTGTCTCTTGTCCGTTTCTTTAGTACTTGTTTCATATGATTTCGTTGTGCGAGGAGTAAACATCGACGCAACAAACAGTCAGGGTTACCACTTCTCTGAAAATTTTTCACATTAAATTTGCAAAAAAACTTTTTTTTCGCAGTAAACTTATATTTAGTCTTTTTTTCAATAATAAAATAAATATAATTGTAAAAATGAAAAATATAAATAAAAATAATAAAAATTAGCTCAAATATTTTTAATAATATGCCTGTTCGCGTACTTCCCAAAACTATGAATTTAGCCCGCAAGTACTATCAAAGCTCATATAAAAAATTAAATTGTAATAAAATTTGTAGTTTTGGGAAGTAAATCTATATACCTACCAATCCGATTTTCACTTTATGTACCTGCTAATTATTGTTTGAAAAATCAAGCGCAGCAGATTTTACTAAGGCAATAGATATATTCTGAGAAAAAAATGCAGTAGATCTACTGCAATTGCAGTAAAGTGGCAACCTTGACACAGTCCAACTCGGAAATGAAAAATAAAGAGAACTGTCAAATGTGTTTCATGAATCTGGTTTCAACGTGTAATAGCGCTTGAATCAGCGGACGATAAAACAAAGAAGAATTCGAAGAAGGCGCATGCATCTAGTTTCATCGTGTAATAGCAGACAATTGAATATGAAAACATCTTGTTGTCAAATTTACACACACACTACTGAATGACGCCATTTTATAAAATGGCTTCTTCAAGCATTTATCACTTTTGTCAAGTAGTCCGACGAAAAACTATATATGTATATGTGTGTTCCAAATCTACTCCTTCTTGAAATCGGGAACAGAAAAAGACTCCGAAAACATTACTCGGAACAGCCAATCGAAGGCTTTTGGAGTAGTTGGAGTTAAAATGGAGTGGAAAAGGAGTGCTCCGAACGTCCAATCGAAAACGACAATAGAAACGAAAGTAAAAACAGAAACAACAAGTTCCATGTCCAAGGAATTTTATTTTTTGCAGTGTGGTTCTCCTGAATATTGTTGCGGAAAAGTTGTCAGCAATGCACCAGCAACAGCAAATTTAGGACTTTGGTCTAACGACGCTGTTTGACGTTGCTGGTGCTGTTCTAATCTGTGCTGAACGATTTAAACACATTGGTTCTAAAACAATGGCCGCCGCTGTTGCTGGTGCTGTTGCTGGTGCTGGTTTAATCTGTTTCACGCTTTAATGTTATAAATAAATATAAATAAATTGGGTGGCGCAACAGCTCGAGGAGAACCAGGGCCTAGTGACTTACAACTCACAACCATTCCTGTGTGCGTGTTTGTTGGGCAGGAATGGAGGGGACCTACAGTTTTTTGCCGAGTCCGAACGGCTAAATGAGAAGCACTTTTTCATGACAAGTATACTCTTGGAGGATTTGTCAGTTCCTCGCAAGAGGCAGTACCTACCTCGAAAAACATTTCTGTTTTTAGGTGGCACGGCTGGGAATCGAACCCACACCTTTAATGTTAAGAGCCCTTTAAAAATGGCTTTTTTGTCTTACAAATAATCCAGCACTGCATATTCTTGTACCTGAGAAACAAAATTGACTGGCACATCCATAATGTTAGCTTTTTTGTTTTGTTCAAGTAGGTAGGTACTGCATAAGCGATTTGAGCAAACAACTTACACCAGTGTATTTGGAACAATGTTGTATCTTGTATCGCTTTCTACCATTTGGCCGTCTGTCTTGCCATATTCCCTCATGCAAAATTTTGCATCTCTTCCCATATACATATGTATGTACATACATCCATAGACAAAGATATATGTACATTACATACATATATGTAGGTACACATATAAATCATTGCAAACTTGTAGGAGTACATTGATCCATTTATCTGAATTCTAGAAGTTTCAATCTTTTAAAGTTCGAGGTGATCCATCACCAAGTAAGACAAATTATTTTTCTATTTTTTATTTTTTCATTCCAAAATAAAGACAAAATGTCTGGTTGCTAAGATGTAAAGTGCATTCGTCTATCATATGAAATCGGTATAAAAATCTCTTTATAGGTACACCTGAGTCTTGCAGGTGAAACTGAAACCGTAATACGTTTTATCAGATTAAACTAAGAAAATTCGTTAAGGTGGTCATTAAAAAAAGTTCATCTTCGATGGATCTTAATCATTTCTAAATGAAAATTCCCTAATTTTTTCAGATTTTTATTTTCATTCCCTTTATAGTCGCTGTAGGGGGTGGGTTAATTAAATTGCCGATTTTTTCGCGTACTAGTTGCGTAAAATCTGCCAACAAATTCAGAGCATGAATGTATGAAGTAGACAAGAAAAAAAATCCTAATGGAGGGGGAATGCCCCCCCCCTCCCCCTTGGACTGGAGGGGCAATTTTATAAGAAAAGTTACATTACCATTACATAGAACAAATAATTAAAAAAACAACGGCAACAGTTACAGTATCAGATCCGTTCCTTTAATTTGAATTTCTCACCCCGATTACAGAATCCGATGACTGAGCTGCGGAGGGAATCAGACTCAATTTTGACATTTTTACTATGAGCGCTTATTCGTCGGATTCTGTTATCGGGTTTGGCCTTTTCGATTGGCAATCCAGGAGCGTTCGGAATGCGTGTAAGCCCTTCTGAAAGTGTTTTATTGGCATTCAGAATGACAGTTCTTCTCCTGAAAAGAACAGAAAACGATTCTGGATTTCTTTTCCGAATCGAAACCAGAACTACTCACACATTCAAATACATATAGTTGTCAAAGTTTTGTCAAATATTGCAAAAAGTAAATTTTTAGCTAAAAATAATTAAATTTCACACATTTTACTGTTTCTAAGAACAATTATTTTACACATGGCGACATGGGTCTTTTTCGGGCCATTTCAAGCATTTAGCGGTTATTTATCGATTTCACCCATTTTAAAATACAAATTATATATTTTAAATTTTAAATGCACAGAAAAAGACATTTTTATTTGGAAACTGAAATGCTGAAATACCTATAAATGAACTGTCAAACATGGAAATATTCGCAATATTCTGGTGGTTTATTCACAATTGAGCATTGTTCATTCGATTAAGTTATACAATACCAAACATGAAAACCAATCGATACAATCGACAAATTTCGATTCGATTGGTAATCGACAACGGCAATCGGGCCCTCAGCAAAACTTTTTTATTTAATTCGAACTATCAATAAATATTCCAGCTGTGAGTCCTCAAAATGACCTCCTGTACTTATGCATTTCTAGGATATCCGGGAAACAACATAAGGCGTTTTCCTTTGGAGGTGGCGAAGTACTTGCAAGTACTTTGCCAGCTTTTTTCAATGGAACACATCAAACTGCTTTCACATGTAAAATGTATCTACTCGCGCATGAGAGCATGTGCAGTTGGTAGTACTAGATTAGGGTTTTCATCTACTCGTAAGTACTTCGCCACCTCCAAAGGAAAACGGCTATAGACTACTGCACAAGGTCTATGGGGATGATGAGGTTGTTTTAGTGATTGATGTGGCCAAAATATTCATAAACAGCTGGGGAGCAATGATATCTTTATCGAACAAAGCCGAGTTGTACCCAATTAAATTTCTTCATCTAAGCACACACTTACTCTCTATAGGTGCCGTCAGACCGTGCAAGTACAGTACTTGCAGCAAGTAAAATTATTGCTGCAAGTAAAACTTGCCTGGTGTGACGACCTGAAAAGTACTTGCGGCAAATAAAACTTGCCTGGTGTGACGACCCAAAAAAGTACTTGCAAGCAATTAATTGCTGCAAGTGATTTACTTGCTTGCAAGTACTTGCACAAACAATACTTGCACAGTGTGACTAGTTCCTGCAAGCGCTTGCAAGCAAGTAAAGCACTTGAAATCACTTACCGCAAGTACTAGCCACTTGCAGGATTTGCGCGAACGCGAACGTATGTTTTTTGATCAAAATTATAGAAAAAATCGTCTCCCTCTGTCCAGAAGTCTCTCATCAGTGTTGAAAAGTATGGATTTTCAGCACCACGCTCAAAGAAGGGCCATACTTCTTTCTTTTAAAAATATTTGAGTAACTAAAGAAAAATTCAATGAAGTATGAAGCTTTTTGTTCAATTGTAAAAACAACTCTCCAGATTTTGATTGAAATCGGTAGAGCAATTAATGAGAAAGTCGAAAAAATGCGCATGGAAGGAATCGCTGGCTAGTAACAGCTTTTAGTACATTTTTTATCAGAAAGGCTACAATCAAATCACTTGCTGCAACTGCAAGCAATCGCATGTTTTTTTTACTAATAATACCCAAGAATCAATTGCCTCGATTTCAACAAATCTTCATGTTCAAAATCATTTCCTCGAAAAAAAATTCTTTTTCCAAATCTGGATTATCTATTTCTGAATAAGAAACAATAAACCAAACTGAGCTGAAAATGGCAAAACCACATCCGTTTACATACGCAAGTACTTTCAGCAATTAATTTCAGCAAGTACTTGCTTGCTCGGTGTGACGACCTAAAAAGTATTTGCAGCAAGTTTGTTTTGCAAGCAAGTAAAAAGTCATTTCAGCAAGCAATTTACTTGCCTGGTGTGACTGCTCTCTGTAAGTACTTGCACGAATATTTCAAAATCGAAATTTTTGAAATAATTGCTGCAAGTACTTTCCTTGGACGGTGTGACGGCACCTTATGGTGCTATACAAGCCCGCACCAAAATAAAATGGGACGTATCTTTTAGATTATAAATTTTTATTTGTGACCAATTCTCTTTTTGTACTCTATTCGGGCTATTTTGGTCAAATTTTAATGTTAATGCAATTAAAAATCTCATACTCTATTTGTAAACAATTAAAATTTTATCTTTTCCAGTGAAGTAAAAATTAGATTATTATGTACATATGTAGATACGTACCTTTACATACCATTCCTATCTTAGCACTACCAAAACCGTCCTTTTCGCAGGTAAAGAGGAAACATAAATTGTAGGGAATCTCTAGAAAAGATATTTTTTTTAATTCACTAGAGTGTATAACTCAAACAAAATATCAGCGTTAAGTAAGTGGGCGAAGGAGGAAGGACATTGGACCAAAGGAAAGATAGTAAAAGCAGTTAAATTGTAACTTTATTATGAGACTTAAGATTGTTATCGGCACATACACAGGAGCTCTTTAGTTAATTACAAAAATTAAGTTTCCCCAAGAAATTGAGTTATGTATGCTTTGGTTTTAATTAAAAGAACTTCATTAGGGAATTATTATGTTGGCTTTTTATAGACTGATTTTAATTGGATTGAAAGACTCATATGATTGGATAATGTTCATTAGTGCTGAACTTTAAATGCCTTGGGGTTATATTTCATTTATTTGTTGTGACTTTGAAAATATATTTGTCTTCAAGATAGTAAGTTATTTGAAGTACTTTACAACTATGCATAATTTTCACATACATTATCTCTACGTATTATGTGCTCGAATGGAAAAGGATTGAAGTTTTTTTTTCAAATAAATATAGGTATGAGCTATATTTTTACATTTTCGAATGAAACAAGTTAAAAGACTTTGTATGCATACTACCTGAAAAGATATAGGTACATACATAGATGTATCTTATTTATTAAGATAGGTACGCCATAGATAGAGTATAAGACGGGGGAGCTCATACAGCATAGGAAGGCATCAAAGGTAAATTGAGCCACCAGGAAATTGTTTGATGAGTCCCCACCGTCACATATTTTTTCTCAACATTGAACATTTTCCCTCCCTTTATATTATTTTTTGTTCTTTTAAACACATTCTCATTAAAGTCTTACTGCTGCCTGGGATCCCTGATAGTATGTATGTATACCTACCTAAGTAAACTGTACATACCTACCTTCATCATGAGTTTTGAAGAACTTGGGATTATTATAACGGGTGATTTTTTAAGAGGTTTAGAACTTTAAAAAAAAAAAAAAACACAAAAAATTCGAAAAAATGAATGAAATATTTATTTGAATCGATAGTTTGAACCTTGCAATTTAATGTTTAAAGATAATTTCATGCAAATGTTGACCGCGGCTGCGTCTCAGGTAGCCCATCCGCTGAGTCCAATTTTGGCATACTCTTCCACACATATCGGCCGGTATCTCACGAATGAATGCATGGATGTTGGCTTCCAGTGCGTCAATCGAAGCGGGCTTGTCCCTATAGACATTAGCCTTGACATACCCCCACAAAAAATAATCTAATGGTGTCAAATCGCACGATCTAGGCGGCCAATTGACCGGCCCGAAACGTGAAATTAACTGTTCACCAAACTCGCCTCGCAATTGCGCCATTGTTTCGCGTGCTGTGTGGCATGTGGCACCGTCTTGTTGAAACCACATATCATGCAAGTCAAGAACTTCCATTTCGGGCAAAAAAAAGTTTGTTATCATCGCTCGGTAGCGTTCACCATTGACAGTAACGCTGCGATTCGCATCATCTTTGAAGAAATATGGCCCAATAATGCCGCCGGCCCATAAACCGCACCAAACAGTGGCTTTTTCGGGATGCATTGGTAGCTGTTGCAATGCTTCTGGCTGATCTTCACTCCAAATGCGGCAATTATGCTTATTTACGTACCCATTCAACCAAAAATGAGCCTCATCGCTGAACACAATTTTTCGATAAAAAAGCGGATCCTCGGCCAGCTTTCCAAGAGCCCATTCACCAAAAATTCGGCGTTGTGGTAGGTCGGCTGGCTTTAGTTCTTGCACCAGTTGTATCTTAAAAGGCTTTACGCCCAAATCCTTCCGCAAAATTTTCCACGTAGTGCTGTAACAAAGGCCTAACTGCTGGGAACGGCGCCGAATCGACATTTCGCGGTCTTCTGTCACACTAGCTGATACGGCCGCAATATTTTCTTCACTACGCACAGTGCGTAAACGTGTTGGTGGTTTAATGTCCAACAAAGTAAATTTGGTGCGAAATTTGGTCACAATCTTCCGAATAGACTGCTCAGAAGGTCGAGAATGCCGACCATAAAATGGAAGCAGCGCGCGATGAACATTTCGAACCGAGCACGAATTTTGATAGTAAAATTCAATAATTTGCAAGCGTTGTTCATTTGTAAGACGATCCATGGTTAAATTGCAAACCAAACTGAAGCTGTTTGACAGTGACACAAGGTACTAAACACACGTCAGCTGTCAAAACCAGTGTTGCCAAAACCAAACCAGCTAAAAAATCACCCTTTATAAGGCAGCGGTTCCCAAACTTTTTAAGCTGTGGAACCCTAAACAATGCCCAAATATATTTCGGAACCCCATCCTGACAATAGCAAAAAATTAAAAACAACACATTTCAAAATCAGTTTTTTATTTAGTGTGAAGAATGAATTTGTTTCATTGTTTGATTTATAATTGTTTTTAAATTAACTTCTATGTCCGAAAGTTGTATTCGAATATCTGGGGCAGCGCAGCGTCCAGCCTCGATCTGTATTTAGTTTTTGTGTAAGTATACGCTGAAAAGCCTACTTCACAGTGTTTTGTCTCCTCCCATACCTACCAGAGGAAATCGTCGTGCGTTGAACTCTGCACACTTCAATTGTGTTGTTCACTTTGACTGTCAATTCGGTATCATCTTACGGATATTGTTTTGGGTCAATCAAAGTGCAATCATACAATACTTGAATTGTGCTGACTCTTTAAACGTGCCGACGATTATCCACTGCGAATGTTTGGGCTTGCGACCACCGAAATGACACGACAAGATTGGTCTTTCGAAAACAGTAAAAGAAGTCGGTTGTTTCGTGTACATTTCTATTTAAACAGTTTTAACACAGTTGTACATTGTAACAAAAGGTAGCAAATGCAATAAAGCTTTCTTGGCAAGCTCAGGGAATTCATTCTTAATACCAATCCAAAATTCATTTAATGATACCGAATCAAATACCAATTTTAATGAAGAGGAGCTCTGCAGATCTATCAGGGATTCGTATTCCTGTATACTCAGGGTCATAGGCTTGATGGTTTTCATTAGAAATGGATTTTGTACCCACTCGATGTCAGTATTTGTATCTGGAAAGTAATCAAGCATGGGTCTTTTGAGACTAACCAAATGGAGAGCAATAACATTGCTAATATCTGCTCTGAGTTCAAGCATGTTTTCTTGCAAGAATTCATGTAAAACTGGAAAACACTCAAAATTGTTCTTTTGTACACATGAGATAGTCCAGTCATATTTTTATTTTTAACTTGCAAATTGTGGGGTAGTTTTGATTTGTTCGCTCCTTTATGTTTTCGGGGTGCTGAATCCAAATCTGAGGTTTGCCCACAAAATTTCGTGACGCAACATGGAAAAAAATGCAAAAAATGATACAAAAATGCATTTTTTGGGATTTTTTCACGAATGGCTCGAAAACTACCAACTATTCGAAAATGACATCAAAGTACCACAATTTCCAACAAATCTCTATTCAAGGTTTTTTTCTGCGACAACCCATTTGGACTCAAGCGCTAGTCGAAAATTGACGTATTTGTACTGCTTTCGAAAATCCACTCGAAAGCGCTAAAAAATTACTTTGTGTGATTTATTGGAAATTGTGTATACTTTCAATGGTACTTTGATGTCATTTTCGAATAGTTAGTAGTTTTTGAGCCATTCGTGGAAAACTCCCAAGAAATGCATTTTTACATCATTTTTTGCTTTTGTTTCCATGTTGCGTCACGAAATTTTGTTGGCAAACCTCGGATTCGGAGTCAGCACCCCCGAAAACATAAAGGAAGGACAAAATCAAAACTACCCCACAATTTGCTCGCAAGGTGCCTTTCTGAGCACAAATTAACTGGACTAAGAACCAGAAATTAATTTTTATTTTTAAAGCTTATTTCGTAATCCATTGCTCATCATGCAATACATCAAAGAGGTTTGCAGTTGAAGACATATTTTTTCCAGTTTGAACACATTCAACTCATCACGAAGTTGAAATAACCTGGATAAAGCTTTTCCTCTGGAAAGCCATCGGATTTCAGTATGAAGAAGAAGCGGTTCGAACTGACTGCCCATATCTTTACACTCAAATTTAAGCAATCACGATTAGAAAGGACGACTCTTTACAAAATTTACTGTTTTCACAGCTTCACCGAGAATTTTTTTTAAATCAGTTGGTTTTATTTTCATAACAAGTGCATAGCGATGTAAAATACAGAGACTGCTGGTACTTCTAGGAGCAAAGTTTTTAGTATTTGAAACAACCCCTTTAACCTTTCTTACCATTGCTGCGGCTCCGCCGCCGCTGCATATATCATTACATTTTCCCCAATTAATGATTTGTTTACTCATGAAACAGTTTATGACCCTGAAGTTCACACTTCGATTAAAAAATATAAGCTCAAAAAAAAAATGTTGTTAAATTTTTTTTTTTTGTGGAAATTTTTTCTTATTTTTCTTTTATTGTTTGTATTTTACTCTTTATAACTACTTTAAGAAATTTGTGGAACCCTGAAGAGTCTCCCGCGGAACCCCAGGGTTCCGCGGAACATACTTTGGGAACCGCTGATATAAGGTACCCTCTGAGATGATTTATGGAAAAATTGTCTTAAATTTGTCATTTATCTTGTAGGAAAACATTCTCGTCAATGAGAGTAAAGGTACATAGTTTCAAATGGTTATGGATTGTCATTTTTTATCACCTTTTTAATTCATAGCTCTACCATTATCAGGTCAGTTCAAACTGCTTTGGGGAACCTAGTCCCCCTCAAAAAAATAAGAGTAAACGATTTAGTCCAGTAACTATATAAATTAGACCTTGCGTCAGGTCCGGTAGTTTTGATTTTTTGCTGAGTTGTTTATGATGTTGGCCTAGTAATAAATCCGATTTTTCGACCTCGAGCGCCGAACGCAACATTGGTAAGAATCCAAAAAACCGCGAATTTTTCGCGGTTTTTTCACTTATCGGCCATTTTAGCCATTACGCCTTATTTTCCGAATATTTTTTCCTCACAGCACGGGGTTGAAGTGAAGTTGATCATATTAATTTCAGTTGAAGTTGATCATGTTAATTTCAGTTTTCTCAAAAACTAGAAGTCATTTTAGCATTTGGTTTTCAGTTTTTAACTAAAAATTAATAAGGGTATTGAAAATCAAAAACAAAAATAGTACTTAATACCATTAAATAAAAAATATAATCCAGATATTACCATTGTTTTTTTAAAGTTATTTTTCTATTTGAAGTCAACTTTTCTTAAAATGGCCCCTCCCGCCGAAATGGGGGGATATATACCCCCCATCCAGTACTATTGTTTTCTTCTTTAAGCCCAATCTACACGCTCTATTGCTTTGATGCAGCATATGTCAAAGACCATATTTTTGTTATTATACTGTTTTATAACTACATAATTGTTGTTTAAAATTTTGTATTGCTATATTTTGAAAACCCGTCCCTTGGAAACTGTTATGTCTACTGAACCGGCTTTGGTCTCAAATTGAAGCAAATTTAGTAAGGATGAAATCGTAAAGGAATGTTTTATTCGGAAAAGGCTTATTGGTTAAAATGGCCAATAAGTGAAAAAAACGCGAAAAATTCGCGTTTTTTTGGATTTTTACCAATGTTGCGTTCGGCGCTCGAGGTCGAAAAATCGGATTTATTACTAGGCCAACATCATAAACAACTCAGCAAAAAATCAAAACTACCGGACCTGACGCAAGGTCTAATTTATATAGTTACTGGACTAAATCGTTTACTCTTATTTTTTTGAGGGGGACTAGGTTCCCCAAAGCAGTTTGAACTGACCTGATAATGGTAGAGCTATGAATTAAAAAGGTGATAAAAAATGACAATCCATAACCATTTGAAACTATGTACCTTTACTCTCATTGACGAGAATGTTTTCCTACAAGATAAATGACAAATTTAAGACAATTTTTCCATAAATCATCTCAGAGGGTACCTTATATCAGCGGTTCCCAAAGTATGTTCCGCGGAACCCTGGGGTTCCGCGGGAGACTCTTCAGGGTTCCACAAATTTCTTAAAGTAGTTATAAAGAGTAAAATACAAACAATAAAAGAAAAATAAGAAAAAATTTCCACAAAAAAAAAAATTTTAACAACATTTTTTTTTGAGCTTATATTTTTTAATCGAAGTGTGAACTTCAGGGTCATAAACTGTTTCATGAGTAAACAAATCATTAATTGGGGAAAATGTAATGATATATGCAGCGGCGGCGGAGCCGCAGCAATGGTAAGAAAGGTTAAAGGGGTTGTTTCAAATACTAAAAACTTTGCTCCTAGAAGTACCAGCAGTCTCTGTATTTTACATCGCTATGCACTTGTTATGAAAATAAAACCAACTGATTTAAAAAAAATTCTCGGTGAAGCTGTGAAAACAGTAAATTTTGTAAAGAGTCGTCCTTTCTAATCGTGTTTGCTTAAATTTGAGTGTAAAGATATGGGCAGTCAGTTCGAACCGCTTCTTCTTCATACTGAAATCCGATGGCTTTCCAGAGGAAAAGCTTTATCCAGGTTATTTCAACTTCGTGATGAGTTGAATGTGTTCAAACTGGAAAAAATATGTCTTCAACTGCAAACCTCTTTGATGTATTGCATGATGAGCAATGGATTACGAAATAAGCTTTAAAAATAAAAATTAATTTCTGGTTCTTAGTCCAGTTAATTTGTGCTCAGAAAGGCACCTTGCGAGCAAATTGTGGGGTAGTTTTGATTTTGTCCTTCCTTTATGTTTTCGGGGGTGCTGACTCCGAATCCGAGGTTTGCCAACAAAATTTCGTGACGCAACATGGAAACAAAAGCAAAAAATGATGTAAAAATGCATTTCTTGGGAGTTTTCCACGAATGGCTCGAAAACTACTAACTATTCGAAAATGACATCAAAGTACCATTGAAAGTATACACAATTTCCAATAAATCACACAAAGTAATTTTTTAGCGCTTTCGAGTGGATTTTCGAAAGCAGTACAAATACGTCAATTTTCGACTAGCGCTTGAATCCAAATGGGTTGTCGCAGAAAAAAACCTTGAATAGAGATTTGTTGGAAATTGTGGTACTTTGATGTCATTTTCGAATAGTTGGTAGTTTTCGAGCCATTCGTGAAAAAATCCCAAAAAATGCATTTTTGTATCATTTTTTGCATTTTTTTCCATGTTGCGTCACGAAATTTTGTTGGCAAACCTCGGATTCGGAGTCAGCACCCCCGAAAACATAAAGGAAGGACAAAATCAAAACTACCCCACAATTTGCTCGCAAGGTGCCTTTCTGAGCACAAATTAACTGGACTAAGATGAGAAATGGAGAGCAATAACATTGCTAATATCTGCTCTGAGTTCAAGCATGTTTTCTTGCAAGAATTCATGTAAAACTGGAAAACACTCAAAATTGTTCTTTTGTACACATGAGATAGTCCAGTCATATTTTTATTTTTAACTTGCAAATTGTGGGGTAGTTTTGATTTGTTCGCTCCTTTATGTTTTCGGGGTGCTGAATCCAAATCTGAGGTTTGCCCACAAAATTTCGTGACGCAACATGGAAAAAAATGCAAAAAATGATACAAAAATGCATTTTTTGGGATTTTTTCACGAATGGCTCGAAAACTACCAACTATTCGAAAATGACATCAAAGTACCACAATTTCCAACAAATCTCTATTCAAGGTTTTTTTCTGCGACAACCCATTTGGACTCAAGCGCTAGTCGAAAATTGACGTATTTGTACTGCTTTCGAAAATCCACTCGAAAGCGCTAAAAAATTACTTTGTGTGATTTATTGGAAATTGTGTATACTTTCAATGGTACTTTGATGTCATTTTCGAATAGTTAGTAGTTTTCGAGCCATTCGTGGAAAACTCCCAAGAAATGCATTTTTACATCATTTTTTGCTTTTGTTTCCATGTTGCGTCACGAAATTTTGTTGGCAAACCTCGGATTCGGAGTCAGCACCCCCGAAAACATAAAGGAAGGACAAAATCAAAACTACCCCACAATTTGCTCGCAAGGTGCCTTTCTGAGCACAAATTAACTGGACTAAGAACCAGAAATTAATTTTTATTTTTAAAGCTTATTTCGTAATCCATTGCTCATCATGCAATAC
Organism: Dasysyrphus tricinctus; assembly: GCA_963921185.1. Taxonomy (NCBI): domain Eukaryota; kingdom Metazoa; phylum Arthropoda; class Insecta; order Diptera; family Syrphidae; genus Dasysyrphus; species Dasysyrphus tricinctus. Next base: position 25,053,444 of record OY992532.1, on the reverse strand, counting down.
ATCAAATAGGTTTGCAGTTGAAGACATATTTTTTCCAGTTTGAACACATTCAACTCATCACGAAGTTGAAATAACCTGGATAAAGCTTTTCCTCTGGAAAGCCATCGGATTTCAGTATGAAGAAGAAGCGGTTCGAACTGACTGCCCATATCTTTACACTCAAATTTAAGCAATCACGATTAGAAAGGACGACTCTTTACAAAATTTACTGTTTTCACAGCTTCACCGAGAATTTTTTTTAAATCAGTTGGTTTTATTTTCATAACAAGTGCATAGCGATGTAAAATACAGAGACTGCTGGTACTTCTAGGAGCAAAGTTTTTAGTATTTGAAACAACCCCTTTAACCTTTCTTACCATTGCTGCGGCTCCGCCGCCGCTGCATATATCATTACATTTTCCCCAATTAATGATTTGTTTACTCATGAAACAGTTTATGACCCTGAAGTTCACACTTCGATTAAAAAATATAAGCTCAAAAAAAAAATGTTGTTAAATTTTTTTTTTTTGTGGAAATTTTTTCTTATTTTTCTTTTATTGTTTGTATTTTACTCTTTATAACTACTTTAAGAAATTTGTGGAACCCTGAAGAGTCTCCCGCGGAACCCCAGGGTTCCGCGGAACATACTTTGGGAACCGCTGATATAAGGTACCCTCTGAGATGATTTATGGAAAAATTGTCTTAAATTTGTCATTTATCTTGTAGGAAAACATTCTCGTCAATGAGAGTAAAGGTACATAGTTTCAAATGGTTATGGATTGTCATTTTTTATCACCTTTTTAATTCATAGCTCTACCATTATCAGGTCAGTTCAAACTGCTTTGGGGAACCTAGTCCCCCTCAAAAAAATAAGAGTAAACGATTTAGTCCAGTAACTATATAAATTAGACCTTGCGTCAGGTCCGGTAGTTTTGATTTTTTGCTGAGTTGTTTATGATGTTGGCCTAGTAATAAATCCGATTTTTCGACCTCGAGCGCCGAACGCAACATTGGTAAGAATCCAAAAAACCGCGAATTTTTCGCGGTTTTTTCACTTATCGGCCATTTTAACCATTACGCCTTATTTTCCGAATATTTTTTCCTCACAGCACGGGGTTGAAGTGAAGTTGATCATATTAATTTCAGTTGAAGTTGATCATGTTAATTTCAGTTTTCTCAAAAACTAGAAGTCATTTTAGCATTTGGTTTTCAGTTTTTAACTAAAAATTAATAAGGGTATTGAAAATCAAAAACAAAAATAGTACTTAATACCATTAAATAAAAAATAAAATAGATTAACAAAAAAAAATCGTCTTTTTCTCAAAATTTTGAGTTTGAAAGTAAATTTTTCAAAAACTATCAGCTAAAAACACTTTATTTAAAAAGAATATTAAATAATGGATTTCTGGCCTTAAGATGGGCACAAGGATTTTCGTCCAGATATTACCATTGTTTTTTTAAAGTTATTTTTCTATTTGAAGTCAACTTTTCTTAAAATGGCCCCTCCCGCCGAAATGGGGGGATATATACCCCCCATCCAGTACTATTGTTTTCTTCTTTAAGCCCAATCTACACGCTCTATTGCTTTGATGCAGCATATGTCAAAGACCATATTTTTGTTATTATACTGTTTTATAACTACATAATTGTTGTTTAAAATTTTGTATTGCTATATTTTGAAAACCCGTCCCTTGGAAACTGTTATGTCTACTGAACCGGCTTTGGTCTCAAATTGAAGCAAATTTAGTAAGGATGAAATCGTAAAGGAATGTTTTATTCGGAAAAGGCTTATTGGTTAAAATGGCCAATAAGTGAAAAAAACGCGAAAAATTCGCGTTTTTTTGGATTTTTACCAATGTTGCGTTCGGCGCTCGAGGTCGAAAAATCGGATTTATTACTAGGCCAACATCATAAACAACTCAGCAAAAAATCAAAACTACCGGACCTGACGCAAGGTCTCAGTCCTATGAAACTACAAGGTTACTGGACTAATTCTATCTACAAAATTTAAAAGAAAACATGATCTAAAATTTGTTTAAATCAGAGGTTCCCAAACTTTTTTTTTCTCGTAGATCACTTTCAATATTAATCTGGTTTCAGTAGACCCCCTGCTGCTACATTTATACCATATTTACAAAACTCGTCAAAAAATGTGGAGATTAGATTTAACGATGGAAATTTTTGTCGTGACTGAGTTCCAACCCTATAAATTCGGGTGGCACTTCGCAAGTCTCGACAAGAGTTGCACTGAATAACGAATATGCAAGCTTTTACAAGTACCAGTCGCTGATCTTCTTAAAATACATATACCTACTACTCAAAAAAATTAAGGGAGGTTTTAAAAAAAGAGAATTAATGAGAAGTTCCTAAAAAATTTTAGCCAAAAATCTTAAAATTATAATCTTAACTCTAGAAACTTCAAAATATTTTTTTTTTAAGTCGCAATACCCCCATTATTCACCGAAATACAGCCTGTCAAAAATTACCGAAAATATTGATTTTTTTTTGTTTCCTTAATTTTTTTGAAAAGTGTACGTAATATCTGCTTACATTGACAGACAAGGCCAAACCTACATTTTTGTTCTTAACTATCGAAACCAGATAAACTTTCGTGGACCCCCAGCTATAACTGGTGAGCCCCATTTTTTTTGCATGCAAACGTAGACCCCCGTTGAGTCTCCCGTGGACACCTTACGCTAAAGGTCCACCTGGACCACTTTGGGAACCACTGGTTTAAATTGCAAAATTTAGTATTTTCATATTTTCTACGCGACCAACAAGATATTTTATGCGAATTGTCAAACGCTAATTCGTAATCCACAACATCAGGATGCATTCCACAAATCCTCGAATGAAAAATTCGTTGGAATCTAACAACAAATTTGACCACCAATTTCTCTGGTTTATTTTGTATGACAATCCGCGTCTGTCAGCGACCAATCAAAAATGACTATCAAAATTCTGGGATGCTTTTTTTTTATAGATTTAGAGCAGAAATTCGATATTTGTTTTACAATTTTAATCTTCCATTCATTGTTTTTTTTGTCGGAAAATTATCTCAAAAAGAAGAAGAAAACAAAAGTTATTTTTTGAAGTGCATTTCACTTTTGACTGTATTTAACATTTTTTTGTTTGAACTCATTAAAAAAGTTGCATCTAAAGCTAAAAAAAAAAACAAACAGTGGTGGTCCAGTATAACGAATGCCGATTTAACCAATGCTCGATATTACGAACAATTTTTTTAGCACGTTAGGTATTCTATTTAACGAAAAAATAACAAATTTCACAAAATAAAACCAAAAATGTTTTAACGGGCATGAATTCAGAAAAAAAATTGTGTTAATAAACTCTTGATTTTGGATGAATTAATGTTATGTATCCTTATAATGTGAACTTTAGTTTGTTGTGTTCAATTTATTTTCTCATTTCTTCTTATTTGAACTACGAAAATGCAGTTTTTTAAAAGCTTTAATTTTTGATACGGAAGGCAAACGTTGAAAAAAAAGAAAATATAATTATATGTTCTTATCTATAAACTCTTAATTGAATTTTTGAAACTATAAAATTAGTTTTATGTTTTGTATGAATTAGTTATTTTTAAATAATTGCATCTAGCTAAATGATCATCAAAGCTCAAAAAATATTAACTATTAGGTTTCGTAGTTTTTGAGAAAATTGAATTTAACTAAACTCTTTTATCTTACAAAAGAATAGCTCAGACAAAATACTGCTACAAAAAATCCAAGTGAAGATATCTAAATGAAGAGATTTTAATTTTGGTATTAGAAACACTCTTCGAAAAGTCAAAGTTATGCAAACTCAAGTCGTCATTTCAAAAAAGGGTATCATGAACATTTTTTTGGTTTTACTCTTATGGTAAATATTACTCATAAACGGCGAATGCTTTCGAAAATAACTTAATACATTGTACAATTTGTAACATTAATATTTTAAAAAGTTCATCAAAAGCCAATACTTTATAGGACATATAATGTTTGTATATGAGTGTCTACAAAAACATAGCTTACTAACTTTTTTCCATAATTTCATATCAGTTAAGAGATGTTCCTTATTCAAAAAGTTGAAGTCTTGAAAGAGTATACAAAAGAATTATTTTAAATTTTTCTAAACAGTATTTACCATGTTAAAAATAATAAAAAATACATAACAACAATAACTGTTATTTTAAACACTTGATAACTTGTAAGTGGGGGAGGATTCCATAATTTAAAAAAGTGCCATCCTAGTATTATGTACATTGACTTTCGTTCAAATATTAGCCGCGGATTCGTACGGAGATGTTCAATTTTCTATGACTCTGCCTGCGTTGATCTGGCTAAATTCGAGTGATGACCTGATGGGCTTATGTTGACTTTTAAAGCTTCAGTCAATTGTGGCTTATTGACAGACTTGTAACTTCAGAAAACTCCACAAAGGAAGGTCTAGTCATTATTATTATTATTTATTTTATTTTATATTATTTTATTTTATTTTATTTTATTTTATTTTATTTTATTTTATTTTATTTTATTTTATTTTATTTTATTTTATTTTATTTTATTTTATTTTATTTTATTTTATTTTATTTTATTTTATTTTACTTTATTTTATTTTATTTTATTTTATTTTATTTTATTTTATTTTATTTTATCACTTGCATGTGTTGTTTAACGCGCTGTAATTTTCATTGCTATTTGGCATCAGAAACTAAATAATAAACAACCGAATTTAGGGATGCCACCGCAATAAAATGGCACCACATACTGTCAACATTGACCTGTCCCTATTGGAATTTTTGTATTTATTGTACGAACTAGAAATATAGTTACTTCCAATGAACACCCTGGCGTATACGTAACATAATTTATTATTAGTTGACTTTTTTTTAAATGTTAATTCCTATGATCTTTAAATGATAGTAAAACGTATATTTGAACATCTTTAAGAACGGTTATCAAATATTTGAAAATTTGAAAGTTTGATGTGAAGAAATATGCGTAATAGTCAAAGAAAATTATTGAGACAAAGTGTTTGAGAAATTATTTTAAATTTTAATACCTTACCAATCAGTCTTTTTTTCATTTTATCGGTTCTTTGAAATAATTTTGATACCTTCCCGTAAGAATGTATTAAGCGACATTTAAAAAAATTAAAAGGCATCGAAAAGAACCTCTTGTTCAGTTATTTATTAGTGTATTTGATGAAATAAAAAGACTTGGCACAGGATTTTCAACTCAAAATCCCTTCAAAAATCTGTTTATTTCAACAAAATACACAAATAAATGGCCGTTTTCGAAAACGTCATCTGCGTCAAAAATGCTTTTGCAGAATGTTCTTTAACGCAAACTGCTAAAGTCACATGTTCGAAAACATCATCTGCGGTGCAGCTTCGCAGTAAAAAAATCGAGTTGACGATACAAAAATTGAGAAACCAGAGAGCGTAGTCGTAAATATAAAATGCGTTTGCGAGTTAATTGAAAGTGTTGATAAAACCGATTTTGTGCAAGACAGGACGATTGCATATGACGATTACAATCTGCGTCAAAAAATGACGATAATTTGACGATCAAATTTACTTTAATTTGACGTTTTCGAAAACGGCCAATAGCTAGGCAGGAGGCTTTTTAATATATTAATTTAAAATTTTGAAAATGTCACTTAATGCATTCTTACGGGAAGGTATCGATGTGGTGTTATGTGGATTTTTGGTTTTCAATCTGTTTTGTAATATATTGAGGTTTCCGAACACCAACAATTACATGACGGTAATCTTCTGCATTAAGTTGAATTTTGGCATTCTTTTCTATAAAATATACACGTAGTCAATCAGATATGTGTGTCACAAACTGAAAACCTACTTAAGCTGGCCATTCGCAACCGAGCTATCTGATCCATTTGGCTCGGTTGGATTTCAGATTGGCTGAAAATCTAAATGGATCGGCGGTGGCCGGTCCCCTCCAAACACGACCGATTTTTGGATCGGCATGGGGCCATTTGGCTCGTTGGCTCTTTCATTCATGCCCAGCTTTAAAGATACTTGAGTTCAGATTGGTGCATAGAAAAATTTAATTGTACCTTATAGGATGTCCGGTTACATCACCTCTTACAGAGCAATAGGTGTTATGCAATCCGATATATTTAAGCAGATTGCAGATTGCATATTGGCTCAGTAATAAAACAAAATACTTTCTTACAGGTAAGAACGCAACGTGGCACAGTGGATTATTTCATACATGCTAGACGTCAAAAAGTCAACTCCAAATTTTCGTTGTTGGTGCAGTTCTAAAATGTAACGATAATCCACTGACCACAAAAGTACAATTAAATAAGATTTAACTTGAATAAGTTGGAAGTTAGCGTACATACGTACATAACCCATTGCATACTGATATGAAAAACTACATAGAAGAACGCGACGTTTTTTAGTGTACGAAAAGTGTTGTTTAAAGTTATTTTGGATAATCTAAATAGGAGTATATCGTGTCATGATGATATACGTGTTTTTGTAAGGCTTGCCATATCTATTTTAAGGAAATACCTTCCTTTCCAATTCGCATGAATTTGCATGGTATATTTTGTGCACTAAAATCATTTTCTTAACTATTTTTTACACTGGCATAAATGGGTAATTGTTAAGCGCAATTACCATAAACTGTATATTTTTAGAGTGGTGTGATCTGTCTCTTTCCGAAAATATTCCATTTGTATTCAAAGGATTGAAATTTATTAAGTTTCAGGAGGTCAAAGTAAAAACACTAGGATTTTTGAAAAATTTCTAGTTTTTGAATGCTCCATACTGGGAGATTAGTAATGACGAGACATATGTCATTTGGGAAGGTTGTTTTTATGAACTAAAATAGCAACTTTAAGAGCTCATTTTAAATCACTATGTGAAAAAAGTTATTCGCTAGTCAAGGCTTTTTTTTCATACCAAATAAATGTACTGAAACACAATAGGTCTGTTCCTTTACTTTGAATTTCTGTGATTTTCTGTGCATTTCTGCGCATTTTAGTCCAAAGTTGTGTCAAAGTTCATATAAAAAAAATATTTTGACACAAGTTTGGACTGAAAATCACAGAAACCCAAAGTAAAGGATCAGACCTAATATTTTGACTAGCGAATACTTTTTTCACACAATGATTTGAAATGTGCTTCCAAGGTTATATTGTCGGAAGGAGACATATCGACATTAAAAAAATATGCAGTTTTTGTTAACTAGCTAAACCGTTAGGGAGATTTATGACTAGTATCTAAAAAAATAGCTAGGAAAATTATTTTTGCGCTTATCTCGAAAACGCGTCTTTGGAAAAAAAATCGTTTTCATATTCAGAGATCCACTACGATAACCTTAATAATAATATTAACTATATGCCTGTAAGACCTAAGGTCTTTTAAATGCAACCTGAATTGCACGGCACTAGTTAGAAAGATTAGGAGGATAGGAAAGATTTGGCACAGTGGATTGAGATCAAGGTGTACTCTCATTAAATCTCACGGGTGGCGTCCAGTTAAGCTGGGAGAATATAGAAAAGAATGCTGCCTAGAATGGGGCTCGAACCCACACCTCTAAGTAAGCAGTCATGCACTACATCCACTGCACCATTGCCACCCGCTTAAACGTAATAGAAACAAAAATTAATAGTGTTGAGAAGCTGATGCGTAGGAAGATTAGTAAAAAAAAAACAGTGTTTTAATTTTAAGTTTGAAAAATATTAAAAAAAAAAACTAGAAGCAAAACCTACTTTATTTTAAAAGGAAATTGAAGAATGGATTTTTGGCTGTTAATAAAGCTATTGCACGACACTGTGATTGATGCCGTTTTTTTTAAATAATTTGTTTCTATTTTAAGTAAATGTTTTACAAAACTGCCCCTCCCACTTAAAGGGCGGAAATAGACCCCTCTCTCGTACTATTTTTTGTCTTAGTCCAACCTAAAAGGCTCTATTTCTTTTGTCCCATCTCATAGTAAACATCCTCTATGTAAAAATAAAGGGAAATTGAAATAATTTTTTTGTCATTTAAGTTTATTTTTAAAAAAACTCCAAAATTTAGTTATTTTTTTGACAAAAAATATATACATTTCATGCTTAAATAAAGAAAAACATTAATTTGGAACAAAATTAGAATTTTTGACGTCTAGCATGTATGAAACGGTCCACTGTGCGTGGCTAAGATTACTTTCAAACGATATTTGGGTGATTCGGGCCAACAGTGGTTCTTTGTGTCCAGCGCTTTTTTTGTTAATATTCTTCTAGGTGAGAAGGAAGTCTTCATTCATTTTTGTATGATATCCGCACATTATATTTACTGGGATGACGTGGAAAACGGAAAGATTTATCAAACCATATATAATCAACTCAAAATACAATATCTCATTATATCGCCAAAGAAATCGATATACGATTGGAGTATTTTTGTTGGGAGGAATATGGCTATTTTTAAAATGTCAATTTTAAATGTCAATTGTGAAAAACTCTTGTTAAATATGACCATTGCTTGAAGGAAGATCTATACCGAAGAAGTGCACTTTGCTTCTATGCATTTCCCAGAAGACTAGAAGTGCCTCCGATTTATAAATGAAATGCAACGTAGCACCTCTTCATACTCAAGTGAAAGAACTCAAATTCAAATTAAGCAAAATAATAAAAAGAAAAAATATCATATACAGATACAAAACTAATCAAAATTCAAAACACAAAAACAAATGGTGAATGAAAATGTAGTGTACATCACCTACTCGAAACAGAAACTTGCACAAACATCAACCATCAACGCTTCAATTTAAACCATATTCAGGTTGGAATATATGTATAAATGCAAACAATTTTACCGATAGAAAATGATAATTTCATCTCGAGTGCAAATCTGGCAACGAAATGTGTTGCTGATGATGATGGTGATGTCAACCAAAAATCCTTGTTTTATAACCCCATAGCCACCCACACCATAAAGGCGTCGTCGTCGTGGATTGACACAGAGGGTTATGTTGAAACATCATCTTCTGATTTTATTTCATCATCATATTTATCAGCAGAATACAGCACAGCACTCATTATACAGCATCAGCCTCCAACATCCCACTTTTCTTTGAAATTCAAATGAAGCCAACATTGCATTCCATTAGAGATGCACTAGGGGATTATTATCTTTAGCTCTTAAGTGTATATAAGTAGGGTAGTTTTATGGGTCATTAAACGAATTTTCATATCGAAGGGACTATAGAGAAACAAGGTATCTATGGGGATTATAGAAACGTGAACAAAAGAAAAAACGATATAAATTTTAATATGGGTCTAATAAAAGAGGAAAATTATTAAGATTAATTGGTTATTTTATTTGTTGGCTTAAAAGATTAATAAATTGAGTGTTTTGAACTTAGTTTTTTATCATAACACAGGCTTAGACTCTGGTTTTGTTGCTGGAAAAAATCAAATTGCAACCGTTGGGCAAAATTTCAAGATTCTTCGGTATCGGAAAGTTAACCATAATTTTGATGATCTGTCAATGAGTCAGTTAGTGTGTAAGCGGTTTTTGAAGAGCTATATCTCAGGAACCACTAATTCTTAATGATCTTTTCTAGTTGCAAATACGATTTTTTAGTTGCACTATTTTAAATCGCAAGTGTGAGCACAAACATCTTAATGTATTTGTTTCATTTTAACTTTCGATAATCACACCACCGCCGGACCACTGTGTGGTCGAATTTTGGCGACAAAAATAATTGCCCTCGCCAATTCAGGACGAAAATTAATGAAATTTGGTACACTTAATGATTTGAGGATGCTGAAATCAGTGATATTGCTTACAATTTTTTTACTTCAAACAGGGCTTTACAATTTAGGCCAGAACTTGGTTCCAAATTTCAAAATTTCTAAAAAAGCCCTGTGCAGGTCAGAAATTAAGTCAAGTTTATGTCTTAAAATATGTGCTTGAATGTGAACTTACACATGAAAACAATGCCAATAGATTTGTACCAAATTTAGAAAATATATGTACTCAAAAATGTTGCTCAATTCTCTTTTGAGAATGGAATTAATTCTAGTGCTATTTTTGTCAAAAAAATTGTATTGAAACTTATTTTTAGACCAAATTGTCGAAGACTCAAAGTTATATAAAATGATCTAAAATAATAATTTAAAAGTTATTTAGCCAGTTTATATTTCTGAGATCTCAGAAGACTCAGGGCTCAGGGGGCTCAGAAATATAAACAGGATTCCTCTAAAAAATTCCTCACTTTTCCCCTTAAATACTGAGACTGATTTTTTTTGGATTCGCTTGCTCAGTTAGAGTCAGAGTTGTTTTGACTTCTACATATATATGAAGGATTTTGTTTATATTTTATTCTTCTGCTCGTCAAAAAGCGGAGAAAAATATCTGAGCGCTCAAGAAATATAAACTGGCTAATTGCTATTTTTTTAATTTGACGTCAGACTTTAAAATCTGACAGTCGAAAGTTTTGAAAAAAACTGTTATTTTTCAAATACAGTAGATGCTCGATTTAGTGAATCTCGGAACGGTACTATCCAGAGTAATGAACATATAAAATTGTATATAAAAACGTATTTTACATGTCTTAAAAGCAGTGAGGAATTGCTTCTGTTTTTTGTTCAAGCCTGAGTGAAAGCCATGTTTAATGCTAAATTTCATTAATTTTCGTCCAGAATTGGTGTGGGAAATGATATTTGTCGCCAAAATTCGACAAACGGACCACTGTGCGCACACCACCGCCATAAAAATCGAGCAAATTTTCGACTTTAAATCGTCGCGTTTTTTGGGTAGCATGGGCGTTTATTCTTATTTAAATTCATGTGTTCTATGAATTTAAATCGTTAGTGCACAGCAGTCTTTTGAATAGAATCCTCAGGGTTGGAAGACATGGAAATCAATTGTCTTAGTGGAAGCAGAATCGCAGAAAAAGACGTGGTCACAGTTAAAATACCAGACCATGAAGGATGAAGACGTTTTGTTGACGACCAATGCCCCATTAGGGGTTAGAGGACTCGATGATCATAATGAGTGCACACTTACTATTTTAATTAGCACTATGGGGTTTTTTTTGGCTTGCTTTTATTTGAAAGAAGGCAAATACACCTTTCAATTAATACCAAAAATATTTTCCTTTATGCCGTATATGATCGCAAGGAATGTATAAGCAGTTTTTCAACAGCATAAGTGGAATTCTCTTTCTGTTGTTCCAAACTTCAAGCTCAAATATCTCCAATCTCCCACTAACGATTTTCGAAATATTTACATCACGAAACGTGCCCAACATCACCTTTTATTTGATACCGATTTCATTAGTGAACACACTTGGCCCAAAAGTGGGTCGTGGGCCATCTCCTTTCCAAGTATGTACTCAGAGATCACAGTCATTTAATTTTTTTGACACAAGTGTTTGACTACAATGATGTCTCTTCTTCTTAGTCATAATAAACTCTCTGAGACTACCATCCCAATAAGGACTAGTTCACACGGAAATACATCGCGGCTCTGGACCTTTGGCACCTCATATGAGGGAAATTTGATAAAAAAAATGTCATCTAATTGGTCAGTAAAGGTCAACTGGTCTCAGAAATTGGTCAGCCCTAGATAATTTGTAATCAAGGCTTAAACTTTCTCAAGGTCACACGCAATTTTTGGCACCTCACTTATGCGAAATTTGCAACAAATATACATCATCTGAAAGATCTCTTGATCTATATAAAAGGTCAGCTTGTTTCAGAATTGGTCAGCTATAGATTTTTTTAATGAATTTTTAAAAATTTCAAGGTCATAGCGATTTTTGGCACCTCATTTATGGAAAATTTGCAAAAACTTAATACCACCCGAAAGGTGGTAAAAAAAAAATCGTTCGTGACCTTGAAAGAAATACTTTAAAAAATCGTAAAAATTAATCTATAGCTGACCAATTACTGAAACTAGCTGACCTTCTATCACGATCTAGAAATCTTTCGGATGGTATACATTTTTTGCAAATTTCCCATAAATGAGGTGCCAAAAATTGCGCGTGACCTTGAACGACCTTGGGAAAGTTTAAGCCTTGATTACAAGTTATCTAGGGTTGACCAATTCCTGAGACCAGTTGACCTTTTCTGACCAATTACTGACTAATTAGACGACATTTTTTTTTATCAAATTTCCCTCATATGAGGTGCCAAAGGTCCAGAGCCGCGATGTATTTCCGATTTTTTTTATCAAATTTCCCTCATATGAGGTGCCAAAGGTTCAGAGCCATACATCGCACTTTTTTTTTAGGAATAAATCAATGCGAATGAAGCGTATAAATTCTGCATAGAACCTATCACACGTTTGTATTTGTACATTTGCCGTTTTTTGACGTTAAAAGTTCTATGAAGAATATAAACGCCACTGCTCATATTTACACGGATTTATACTGCGAAAAAGTAGTACCTCGTGGCATGATGGTTAGTGCGTAGGACTGTTATGCCGAAGGTGTGGGTTCGATTCCCAGCCGTGCCACCTATAAACAGAAATATTTTATCCGAGGTACTGCCTCTTGCGAGGAACTGACAAATATTCCAAGAGTATACTTGTCATGAAAAAGTGCTTCTCATTTAGCCGTTCGGACTCGGCAAAAAACTGTAGGTCCCCTCCATTCCTGCCAACAATACGCACACAGGAATGGTTGAGAGTAAGCCACTAGGCCCTGGTTCTCCACGAGCTGTTGCGCCACCCAATTTATTTTTATACTGCGAAAAAAAGTGAGTTACATTGCTATGTGAGCTAGGCCTAACAAATCGTATCTTACTTTTATTATCTTCTTGTTTAAGTTTGACCAATGGAAAAGTTAAAATAAGCTAAACGAAACATTCAGGATTATTCTCTTCCAGAATTTTATATTTTCAAAACTTTATTTTTTCGAATATTTGTCTGAAGGAATTTTTTTTTTTCGAAACTTTGTCTTTCGCAATTCTGTCTAACCAGTAGATCAACAAATCAGTTACAATTGAAAGTAAACTAAATTTCTCAAACTTCTACTTAATGCTGTTTGTACATTTTCTTCGTATATTCTTGGTTGGCAATATTTCTATTAAATTTATCATTAATCTTATAATACCAATGAATTCCTAGTATTTTTTTTACTTTGCTTGGTCGCATCTCAAAAGGATTTCAATAAACCCTCCTAATGCGTTTTTGCACTTAAACGCACAAAGCATCCACTTGAATCATAAAAAAAAATGGAAAAGGTCAATAGCTTTGAAGGTGTAATGTGTAATTTAATTTCTATAATAAAAACAACAACACAAAATGTGTACCTAAGTATATATTTATAAAGCCATCCCATTCCATTAGAGTATGAAGAATAAAATAGCTTTTAAGCTATTAAGGATTATGACACATTTTTAACTTTTTTTTTCATTGACATTTTCATTTATCTGTGTATGTATATAAAGATATCATCATCAGGTAATGTACTTCAACCAAGGGTTAGAAATTCAATCCTTCCGTTTCATTTTTCATCTGCTGTTGAACTTAAGAAAAAATTAAGTTGTTCATGATGAGATAATGTTTCTGGACTTGCACTTAAGTGAGAACTGTTAATGAAGGATAAATAAAAGTAGAAAGAGTAGGGTGCAATTTAAATGGACAGAGAAGCACTTTGTAAAAAGTGGAAAAATTGTAGCAGCAATTAACAGTAATAATGTTATGTGTAGTGCAGTAGTAGTTCAGCTTGATTTCATTTAAAATTGTTTTTAATTATTAAGCATTTCAATGGTTAAGTAGAAATGCTTTACTCGTATATTTTCTTGCCCCAGCAGATCAATTATCATCATTAAAACGTTTTCCAAGGAAGTATAGAGCTGATTGCCTTTCCATTGTTATAGTTTACTACTTGTGTACACCTACGATATGTATTAATTGTGAGCATATTGGTAGATTAATTTTTTTCAATTCGTAGGTATCCAAAGGCATTCTTTTAAGCTGTTTTTTTTCTAAATAAATTATAAGTATTTTTTCAGATTTTTAAGTTTATTTAATACGGTCTCGACTCAAGTTAAAAGTTCAAATGAGCTCAACTCCACAAATGCTTTTCGCCCAGGTACGATAGATGGGCTGATAATCAGTTAATTGTTGAGTTTAAGTTGAACTTTTAACTTGAATTATATTCAGTCGCTCCACTTAAACAAAAGAATTATTCTCTTTTCATATTTTCCTCATATTCTGTTACGGTCTCGACTCTCGAAATAAATTTATTATTTTTAATGTTTTTTGTTTACAAGCCCCTTAGACATATCCATTATCCCAGTTTTCACATATTTGCTTGAATGTAAATCATACTTTTTATCATTAAAAATGTCAGATTTGATTGAAACACAGCAACATTTAATTTTGAAAATAAGCCAACATTTCCAAAAGAAAGTTAAAGTATTTGTTAATTTTAAAGATGATTACGTTTTCTTTTTCACTCAATCAATCATGCGTTAATTCTATACAACTTACACACTCAAGGGTTTATAATCCTTGAACGTGTCAGTAAAAAAAAAAAAATAAATACAAAAAAACAAAACGAACCTGATAGCAAATCAAGTAGAAAATTTTAAATCAAAAACAGACACAATCAAGAAAAATAAAAACCATATTCTAAGGATATGTGTGTGCATATTAACAGCATGTGGAAAAAAAGGATGCACATGACCGAAGCTTTCAGGTGGAAACAGGCGTTTCTCTGGATGGCTGGGTGTTGTAGGGCGCGGATAGTCACTGATAGTCAACATGGAGACGACGCGTCGTCGCGACGTCCAGTGATGCAACGAATTCTACACGTCAATCGGATACTGGTCTCGTTCATCCGGACTTGACTTGCTAAACTTATAAGCGCGAGTGTTGAAAAGAAGACAAAAATAGCAACACCAAAATCTTCTGTCGCAAATGACTAGCTGCATAATTTGACTGAAGTCTTGAACTAGCCTATGAGAGGGATGGTGTGTGGTGGATGATTTCAGCATAGAGAATCAACGGTGCCATCAACAGTCTTTAAGACAGAAACCGGGAGGTGTGTTCCCACTAAGGCACATCTCCTTTTTTCAAGGTGGCAGCGGAAAAATTTCCCAGATGGAATCAACGGTGACGTCTAAAGTTTCAGTCAGGCTGAACCCCTTAGTGAACACCTTATACGGGATACTACGACATATTCGGAGCTGAGGCCTATTAAGAGCGGTTAATCCGGCTCCCCGCCCTTGGAGTTATATTGTAAGGGTCTGGTCCTCCAGGTTGGGGGTCGTGTCGTCGGGGTGACTTCCTGGCCACGTAAAGCTATTTAGTTGCGAAGCAACAACAAGCACCGGATACGGACGGATTTACTTTTGACGAATATAGCAAATGAAATAAGGACAACGAACTTGGGATCTGCACGTGGAATGTTCTGTCTCTCTGTAGACCATCACGTGCAATCGAACATTCAGCGGAAGCCCTAGGCGGCTACAAAGCAGATATCACCGCCATCTAAGAAGTGCAATGGGATGGGGCAGGCAAAATTTAACCGAAAGACAAGTGCAGCGTCTTTTTGGAAGTGGGTTCGTCGTTAGAGGCAGATTTAGGCAAGAAGTCTTGAGTTTCAACTATGTGAACGACGCCTCACGACAATTTGCATCAAAGCTTAGTTCGCCAACATCAGCCTGATATGCACGCATGCCCCCACTGAGGAGAAAGATAACGACACCAAGGACGAGTTCTACGAACTCCTGGACAAAACATATGAGCATTGTCCTATCTAAGAAATTAAAATTGTCTTGGGTGATTTTAATGCCAAACTAGGAAGAGAAGACGTCTTTGGTGGCACAATCGGAAGATATAGCCTGTACGACACCACCTCTGATGACGGACTAAGTTTAATCGACTTTGCTGAGTGGTGAAACGTTATGGTAGCTAGAATGCAATTCCCGCATCTCGATGTACACTAAAGACATGGCGAATTCCTGGTAAATCAACCGCCAACCAAATTGACCACATTGCGATCGACGCAAGGCACTCCTCAAGTATCAAGGATGTTCGAACGTTCCAAGGAACCAACCTTGACTCGGGCCACTACCTCGTTGTAGCCAAGGTAGTGCTACGTATATTCAGACCAAAGCCAAAACAAGGAAATACTGTGAGGAAGTTTGACGTCGTCGGACGGCTACATTTGCAGGAAATCGCCAGGTCCTCTTCCAATCGAGTCTCTCGCACCCTCTTAAATAGTTCTTTGCCGCCAACTGCAAGTATCAAGGAGAAGAACTGCCAGAAAGCTATCAGACATACCGCCTCTGACGTGCTGGGCCTCGCTCGAACACCACAGCGAAACCCCTGGTTTGACGAAGAATGCCGACAAGTAAATGCAGTAAAACAACAGGCATACACAGCGGCGCTATATAGAAGGATCTGAGCTGCTCGCGAGCTCATCGAGCAGGAAAGGAGAGAGGAACATAAGCTTCTTAGAAGGAAAAAGAAAGAGCATGAGAAGCTCGCGGTCGAGGAAATAGAGGAATGCCATTGCAGGAATGAAGCTCGGAAGTTTTACCAAAAAGTAAAAAGAACCTCCCAGGGTAACAGGGCCCGAACCGAAACCTGCAAGGATGACCAGGGGAACATCGTGGAAGAATTGCAGTCAGTTCTGCAAATTGTATAACGGCGATGACGAACCGAATTCCGCTACCATGCAGAGTGCACCATTCAACCTGAATGACGTAGGCCAACAATTTCGTCCACCCGATCTCAACGAAGTAAAGATAGCTATATCTAAACCTAAGTCAAATAAAACGGCTGGAACTGATGGCCTTATGGCCAAAAACTCTGCTTCTCATTCCCCATTGAAAAACACCCTCAGATAGTTTATATTTGTCTGGTCTCTTTTGTTTCTTGGTCTTGATGAAAAGTCAAAAGTTTTAACCAATTTTCAATAACGTTCCAGTTTCGGGAGGGGATTCATGGGAATAGTTCAAAATTTTTCCATTTCACTAAAAAAAACACCCTTTAACTATAAATATTTTTGTACACTCTTTTGATTCTTGTTGCTTATGACAAATGAAATAAGTGGACCAAGTTTCGTGTCAATGCTGTTGAAATTTGGTAATATTTTACGTGCTTCACTAATAATTCCGTCATCATTTATGAAGAAGGCTATAACTATTTTGAAGGTAGTTGTATCGAGTTCATTCTGATTTAGTAAGATTGGGCATTCAAAAACACCCTTAAAGCATGTATCATACGCTTATATTATTCCAAAATAAATATTTAAGTTTGTTAATCATTCATATCCCCATATCCCCCCTCCCCGGCACTTTGAAAGTGGCTTTAAAAAAAAAAACAAAGTAGGTTTTCAATAAACTCTGAATAAAATGTAGTAGCTTGTGAAACTCTGCGTCGACACCATCTTTGAATTTCATTACTAAAAATATTTTTCTAACTTTTATTGGCTTTTCAAATTTTGTTTCCAAAACGACTTTTTTCCACCCCCTTCGTGCAAGGGTGGGAAAAAAATAATAATGTGGTCCTATGGTTTCAAGGGTGCTGAATCCAACGAGAGTTCTCGGGTCATCGTCCGACCCTTGGTTTTCGATTTATTAGCTACATTTCGGGATTGTGGCAACCCTTCTCTTGTCCTTCTGCCAAGGTGGCAACACTTCTTAAAAGTAAAGTTAGGACATGGACTATTTGTGTACTAAAGCTCAACCCGTCAGGTCGAAATGAAAGGTATGCCCTCATATCGTGCACTAACGCCCCTTAAGCAAGTAGGAAACAAGTACAGGCCCATAAGGCCTCAATATAACTTAATTTGCTCCTGTGAACATGAGTATGGGTGATTTCTTCTCTCTACCCTTAATCCACTGAAAATTTATTACGTATTACCTTTATAACTCTTGATATTCATACGTCACTTTTATTTGTTTCCGATATAATATACCAATCTGATTTCCGTTTAGTCAGCACACCATTTGAATTTTCATTGAATTTCTCATACTCTCGCAATGGCATAACTAAGAGAAAAAAAGGATTCTTTATTGTTTAGTCTCTGGAATGGATCGAAATATCTTTTCTGCTATTGTTATTGAGTTTCTTTATCTTAAAAAAAAGGTTTTCCAGAACGAATGTTGCGTGTTAAGGGTTAAGGAAAAAACACACAATTCGTTTCATTTTTTGTCATAAAGTTTTCGAGCTAAGAAAACGTGAGGGTTGATTGGAAATTATTAGGTTTTTTTGTTTCGTTGTGTTCAAAAGAGAAAGTATATGTATTGAACATTATATTATTCTATCATTCGTATAACATAAAGATGTTTGTAACATCCTCTTAAATTCTGAAATATTATCCGAAATATTTATGCTGACGGCTTAAAAAGTCCTACTAAGCCAAAGCAAAAACAATTATTTATTTTTTATTTTTGTTTTCCTTCAAAATCTATTTTAAGTCAATAAATCGGTATGGTAGATAATGTATTCTATACATTGATTTGATTGAGATCAGACTATAATTTGAATACAAAGGACCTGAAATTGTGCTAAGGGGCTTCTTGAAGAATTTTAAATAAATTGTTTTTCTTGGAATATAGGTGCAGATGTACAAAATTTGAGAGTTCGGAAACATTGTTATAAGCAATTATAAAATGAGAATCAATCAAATAAGATACATTTTCATTTCAATAATTATTGCTCATTTAACTTTTTGGAGGAAAAATTTCTTCTCAAGGTTGGTAGAGATAAGTGAAGAGTATAAATGCTTGATTTGATTTAGCTCAGGAATGAGTGATTTAAGCATTTAAAAAAACGTATAAGAGGATTGCGGGATTCAACTCAGCAAAATTTCAGATGTACATATCGTCGGCTGGATGCTATCTTGTTCTAAAGGCCATTTTTTACGAAATTGAGTTAGGTATGCAGTCTTCATAATTTTGGGACGCTCTTTCGTTTGGCGCAAACCATTTTGTTCTATCTCTTTTAGTTTTCAAGTTACAGAGAACTATTTTGTTCAATAGGACACTTTTTGAACGATTTTTCATGTCATTTTTGTTCAATAAACTACTTTTCATCTTTTTTGTATTATATTGAACACTTGTTAGTATATTTAAAAGAAAAACTATTTCATAATTTCTATCTTGTTCAATATCCACAATTTTGGATGTTTTGTTCAATATGCGTATGTACTTCATTCATTTCTATTCTGTTCAATATCCAATTACTTTAAGTTTTTGTTCAATATCCAGCCGTATACTTTCATTATCTTTTGTTCAATATCAAACGAGATCTCCGTTGTTCCATTTGATTTCCCTATATTCTCATTCAGGATTTTAAATGATATTGATTTATCTACCCCAGATAGGGCTATAATCGATTCCTTAACGTATGTGTGGAAAAATGTTGCTCCATATCTTTGGTATTGATTTTAACAACATTTAAAAAAAATGCCTGGTGATATTGAGTCTTAAACTTCTGAAAGGTCAGGTCAAGTTGCAGAATTGGTGCAGTATCCTAAAACACTTTTAAGGTATTATTTTAAGCAAACATTATTATTTTTTATTCGTTTAAAAAAAATATGTTTGTTTTATAGTATGATAAATGCAGAAACTCCAGATTCTATTATTTTTATTATTGGAAAATGAGATACGAGAATATGAGCAAGTCCGAGTTTTCACTGAAGTAAACTTTACGTGGATCGGGTAAGAAAAAAATTACAACTCCATCGTTATGGAAAAGAAACGTAAAAAAAATTGCGTCAGAGTGGACAGGAATATCATAATGCAAAAGGTCACAAGTGTAGAAAACGTAAAATTCAAGTTTCCGCAGTTGCAACATTGCTTTCAGTCATGATTGTTAGGTATACAAAATTTGTGTATGAAGATGCGAATGAAAATTTAGCTTTTGGCCACTGAATGACACCAAAAAAGAGCAGTTTCATTCTAAATTTGGAAAAAGGCTGCTAGCAAAACGAAAAAGAACAGACAAAACTGGATCGAGAAGGAACTTTACGTAGTATTTCTTCTTAAAAGAAAACTATTAATTTGATCTATATAAAATATTCTTTTTGTCGACTCTTGATATTTCTAAGCAACACTGTAAAAATATAATGAAACAGGTACTCATTCCACTCCTCAACATGGATAAGTTATTTAAAGAGTTACACCAAAAGAAGATTTAAAAATAGTAAAAGAACATATACACCCCTGTTCTGATTTCCGTTCGGATTCAAATCCGTATACGAAATTGATTTCCGTAAGGATTCAAAAACCATGTTCTCAATTAAGTTTGAATTCACTTCCGCAATAGTCAATATTCAATCCTGTTTTTCTTTCGAAGTCCATAAAAATAATAATTCAAAACGTCAAACAATTAAAAAATATCTGTATAATTCAATTAAATTTAAACACAACAGCAAACACATAAGTGGTGTCGTGGTCCGTGGCTTTTAAGTGAAAATCTAGTGGCGTATCTGCTCAAAAATATAAGCTTATATATGTTTAAAATTATTTTAAAATTCAAGAAAAGGTTAAACTTTAAATGAATTTCAAGTGTCAAGCTGATTTTTAATTCACGCGAAAATCAACACACAATCATATCGCAAGTATTAAAAACGAAAAAAATTAAAAAAACATCGAGAGTTTGAAAACGAAAGGATTTTTCAATTGATCGGAATTCAGAACAGGGGTGATAAAAAGTTTCCCCGTGATGGATTCCCACTTCTGCCAAACAAACACAAAAATCAATATCTTAAAGCTGGCGTTTCAATGACAAAAATGCACAAAGTGTACAATAGTAGGAAAAAGTATTTGAAAAAAAAAATCGCATTTTTCTTTATATCTATCTTTCTTTTTATTAACAGAAAAAATCTGAAAAAATATATTATAATGGTATCAAGATAAGCTTCCAAAAAACATACAAGAGTTAGGTTCATAATTATAGCTTTGAAAATAAAAATTTTATTTCAAAAACGTATCGGGGAAAAATATTTTGACAAAATTAAAAAGGCCCGCAGTCACCGGTTATCTTTTTAGTACAGGTAGTGAGAATTGTTTTTTAGTTGGATTTTGGATGTAGAATTCAAATCCGTGATCCGCTGTGGCTTTCAGTTTGTGTTTTCAAGAAATTGCCATTAGAACATCTAAAAATAATTGTTTTTCAAAACAAATTTCGAAAGTATCTGAAATCACCGATCTTCGCATTCAAATATTTTGTTTGTTTTTAATTTCTCTTTTTTCAAGCCTAAATAAAAGGCATTTGCGATAAATGTGCTAAGTTTAAAGCTACGAAAAATCCGAATGCAACTGAAACACGATATTACAATGCACATCACAGCTATCATAATTTAACGAAGGTTGAGTATGATATTGATCGAAAGAATAATTGTGAAGATACGGAAGTTATTGTTTATGACCTTCAAAACGTTTTTTCTCTTTAATGCAAACGTATGAAGCTATCTTCTAATATACGCGTAAGTATTCAAGTCAAAAAATAGTCCCCAATATCACAAGATCATTAGGTCCATTGACATTATGACCGGATCCAAGTACAGGTAGACCTTATGACTGCTTGAAAAAGAAATACCGTCCATTTTGACAATATTTCCATTCAAAAAAGACATAACGTTCATTTGGACATATTTTCTATGCGGTGGCGCGGTGTGGCGTTGGTTGGTGGTGTAGTGCGGTGCGGTGTGGCATCGATATTCGGTCGAATCGAATCCGTACGGATTGAAAACGGAAAAAAAAATATACCCCAATTGAAAACGTCGAAAAACGGCGCATTGTGCATTCGTTTGTTTTGCCTAACAGCTAAGAATCATAGATGTTCAAAAAAAGCGAATGGATCCACCAACCTGCCATTTTTTGACGTTTTCAATTCCAGTATCTTTTTGTTAAATGTTTTCAATCCGTACGGATTCAATTCGACCGAATATCAGAACAACCACCATTATGTGTTTCTTCAAAAATTCTTTATTAAATCAGCTCGAATCAATAAAACTATTTTTTGTTCAATATAACATAATCAGCTTTATGTTTCCGCTCTTTTTGTTTTTTTTCTATGTTGTTCAATATTGACTATTTTTGTTCAATATCCAAAAATTTTACCAACTTCTTGTCACTCCATTTAACATTGTTCAATATCCAAAATGACTTCCTTGTTGATTTTAATTTATAACTAATTCAAAATAAAAGAAAATCAATTTCTGTGACTTGTTTTATACACAAAATTGTCAAGGCTTTCAGAAGAAAAAACAATACTAATCAAACATTTTTGATATAAACACAAATTTTCAATTTGAACTTTAAAAATCGATTTCCCAACATTTTGAAAAATGGACATTGAACAAGATAGCATCCAGCCGACGATATCTACTGAACCTTGAAGAAAAACTATTAGTTTAAAAAAAAATTGCATACTTGAATTTAATGCTTTAATTTAAAATATCCTCGTGTTGGCTGAAAGGGTTTACTTAGACTCAATTATCAATGAAATAAACTTTTCAAGAAAATAACATTTAAGTATTAGTCCAGTCAAATTGGCATTTTACAAAAAAAATACTGCGTCGATTTTTTTTTGTTTCTTAAAGAGTAGGTACTTATTGGAAAGTGTAAATCCACAAAGTTTGAACAAAAAGCGCCCATGCGTTGTTCGACATTTTGAAAAAGGTTTTGAAAAGCGTGAATTCAATTTTCTCGGCTCCTATCACACTTAGAGCTATACTTTTTTTTTTTTTAATTTTGTACGTTTAAATATCTTCAACAACTTGTTTACAAAAATTTTGATAGGTACCTCTTTCCAAAAAAAGTTGTTGACGAAAATCAGAAATTCAACCTTACAAAGTTGCAAAATATCCAGCGAAAAATTTCGTATATCGGGAAAAAATATAACTTTGCAGCATGATCAAATATGTATAAGGGAGCTGATGATCCATTTCTCAACACGAATGTGTCATACATCGTATGAAAGGATATTATGAGTGCATTATTTTATCATGTAGCCGTTAAGCTCTAAACAATGGGACTCGAAAGATATTTGATAAAAACGCATTACAGAACAATTCCTCATTCCACTATAATGTGTGTTACATCGTTGAAATGGTTATTGAATGTACTTTATTGTAAGGCACATCGTCTTGCTCATTCTATAATTTTTACCTGCGAAATATATGAACTACATATATAGGCCAGGAAAAATAGGTTCCGAGGTTGAAAAAATTAATTCATGAAATATTAAAATTGGAATCGACGCAGAATTGCAACCTCTATAACATATCCAAAGTCCTCCAAAATCCCCGCATTGGCTTTTTGTGTAGATGCATTTGAAGAGGTGCTGACGGGGAGAATTTGGAGGTCTATCAAACTTAAATATTTGTTTGGGTAAAACCTGATCATATGATACATGCTTTAAGGGTAGTTTTTAACGCCGAATCTAATGAGACCAAATTCAAAATGATACAACCACCCAAAAGGAAGTTATAGTCCTTTTTATGTAATGATGACTTTTTTTTCAGGTACAACAGGTAAAATATTACCGAAACCCCTTTGAAAATAACGGTATGTTAATGAAACTTGGAATGAATGTTTCATTTGTCTTAGGAACTAAGAATCAAGAGAGTCCTTAAAAATATTCATGGTGAAAGGGTGTTTTTTTTAAGGGGGAGGGGCAACAAAGAATGTTAGCCATAACACCCACGTAAAAACTCTTACACTCATGAAATTCGCCAAAAATATATAATTTGTCATGGCAACCAAGAATCAAAATAGTCCTCATAAATATATTTGTTCTGGGGTTTTTTTATTAAAGAGAGGGAAAATCAGGGAAGAAGTTGGAAGATTTGAGCCAAAATTCCGATTTGGTGTAATTGAGGTATATACAAAAAGTATGGTACATGATTTAAGGGTATTTTTTAACGCTGAATCTAATAAAAGCAAAACTAAAATGATACAAGCACCCTTAACAAAGTTATGGGCCTTTTCAAGCAAAAATTAATTTTTGAAATCGTATTTTCCGTAGAACAAGTCAAAAGTTAACAGTCACCAAAAAGACTCTTAGAACAAAGATATTTGTATGGACTATTTTGATTCTTGGTTGCCATGAAGAGTTTAATATTTTTGGCGAGTTTCATGAGTGTAAGAATTTTTACGTGGCTGTTATGGTTAACATTCCTTGTTGCCCCTCCCCCTTAAAAAAAACACCCTTTCACCATGAATATTTTTAAGGACTCTCTTGATTCTTAGTTCCTAAGACAAATGAAACATTCATTCCAAGTTTCATTAACATACCGTTATTTTCAAAGGGGTTTCGGTAATATTTTACCTGTTGTATCTGAAAAAAAAGTCATCATTACATAAAAAGGACTATAACTTCCTTTTGGGTGGTTGTATCATTTTGAATTTGGTCTCATTAGATTCGGCGTTAAAAACTACCCTTAAAGCATGTATCATATGATCAGGTTTTACCCAAACAAATATTTAAGTTTGATAGACCTCCAAATTCTCCCCGTCTGCACCTCTTCAAATGCATCTACACAAAAAGCCAATGCGGGGATTTTGGGGGACTTTGGATATGTTATAGAGGTTGCAATTCTGCGTCGATTCCAATTTTAATATTTCATGAATTAATTTTTTCAAGGTTCCCCATACGATTTGTGCTATTTTTCCTGGTCTAATATGGCAAGCTATGCATTTGTAAGAAAAATTGAGCTCGAGATTTTGATCAGACTTGTCATTACGATGACAGGGAAGACAAAAAAGTAACGGTACCTGCCATACAATTTTTTTTAGGGGGCCAGTAAGTTAGTTGTAAGATATTGATAAGTTGGCTAGTTTTTTATGAATTTTTTTCTAGCTTTAAGATAGTTTTAAGATGATTAAAAAATGAAAATGAATAAAAAAAAAAAACAATTTTTTTTTAGTAATTTTACATAATCGTATTTTTACCAAAAACGGCTGCACAAATTTTCTCAAACAAAATTAATAAATATTTTTGAGTAAAGGCTACCTTTGGGTGGGAAACCATTTTTCAAAAAATGGTTATAAATGGTAGATTCCTCCCAAAGAACCATATCTTTATTTTCGATTTCAATTTTTTTGTATACCTACCTACCTATTTTTTTCTTAAAGAAAATTTTTCGAGCCGTTTTTGAGAAAAAAGCGATTATGTAAAATTGATAAGAAAAATTGTGCAGGTACCGTTATTTTTGGTTCTAAAAAAAAAATGAAAAAATATGTCGGCAGAATAATCAAATACCACTATGTACCATGTTTGAACAAAATCGATCAAGCCGTTTAGGCTGTAGACGCACAGACAGATAGACAGACAAAGACAGACAGCATTGTGCCACCCACTTTGTTGGTATTCTCTAACATCGTAATATCATGTTTGATTGTTATCTCAAAATTTTTTTTTGCGCGAATCCATCACTTGCCTTATAGTGCCTACTTATATCGCAAGTAAAAATCAGGATTGGAATTGTTGAATTATTGATCCAAAATAACTTTTTATGGCCTTTAGTCCTACAAATTGGTGTTTCGTCCGGTTTGCTCACTTGGACTCATCAGTGACATAGTGAGGGCCTTGTCATACGCACAGTGGCGTAGCGTGGGTTTTTGCCACCCGGGGCGGTGTCCAATTTTGCCGCCCCCCAAAATGTATTCAAAACAAACAAATTCAAAACAAACAGAAAATACAAATTACATAATAGTATACATATACATAGACATAAAAATGCTACAAAACTTTTCATGCAAAGTTAAATTTATTATTGTCACATATGTATACGAGAACATATCATTATTTTTTAATGTCAGTCAGAAAAAACATTATTATAACACATTTTTTTTAAGTAAAGATACATAGATGGTTGAAAATAAAATTTAATTTTTATATCGAAAACTCTTACTTCGAGGACGTCTAACAAAGAAATGATAAATGACCCATAAACAAACATTTTTATAGGTATCAGGAAAAGGAGATAGCTTCATGATAATAAACTTTTTCTTTATTCAAAAAAATCAAACATTTAAGAAATCAAACACTTTGAGAATCAGAATTTTAATTAGACTTATGTACGTGGATGTATATCACAGTACACATATTAAAGGTAATATCATAAGAGTTTTGATTTTTGTTTCTTCTCATCAAAATTTGTGTGAAATGTCAATATTTGTTGTTGTTTTTACGTGTATTTAAGTCATCACACTCCCAGCCATTTTTATTTCTGACATTTTCAATTTTAATTTGTTGTTGTTTTTACGTTGGTTTTCTTCCTCACGTTCACAGCCATTTTTTATTTCCGACTGACAACCTGCGCAGTATAATACCTTAGATTTGTGTACTGTGGATGTATATGATGTGTATATAATAGCATAAGAACTTTAAAAAAATTTCAAACTTTTCACATGAACAATTTCCGATTACTAGATTTCGATTATGTAGGTATCTTTACAGAAAAGCAAAGTTCAAACGAAGTTTTTTCCTGTTATTTTATTTTGGTAAGACGGCATAATGTTTCAGAATGTAAAAGGAAGAGCAGTCTACCCGTTTTCGTTTGTTTTTTTCTCCGCCTTTCACGTATACTATTTTCTCACTTCATCTCACAATCGTAAAAGCGCTATCATTGTATATCCACTGAAAGTATTCTCATGAAACACGATTTTGTAGGTTGACATTTGGTCGGTCAAAATGTTTAATGAGTTGTCCGTCTGGCGAACAATTTAAATGAAAGGGCTGTGTTCAGAAAAGTTTTCAATGTGCTACCATTGGGAGTCCAAAATTTAAAGTTAAAATATTTAGTTCTATTTGTGGACTTCTTCATTGTGGTTTTCATTCAATAAATTTCTTGAACCGATAGTAGGACTTAACCTTAGGGTTTTTTAATCCGACGACATCGTAGCCATCCTTTGATGGAATTTGACAGTTTATGGCTTGACAAACTCTCCCTTTACATAAAAGAGTCCATTAGCTTTCATAAGAAAACATATTAATACAAATATTTCTTTCTATTGAAAGGGTTTCTTGTAAGATAAATCGATGAGAACCAAAACTTGCCATATCCAAGCCAGAAACACTCGTCATAACCAAGCGTGAAACGTAATAGTAAAATTTCTTTTTTATGGAACTTTAAATATCAATCCAATAAAAAGTATTTTAACAATTAAGTTTGGCTATAGTTTATTCTGCTCCGGGTTCCGATTGGTTCCGATCACATCAATACATACTTTCCGGAAGGCTCCAAAGTTTTTTGCACGATATAAATGTTGAACTTGAGTTTGCTACCACTCAAGTTGTTGTTGCTGCATTCAAATATTCAATATTATTCTTTCTATTGTTTAAATGAATTTGATAATAATTTTTGGTTGGTGAAATGATTTTTGATTTCAATGCCGCCCCGGATATATTTTGGGAAGGGCAAAATTAATTAATCATGCTTATTACGGATTTTACAATGGGAGCGGAAGCAAGGTGGTTTAGCACATTGCTTCGGTATTACAATTGAACGGATAACGATCGGGAGATTCACTTATTGAAATCTGATGTAAGGCATTACTGATCGAGTAGCTTCCCGCCTGGATTGCGAATTCGATAATAGACATGAATAATTTTCTAAGAGCGCCGAAATTTCACAGTAAAATATAACTATTAAATAAAAAAAAATAAAATTGCCACCAAATTTGCCGCCCCCCAGTAAGTGCCGCCCGGGGCGGGCCGCCCCCCCCCCCCCCGCCCCACCCACGCTACCCCACTGCATACGCAATCTGTATTAAGGTCAGTTCAACTTACGTGGATTTTTTGACAAAAGACCACTGTAATTTATATGCAACAAGACTAGAATTCCCAATCATTAAGCTGAAAGTTTTGTTTGTCCGGGGCCAGGCATAGTTTCCATATAAGACGGTTTTTATAATTCAAACTCTAGACTTCATATATGAATCTAGAAAAAAAAAAAACAAAAAACATAGAAACATAGAAAACTTTGTACCTACATATAGTAAAAGATCCCGCCATCCACGGAAAGAGTTCTTGGATCAGATCAAGAAAAATGAGCTGCAAATCACAATAAATGGCTCAGGACTTAGTAATTTACAACTATTTTTTTGCAATTTGCAAATCAAAGCAAAATTAAGATATTGATGTTCAAAAATCGTGAATCAAAGCTATTAAGTATCAATTATTCGATTGAGAGAAATCAAAAATTGCAACCAACAAATCGCAATTTGATCCAAATATTACTTAGTTGTATATTTGTTAATTTGCTAAAAAGGTTTGTGATCACCAATTTCACTTCGTGATTTGCCATTTGAAAGAGCAATCTTGCTCTACCCTTCATTTTGAATGTGTACACGTTTTATTTTATTGATTTGAAATAAATACTTTGCTTTCCTCTACTTGGATTCGCAATACAGAACACTGCTGTCAGAAATTAAGAAGTAGAAATATGCCATGTTGTGGTGCTTTTTTTCCTGCAGAAGTAAATTGCGACAGGAAAGTCGTGATTGGGGAAAAAATATTTTGTGATTTGGAACCTTTCTAATGGAGTTTCACATTGTGACACAGAAAACATGATTTGCTAGAGTAAATATTTGGTGGTTTGCAAATCAGTGATTGTACAATGTAAATTACTAAAAAGTGATCGCAAATCAATTTTTAAGTTGATGCTATCGTGAGATCATTCTTTTGGAGAATAAATTACGCCAAAAAAGTTGTAGTTTACTATGAAAAATGCAAGCTTGAATCATTGATTTTAATTGTAAATCTTGACGAGACAAATTTTATAATTTGCTATGTTTTGACTGTAAATTTACCAGTTTTTAAATTAATCTGTCATAAAAACGCCATAATTTACTATTAAAACATGTTTTGCAAATTGCAACTGAAAATTTTGCATTTGGTGATTTTTCAATCCTCTCCATGTAGGAAGACCTACCCTCATAAAGGTACCAGATGAGCGGTTAACAGTTTTGTAGGCAGTCCCTTAAAAAGCAATTTGCGCATGGGTTGCCTGTCGAAAAGTCAAGGCATAGGGCTGCCAAGGAATTAATCTCAAGTTTCGGGGTTTTTCAATTATCTGCCCCGACTAAGATGGTAAGCCTTAAAGATATACAAAAAACACCACATAAAGAAAATTGTATTTAAAAATTATAAACTACGTGATTATTTATAATTCGAAATTTCAGTAGGGTAAATGAGGGTAAACAAACAGAAATGTCTTGAATCTATTTACCAAACGAAAAATGATAGAAAGTTTTTTTTATGTGATCGGTACAGTTTTGAAATACAAGAAAATCATCATGTAAGAAAATTTCAAAATTTGCTAATCGAGAAATGAACATTCGAACGTTGAGAATTGCAAAATAGAGGTTTCAGAAATAGTTCACCATAAATCAGAATGATGGTTTACGAAAAATATAAATATATTTTTATAAAGATAATAAAAAAAAATAACCTGTATTTTTCAAATTTTGTGTTTACCCTTAATTGTTTGTGTAGTGAATTTATGGCTCTAATACTTGTATTATGATAATTGTGCAAATTTCAAAAATTCACTACACTGAAAATGAAGGCTAAACACAAAATTTGAAAAATACGGGTAATATTTTTTATATTATCTTTCTAAAAGTATACAGGGTGTCCTGTAAATAATGGATAACCTTGCAACTGGTTGTAGCAGGCCTTATGACCTTTCCAGAAAAAAATAAAAAAAAATATTTTCTCTGTGGTTACTATGTTATGATGTTTTTTCCAAAAGTTGTTAACAAGTACTACTTTCCTCAAATACGTGAACGCTACGACCATGGATGAACAATTTTTACTATTTTTGTAATATTCTAGAATAACTGTTGTAATAGATGGGTGGTAAAATTTAACAGTAGTTATTGCATTTTTTTTATTATAATTTTTTAAAATATTTTTTTCAGTACAAAAATGTATTTTCGAAAAAGTTTGACCACCTCTAATAAATTAAAATTGTATGAGAACATGAGTGGCCAATTGCTTAAAAAAGTTGTCTATTTAATGCACTTTTCAAAATGGTATAACACATGCTTGTGTATTAACGAAATAACCAAGAAAGTTTGTCAATCATCTAATAAAGCTGCTTTTAACATTTTGGCAAAATGTCTATCAAAATGTTACATTAACCTCCAAATTTGGCTTGGACAAAAATTTTCTCTTTTGATGTGTAAAGGGGTTCAGTGCAAGTATAAAACTCTATTTTAGGTGTTGAAAGACCCACCATTTGGCCACCATATTGAAAAACGAGTTCTGCAAAGTTTTCCATGGCAACTTAAATTTTATTAGTCTTAGAAAAAAAAATTTGGTACAATTTTGTAGCAAATTCAATTCTCTTCAATTTATGTTAACAAACTTTTTACCCTAAAGTTATAAATAAAAAAGTTATAATCAAAAACATATGAATTTTTTCCATGTTAAAATTTTGATTATAACTTTTTTATTTATAACTTTAGGGTAAAAAGTATGTTAACATAAATTGAAGAGAATTGAATTTGCTACAAATTTGTACCAAAGTTTTTTTTCTTAGATGAATAAAATTTAAGTTGTCATGGAAAACATTTTAGAACTCGTTTTCCAATATGGTGGCCAAATGGTTTGGCTTTCAACACCTAAAATCGAGTTTTATACTTGCACTGAACCCCCTTACACATCAAAAGAGAAAATCTTTGTCCAACCCAAATTTGGAGGTTATTGTAACATTTTGATAGACATTTTGCCAAAATGTTAAAAGCAGCTTTATTAGATGATTGACAAATTTTCTTGGTTATTTCGTTAAAACACAAGCATGTGTTATACCATTTTGAAAAGTGCATTAAATATACAACTTTTTTAAGCAATTGGCCACTCATGTTCTCATACAATTTTAATTTATTAGAGGTGGTCAAACTTTTTCGAAAATAAATTTTTGTACTGAAAAAAATATTTAAAAAAATATAATAAAAAAAATGCAATAACTACTGTTAAATTTTACCACCTATCTATTACAACAGTTATTCTAGAATATTACAAAAATATAAAAATAGTAAAAATTGTTCAAACATGGTCGTAGCGTTCACGTATTCGAGGAAAGTAGTACTTGTTAACAACTTTTGGAAAAAACATCATAACATAGTAACCACAGGGAAAATATGTTTTTTATATTTTTTTCTGGAAAGGTCATAAGGCCTGCTACAACCAGTTGCAAGGTTATCCATTATTTACAGGACACCCTGTATAAATATTTTTTATCCTCTTTTTTGCAATTCTCGACTTTCAAATATTCATACCTCGATTCGCAAATTTTTAAATTTTTTTTACATAAGAGATAATTTTCTTCTATTTCAATAATCTACCGATCGCAAAAGAAAAAACTTTCTATTATTTTTCATTTGGAAAATAGATTCAAGACTTTTCTCTTTGTTTACCCTCATTTACACTACTACATTTACACTAAATTTCGAATTTTAAAAAATCACGTAGTTTATAATTTTTAAATAAAATTTTCTTTATGTATATGGTATTTTTTGTATATCTTTAAGGCTTACCATCTAAGCTGAGGCAGATAGTTGAAAAACCCCAAAAATTGAGATTAATTGCTTGGCAACCCTTTGCCTTGACCACTTTTCGACAGGCAAAGGCAACCTATGTAGACCAGGAAAAATAGCACAAATCGTATGGGGAACCTTGAAAAAATTAATTCATAAAATATTAAAATTGGAATCGACGCAGAATTGCAACCTCTATAACATATCCAAAGTCCCCCAAAATCCCCGCATTGGCTTTTTGTGTAGATGCATTTGAAGAGGTGCAGACGGGGAGAATTTGGAGGTCTATCAAACTAAAATATTTGTTTGGGTAAAACCTGATCATATGATACATGCTTTAAGGGTAGTTTTTAACGCTGAATCTAATGAAATCAAATTCAAGATGATACAACCACCCAAAAATAAGTTATTGTCCTTTTTATGTAACGATGACTTTTTGTTCAAGTACAACAGGTAAAATATTACCGAAAAACCTTTGAAAATAACGGTATGTAAATGAAACTTGGAATGAATGTTTCATTTGTCATAGGAACTAAGAATCAAGAGAGTCCTTAAAAATATCCATGGTGAAAGGGTGTTTTTTGTAAGGGGGAGGGGCAACAAAGAATGTTAACCATAACACCCACGTAAAAACTCTTACACTCATGAAACTCGCCAAAAATATTAAACTCTTCATGGCAACCAAGAATCAAAATAGTCCATACAAATATTTTTGTTCTAATAGTGTTTTTGGTGACTGTTAACTTTTGACTTGTTCTACGGAAAATACGATTTCAAAAATTAATTTTTGCTTGAAAAGGCCCATAACTTTGTTAGAGGTGCTTGTATCATTTTAGTCTTCCTTTTATTAGATTCAGCGTTAAAAAATACCCTTAAATCATATACCATACTTTATGTATATACCTCAATTACACCAAATCGGAATTTTGGCTCAAATCTTCCAACTTCTTCCCAGATTTTCCTTCTCTTTAAAAAAAAACCCCAGAGCAAATATATTTATGTGGACTATATTGATTCTTGGTTGCCATGACAAATTTAATATTTTTGGCGAGTTTCATGAGTGTAAGTGTTTTTTCGTGGGTGTTATGGTCAACATTCTACACTTGCCCCTCCCCCTTAAAAAAACACGATTTCACCATGGATATTTTTAAGAACTGTCTTGATTCTTAATTCGTATGACAAATGGTACATTTATTCCAAGTTTCATTAACATACCTTTATTTTCAAATGGTTTTCGGTAATATTTTACCTGTTGTACCTGAAAAAAAGTCATCATTACATAAAAAGGATTATAACTTCTTCTTGGGTGGTTGTATCATTTTGAATTTGGTTTCATTAGATTTAGCGTTAAAAACTACCCTTAAAGCATGTATCATATGATCAGGTTTTACCCAAACAAATATTTTAGTTTGATAGACCTCCAAATTCTCCCCGTCTGCACCTCTTCAAACGCATCTACACAAAAAGCCAATGCGGGGATTTTGGGGGACTTTGGATATGTTATAGAGGTTGCAATTCTGCGTCGATTCCAATTTTAATATTTCATGAATTAATTTTTTCAACCTCGGAACCTATTCTTCCTGGCCTAATGCGCAAATTGCTTTTTAAGACGCTGCCTACAAAACTGTTATTCGCTCATCTGGTACCTTTATGAGGGTAGGTCGTCCTATGGCGGGATCCTAGACTAATACTTCTAAATTGGAATTGTCACAACTAATTTACGCAGCAAATATATTAATTCAGTATAAGAAGTATTACCAATTTTTGGGTAATGGTGCTTTGCTTACTTGATATCATGTTACCAAAGCACACAAAAAACATAGAAAACATTGACCGACAAATTTGAAATTATCACAACTAATTAACGGCTAGTCAAAAACAAATTAGCTACCCACTTTCCGATCGTTGAATACTGCTTTTCTTACTTGACGCTCATGATTCATTTACATATATAAAATAATCATGAATACTATTTTTTTGTATCGAATGATTTGTAATTAATATTTCGACACGAAGCCTAAGACTACAAAGAATATTTAAACTTTTGTGTGGGCTGGCTGCTTGATGCTTGTTTAAGAAAATTCCTAACCCACCCAAAAATTATTCTTTTATTCATGATGTCAGCTTTGAGAAGAACAACAAAATATTTTCATCCTTTTAACTGTTTTGCTTTGAAAGCTTCAAATACTAAAATTACAAGTTGAAGTTGTTAAACTTTGTTTTCTTCTTTGAAACGTGACGCCAGCGAACAGATAAGTTCTCTCAACTTACAGACAAAAGTAAATAAATCAAAGTTAAATGTAACTTTATAACCAAGAAAAAAAAAAGAATCTAAGTTCAAATTTACAAGAATTTTGGACATTTCTCCCGGAAAAAAATAACTTCACGAATGTTTTAGATCATTTTATCTATGGTGTGTCTCCTATCCTAAGTGCCACGCGGAATTCCACTAAGATTCACTTTATTTGAAAAATTATTCTCGTTTTTTACTTTTATTGCAATTTTTTTTAACTCAGTTTAGAATGTAGTGAAACAAAAATTCTATGCGATGCACAGTGGACCGAATGACTTCGTATTAAAAACTAAAATGCAAGACTAGATCGAACACAAATCCTGGTCTTTTTTTTAATTCCTTAAACTGGCTTAGTATTGAATAGTATAAAAATTGGTCTATAAATAAAGAGACATTATTGAGTGCCTTTATTAAGTGAGGAGAAAATGTGGTCAAATAAGTTGAAAGTTCGAAAAAAAAACAAACTTACTTCTATTTTGATTTAAGTAATTTTGGTATAAAAGTATATTATTGGAAATAAATTTAATGAAATTTATCATAAATATTAAATTTTTCGTGAGTTTATGACAAACAAGTTTTTTCTATTGTCTGTCCCACTGTTCAATGCAAAAGAGCGTCGCGTCAATGCAGTGGAAGTGATGGGCAAAGCACAAAGAACTTTTTCACCAAACCCCTAGTGTAATCTGTTAAATGTCATCCAAATTGTTGCAGTTTGCAGATAGTGTGACACCAAGTGAATTAAGTTTGTGGAAGTTTTTTTGTTTTTTTCATTCCTCAAAGTGTTTCGCTCGCAGTCAACTATACTAAATTACTTTATGGTTTGGTTTAAAGGAAAATTAAAATGCGTTTGCACGACTTTTGATGAAGTTCAAACTTTTGAGTGGAGTAAAATCGGGAACTTAAGTCATTGTTTTTGGTGTGATTGTGGTGGGTCACAATTGTTAAAGGAATAGATTTTGTTTAAGTGTTTTCGATAAAACCGTCAATTATTGTAATGTTCCGGCTCCCTATCCCCAGTTTACATTTTAAGTTTTAATTAAAGTGAAGAGAGACCAGACAAGTGAAAATGAAAATGAAAAAGCTAACTATAATATTTTGGAACGGCACTGAGGTAGTCTTACGATACACATACAAGGTAATTACTTCATAAAACGAGTTGATAAAGTATTCTGGGTCACTTTCATCATCAATTTTTCATTTAGTTTTGCTTTTGTAACTGAAAAATATACTCTCAATATCAGTTAGAAATATAAAAAAAAAAGAATAAAGGCTAATAAATTTTGGCAAAAGTATGCTTAATACTAAAATGACACCAAATTCACCCTTACGTTTATGACAGATTCAACTCGGAAACTAAGGGGCCAGTTATAGCGATCAGGAAAACGCATCAAGAATTTTTTGTGCAAATAAAATTTTGAATTGAAAAATAATTTTATCTCAAATACGTATTTTAACTATTTTCCTTATGCAATTTAATTTTCCTGATACGAAAATTTTATTTGCATCAGGATAATAATTAAAATACATTTTTTTTTAAGAAAACAATAACTGTTCAATTCAATTAATTCGTGTAGCATTTGTGTTTCACATCCGTTGAAAACATAGTAAATAATCCATTTGAAATTTTTTTCTCTGATACGTTGTCCTGTTCGCTGCAACTGACCCCATAGCCAAATTTTAAAGTTTTACAATTCAATTTTTTTGTTGAAAATTAAATTGAAGAGGCCAAAGGATTTAATATGGCATACTCAAAAAGTTATTTTTATTCAAAATAGACAAATATATGGATTCGGTGGATTCCACGCCCCCTGAATAGAAAATTGCAGATTTTCGATTTTTTCCTTTGTATGCACCACAAGGCCTACTGTTGTGCGAAATTTCAAGTTTCTACGATGTCGGGAAGTGTTCCATAATTTTGATGATCTGTCAGTGAGTCGGTCAGTTACGGTTCTTGCGATTTTTGAAGTCTTAAATCTCGGTAATTACTAATGGTAAAGATTTTTAAATTTGGTGAGCCACCTGTGTTTGATCAGCTCAGCAAATACTGCGAATTTGAAGTTTCTGACTCTATTGGTACTGAAGTTAGAGGGGGGTTAAAAATCACCTGAGTTTGTTCCTGTAAAAAGGGTGTAGTGCCGCGAACTTGGCTGGGCACTTCCGTGCCCTTTGATTGTTGTTACAGATTCAAGCAACAACCCTAGTTGTGAAAAAAGAAAACATTGCGCGACATTCTCAAAATTGTCACATACAATCAATGGCTCACTGAAGACAAATTATTTATCAATTAACATTTCAATACAATAGCTTCTTCGAACTTTCCCGGAGCTCTTTGCTGATGTCATAAGAATTAAGGGAAACAAAACCAGAAACATAGAAAACATCGCATGAAAAAATTTGAATTTATAACAACTAATTAACAACTTGTTAATGGCAAATTATTAATCAATAAAATATTAAGTCTTAGAAGCTTTTACCATTTTTGAAAAAAAAAACATAGAAAACATGGAACATAAAATTCGAAATTGCCAAATCTTATTAATGAATAATTAACCATTGAATATTTAGCCATACACCATTCCGTCTAAGCCGTTCTTACCCCACTAGGTGCCGCTATGCTAACTCGATGAAACATTGCACGACAAATTCGAAACTATCACAACTAATTTAAGACTATTTAACGATAGATTATTAAGCCATAAACCATTCGATATTAGCAGTTACCCCTTTTTTAGCTGGTGCTTTGTTAACTTGATATCAAGCTGATAAAAGGACCCAAAGAAACATAGAAAACTTTTCACGATTGAATTCAATTTTTCACAACTAATTAAAGACTTACTAATGGCAAATTATCAAGCCATATGACATTTAGTATAAAAAGTTTTGACCGTTTTCGAGTTATGTCAAGTTGGCAAAGCACCCAAAAACACGTAGAAAGCATTCAACGACAAATTAGAAACTGTCACAACTAATTAACGACTAATTAAACGTGTGTGAAGTTGGCATAACATTTTTGAGCTAGACCAATGGGACCATGGCAGGAATTTGCAGTTTTTTTTGCATTTTTATGCATTTCTATTCCGGATTTTGCAGTTCACCAAATAGTGGGTGTAACCGACTGTACTGCTAACTTCACTGTGAAGTTAGCAGTGCCTATGCTTTTCTCAGCGACCGGGCTAGCTAGGAATCTGAAATAAGGCTTTGAATTTGCAGTTTAATTTGCAGTTCCAGAAAAGGAAAAAACCAAATTTCTAAATCCTTACATAAAAAAAATTTCATACTGTACTGCTAACTTCACTGTGAAGTTAGCATAAAAGTCCTTTTCTCAGCAACGGTGATACTTAGAAATTTGCAGTAAGGCTCCAAATTTGCAGCTTAATTTGCAGTTCAAGAAAAATTAATGTCCAAATTTTTAAGTCCAAATTTGAAAAAAAAATCGAATAAATTCATTTTTCACTGTTAACGTCACTGTGAAGTTAGCAGTACATACCCTTTTCTCAAGAACTAAGCCAGCTAGAAAATTGCAGTTGAAGTCCAAATTTGCAATTTTTCATGCACTTCAAGAAAAAATTAAGTTCAAATTTTTAAGTCCAAATTTGACAAAAAAATCGATTAAATTCATTTGTCACTGTTAATATCTCTGTGAAGTTAGCAGTACATATCCTTTTCTCAGGAACTGAGCCATCTAGAAAATTGCAGGTGGTGTCCAAATTTGCAGTTTTTCATTCACTTTAAGAAAAAACTAAGTTCAAATTTTGAATCCCAAATTTGACAAAAAATCGAATAAATTCATTTTTCACTGCTAACGTCACTGTGAAGTTAGCAGTACATACCCTTTTCTCAAGAACTAAGCCAGCTAGAAAATTGCAGTTGGTGTCCAAATTTGCAGTTTTTCATGCTATTTAAGAAAAAACTAAGTTCAAATTTTTAAGTCCAAATTTGACAAAAAAATCGATTAAATTCATTTTTCACTGTTAACATCACTGTGAAGTGAACAAGAACTAAGCCAGGTAGAAAATTGCAGTTTATGTCCAAATTTGCAGTTTTTCATGCACTTCAAGAAAAAACTATGTTCAAATTTTTAAGTCCAAGTTTGACAAAAAAATCGATTAAATTCATTTTTCACTGTTAAAATCACTGTGAAGTTAGCAGTACATACCCTTTTCTCAAGAACTAAGCCAGGTAGAAAATTGCAGTTGGTGTCCAAATTTGCAGTTTTTTATGCACTTTAAGAAAAAACTAAGTCCAAATTTGTAAGTCCAAATTTGACAAAAATATCGATTAAATTCATTTTTCACTGTTAACATCACTGTGAAGTTAGCAGTACATACCCTTTTCTCAAGAACTAAGCCAGCTAGAAAATTGCAGTTGGTGTCCAAATTTGCAGTTTTTCATGCACTTCAAGAAAAAACTAAGTTCAAATTTTTAAGTCCAAATTTGACCAAAAAATCGATTAATTCATTTTTCATTGTTAATATCTCTGTGAAGCTAGCAGTACATATACTTTTCTCAGGAACTGAGCCATCTAGAAAATTGCAGTTGCTGTCCAAATTTGCAGTTTTTCATGTACTTTAAGAAAAATTTACTTCAAATTTTACTTTGTACTTTTTAAATTCTGCTTAAGGCTTTGTATATGAAAACATATACATATCATATACAAAGCTACCGTAGAAAAAAAATCCTACTAGACCGAGAGCATTAAAGACTATTAAAAAAATCAAAGTCTTGCAGTCCACAACTGGGGCCTTTGCGAGAAACAGTGCATCGAAAAAAAAATATGAATGCATCTTCGAGGAAAATCGTGTTAGCCGAAATTGGTTTTCACCCCTCCCTAGATAAGCTCCGCGGATCCCATATCACGGAATTTGAGATCATTTGAGTGTTTAATTCGCCCTGCTAGACTGTTTAAAAAAACCGTTTTTCACTTAGAATTTTGATTTTTTTAAACGGTCCGGTAGAGCGAACTATACACTCAAATGGTCTCAGATTCCATGATATGTGATCCGAGGAGCTTCTCAAGGAAGGAATGAAAACCAATTTCAGCTAACACGATTATCCTGGAAGTTGCATTCATATTTTTTTTGATGCACTGTTTCTCGCAAAGACCCCAGTTGTGGACTGCAAGACTTTGATTTTTTTAATAGTCTTTAATGAAGCTTTCGACGCCTATACTTCTTTTTTTGCTATCGTTCACACCCAAAATCTGCTGTGGGCTCTTAGTCTATACTGTTCTCTGTGGTTCTAGCATTGAATATCCTACAAATAATTATTGCAATTAAATGGTTCAACCTTACCGCCGGCAAACGAAGAATAAAAACACTATTTATTTTAAGATTTAAGGTACATTTATTTAACATACAAACTTCTAACAAAAATTAAACAAGAAACAATTGCATATCATCTGTATACAGCTAGCCGAAAATTAATCTAGGTTTTACAGAAACTGAACTAAAGTAAAGCATAAGTACAAACTTCTAGCCACCCCCATTGCTGATAAAATGAATGTCATGCTAACTTCGCAGTGAAGCTGAGAGAGCCTAATTAATTTCGTGATGTTTTGTCAAACTGCTAATTTATAGCAAAATTCGTTGCTGACAGAAGGACTGTGAATTTTTCGATTTGTTTTTGTAAAATTTAGACGTCAAAATTTGAACAGAAGTACATGAAGTAGCTGAAATACTTTACAGTGACGTTAACAGAGTGCAAAGTGAATTTTTTTTATGTTAACACTGCAAAGTAAATTTATCAATTTTTTGTCAAATTTAGACGTAGAAATTTGAATTTAGTTTTTTCTTGAAGTGCATAAGAAACTAAAAATTTGGACCTTAACTGCAATTTTCTAGCTGGCTCAGCTGCTGATAAAAGGGTATGTACCGCTAACTTCACACTGACGTTAACAGTGCAAAGTGAATTTATCGATTTTTCTGCCAAATTTGGACTTTAAAATTTGAAGTGAATTTTTTTCTTAAAGAACATGAAAAACTGCAAATTTGGACACCAACTGCAATTTTCTAGATGGCTCAGTTCCTGAGAAAAGTATATGTGCTGCTAACTTCACAGTGATGTTAACAGTGAAAAATGAATTTAATCGATTTTTTTTGTCAAATTTGGATTTAAAAATTTGAACTTAGTTTTTTCTTGAAGTGCATGAAAAACTGCAAATTTGGACACCAACTCCAATTTTCTACCTGGCTAAGTTCTTGAGAAAAGGGTATGTACTGCTAACTTCACAGAGATATTAACAGTGACAAATGAATTTAATCGATTTTTTTGTCAAATTTGGACTTAAAAATTTGAACTGAGTTTTTTCTTGAAGTGCATAAAAACTGCAAATTTGAACACCAACTGCAATTTTCTAGGTGGCTTAGTTCTTGAGAAAAGGGTATGTACTGCTAACTTCACAGTGACGTTAACAGTGAAAAATGAATTTATTCGATTTTTTTTTTCAAATTAGGACTTACAAATTTGAACTTAGTTTTTTCTTGAAGTGCATGAAAAACAGCAAATGTGGACACCAACTGCAATTTTCTACCTGGCTTAGTTCTTGGGAAAAGGATATGTACTGCTAACTTCACAGTGATGTTAACAGTGAAAAATGAATTTAATCGATTTTTTTTGTCAAATTTGGACTTACAAATTTGAACTTAGTTTTTTCTTGAAGTGCATGAAAAACTGCAAATTTGGACACCAACTGCAATTTTCTACCTGGCTTAGTTCTTGAGAAAAGGATATGTACTGCTAACTTCACAGTGATGTTAACAGTGAAAAATGAATTTAATCGATTTTTTTGTCAAATTTGGACGTACAAATTTGAACTAAGTTTTTTCTTGAAGTGCATACAAAACTGCAAATTTGGACACCAACTGCAATTTTCTAGGTGGCTTAGTTGCTGAGGAAAGGGTATGTACTGCTAACTTCACAGTGACGTTAACAGTGAAAAATGAATTTATTCGATTTTTTCTTTCAAGTTTGGACTTAAAAATTTGGACATTAATTTTTCTTGAACTGCAAATTAAACTGCAAATTTGAAGCCTTACTGCAAATTTCTAAGTATCACCGTTGCTGAGAAAAGGACTTTTATGCTAACTTCACAAAAGTTAGCAGTACAGTATGAAATTTTTTTTATGTAAGGATTTAGAAATTTGGTTTGTTCCTTTTCTGGAACTGCAAATTAAACTGCAAATTCAGAGCCTTATTTCAGATTCCTAGCTATCCCGGTTGCTGAGAAAAGCATAGGCACTGCTAACTTCACAGTGAAGTTAGCAGTACAGTCGGTTACACCCACTATTTGGCGAACTGCAAAATCCGGAATAGAAATGCATAAAAATGCAAAAAAAACTGCAAATTCCTGCCATGGTCCCATTGGTCTAGCTCAAAAATGTTATGCTATGTAACTTCACACACGTACTAATTAACGGCAAATTATCCACCTACCCATTTTTCAAATTGTCAAAGCTGCTCTGCTAAACTGAAACTCATAGAAAACAAATAACCCAATAACACATAGAAAACATCGCATTATTTTCCCTGTTATTTTGATATTCAAAATTTAAAATCCAATATTTATATCTTCTCTTCTAAATCCTCAATCCTTCACTACTTTCCAAACCCTTGCACTCTGTTTAAACATTTTGAGAGAAGCCAAAATCCTTCTAGTGCAACTCAATATAAAAGCTTTAGAAATCTTCATTTCAACAGCCAGTAAGTCAAGTTTTCAAAATAAGTCTCATTTACACATGGTTTGGAAATTTGGAAAAAATAAGTAAATAATGGAGTTTTGAGACAAAGAAATAACTCTACTTATACTTATTTCTTTTTGTTTTATTCCAATTCCAAGCGGTTTGTGAACTCATTTCTCATATCATTCATTTTCCTGTAGAAAATTGGTGGAACTACTTTATTTTTAATTGTCCCTCCTTCACTTAAACCCAATACCCAAGGCCTTACATTTTACAAAACTTAAATGACGCCCTTTAAGTTTATATTATTGCTATATTGTGCAGCTGAAATTCTTAATGGCTTTGCTCATAAAACCACCCAGCCATGAAAACTAAGAGCTCCTTAGCTCCAATGAATTGGCTTGACTCTTTCTCTACCCTTACTTACATAGCATGAACGAAAACATTTCGAAATAATTGTTCAATCCTGCCACTAAAAGCAAGGATGCGCAGCAGATAAAGCGACATTAATATAAGATTGTCATCTCATTAATTATATTAAATTCTAATTACCATTATAACTACATAAGAAGATAAATACAAGATATTCGAAATTCATCCTTCTAAATATTTAATCTTAAAGCAGTATGAGTTAGAGTAGTCACATACATATATCAAGACAGATCATCAATTCGATAACAATAAAATTACAAGATAAGGACTTTGCTGAAGTGTATAGACTAATTTACGAGGAGTGATTCGCGTAAGATTGAATGAGGAGCACGAAATTGAACGAGAATATAAAATCTCTTTGAGCGGAACGACCAGTTAAATGTTTTGTTA
The DNA here is from genome assembly GCA_963921185.1 of Dasysyrphus tricinctus. Lineage (NCBI taxonomy): Eukaryota > Metazoa > Arthropoda > Insecta > Diptera > Syrphidae > Dasysyrphus > Dasysyrphus tricinctus. The sequence continues at coordinate 25,011,186 of OY992532.1, read as the reverse complement.
TTATCTGAGGACATCAGACGCTTGAAATAAATTGAACATGGTTTTATAGAACAATCGTCCTCGTTCTCGTCCTGGGCATTGAGAGTCTTAAACGATTCTATCCAAACAATTTAAAGCTGAAAACGTGCAAAAACTGACCCAAATCCTATACATATAGAGATTCGTTCGAGAAATGACATTCGAATTGTATTTGTATCTCTACCACTAAATTGCGTTTATGTGACTTTCATTTGTTTTCATTTTAGCAGATAATTTTCTGTGCCTGGCCAAGGATTTGTGGTGTACATAATGTTCCTGTATAAATAACTGTGTATACTTACCTAACCTAGATACGAATATATAGACATAGTCATATACGATGACACAATATGGTTGAAAACGATTTAATGCAAAACACTTCGGACAACACTTTGCTTTTGTTTTTGATTAATTAATGCAAATTTCAAATTCCATGTTCACAAGTTGCAGAGTAGGACTTTCTTCTGGTGAGAGATATTTTTCAATTAAGTTAAAACCAATTCAAGCATTTTATTTTCTTTAAAGACCAAAATACTGAATAATAAATTCGAGTCATGTGAAAACTTAAATGGTATTGGTTTTGAAATCAGGGATGGTAGAATTTAATGATTTTCAAGCTCGAAACATATAATTTTAATGTTTTTAGCTTTCGATACATTTGAACAATATTTTTAAGGTAACCCCAAATATTCTTAAAAAAAAGAAGAAAATACACAAATAAACTACCTAAATATAAATTTTCCAAAATCCACCCTGAATTCGTTACCAATTTTGAAAACAACGCAAAAGGTTTAATATCATATGCAATATGTTTCTTTTCTAAATTTACCTTTGGTGGAAAACCTCTTAATCGTACTCATAAATAACAAATGAAAATGAAAACTAACTGAATTGTAGCGCTTTGGTCCTTGCTGTTATCTTATTTAGGCAATACAAAATGCAAAGAGATAATAAATGGTGCGATGACATTCAAATAAATTGCTGCACCAAATGTCTACCTATAGATATGAGTGCTTTTTTTTTTTTAGTGAATATGAAAACACTAGGTTGTATAGAGGTAGGGAGGACTGTCTTTTAATGAGCCCTCTATTTCAATGAGGGCCTTATGAAACTTGCTAGAAAATTGGTGGACTTAAAATAGGGGTTACCGGTCTCAGATTAAATTCCTGTTTTAAAGTTTATTGAAGTTATTTGACATTTGTAGAGTTTAATTAGGATGAAGTACCTATTTTGAAAAAAAAAATAAAATGTTTTAAGAAAAGTGTTGGTACTTTTAGAACGCGAGTCCGAATTCCTAAAGTAAAATAACCTTACTATTAACATCTTAACATTTAAGTTGGAAGAAGAAGGTTGCGAGAGCTGTAAAAGTAGCCTTTACTGCATTATCACGTTATGATAAACGCGTGTGGGAAAACAAAAATTGATATTTTGAAAATAGGTTTTGAGTAAATACACTTTCTGTTAAAATAACAATTTTGCCACTTTTCAGTAACATACTTTGTTTTAATGTAAAAATGTGGGACCTCCCCTTTTTTTGGTTGTTTTTAACGTAATAAAGTTGCAGAAAAACCTCTGGATGTCTTTAGTTGGGACATCCACTTTTTTGGTAGTTTTTAATATTTTGAACATGAAAAATTTTGTGGAAATGCCTCTAGATGGCAAATGCGTTTGGGAAAATATCGGTTGTTGAGTACAAGCATCAACGGTTAGAACTACTGTGTTGCCACTTTTCCGGAACAGCCTTTTTTAATATTTAAAGAGTGGGATTTTCATGTTTTTGTAAATTTTGAATATTTTGAACACGAAAAAACTTGCAATTTTTTTCTCAACATGCGTTTGGCATCTGGAGCTATTTCCCCAACTTCTCACCTTATAACAATTGGAAAGAACCAAAGAAGTGGAAATCCCACGCTTTGATATCCGAAATAGTATATTCCCCATAATGTGGCAACACTGAAATTTTAGCAGAAAGTGCTTCTTCTCAAGCTCTACCTTTTAAAACATCAACCGTTATTTTTGCAAGCCACGTTTGGAGTCTGGAGGCGTTTCCACATTTCTTTTTTTAAATATTAAAAAATACCAATACATTGGAAGTTCCACCCTTTGACATCAAAAAAAGTTTTTTCTCTAAAGTGGAAACACTGAAATTTTACATTAAGGTTGGTTTACTCAGCACCTATCTTTAAAGAGATATCTCATAATTTTTTCTCTATGCGTTTGTTATTTGGAAACGTTTCCGCCCAATTTTGTATGTTGAAAGCATTAAAATTTACAAAAATAATCCGGACTCCACCCTTTCGATATAAAAAGAGATTGTTCCCGAAAAGTGGGAACAGTATTTTTTAAGCCATATCCCGTTATTTTCCCGACATGCATTTGGAATCTGGAGGCGTTTCCACTACTTTTTTTATGTTCAAATTATTAAAAAGTACCAAAAAAGTGGAGGTTCCTCCCATTGGCATAAAAAAGCATGTTCGCGAAAAGTGGCAACACTGATGTTGTACTCGAAAGTGCATGTACTTAACAGCTTTCTTTTAAGACATCAAACGTTATTTCAGCCCTGGAAATTAACCAAGTTATTTACCAGTTACTCTTTATTTTACCATTTGGCCCAGATTGGGTGCCAGTTTTCAAAATGGCATTAAAACATGGCGGGCGCGGCGACCTAACGACAGGATTAAAAAGATGATTCCCAAGCTAAACTTCATCCTTAGCATATCAAAAATAAATTTCAAATGTAAAAATAAGATCCCCCCCACAAAAATATTCCCAGGATTTGGATTTCGTGACCGGAATACAGGTCGGGTGCCATTTTTCAAAATGGTGACCAAGCCACAGGATTACAAAAATGACTTCCGGTTGAGTGTGGATGTGGCCAATGTAAATACAATGTACACGTCAAATTTCGTTCAAAAACGAGCTGTAATACTCGCTGAAGCTACATACAGTTCTAGTGCCTTCCGCTAAAGCCATTACCACTTCGATATGTTTTCCACTCAATTTGTGGAACAAATACAAGGACGAAATGGCAGACGATTTTAACATTGATTCTGAAGAAGAAAATCGTATCACAAGATTCAAATGAAGGATGAGATCCACAAAGAGACCGTGATATTGATCAAAGATATGGTATGTCTGTGTCTGCTCATGAGTGGCAATCTGTTGAGTAAATTGGGAATGTCAGCTCCCAATAGCACGATGCACGATGTATTCAATGTAAAACTGAAGTACAAGCAACATTTTGATCGAAACGTTTTGACAGAAACAGTTCGCACAAACGTCCAACTGCTGAATTCCCAGCAAAAGAAATTTTACGAAACACTGATGAAGGTGATCCACTACGGAAACGGCTGATGTTATATTCTACCGCAATGCACCTGATCCCTGATGGTGATTGGACGGATTTTCAGCGTTGAAATTGCCATTGAATTTCAAAAGCATGACGAACTAACATGCCATATTTCAAGAAAAAAACTCTCCGATTGCAGAGGTGTTGAAAACCTGCAAATTTATCAGCTGGGGTGCATTGAGTTGTGAGCATTCGAGGTGCTTGATTAAATAGGGAAAGATTTGCGAAAAAATGCGAAACACTTTGGACTAGCAATGATACTACTGACTGACGCCGATTTCCATCAAATATACCAATCATCCCACGATCAACACCTGCAGATGAACTCAACTTTTACCTGAAATTATTGTAGTTCTAGCGAAAGTTAAAGAAACCGCAGATGACGACGAGACATGAGAGTTGCGTTGGAGAACGATCCATCAACCGACCAATTCTCAAAACAAATGTTGGTAATTTGAAATGACAGAATTCTGGTTGATGCTGCAATTGACCCGATCTCGTTTCCACCGAATTCACGTCATCAAAGAAAGCAAAGTATTCCGGACATCTGTCGGTATTATTTGAACCACGGTTGGCTTCGTAAAGTTGCGAGTTGTAGTATAAGTTGCGGAGAACGTCAATGATTTGAATTTAATTATTCAAAATAAAATCGCAGCCACACTGGTTGACTGTGAGAAACTCACGAACAACTTCGTAAAAGCCACCACAGTCAAAGGCAAGTTTAAAATGCATTTAGCGTTTGATTTTATAAAAACAGAGGCTCGACTTTCAGGACATTAATATTTTAGGTGGCAGGAAGTTCACCGGGACAGCTAGTTAATTCATAAAATTGGACGTTTGCTCTATTCAAAGTTTTCTGTTTTTGCAATAATAATTTCTTGAATCACCGGGCCCTACAACTGGTTCAAAATGAACCATGTATAAGGCTAGCACTGTTTTTTAAAGCCCCTAGCAGAAGCAGGAATGTCCAATAAATTCCATACACAATGTACTACAGACTACACCGTTATGTATAAAGGTTCTATTTCATGGGACGATGTGAACTTTTTGGTTATTTATAAGAGCCTGACTACCAGGACCAATAAAGTCTACCAAAATTGAATAAAAATTTGGTGAACAGAGTCCTGGCCATGAACAATGGATTCAAAACACAATGCGCTACACTGCAAATGGATATCCTAACAGCTGCAATGAATGAGTTTTTATACCTTTTTTTTTTGTGTTTTTGTGTATATACTTCTGGTTGCAGGATAAATGATATATGTTTTGCAGCAATTCTTATTTTTTGTTTATGGTTTTTCAATAAAAGATAGCAAAAGTGTTGATTACATTGAAAAATGATTGTCAATGCGTTTTTATGATTTACACAGCGCGCAGTTTGAGCTTATCAACAATTGCATATTATTTATCAGTTAGGTTTATCTTTTATTGTGGAACAAAACTAATTGAAATATATTAATACACTCGATGTCATTTGACTGAAGCCAATTTTGTCAGGATTTTTTGTGTTGGTTGTTTCAACTTTTGAAAGGTTTATAATATATAATACTGAGTTCTAACAAATTCTTGGTACCAATATGACAGAAAAAGGGTTTCAATCAACCCACTGGGTACAAATTTGAGTACCTACTTAAAATGGGTTTTAAGGACCACGTGGACTGGACAAGGGCCTAGAACTTGTGCGTGAAGAAATGAGTTAATACCGAATATTAACTTTTGAGCTAGCACCATTAGTAGCATTATGACTAGGGAAGAAATTTTATCCTTATCAACAAAGCTAGTATAAATATGTCTAAAAATGTGTATAATTTTTAATTGTAAAATGTTTAAAAACATCCTTTTCAGATGAAGCCTACTAGAGCGGGAGGCGGCAATACAAAATCCCCACCCATCGAGGTAAAGAAAAATTTGGTTAAATTGCATTAGGTTGCCACTAGGTGATACAGAAAAACTTGGTCGTCCACCCTGTATCCTGGTCAGACCGGCTGGCCGACCAAAAGAAGTGGTCATATTTTAGGGGTGCTACCACCCATCGAGGTAAAGAAAATTTTACTTACATAGCGTTTTGTCTTTGTTAGGTGATATAAAAAAGCTTGGTCGTCCAGCCCATACCCTGGTCAGATCGGCTGGCCGACCAAAAGAAGTGGTCACTTTTTAGGGGTGCTACCACCCATCGATTAAAGGATGAAACCTACATCAAATTAAAGGGGCAACTTTCACCTATCAGAATTTCAAGGTCGTCCGGGGCATAGCTTGGTCACTTTCTCTGGCCGACCAGATTTATGCATTTATCTAAGATTATGCGATACTCACTTGTACACATTAATTATATACTGAATGTCCAAACCTAATGCTTCAAACTTTAATTGGTGAAAGACCAGGCCATGACCTGTCAGAATTCCATAACTTGTCCATACTAAATCCTAACCAGTTGGTAGAAATACCGAAATAAACTGCAATTATGATCAAAGCTAATTTTTAACTTATATTTTTGGAGTTGAATGATAAACAAAAATTCCATTACGTAATATTTGCTAGGTCCTTTAAAAACTTGCCCTATTTTTTCAGTTTCTTAAAAGATATAAAACTTACCACAAGCAGTCTTGAGTCGAAAGTTATAGCCATTTTAATTTAATAAGAAAGAGTTCTGAAACACACATAGCATCATGAAAGGAGAATGAGCAAATTGGCCCATATGCTCAACACAATTGTCATTACATTTTTGAAAAGGTTATTGTTAGGACATCATTTCATTATATGGCCGTTATGCTCTAAACCATGGGGTTCGCGAGATATTCGACTTCAAAGCACAACAAAGAAAAATAATGCAACGCCGCATTTGGACTTTGTCTTCCTGTTCAACATCAACGTGTTGTGCATCGCTGGAAAGGTTATAGCATGTACTTTATTTTTGTAGGTAACCGTTAAACTGTAAGCCATGGGGTTCAAGAGATATTTGGCATTCAAAAAGTCGAATTAAATAATAATGCAATTCTACATTGGCACTGGACTGCCAACTCAACAGGAATGTGTCATACTTCTTGAAAAGGTTATTGCAAGTACTTAATTTTCTTTCAAGAATGTTAAGGTGAAAGTGGTGTCGTTCGAAAGATATTTGACAAAAACGCAATATTTAAAAAAAAAAATGCAGTTCTGCATTGGAAGCCGGTCTCCCAAGTCAACAGTAATGTGTGCTATATTTTTGAAGAGGTTATTGCATGTACTTCATTTTGTTATATAGCCGTTAAAATGTAAACCAAGGGGTTCGAGAGATATTTGGCATCAAAGGAGGCGAACAGAAAAATAATGCAGCTCTGCATTGGGGGCTGGTCTACTTCATTTTATTATATGGATATTAAGATCTTAACCATGGGTTTCAAAAGGTATTTAGCTAAATAAGCTTTAACCTTTTCAACCATGTATGACACATTCGTGTTGAGTAGGTAGTGCAGCACCCAATGCAGAATTGCATTATTTTTCTATTTGCCTTTTTTTGTATGCCAAATATCTACAGCTTACCTAATGCAATTTAACCAAATTTTTCTTTACCTCGATGGGTGGGAATTTTGTATTGCCGCCCCCCGGTCTATACGTAAGCAATTAATTTAAAATATTTCTAGTTCATAGCAAAGTTATATAAGAAATTGAGACATGAATCAATTGCTGTGTAGTGTATTTTCATAAAAAAAAACTTGAATTCAATGTTTTGAAAATAAATTGCATTCTTTTAAATTATGAAAGTATTTAAAAAATAAATGAAAACAAAACAAAGTGAGGATAAATCAAATAAATTGATTTTTCAAGGACCTAATAAAAAAAGATTTATTTTATATAAATTTTTTATTAAATATTAATCATACAAAAATATTATTTGATTTAAATTTATAGGCTATTGAATAGACCGGAAAAAGAGGGATATTAAAGAACAATTACGAATACAAGGCATTTTATTATTGAATATGTTTGTTTGACCGATAAGCATCTTTAAAAACGAAAATGCTACTAAATTCACGTGAATTTGTGAGGGAAACTATACAAAAATTAGAGAAACCCTAATTCAAACTTGGAATAGCTCGGAAACTAATCTGAAATTGACAATTTTGCACTGAAAACTTTAGCAAAAACCAACCAAAAAATCAAAAAAAATTAAAGATTTCTTAATTTTTTTTTATAAAGGAGAATGGGTGTCCCATATGTTATAACACTTTCTATATCATTGGAAAGGTCTCAATGAGTGTTATTATGTTATAGTCCCGTAAATATTGCAGTCCGCTATAACACCTATAACAGTTATTGGGCTATAACACTTTCCCTGCACGAGATATAGACTTATGCTTGTATAACAAAAAATAGCACTGATTGAGACCTTTTCAATGATATAAGCCAGAAGGTGTTACAGCACTTGAATCGCAACTTGCACAGGGAAAGGTTTATAGTGCAGTGCAACAATTATCATTGGCTTTTAGACTGTTCCTGCACGAGATAGAGACCACACAAGAAAAAGTAGCACTCACCAACACCTTTAAAATGATATGGGTCAGAAAGTGTTACAGCACTTGGGACGCACTTGTGCAGTGCAATAGTTATAGCTCATTGCAACAGTTATTGGGCCATAAGACTTTCCCTGCACGAGATACACTTGTGCCCATACAAAAAAAAAAGTACTCATTGATGCCTTTCCAATGATATAGGTCATAAAGTGTTACAACGATAGGACGGAACTCATACAATTGTGCCTATCTCCTTTGGCATAATTTTTGTTGGAGCAAGAATAATCTCACAATACTCTTTGACAAAATAGAGTATAAAATTTTTTAAACCATCCATTTCAATAGCAAATTTAATTTTGAATAAAAAATTTAGTCAGTAAAAATGTCAAATCTTGCTTAATTTTCGAGTCACACCAAAAATAATGATAAGTGGCCAGTGCATACCATTCTCCCAGAAAAGCATGAATTTAGTAGTATTTTTGGTTTTAAGCATGTTTATGGGCCAAATAAACAAATTCAATAATAAAAACCCTTAGGCTAGGTTAGGAAGAAGTGTCAGTCCCTGTCAGTAATTAATATTGACACACTTAGACCAAAGTTGGTCCCTTATGATACCACATGAATATTAAAAACTCCTTCCTTACTCGTTAAAACACTAAGAGCTCCTAACGAAGCGTACGAGACTATAAAGGTTTGTCTTTGCTAGATCACTAGGGGCGCTTTAAACCAAGGTTTGGCCATACTTGTTTTGTCACCAAACAAGTAGTGATGTTGTTCCAGCTAATTTTTGGTCTTTTCAAAGCATCTTGCTTCAGCAAAAGTTTACACGAAGCAATGTGTATACCAATATCTAGCTTTTGAGGTAAGATGGGTAGTACTCTTCCAATTCAAGCGAGTTTATCAGCCTTACAGTTATCTGAGAGTGTCACTATGGCCCGGCACCCAACAAAAGTGCTGTTACGCCATCTCTAACAAAGATGCTCAACAATTAAGGGCTGTTCTATAGAGTCTCTATAAACAGAGTCCAGAGATAGCGGCTTGACTATCAGAGAAGATGCTTATATCCGCGATTTCCTTGAACCAAGGTACTACTTCTTTTATCGCTAGAAGCTTCACCTGGAATATGGTACAGTGATTAGGAAGACGAATTGAGAGACATACATTTAGTCTATAAGGTACACACTTCCACCAACCCCATCTTAGTTCTTCGATCCTTCGGTGTAGAAGTGAATTTATTGATCTTCTAAGAATTCCACATCCTCTCAGGTTGATCTGGAAGGTTACTTCAAAGTTTTTATAGAAATTCAATATTGGGATTGTGTAGTCACTGTTACTCAGGAGTGATCCGAATGAATTTAGAATAGCGGAGTAACCAATATCATTATTGACCCACTGATGTGAAGAGGCTTTGAGGCGAATCGCTGTTCTCGTAGCCGTTTGTTTGCTGGAAATATGGAGAGGTGTCAGATAGAGTAGAGTGTCTAATCCGAGTCGACCAAAGTGCTTCACTTATACATAGACATGCTAGACAATCACTCTGTAGTTCTCCGCTGATTCAGCAGCTTATTAGCTACAAAGTTCCAAAGAAGGAGATAAAGAACCCCGCCTTGCAGTGTACCCCTATTGACAGATCTTCTTGCTGAGAAGCCGTCCAGTTTTGAATTGATAACCCTGCTTGTAAGCATCAAGCGCCAAGTGACCCATCCACATTCAAAGATGTCAGTGCAGAAGTGACTGCAGATGTGTTGACGTTATTAAGAACGCCTTCTATATCTAGGAAGGTAACCATTGTATACTCTTTATAATGGAGGGAATATTCGATGGTGCGCACTAGTATGTGGAGAGCCGTTTCCACTACTGACTTCCTTTTGCAATAAGCGCTGAGCTGTAAACAGTAGTCTCGTATCAATGCTTGATCGTAGTTTGATATCAATCAGTCTTTCATAAATTTTTAAAAGGAATGATGATATGCATCTTCCGGGTTAACGTGGGAACATTTACCGTCTTTGGGTATAAATACAACTTTGACTTTCTCCCTAGAAGTGGAACATGGACCAGATTCAAGCAACCATTGGAGATGACCTCCAGAATCGGCAGAATCACTTCTGAAGTCATCTCCAGTTCAGCTGGAATGATGCCATCTGGTCCTGCCGACTTGTATGGTTTGAAGCTGTTGATTGCCTGTTGTAATTTTTCCCTTGCAATCAAACCTTGTGGAAAAGTTAAGTTTCTGGTTGTTCTGTGTAGGGCAGTACTTTTAACAGCCTCTGAACTACCTGGAAAATGAGTATCCAGTAGAAAATTGAGTGATTCTTCGCAAGAGTTGGTTCAGGAGCCATCAGCATTCTTCTGGAAACTAGGCATAGCTGGATTTGTGGAGAGGATTTTTCTTAATCTCGATACTTCGGAGAATTCTTCTATACATTGCCACAGAATGTCCTCTATGAAGACCGTTTGGTTTTCCTCAATTATTTTGTATACAATTTATCGATTCCTTATAAAAATCCCAGTCACTACTCTAGTGCTTTTAGCTCGATTGAAAAGTTTCCTGCAATTTTTCCTGAGTGGTTCTAGCTCCAAAGTCTACCAGTCTGGCTTCCTATTACCCTTTCTTCGAATAAGTGGACAGGAGGTGTCTAAATATTGGTTAAGGGCTAAGTTTAGATCGTTGACTTTACTGTCAAGATCGTTTTTGTTGGATGGAATACTTAACATGCACACTTAACACCTAACACCTAACACTTGATTAATCCCTTAAGTATTTCTCTGTACTTGGGCCAGTCAGTTTTCCTATGATTTCGAAAAGCTTATTGGCTAGGAGGATCATTGTTCAAGCTGAGTTGAAAATATCAATTATTGGAGAACGAGTGATCACTAGATACCTACTTTCCAATTCAAAATCATTTGACAGATGTTAGCGGTCACAAGAGTTATGTATGTCTAAAACTTCTTATCTGTTTCTGGTACCGAAAGTTTTTCATTTGCAGTATTTTTAATAGCAAAATATCATCGAGTAGGGCACCTTTTAACCATGTTTTTCCATCCTGTCACTAAGTAAGATTTAGGGTTAAATTAAGCTTTCATTTAGCTGATTTTTACTAAAATTCATTAAATTGGAGGTAACTTTAACTTCCAACAAACAACAACAACAAAAGTCTTCCCCATCCCCTGCCCGAAGCCCATTTAATCAATAGTTTCAAATACTCCATCAAAATGCCAAGTAGTGTTTTAGGCAACTGTTAGTGACTTCTTGAGGATTTATAAGCCTTTTCGAATTTGCACATTTTAATTGCATTTTGAGGTTTCGTTTTGCATTCAACTTGTTGCAATTGACACACCTGGCGGAGTCACCTGTCAGCATGTCAATTTGTGGCTACAATACGGGTTAACACCTTATCGATAGCTAATGCATATGTATTTAAATCAGAATTTATATAGATATATGTATGTATGTGCATATCATCCAGGCAAAAGTGTTTTTTTCTTGTTTGGCAATATGCAATTAGTGCTATCAAGTGTAGGTATATTTTCAATGTCTGGTTTAAATTTGGTTTTAGATTCTCGAATGTGAATTGCTTTGATGGTTAGCTTGGGAAATAGATTTATTCGACCATAAAGATGAATATATTTGACTTTGAATGGAAATTTATCAGGATATCGTTCTTTATTCTCTGATAGACGAACCATAGATAAAGTAATTTGTATGCTTCAAGAGTCTTTGGTTTTTCGACTTATATAGATTGTGCGTATTTCGAAATTACGTCAGAAAGTACTTTTGTTTTTGTTTATTGGTTAATTTATTACATTGATTGGATGCAAGAAAATTCTTTGATAAAGTTTATATTCTAAGTATCGATTAAATGGAGACATTTATTTTAAGACGTTTCTTCTTTTGTAGACAATCATAAATTTGAATTTAATTTTCAACTGGGGAATAAAGGTTTACTGACGTGACACTTAAAGAGCCACGTAATAAAATCACGAAAATAAAGAACCCACCAGAGTTTATAAAGAGGGTTGAAATGACTTGAAATTTGCTGAAAATGTTTAAATGCACGATGGCGTTTTTTAATGAAATGCAATCAAATTTTGTATATATGTTGCTTGTTTGGAAATGTACTGAAATTCGAAAAGGGCTACCACATGAATTTATCAGTTTTTTCTCTACTTCAGGTGGTTGTGCACCAAATAATACACATAATATCGGAATATATCGCATTTCCAAAGCTATATTGAAAACTTATTCGTACTGAACAACAGAGCCCTATGATACGCATGTGAAAAATTTCTGGGTCTACGTGGTTGTTTCTCGAGTTATGAGCAAATACTTTGTGGAAATGTTACTTATACAAAAATGTCTTTTTGAGGAATGAAAACGATTGTATCAAATATTGGTTTAATTGAAAGTAAGTTCTTGCTATAAGTTTTTGAAAATCATTTCGAGCATTCATAATGAACACTTTGACTGGTGGAAATTTCAACATAATAAACTTATTTGGGAACTATACTGTAGCTTTCTTGGAAATTAGAGCTGATATACCATTTTGCAAGTTATATCTGGCTGATTGCCAGAAGCTGTATGGCATAACATCAGGACACGTGTGTTCTTGCAGGAATGGTATGGTGGTATTTCTAATTCTAATTCTATATAAATTTTATATTTTGCATATTTTATAAATGGATCAAATCTTAAACATTGTAGAAAACTTGAACTATCAAAAAAGTATACAACATGACAAAAACCAATGAAACCAGCTAGTTGTACTTTATCAGAGGCAACCAGCTAGGGAGGGGTTTGTTGGTAGATGCATCGACAATTCGACATCGATCCATCCTGAACTGTAAGCGCCATTAGTTTGGTAAAATAAGAATCGTGATTGAAAAAAAAAAAAAAATAGGAACAGGCTAAAATTATCAGGCCGGTATGTAGGTGTGAAATTTAAATCTCAATTGGTGAACTCCTACCCCTTGCAGGGGCAGTGCCACCCCCATTTTTTTAAATATATGTTTTTCAGGAAACAGCTGCAACGATATGGATGAAAAAGTTAGAATTTGTTATAATAACCGTTCAGAGTTTGTTCTTATGAACTCAAATTCGCCTAAGACTGAATGATCGCGTGCTCTCATAGGCCCAACCTACATACATGAATGATCGCGTGCTCTCATAGGCCCAACGTGTATACCTACATGAAGGGCAAATCTGTTGAGGCAAGTCGCATCACCTCACTCGGATCTCAATGTATCCATTGTGTTCCCCGAGATGTAGTTAATGAAAGTTTTGGGAATGGAGTGCCTCCCTTAATCGCCCTGTGCTCTAAATGTAGTTCAGGGTGCTCCTTAGTGGTAAAAAAAGGAGACATTGCCCAGTTTGTCCAAAAACTATTCTCCCAGGGCTGTTTTTCTTGTTCTGGCAAGGCTGGGGCATTTACAGAAGAAGTGGAAAAAACCCTCCCCCACTTCTTCGTTCTGACACCCTCTGCATAAGTCATGCCCATGTGGGATCCCATTGAGTTAACACGTAAGGACTCCAACCATCAGGAGAGACATTTGAGGTCTGCTTACTTTAGGTAAATACTCTGTTTTGTTCTTTGAAATATCTGGCAAAGATTCCTTCAAACCCGATAGGTTTGTCAATTGTTGATCATCTTTCGTTATTGGATCTGAAGAAACTTTGGTGAATTCTATTTTTTTCCTGCTCCAGTGGCATAAGTACCATCAAAGGTACAGTTTGGCTCGGTTCAAGTAATAAACGTTTTTTGACCAGTTCATCAGTCCTCTCATTACCATAAATGTCACGGTGACCAGGGACCCATTGAAGGGTGATTGAATTTGTTTCGCCAAGCAATCTCAATTCACTATGGCAGTGATCAACCAGTTTTGACTTCCTGACAATGGATAAAATTGCTCTGATTGCCGCCTGGCTTTCTACAAAGATATCAATATTTTTGTACGTAAGTTCACATGTTAAAAGGTATTTTGCAGCTTCGCAAACTGCAAGCACTTCCGCTTTGAAAACACTTCAGATTTTTTGGAGCTTCAATAATGTATTTTTGGGTGGATTGTTTGAGAATTTACTCCATGCTAAGTAATTCAAACAAGACTTTTAAATGCAGAACAGGGTGAAGTCTTATCTCTTCTGCTTGGGCTCCTTGCTATCAACCAGATCCTAGTAAAACTAAATATGAGCGATATCAAGGTCATTGCATATACGCACGCCGCCAATTGTGTTAATGAGCTCGGGAAAATGTGTTCCTACTCTGCGTGTACTCCTCCAAACGGTCCTCGACAAGTTCAGTAATTGGACCAGTATTTGAGGACTTTCCATTAACCTTTTGACGGCAAAACAGGTACTGTTTACAAGGAAACTTAATATTGAAAAAAAACCGCCAAACATTAAAGGAAATGCAGGTTTCGGGTACCGCCAAATATATTGGTGTTGTACTAGATCGTTTATTAAACTGGACAGAAAATAATAAAGAAAGCGAGATGAAACACCATTAGCTTTCTACACTTGCAGTAGAATTTTTGGGAAGAGATGGTCTCCAAGCCCGAGTACCATTCATTTGATGTACACAGCTTTAAAAAGGCTTATAAAGAAAAATAAGGAAACCAATCTTAGCAACTTCAAAAAATTGAAAAACTATCTTCAAAAAAAAAAAAAAAAATAATAATATTTCTAAAAAACCACTACAATACTCAAACTTTTTGTAAGCTTTTGCATAAAAAACATTATCAATACTGCTCTTACCGTTTTCAAAAAATCGAAAGAAAAACAAAAAATTTTTCTATCACTCAAATGCGTTGTGGTCACTAAAAGTAATTTATCGATTTATTTCTAATCTGTGGGGCTATTTTTGAGAATTGGTGAAAAAATCATATTGCCGAAACTGTTGAATTTTTTTCTAAGAAAATTATAAAGTAAAATAATGTAGAATTACCAAGAAACGCTATGTACCAAGTTTAAGGAAAATGGATCCAGCCGTTAAGACTGTAGCCGAACAGACAGATAGGCAGCAGACAGGGGGGCAAATTATGGAATCCGACAAAAAACGAGTGTTTTTTTTTTAAATTCAATTTTATTTTTCAATCATCTTAAAACTATCTTAAAGCTAGACAAAAATTCATAAAAACTAGCCTACTTATCAATATCTTATAACTAACTTACTGGCCCCATTCGGGCGCTCTAAGTTAAACTAATAAATAACTTAACGAGAAGTATTTTATAAATCGTCGTCGTTCTATCAAAACCCCCTAAGTCCATTTCTCTCAAAAACGAGAAACCTCTCTTGAATATGATATATTTATTAAAATATAAACATTTTAGGTCTGTTAACGGTTTCTAAATCTTATGTTGGTCTATTTATAAATTATAAAATTCCAAAAATCAAGAGTCAGAATGGGGGGGGGGGGGGGGGGCAAGTGCCCTCCCTTGGCCCCCCCTCCAGGCATCTGTGGCACCAAGTGCTATTAGGAATCCACAAAGAGCAGCCCTAGAATCTTTCCTTTCACTAGCCCCACTCGACTTTTTAACGAAAGGGTATGGGCGGTCAAATGTGCCTTAAGACTTCATCAGCGTAAAAATTGGAGCAGGGGCCACTACGGTCATAGGACTGTTATGAATTTTACATACATAGCCATTTAAACAGATTACGTTACTCTGCTTACTTACTTACTTGCTAACTTACTTACTTACTAAAGTAGGAGCTACAGTCCGGGGTGGACCAGGGCCTCAACCAACAACCTTTTTCCAGCCGGCTCGGTTTCTAGGTAGCTGTCTCCAGTTTCGCACGCCAAATGTGGTTTAGGTCCTCTTCCACTTGCGTGTGCCACCTTTTACGCTGTCCACCTCTGCTGCACTGTCCTCTTGGGTTGGATTCAAAGACCTTACAGGCCGGAGCTTTGATGTCAATACACTCTAGGTGACCCAGCCACCTCTGTCGTTGGCTTTTCACTTTTGTGTTTTGTGGCTAGGTCGGTGTCGCTTCACAGCCCGTACAGTTTGTTTTTATTTTATCTTCTTCTACATTCCCAATCTATGCAGACGGGACCGAAAATCACCCGGAGATTTTTCCTCTCAAAACAGCCTAACGCGCTCTCTTCCACCGTAAACAGTGTCCATTCCTCTGCACCATACATCAGGACCGGAATGCTAAGTATCTTATGCAGGGACAGTTTAGTTGCTCGAGGGAGGGCTTTGCTTCTCAATTGCCTTCTTAGCTCAAAGAAACAGCGATTGGCAAGGGTAATTCTTCGTTTGATCTCAGGACTGGTCCCTATTGTTCGCTGAACTTATAGCGGATTCTAGTTCTTGGTAGACAAAGTCTCTGACCACCTTTAAATTATGTATGTTACTCTGCACACTGATTTCAACCCAGTACATATTAGATATCGCCATCATTATTTGCAACAAAAATTGTTAAATAATTTTTTTGTGAGAACTATAGTTCATCAGATAAACCATATAAACCATTTGAACCCCTTTTTCCAAGATGCGGCCGTGGGACAAGGGATGCAACCCCACAAATTTGAATTTAACTTTAAACTGACCCCCTCTTGTTATCTAAAAAAGAAAATTGCTTCCTCTGACAAATGTACGCTAAGCCAAAAAAAATTTAACATTTCAATCATATTTCGGTCTTCACTGTTAGTTCCAAGACCGTTTGGGTCAGGCACCTACTCAGATAACCCACCCATTAACAGATGATCTATAAGGTTTCCAAATTTTTGCAATGTATTCCAAGCGGAAGTGCTTGCAGTTTGCGAAGCCACGAAACATCTTGCCTCACTTGAAGTACCTATAGTTAACAAACAAATACTGACATCTTCATGGATAACCAGGCGGCAATTATGGCCATTTCCTCAATAACCATAAAGTCCAAACTGCCAGAATGAGCTAAAAATAATAAATGCAACGAATACAGTTTCCATAAGATGGGTTACAGGAATTACGGATATAATACACGGAAATGACGGAAATGAAAAAAAAAAAACAGATTACCTGGCCAAAAACGGGTCATCCTTTGATCCGATCCAAACCAAAGCCTCGTTGTTTATGTCTTTGGAGAAAAAACAAAGTAGAATTCACCAGAGTTTCCATGAAACTGTATATGTCAGATATCAACTATCGACAGTTGTTGTGTTTCAAGGAATCTATGACCAAATATTTCGAGTACAAAAACAGACAACCTACTCAAAATGAACAGGCCTCAAATATCAATCCTAGTTGGATTCCTTACGGGCCACAACTCAAGATGAAGAAGCGGAGGAGAGCTCACCTCACTTCAATTGTGAATGCCCCACCCTAGACAGAACCAGAAAAACAGCCCTACGAGAATATATACTTCTGCGACGAAATGGGCGACATCTCTGTCTTTCCACTAAATAACATCATACAATTCATTCAGAACTTAGGATAGTTCAGAGAGGCCCCCACATTTAAAAACTTCCACCTTATCTCTTCCCTTCCCCTAATTGTAACTACCTATCCACAATGTGGGGAGAGCAATGGAAATGGCACAGCCTAACCTTCGAACCGTACCTAGCCTATGAAGGAGAAAACAATTGAAAAATTAATTTTATTAAAATTCGCCCATTGCCACGCCTACTTTTCTTATTTCTTTCTCTGAAGTGGCTTCAGCTATAAAAAGGTTTATAAATTGGTTCAGGTAAAATGCACCCACTATTACACCCATTTTTTTAAAACTTCGTTTCACGGAAATGGCTCATACGAATTAGATGAACCTATAAGAGCTTATATTCTTACTTGCAAGAAAATCTATAAGGAGGTCCAGGAATCCACCCCTTTTGTAAGCAAGCGTTCACCACGCTCTTCCAAACCACCCTGGAATAGAACTTTGAGGCCTGATTTAGACAATTAGTTTTTGCTTGAAAATTAAATGATTATTGTTCATTGGAACAAACTAAGAAAATTTCATGTAAATCGTAAATCAAAGAAAAAAGAGAAGTGGGCGTGGCAGCTTCTTCTAAAGCAAATTTGTCATTTTTTAATCGTTTCTAAGAACAAACTCTGAAAATTTTGTGAAAATAATTGGAGCCGGTTCCGAGGAACAAAAAAATAAGAAAAGATTGCGAGGTGGATTTCACTTTAACTAATTTTTAATTTAGTTAACGTAGGGAGCTCGTCAACTTGGATTTAGGTTCCATACCTACCCCGAAATGACCAGCAAAATTTCACTCTGTTTTTATTTTTTTTTTTCCATTTCATCAATAGTAAAATTATTGCTCTAAGGTAAAGTAAGTTTAGGAGATTATAGATATCTGTTTCAGAAAGTTATCTCCCTGGGGCTGTAGAACTTGAATTCAATTAATCAAGAAACATGAAACTGTCTTTTCTTAAACACATCATTAATAAGGATATCGATGTTGTGTTCTTTTTGAGTTTGGATGTTTAGGTACTCATTGTTGTCATTATTCTTGTCATCGTTATCAGATTCACCGAACAACAAAGTCAATCAAAGCATATTATTTTTTATATAAAAAAAAGAAAAAAAATTCAATTTAAAACGACCACAGAAAAACTATTTAAAGTCTCTCCACACTCTTGTAAATAGGGCATAGAGAGAGAAAAAAAGAAGAAAGAGTGAAAACTTGCAACAAAGAAAAAGTAAAACAAAAAAGAAGAAAAAACAAAAATTTATATAATTTTTATATCCAAGAGTTTTATTGAAGCAGTTTATTCACATTCACAACTTTGCAACCTTTTCCTCTCATAGATGAGCAAAAAAAATAAAACAACAATAAAATGAAGAGCTGCAAATTGCATCTCAACAAAAGTTGCAACTTTTAAGATAAGAATAAAAGAACAAAACGATAGAAAAAACTTTACCGCTTAAGATGATGATGATGATGATGCTGACGGGTGTGATGAAGGTTTTGTATTTTTCTAAAGGATCGTTCAGGATGGTTGAACACTTTTGTATTATTACGTTTCCAAGAACGAAGAAGAAGATACGAGTATCTATTTATGTTGAACTTGTTATATTTTTATTTTTTCTTTAAAGTTTATTACAAAATGCATAAAATGTTGTCATGGTTGTCAGTTATGACAGGCTTTTTTCTATGTTTTTTTTTGTTGTTGTTTTGTCTGCATTTAACTTCAAAGGAATGTCAAAGCCATTGTTGTTGAAAAGAAAATTAATGAATGTTTTTCTTTGTTGGGTATAGTGAATAGTGATGTTCTGGGCCACAATATACATAAATAGAACGATTTCTGGTGTACACTTTTATACGAAAGAAGGAAAACGTAATAATTTCGATGTTGAACATTATGAGGCAAAAGAAGGTTTCTGGGATAGAAAAAATATATTTTTAATTTAATTTAATAATTATTATACCAACGATAGGGCCAACAGTTAAGACTTAATAGTGACAACAACCACGCACTTCATTCTGTATTTTTTTTTTCACATTTTGGTTGATATTTCCTTATTTTTATTTCTTTTATGAAAAGTTGAAAACTCAAAATAATAAATTAAAATAGTCAAACGGGAAATAAAGACCCAAACAAGAAAAATTACGACCAAAATAGAGACCATCGCCCTAATATAAGCAAGGGCGTACGCAGGATTTCGGTCAGGCGGGGAGGCAGACTCATTCAAAACTTCAAAAAACTAGATTCCTATTCTAATACTGCCTTACTAAGAACAAAAAACGTATCTACATTAGGGTGGTCGTTATATGTTTTTTTTTTTGAGTTTTTATATTTGGATGGTTCGTTAGGTCTTATCGCCTAAAACCATAACGCCCAAATTTTTAAATGTCATAACGCCCAAATAATTCCTGAATATATTTTTTATATATTTTTGCCTTGGGTTTTGTGGATATGACAATGAATTTGGGTGCTTAGACAAATATTTTCGGTGTTATAACATTTTCCGGCGCGGGTGCGTGCGCGTGTGCGGTGCCCGCCCGGTGCGTTCGTTGTTCCTTTTGTATATTAATTTATCGTTGTTTTTTAATGTACTCATAATACTACTAATACTTCCATTTGGGCTTTTTGACAGTTTTCATCTCACCCTAAATATATGTCACAACGCCCAAATGAAATGCCATAATGCCCAAACTAGAAAACAAAAAATTTTTTGGGTGAAATGACATTTCTCGTTTTGGGCGCTATGGCATATCAATTATATTTTGGGCGTTATGGCGTTTCTTTTAGGTCTTGTGACATTTTCTTTCGTTAGTTTTTGGGCAATACGACCATTTTTGGCGGTTATGACATTTTAGGATTTGGGCCTTATGGTTTTGGGCGATAAGACCTAGCGCCTTTGGATGGACCTATCAGCTCTAAATGAAGCCTTCCAAAATGCTACAAAGCATTACTGTAAGTGTTGCCGTTGTTTTTAAAGTAATTTTTGTTCTATTCTACGCAATTATTTTATTAAATTGCCCCTTCCGTCTAAAGGGGGGGAGGTATTACCCCCTCCGGTAGCATTTTTTCTACATGCTCTGAATTTTTGGCAGATTTTGCGCGAATTTCTTAGCATGCAAAAAAGGAACGGCTATTTAATTTACTCCTACAGTGACTATAGGGGATGAAAATAAAAATCTGAAAAAATTACGGGTTTTATTCTTCATTTAGAGCCAATTTAGGTCCATCTGAGATGACCTTTTTTTAACGACTACCCTAATCTACATACATATGTGGTATTTGGAGACAAAAATGTATACAGGATGGGGTGTCTTGTAAATTATGGATAACCTTGCAACTGGTTATAGCAGGCCTTATGACCTTTCCAGAAAAAATATTTTCCCAGTGGTTACTATGTTATGATGTTTTTTCCAAAAGTTGTTAGCAAGTATTATTAACCTCAAATACGTGAACGCTACGACCATGGATGAACAAATTTCACAATTTTTTTTTTTAAATTTCTAATATTCTAGAATAACTGTTATAATAGATAGGTGGTAAGATTTAATAGTATTTATTGCATTTTTTTTATTATAATTTTTTTTTTAATTATTTTTTCAGTACAAATATTTATTTTCAAAAAAGTGAACATGAATGGCCAGTTGCCTATTCAATGTTCTTTCCAAAATGGTATAACATATGCTTGTGTATTAAAAAAATAAGCAAGAAAATTTCATTCATTCATTAATCTAATAAAGCAGCTCTTAACATTTTCGCAAATTATATATTAAAATGTAACAATAACCCAGTGTTGCCATATGAAAAAAACTGTCCCCCAGAAAAATTTATAAAACCCCCCAGATTTCCACATTTTGACAAAAAACCCCTTGACTTTTTTTTCCAATTTCCAAATTGATTTTTTCTTTCAATACACATAAGATCATAACATATTTCAGATGAAATAAAAAAAATTATAAGAAATATGAATATATGCATCTAGCTACATAAAAATACTTTATTTAAAAAAGATCAAGAATAATATTTACGATCGTCATCTTCATTTTTGCATTTTTGTTTTCACCCCCAAACTGGCAACCCTGCCATAACCTCATAATTTGGGTTGGACAAAGATTTTCTCTTTTGATGTGTAAGGGTGCAAGTGCAAAGTCTATAAGCCCCACAATTAAACCACCATATTTGTAAAGAAGTTCTACAAAGTTTTCCGCGGCAGCTTAAATTTTTTAGTCTTAGAAAAAAAAAACTTTTGTAAAAATTTGTAGAAAATTCAATTCTTTTCAGTTAATGTTAATACACATTTTACCCTAAAGCTGTAAATAAAAATGTGTGAGTACCGGGACTCGCGTTGAAGATGTGTAAACATCTGTTTTCACCTAAGGTTAAGGGATCAGGTCATTATCACGTATGGCAAAAATTGGGAATCTGTAACACAAGTGCTCAATAAAAATGGTCGCACGACACAAATTATAATGAATTCACCCATTAAAAAACCCCTTCCCTTTTTATTTCCGGTACCTATACCAACATACATATGAAGAATTTTTTGGCATAATTTTTTGTGATTTTACTTCTAGATGAGGCGATCTGTCTCTCCAATTAAATGTCTGATATCTATATCATAATATTTTCCTCTTTCTACACTGAAGTAATTTAATTAACTTTGAGTAACTTTTTCCATCTCATCACCTTAATATTGAGTTCAAATGATAAATCAATCCTCTCAGCGTCCGCCCCGCCTCCACTCCGCCTCCGCTTCGCCTCTGCTCGGCGTCTGCTCCACCCCCGCTCGGCGTTCGCTCAGCATCCGCTTCACCTCCGCTCCACCTCCGCTCGTCGTCCAATCCACCTCTGCTCAGCGTCCACTCAGCCTCCGCTCCACCTCCGCTCGGCGTCCAATCCGCCTCTGCTCAGCTCCGCTCAGCCTCAACTCCACCCCTGCTCGGCGTCCGCTCCACCTCCGCTCAGCGTCTTCTCAGCATCCACTCCACCTCCGCTCAGAGTCCAATCCGCCTCTGATCAGCTCCGCTCAGCCTCAACTCCACCTCCGCTCAGCGTCCGCTAGGCATCCGCTCAGCCTCCGCTCAGCGTCCGCTCGGCATCCACTCCACCTCCACTCCACCCCCAGTCCGCCTCCACTCAGCCTCCGCTCGGCATCCGCTCCACTTCCACTCAGCATCCGCCCGCCTCCGCTCAGCATCGGCTCCGCCTCCGCTCGGCATCGAGCTCCACTTCCACTCAGCATCCGCTCGGCCTCCGCTCCGCCTCCACTCAGCATCCGCTCCGCCTCCACTCGGCATCCACTCCGCCTCCACTCGGAATCCGCTCCGCCTCCGCTCAGCATCCGCTCCGCTTCTGCTCATTATCTGCTCCGCCTCCACTCGGCATCCGCTCCACCTCCACTCGGCATCCACTCCACCTCCACTCCACCCCCAGTCCGCCTCCACTCCGCCTCCGCTCGGCATCCGCTTCACCTCCACTCAGCATCCGCTCCACCTCCGCTCCGCCTCCGCTCGGCATCCACTCCGACTCCGCTCCGTCTCCGAACCGCCTCCGCTCCACCTCCACCTCTGCTAAGCATCCACTCCGCCTCCACTCCGCATCCACTCCGCCTCCACTCTACCTCCACTCCGCCTCCGCTCCGCTCCGCCTCCGCTCCGCTCCGCTCCGCCTCCGCTCCGCTCCGCCTCCGCTCCACCTCCGCTCTGCCTCCGCTCCGCCTCCGCCTCCGCTCCGCCTCCGCTCCGCCTCCGCTCCGCCTCCGCTCCACCTCCGCTCGGCATCCGCTCCGCTTCCACTCAGCATCTGCTCAGCATCCGCTCCGCTATCACTCCACCTCCACTTGGCATCCACTCCGCTTCCGCTCAGCACACGTTCCGCCTCCGCTCCGCCTCTGCTCGGCTTCCCTCCACTTCCGCTCAGCATCCGCTTCGCCTCCGCTCGGCATCCACTCCGCATCTGCTCCACCTCCACCTCCGCTCCGCCTCCACTCGGCATCCGCTCCGCTTCCGCTCCACCTCCGCTCGGCATCCGCTCCGCTTCCGCTCAGCATCCGCTTGGCATCCGCTCCGCTTCCGCTCAACATCTGCTCCGCCTCCACTCGGCATCCGCTCCGGCCCCACTCCGCCTCCGCTCAGCATCCGCTCCGCCTCCGCTCGGCATCCGCTCAGCCTCCGCTCCGCCTCCACTCCACCTCCACTCCGCCTCCGCTCGGCATCCGCTCAGCATTCGCTCCGCCTCCACTCTGCCGCCACTCCACCTCCACTCCGCCTCCACTCGGCATCCACTCCGCCTCCGCTCCGACTCCACTCCGCCTCTACTCCGCCTCCACTCTGCCTCCACTCCGCCTCCGCTCCGCCTCCGCTCGGCATCCGCTCCACTTCCGCTCAGCATCCGCTCCACCTCCACTCCGCCCTCACTCCGCCTCCGCTCGGCATCCACTCCGCTTCCGCTCGGCATCCGCTTCACCTCCGCTTGGCATCCGCTCAGCCTCCGCTCCGCCTCCACTCGGCATCCGCTCCGCTTCCGCTAAGCATCCGCTCCGCTATTACTCCGCCTCCGCTTGGCATCCGCTCCACTTCCGCTCAGCATCCGCTCCACCTCCGCTCGGCATCCGCTCCGCTTCCGCTCCACCTCCGCTCGGCATCCGCTCCGCTTCCGCTCAGCATCCACTTGGCATCCGCTCCGCTTCCGCTCAACATCTGCTCCGCCTCCGCTCGGCATCCGCTCCACCCCCGCTCCGCCTCCGCTCCGCCTCCGCTCGGCATCCGCTCAGCCTCCGCTCCGCCTCCGCTCCGCCTTCAATCAGCTCCGCTTGCGTTCAGCGTCCGCTCAGCCTCTGCTCGGCCTCCGCTTCACCTCCGCTCGGCATCCGCTCGGCATCCGCTCCACCTCCGCTCCGCCTCCGCTCGGCATCCGCTCAGACTCCGCTCCGCCTCCGCCTCTGCTCAGCATCCACTCCACCTCCACTCCGCCTTCACTCCGCCTCCGCTCTTCCTCCGCTCGGCATCCGCTCCGCTTCCGCTCAGCATCCGCTCTTCCTCCGCTCGGCATCCACTCCGCTTCCGCTCAGCATCCGCTCTGCTATCACTCCGCCTCCACTCCGCCTCCGCTTGGCATCACCTCCACTTCCGCTCAGCATACGCTCCGCCTCCGCTCGGCATCCGCTCCGCTTCCGCTCAGCATCCGCTTCGCTCGGCATTTGCTCCGCCTCCGCTCCACCTCCACCTCCACTCCGCCTCCGCTTGGCATCCACTCAGCCTCCGCTCCGCCTCTGCTCCACCTCCACTCCGCCTCCGCTCGGCATCCGCTCAGCATTCGCTCCGCCTCCACTCTGCCGCCACTCCGCCTCCACTCCGCCTCCACTTGGCATCCACTCCGCCTCCGCTCCGACTCCACTCCGCCTCTACTCCGCCTCCACTCTGCCTCCATTCCGCCTCCGCTCCGCCTCCGCTCGGCATCCACTCCACTTCCGCTCAGCATCCGCTCCACCTCCACTCCGCCCTCACTCCGCCTCCACTCCACCTCCGCTCGGCATCCGCTCCGCTTCCGCTCGGCATCCGCTCCACCTCCGCTCGGCATCCGCTCAGCCTCCGCTCCGCCTCCGCTCGGCATCCGCTCCGCTTCCGCTAAGCATCCGCTCCGCTATTACTCCGCCTCCGCTTGGCATCCGCTCCACTTCCGCTCAGCATACGCTCCGCCTCCGCTCGGCATCCGCTCCGACTCCGCTCCGCCTCCGCCTCCGCCTCTGCTCGGCATCCACTCCGCCTCCACTCGGCATCCGCTCCGCCTCCACTCCACCCCCAGTCCGCCTCCACTCAGCCTCCGCTCGGCATCCGCTCCGCTCCCGCTTAGCATTCGCCTGCCTCCGCTCAGCATCGGCTCCGCCTCCGCTCGGCATCGAGCTCCACTTCCACTCAGCATCCGCTCGGCCTCCGCTCCGCCTCCACTCAGCATCCGCTCCGCCTCCACTCGGCATCCACTCAGCCTCCGCTCCGCCTCCACTCGGCATCCGCTCCGCTTCCGCTCCACCTCCGCTCGGCATCCGCTCCACTTCCGCTCAGCATCCGCTCCACCTCCACTCCGCCCTCACTCCGCCTCCACTCCGCCTCCGCTCGGCATCCGCTCCGCTTCCGCTCGGCATCCGCTCCACCTCCGCTCGGCATCCGCTCAGCCTCCGCTCCGCCTCCGCTCGGCATCCGCTCCGCTTCCGCTAAGCATCCGCTCCCCTATTACTCTGCCTCCGCTTGGAATCCGCTCCACTTCCGCTCAGCATACGCTCCGCCTCCGCTCGGCATCCGCTCCGACTCCGCTCCGCCTCCGCCTCTGCTCGGCATCCACTCCGCCTCCACTCGGCATCCGCTCCGCCTCCACTCCACCCCCTGTCCACCTCCACTCAGCCTCCGCTCGGCATCCGCTCCGCTTCCGCTTAGCATCCGCCCGCCTCCGCTCAGCATCGGCTCCGCCTCCGCTCGGCATCGAGCTCCACTTCCACTCAGCATCCGCTCGGCCTCCGCTCCGCCTCCACTCAGCATCCGCTCCGCCTCCACTCGGCATCCACTCCGCCTCCACTTGGAATCCGCTCCGCCTCCGCTCAGCATCCGCTCCGCTTCTGCTCATTATCTGCTCCGCCTCCACTCGGCATCCGCTCCACCTCCACTCGGCATCCACTCCATCTCCACTCCGCCTCCGCTCGGCATCCGCTTCACCTCCACTCGGCATCCGCTCCACCTCCGCTACGCCTCCGCTCGGCATCCACTCCGACTCCGCTCCGCCTCCGATCCGCCTCCGCTCCGCCTCTGCTCCACCTCCACTCGGCATCCGCTCCACCTCCACTATTATTATTTGAGGAACAATTTTTTAAATAAAGAAGTATTTAGAATTTAAATGAATATTTGGTAAACTTTATAATTCCATTTTTTATGTTGGTTATTTTTTTTCTAATGCATTTTTTACTAGACATGGAATGGTATGCTTAGTGAAATATTTTCAATGTTTTATTAATCTATAGTATTTAAGAAACACAATGGCGAAAAAATCATCAAAATCCATCCATTTATTCAAAAGTTACAGCACGATGTCCACTTTTTCAGCCTTTCGTTCCACTGTGCGTCGCCATGCTGATGCCAATCAATGACTACCCACGTCCTGCAATGCCCAACTTAGATAAACATTATCTATGGGCATCAGGGTTGTCAGACTGGGCTATTTATCATGATATTTATATTAATCTCTCTCCTTAATTTTCGACAAGAATTTTAAAAAAAGTAGCCCAATCTAATATTACTAGTTATTATTTTTAAGAAAACTTTTTACAAAAGTTCGCCAATATATTAAAATTCCTCCAGATTTTAAGGATTTTCCATTAGAAATTACTCCAAAAAACAAGAAGAACGCGGAATATACAAGGAATTTTAGATTCTTTAAATGAGATTGGGTTAGTTTTTGGGTCACAATTAGGGTAGCGATTTTGAGTTACAATAATTCTAAAATTGAGCTACACAAGTGCTTCTTGACCTGGCAACCCTGATGGACATCACTCTTATGCGGGCCTTATACCAGGAAATATTATTGTTCAATAAACACAAAAAAATATTGCGTGAAAATAAATCGTATCTCATTTACTGCGCAAAACAGCCCTTACACTTTCAATATTATTGCGCAATGGTGTATATTGAGCAAGAATATTGTCTGATGTAAGGCACGCAGTAGAAGCCTTTTACTATCGAAATCGAAATGTCGCTACGATGGAAATGACACTGTCCAAAGATTTCAATAACTTTCACTATCAACATCGAGATGGCGCCAGAACGGAAAAAGCTCTCAATTTGATCCGGAGTTAACTTCAGACTCAAATTGATTGAAAATTTAGAGCCAATTTCGAGAAAAATTGTTGGAACTTTGAAGTGTCTTGTGTCTATAAAGACATATCACAACAAAAACATAAATGTTAAAAAAGCAGCCAAATTCTTATGTGTACAAGAAACCTGTGCGTAAAAAGTCAGCCAAAAAAAGTAATGAGATCTAAAATATATGCCAAGTTTTAAGTTCATGAAGTTTAATATCAAATATCTTAAGTAGAGTAATATCGAAACAATTCCAAATCATGACAGAAGTTTGGTAATTAATGATTACTGATTAAAATTTGGTGGATTTACTTGGCAAGTTTTCTCTTAAATACTTACTTAATCACAAATTTAAAATGTATGAAAACTTGACCAGTGAACCCACCAAATTTTAATCAGTAATCATTAAATGTCAAATTTCTCTCATGATTTGGAATCGTTTCGATATTACTCTACTTAAGATATTTGATATTAAACTTCATGAACTTAAAACTTGGCATATATTTTAGATCTCATTACTTTTTTTGGCTGACTTTTTACGCACAGGTTTCTTGTACACATAAGAACTTGGCTGCTTTTTTAACATTTATGTTTTTATTGTGATTTCACTCCTTTTTGCAAAGATTTATTTTGCCAGGTGAAAGTCAAGCCCTACCGCTCTACAAAGTTTCATAATTCTACGACAACCGAAAGTGCTCCATACAAATAATAGCAGTTCTGATAAAGTGGGTGGATCGGATGGCACCCCCCCCCCCCCCATGAACGGACAATTTCAAATTTTGATTTTTTCCTTTCTAAGTTCTTCAAATCCTACCGACCTACCAATTTT
This sequence comes from Dasysyrphus tricinctus, assembly GCA_963921185.1. NCBI lineage: Eukaryota > Metazoa > Arthropoda > Insecta > Diptera > Syrphidae > Dasysyrphus > Dasysyrphus tricinctus. Next base: position 24,983,270 of record OY992532.1, on the reverse strand, counting down.
TATCGTTCTACAACAATCGGTAGTGCTCCATATAATTTATAAAAATTTTTAAGAATGTGGGTGGATGCCACGCCCCCTGAATGCAAAATTCCAATTATTCAATTTTTTCTTTCTAAGTACTTTGAGCCCTACCGACCTGCCAATTTTCATCGTTCTACAACACTCGGAAAAGCTTCATATAGTTTATAAGAATTTTTAAGAATGTGGGTCGATGCCACGCCCCCTGAACTGAAACTTCCAATTTTTCAATTTTTTTCTTCCAAGTACTTCAAGGCATACCGACCTACCAATTTTCATCGTTCTACAACAATCGGTAGTGCTTCATATAATTTATAAGAATTTTTGAAAATGTGGGTGGATGCCAAGCCCCCTGAACTGAAAATTCCAATTTTTCGATTTTTTTTCTTCTAAGTACTTCAAGGCCTACCGACCTACCAATTTTCATCGTTCTACAACAATCGGAAGTGCTCCATATAATTTATAAGAATTTTTAAGAATGTGGGTGGATACCACGCCCCCTGAATGCAAAATTCCAATTTTTCAATTTTTTTCTTTCTAAGTACCTCAAACCCTACCGACTTACCAATTTTCATTGTACTACAACAATCAGAAAGGCTCCATATAATTTATAGAATATTTAAGAAAGTGGGTGGATGCCACGCCTCCTGAATAGAAAATTGCAGATTTTCGATTTTTTCCTTTGTATGTACCACAAGGCCTACCGTTGTGCGAAATTTCAAGTTTCTACGATGTCGGGAAGTGCTCCATAATTTTGATGATCTGTCAGTGAGTCAGTCAGTCAGTGAGTCAGTCAGTTACGGTTTTTGCGATTTTTGAAGTGCTATATCTTGGGAACTACTAATGCTAAAGAGTTGAAATTTGGTGAGCCACCTGTGTTTGATCAGCTCAGCAAATACTCCGAATTTGAAGTTACTGACTTTATTGGTACTGAAGTTAGAGGGGGGTTGAAAATCGCTTGAGTTTGTTCCTGTAAAAAGGGTGTAGTGCCGCGAACTTGGCTGGGCACTACCGTGCCCTTTGATCAAATACAACAGTTCTGTATATAAAGGTTCCTTCTGCCTATGCCTGTCCGAGGGTTAGAGCCCTCCTCCACCACGCAACGGTTGGTGGCATACATCGTAGGAGTACATAAGATAACACAGTTTCTTTTTAAGTCATGATATTTTATTAGAAAAAAATTACAGAGCAAAACAATTATTATAATTTTTATGTAATTTTAAATCTTGCACTTGAATGTGTCAAATTATTTTATTTTCCTGGGGGTGGGGGCCAAAAAATTGGTTCGGGCATGGCTTTGGCTTCAGTCAATGAGATGAATCCGATGAGAATAACCACAATGAAGGAAATGTACTTCCACATTTTTATTTTCTTGTTTTTGATTTAAACTTTTTGAAAGAAAAGAAGAAACTGATGCATTCTAGCTAAAAAGTCCAGCCTTTTATATGAAAAAATCCGGTCCTATGTCCGCATGAGTTTTGCAATTTATTTGCATTTTGTTAAAAAAAAAACAACAAAACCTTTTATGGTTATTCAGCTGTATGGTATCTCAAATGCGCACAAGATTTTTTTGTATATTTGTTTATCATTGTCGTTTTGTATCGTCCTAGTAAATATTTACAGAAAGTCTAGCAAAAACTGTTCAAAATTGTAAGGCGATTATATTTGACATTCATTTTATTCTACGACTTAATAGAAATTGAAATACATAATTTGATTTGAAGAAAAGACGTGTCGACATGAGGGTGTACCGCTGGGAAAGGCGAATTCAATAATTTCGTATGTTACGCATTGGACTTTGGAGAATAATAATATGCACGGTGCAACCGTACAACGCAACGTCCATCCGGTTACAAATCAAAGAAATCTCCCGGAATTTCGTTCCCATTTTGGGAAAGTTGCTACCTAGTCCAGTCATATCTATTGTATTTTTACCATGCAAACTGTGGGGTAGTTTTGATTTGTTCGAGCCTCCTTAATGTTTTCGGGGGTGCTGAATCCGAATCTGAGGTTTGCGAACAAAATTTCATGACGCAAAATCGATAAAAATGCAAACAATTATGCAAAAATGGATTTTCTGGGAGTTTTTTCACTTATTGCTCGAAAACTATCACTTATTCGTGAATTAGGTACATCAATTGAAAGTATAACAAATTTTCAACAAATCTCTGTGTAAGATTTTTACTGCGACAACCCATTTGGACATTTGTTGAAAATTGAAGTGTTTGTATTGTTTCCGAAAATCGACTTGAAAACACTAATTTACTACTTTGCGTCACAAAATTTGAATTTTTGTCTTTAACATGAACCAAAATATACTTTTCTGGTGATCATTGATGCGCTGAGTTCGAATATGGTCTTAAAATTGCTCTTACACTTCATGTTTTTGAGATATTAGAATCGAATCGAATAAAAAAATGCGTTTTTGATGCCAATTTGGGGTTGTATTATTTCTAGAGGTAATTTTTTTTATGATCAGTATGAACATTTTACTTCGAAACTATTCCAAATACCTTCATTCATCTTTAAGAAAATTGTTCATTAGTTGCTAACCTTCGTCTAAGACTACTTTTTTCAAAAATATTCTTATAATCCAGTCAATTTGTGCTTAAAAGGGCCGATTTTAGCGAAAGAATTGTGGGGTAGTTTTGCTTCCTGCCTTATGTTTATGAGGTTGCTGAATCCGAATTTGAGGTTTTCGACAAAAATTTCAACATGCTAAATTGGTACAAAAATTAATTTAATTAGAGTTTTTAGCCTATAACTCGAAAACTATTGGTCGTTCACAAACTACATAGAAGTAAATTGAAAATATATAATTACAATGTCGAACAAATTTTGGTGCAAGGTTTTTTTTCTGCAACAATCCATTCCTATTTCTCTATAAAAAATCCTCATTTGAATTTTATCAATTTAGCATATTCTCAAATTATGTAGTTTTAGACAAAGGCTAATGATGAATGGAAATATTTGAAAGATTCAAAACAGAGTTTCGAAGTTAGATGTTCATACTTCAGAATGACCATAAACAATTTGCGTAGGAAGGAATTTTTTCTAAAGTGGGCAACCAATCAGTGCTTAAACCATCAAACAAAATTTTATTTTAAAAAAATTGAAAAAAAAATCACACAAATGCGTTGACTTGGAAATTTTTCGGTTTGAGTTTGGTAGCACTTCTAATGAGTGTTAATTTACTTCACTGTTAATTTAATTAATTATCAAATTTGTTCAAAAGAGAATTCATGAATGAAGCTTACTAAGACGGCAGCAGTTAAGTAAATTAACACTCATTAGAAGTGCAACCAAACTCTAATGATAGATATTGAATCCATTTTAACTTCACAGTTTTACAGATGAATCGACCCCCAGTACTCATATCTAAATAGGCGGAAACGTCAACTGAATGGGCCAATGGAAAATTTCATCTTTTGAGGTTGACGGTTATGTAATCCATCAACTTATACCTGGGTATAAAACATTTATTCTCCGGCAATCTTTAGTTTTGGTATGGGACGCAAAATCAAGGATATTTCCTTTGCCATCAACTTTACTACTGTACTCTAGGTACTGGCACAGAAAAAGTTTATTTTGATCCAAATGTCGCCCATAATTGTCTTAAAATCATCTTTTTCCGGAGCAGTAAAAAAACTAAAAGTTTTGGAGTTTTTTTAAGGTTTTTTAATTCATCCACATTATTTTGTTCCACATAAAACTCATGGGATAGGTGTAGACAATCCGCTTAGATTTGTATTAAATTGCAATTATTATGTTTGGTTATTCTTTTACAAGAGAAATACAGTTGTTTCCCTCTAAGTCCAACTCCCTTTAAGTAGAATTTCCGTCTAACTCGAATTTGCTGGCCATATTTTTGCATTGCCCTCCATTTTCCAAACAAAAACTATCCTCTAAGTTGAACTCCCTCCATGTCGAAGTTCCCTCGAATATATGTATTATTTCAGTTTTGGCCGATTTTCAATACCTTTAAGTCGAATTTTTGAATTTTTCTTTTGTAAAAAAAACAACCAACAAAACAAAATTCACCTTCTTGAAACTTGGATTCTAATATAAACATCAAGCACATACCTTCACTCTATTTATCGGTTAATGTTATATGGTAAGGAATAAATACAAAGTAAACAGTGAGAATAGCAACTCTATTAGGGAAATTATTCCACGGGCTTCTGCTCTACATGGGAATTTATAATATTTATATTAAATTCCCATGTGGAACAGACGCCGCACAGTGGGGCCGAGGTGAAAAAACCTCATATATAAAAGTGTTTAATATGGCATTGTGATACACTTTTCTTTCAGTATTTTCCATGCGGAATGCAGCTGTTATAATGATTTTATAGTAAAAATTTGCTTTTGGCCGAAATAAGGGGTTAAAACGGACCATCGAAATTTTAAGTCTTTACTTAAAAAAACTGATGTTTTCCATGATTTCTCCATATTACGGATTATTTTTTTTTAATTTTTCTTTGAATGTACTGTGCTATTATGTACCTTAATGTTTGTGATGAGATAGTAAATTTCCCCATTTTTTCGATTATATCGAAAAATCTAGCCAAAATTGGAACATCGGGTGTACTTCCGGACTTGAGTAGCCATACAAAAAAAGCTCCACCTTCCTAGGGTCTGCTTTAGCTCTTTTCTGATAGTCCTGGTGGTAATAAAGATACTATTTAAATTTCATCACCAGATTCTACCAGTTTTGGGATCATTGCATAAAAATTAAATTTAAGAAGTAAGATAGTTTCTGATTGAATGTAACCGGTTCAATAAAGACGTGATTGTTTTTTCACAGAAGTCAGAAAGAAATTTGAAGATTCTTTTATTCTTCTTCAAAAATAACTTTGAATCACTCCAATCCGCCTTTTCTTCTCTGAGATATCGTTATTTACTTTTTAGTTTCCACCTGACCGTACTTGATACAAAATATCCCACTATTATGAAAAGTTAAAAAATTTCCCCTTTACTCTGATCATAAAATGAATGATACCATTCAATTAAGAGGGTACAAATACATACGAAATGATACCACTTTTAGGTTTTTTTCCTAAATCGTAGGTTTAGTAATATGGAGAAATCATGGAAAACATCAGTTTTAAAGGCTTAAAATTTCAATGGTCCGTTTTAACCCCTTATTTCGGCCAAAAGCAAATTTTTACTATAAAATCATTATAACAGCTGGATTCCGCATGAAAAATACTGAAAGAAAAGTGTATCACAATACCATATTAAACACTTTTATATATGAGGTTTTTTCCACCTCGGCCCCACTGTGCGCCGGTGGAATTATTTCCCTGCACCACTTTTTAACTTTGTTTAAACTGATTTGCTTTCAGCTTTTAATTTAGGTTGGAGAAAAACTATAACACAAAATTTAACTTTCAAAGGATTTAATTTCTAGGTTGGTGATAGCTAATGCATTCTACGTGAAGCTTCTTTTTATACATATTAATTTATTAATTTATTTTTGTATTTTCTTTTTTCAAACTAATAACAATAATATTAATAATAATAATAATAAAAATATCCCATGAAAATTCGACCAAGAGGGAGCCAACTACGTTCAGCCTGAGTCGATGCCAAACCGAATTGATACATACCGAAATCGAACCATAAGCTTTAATTTTAAACAAACCGAACCAAATTACTTTCCATGTAATGTGCCAAGCTTGTCAGATGGCGTGATTTAACGCCAAACCGGCGATTTGAAATTTCATTTGGTGACACGAAAATCGACTTGTTAAAGTACCCAAAACAGGCGATGTTCTTAGCTTTTGGCGATTTGAATTTTTTGAATCGAAATTCTTATATTTTTTCTTCAAATTTGTACTTAAACTTAACATTCTTTTTATTTTTTTTTTTCTTAAATGGAGCCATCATAGGACTTATTCTGAACACATCCCAAAACAGAAAATCGATTTCATTCCTTAATTAATTTTAATAGGTTTTGGAATTCGGTTATTTATGGACTAGAAATTAAACATACCATGTTCATGCGCTACTTCGGTTTGAGAAAAATTTAACCGGTTCAACTCGGTTTGTGCTTGACTCAGTTAAATAAACCGAGTTATGGCTTCCCGGTGAATGGTGCAATGTGTTAGTTAATACAAACAAAATGAAGGTGGGCAAAAATTGCTTTAATGTGACGACCACCTGTAACTGTAGGAAAAATCTAAATTATGGTGTATAACCACCGTGACGTGTTAGAGAAATTTTAAGATTCAAAATCAGCACATCAAAGACCAGATCAGAAAAGTATATTTTGGTTCAAGTTAAAGACTAAAATTCAAATTTTGTCGCACAAAAACAGTAAAAATGCGCCAATTTTCAAATAGCGCTTGAGTCTAAATGAGCTGTCTCAGAAAAAAACCTTAAACAGAGATTTGTTGGAAACTATGTAAACTTTGAAGAAATTTAGGAACGATTGATAGTTCCGAGCCATAAGTGAAAAACTCCCAGAAAATGCATTTCTGCATCATTTTTTTCCATTTTGCGTCACGAAATATTAGTTGCAAGCCTCAGATTCGGATTCAGCACCCCCAAAAACATAAAGCAGGGATAAAATCAAAACTACCCCACAATTTGCATGGTAAAAACACAATGTTACTCAACTGCACTAAATACAAAATTGCGTTTTTAAAATTTATATAAATGTTTCAAGTATAGGTACACCAAACGATGCAGGATTTTTTGTTTAATATTTCTTCATCAAAAACAAATTTCGTCAGAAAGTGGAGTTATCTGGGTTTTGACCTGGGTGCTCCAATTTCTTTTGGTGATTTTTTATTGTTATGACAGCTTCATGAACTTGTTGTTCATACATTTATCCTGCAGGCTTCTACTGTTTGTAGAAACTGGCCCTCTGCCACTGGTTGGTGGTCATTCATCGTAGGAGTACATTAGATACACAAAGTTTCTTTTTAAGTTACAATATTTTATTAGGAAAAAATATTACAGAGCATAACAATTATTATAAATTTATGTGATCTTAAATCTTGCTCTTGAATGTGTCAAATTATTTTATTTTCCTGGGGGTGGGGGCCAAAAAATTGGTTCGGGCATGGCTTTGGCTTCAGTCAATGAGATGAATCCGATGAGAATAACCACAATGAAGGACATGTACTTCCACATTTTTATTTGCTGGTTTTTGATTTAAACTTTTTGAAAGAATAGAAGAAACTGATGCATTCTAGCTAAAAAGTCCAGCCTTTTATATGAAAAAATCCGGTCCTATGCCCGCATGAGTTTTGCAATTTTGTTTGCATTTTGTTAAAAAAAAAAACAACAAAACCTTTTGTAGTTATTCAGCTGTATGGTATTTCAAATGCGCACAAGCTTTTAATTTTTGATATTTGTTTATCTTTGCCGTTTTTTATCGTCTAATTACAGACAGTCGGCCCTATAACAATAATTGTTCAAAATTGCAAGGCCATTATTTTTTTATCTTTTCCCCAGACTTTTCCTATTAAGTCTGAGAAAACAAAAATAAATTAATTTGAAAAAGCGACATGTCGAAATGAGGGTGAAGCACTGGGAACGGGAAGGTGAAAACGATAATCGTCTGTTACGCATTAGGCTTTGAGGCAGAATAATATGCACGGTGCAACCGTAAAAGTTGCTTTCGTGAATCAACTTCAAAAGGAGGGACAAATATTTCTTTCTGCAAATAGCTATCGAAAAAACCTGTAGCACGGCAAAATGTGTTGATCTGTTTATTAAAAATGTTAGACTTAATAAAAAGTAATTATTTTTTGAGGTCTAATTCAACAAACAAAAATAACTTGAAGCCCTTGTTACTGTTATGAAAAAATTTCCATTGATATTGCTACGGGGTAGGTACTCGAAAAGAATAAAAAAAGATATTCAAGATATTTGGAAGACAATCCTAAATGCATAGAACTCCCACGAAATCTAGTTATTGGTGAAAAAGACAAGAATAAACATTTAAAAACAACAACAATTATTTATTTTATTCATGTGTTGCGGTTTAATTTGTCGTGACAGAATCTATTCTTTCATTTATCAAAATCCTTGCTCCTGCTTTCCTTTTATTCTCTTTCCTTTTCTACAGGGGTTTCCTTCAATATGCAGAGAGAGAGAGGATGGTAGCCATGATCCATCAGCCATCGGTTCGCTCTCTCAGTATTTTTAAGAAACAATATAAAGGTCATTACTTTTACTTGACACAAAGGGTGGATGGCTTATCTACTCTAATGGACAGACGGGCGGGCGGTCTGCTCCAATAACGAAGAAGTGCGAGTGACTCCTTAAAATCAAAATGTCCGATTGACAGCGTGGATGACACTTGGTTCTCAAACGCTGATGTAACTCGTTTAGAGAATGGTCGAGTGCCCAACATAATTATAAAATGTGTGTACAAGATGGAACGTTAACCGCGAGTCCCCATTCTCTCGGTCGACCCAAAAAACCCGGCGACACGTAGGTCAAACCCTTGATATAGAAAAGTTCTGCCAATTTCTCCATTCTAACGGGTGAAAGGAAAGGACGGCCTCTTGCCTCCGCCTGGCTCTCACCCAACTGCGAGTATGTCTAACCAAGCTAGGCTAGACGAAAATCCGTCACGGACGGTAAATACTGACACACTCAGGACGAGCCAAACTTGAGGACTGCTCAAGGAAAGGTGAAGAAAGGAAAGGATGGCCTCTTGCCTCCGCCTGGCTCTCGCCCAACTGCGAGTACGTTCAACCAAGCTAGGCCGACATTACGTTACGGACGGTTTCTACGAGTACGGACAAACTCACGACGAGCCGAACTTGAGGACTGCTCAAGGAAAGGTGAAGAAAGGAAAGGATGGCCTCTTGCCTCCGCCTGGCTCTCGCCCAACTGCGAGTACGTTCAACCAAGCTAGGCCGACATTACGTTACGGACGGTTTATACGAGTACGGAAAAACTCAGGACGAGCCGAACTTGAGGGCTATTCAAGGAAAGGTGAAGAAAGGAAAGGATGGCCTCTTGCCTCCGCCTGGCTCTCACCCAACTGCGAGTATGTCCAACCAAGCTAGGCAAGACGAAAATCCGTCACGGACGGTAAATACTGACACACTCAGGACGAGCCGAACTTGAGGACTGCTCAAGGAAAGGTGAAGAAAGGAAAGGATGGCCTCTTGCCTCCGCCTGGCTCTCGCCCAACTGCGAGTACGTTCAACCAAGCAAGGCCGACATTACGTTACGGACGGTTTATACGAATACGGACAAACTCAGGACGAGCCAAACTTGAGGGCTATTCAAGGAAAGGTGAAGAAAGGAAAGGATGGCCTCTTGCCTCCGCCTGGCTCTCACCCAACTGCGAATACGTCCAACCAAGCTAGGCCAGACGAAAATCCGTCACGGACGGTAACTACGGAAACTGACACACTCAGGACGAGCCAAACTTGAGGACTGCTCAAGGGAAGGTGAAGAAAGGAAAGGACGGCCTCTTGCCTCCGCCTGGTTCTCACTCAACTGCGAGTACGTTCAACCAAGCTAGGCTAGACGACAATACATCACGGACTAGACTGATCAGGAGATCCGCAGCTGGACAGCTGAGGATTCTAGGCAACTAAGAGGAACCCACAACGTAAAAACCATGGACAAGACACACAAAACAGAAAAAAAACTAGCGGGGATATACGCTAAACCGTCGGTAGAAGTCGCGGCTGCCGGCGTGGGCTTGGCCCCTCGAAACGAACGAGGGGAGAAGTCGCCAGTGACAAAAAACACCAATAAAGACAAGAACGACACAAAAACGGACATGACTGAGGAAGAGGAAGACCTTCTTCTCAACCCCTTTGCCAATCTCGGTGTGGATGATGGGGCCAGCATCATAACGGTTGACACTGACGACATCAGTGACTCCTGTTCTGTTGCCAGCTCCAACATCTCACGGCTTTCAACTTCTTCAGTGCGGAGTAAATACCGCAACTGTAGAAGAGTGATTGAACGACTTGGCACAAGGAGTTGGGAAGAACTTACGGAACTGGAACGCAAACGACTGCATAACGCACGTGCGCTTCTACAGAAGGAGTCTGCAATGGAAGTTGGGCCTCTGGTCCTAACACCGGCGAAGGTTACTTCTGTGAAAGACACAAACGCGGACACGCTGATGGGACCACCCAAACCCCCTGCTGGTAAATCCCAGGTAAGGAAAGGGACGGCCTTATCAGCTGTGCATGCAAATACTGACACGACAAAAGACAAGATGCATGAACCAGCTCCTGGTCCATCCAAACCATCAACCAGCCGTTGCGCAGTGCATATTGCTCCAACGGGCCTGGAAGGTGGGGAGGTAACCACGGGAGTGGATGAGTTAGAGGAGTCGCACTCGGATTGCCTTCGGGCTCAGAACCCTGAATGCAGTCCGGATGCGTCCACCTCTTCTCAGCCAGGGGATTGCAAACCGACCGACTCAACAATGGACTCCGTGAAGACTGTTTTGGAGGCCCGAGCTGAGCGTCGTAAGCGCAAGGTGAAAGGTCTCCTGGACGATAAACAAATATTCCGCAGGCAAAATCGGAACGCTGAGAGGATTATCCGGTGGCTAGGCAAAAGGAATCCTGAATCCTTAACGGCCAAGGAAAAGCTAGCCCTGGATAGATCCACTCAGAGACTATCGACCACGACATTAAGCACGGGTACGGACAGACGAACCAAGGACAAGCCGAACTTGAAGACTGCTCAAGGGGCGGTGAAGAAGGGAAAGGAAGGCCTCTTGCCTCCGCCTGGCTCTCACCCAACTGCGAGTACGTCCAACCAAGCTAGGCCAGACGACAATCCGTCACGGACGGATAATACATGTACGGACAGACTGACTCAGGACGAGCCGAACTTGAGGACTGCTCAAGGAAAGGTGATGGTAGGAAAGGACGACCTCTTGCCTCCGCCTATCTCTCGCCCAACTGCGAGTGGTTCCAAAAGAGCTAGGCACGACGACACTACGTCACCAGCTGTTCCCTCACCGGGGAACAAGAAGAAGAAAGCCAAATTCTCCCGGGTGACCATGGAGGTCCAACAGACTGCGATTGCAGACTTTGGCAACCCTTCAAGGAAACTGACGGATGATCAATGGCAATTGATAGAACTAAGAATTCTGGACGGGGTAAACGAGGCTATCGTCAAGAATAGGCCTCCGCCACTCTTCGGTAGCCTCAGCACTGTCCACGGATTCAAGGTGATGACATGTGAAGACGGTAACACTCTCACATGGCTCCGAGAGTTCATCGAGAAGACCGAAGCTCCTTGGCCGAACGCTGACCTTCGACTTATTAGTAAGAAGGAAATCAGCGAACTGAGCAGGCCAAAGGCAGTGCTGACACTTAAGGGACCCGTGATACCAAGAGACCGGATAGAGCGGAACCTCAAGTCCCTGAACACCGAACAACTCAGCCAGAATTGGGAGGTTGTTCAGGTTAACGAACCAACCAAAGATGGCACCGAAGTGATTGTGAGTCTAAGCCACAAATCGATGCCACTTCTGCGGAAAATTGGCTACAAAGTGCGCGTTGGTACAAACCGATGCAAGCTTAGGTTCATAGCCAATAAGAAAAAACAGGTAAATAAGGAGGTGGTAGTTAATAACTTATCATGAAATTTTTACAAATAAATCTTCATCATAGTAAAGCTGCCAGCGCCAACCTGGTCTACCTCATGGAGAGTAGACAAATAGACATTGCCCTAATTCAAGAACCCTGGATATCAGGCGGCAGAATTAGGGGGCTCCACTCAAAAGGACTTACACTGTTTAAATCCTCTAACACAGGTACCAACAGTAATTATAGAACATGTATTGTAGCTAGAAAACAGATTAATCTCTTTCTTCTATCCACATACAGTAACCTAGACCAAACTGCGATAAAGTTGGAGCGCGATGGGCTTCCACCGCTTATCTTGGCATCATGCTATATGCCGTACGATGGGACGGAGGGACCTCCTGCAAATGTCACGTGCCAACTTGTTCAACGCGCAGCTGTAGAGAAATGGGACCTTGTGATAGGATGTGATTCTAATTCACATCATATTCAATGGGGCAGCACTGATATCAACGATCGGGGTGAGTCTCTTTTTGAATTTATCATAGAAAATAACATACTAGTAGCGAATAGAGGTAATGAACCAACATTTGTCACTAAGAACCGCGAGGAAGTACTCGATATCACCCTTGTGAGCAACTCGAATACTGTCTCAATAGAACAATGGAAGGTACTTAAGGAAGAATCTTTTTCCGATCACAGGTTAATTGAATTCTTTATACTTAGTACAACAAACTCTCGAAAACCTTTTAGAAACTTCAGAAAAACTAACTGGGATATTTTTAATGGGGAAGTAGAGAATAAAATCAAATTGCTTAATACCAATGCAATTGATAATCCTGAGAACTTAGACAAAGCTGCCGAGAAATTCACAGAAATACTCAGCAGTGCTTTTGTCAAAGGATGTCCATTAAAACCAGGTAAAAAAGGCCTCTTGCCTCCGCCTGGCTCTCACCCAACTGCGAGTATGTCCAACCAAGCTAGGCAAGACGAAAATCCGTCACGGACGGTAAATACTGACACACTCAGGACGAGCCGAACTTGAGGACTGCTCAAGGAAAGGTGAAGAAAGGAAAGGATGGCCTCTTGCCTCCGCCTGGCTCTCGCCCAACTGCGAGTACGTTCAACCAAGCAAGGCCGACATTACGTTACGGACGGTTTATACGAATACGGACAAACTCAGGACGAGCCAAACTTGAGGGCTATTCAAGGAAAGGTGAAGAAAGGAAAGGATGGCCTCTTGCCTCCGCCTGGCTCTCACCCAACTGCGAATACGTCCAACCAAGCTAGGCCAGACGAAAATCCGTCACGGACGGTAACTACGGAAACTGACACACTCAGGACGAGCCAAACTTGAGGACTGCTCAAGGGAAGGTGAAGAAAGGAAAGGACGGCCTCTTGCCTCCGCCTGGTTCTCACTCAACTGCGAGTACGTTCAACCAAGCTAGGCTAGACGACAATACATCACGGACTAGACTGATCAGGAGATCCGCAGCTGGACAGCTGAGGATTCTAGGCAACTAAGAGGAACCCACAACGTAAAAACCATGGACAAGACACACAAAACAGAAAAAAAACTAGCGGGGATATACGCTAAACCGTCGGTAGAAGTCGCGGCTGCCGGCGTGGGCTTGGCCCCTCGAAACGAACGAGGGGAGAAGTCGCCAGTGACAAAAAACACCAATAAAGACAAGAACGACACAAAAACGGACATGACTGAGGAAGAGGAAGACCTTCTTCTCAACCCCTTTGCCAATCTCGGTGTGGATGATGGGGCCAGCATCATAACGGTTGACACTGACGACATCAGTGACTCCTGTTCTGTTGCCAGCTCCAACATCTCACGGCTTTCAACTTCTTCAGTGCGGAGTAAATACCGCAACTGTAGAAGAGTGATTGAACGACTTGGCACAAGGAGTTGGGAAGAACTTACGGAACTGGAACGCAAACGACTGCATAACGCACGTGCGCTTCTACAGAAGGAGTCTGCAATGGAAGTTGGGCCTCTGGTCCTAACACCGGCGAAGGTTACTTCTGTGAAAGACACAAACGCGGACACGCTGATGGGACCACCCAAACCCCCTGCTGGTAAATCCCAGGTAAGGAAAGGGACGGCCTTATCAGCTGTGCATGCAAATACTGACACGACAAAAGACAAGATGCATGAACCAGCTCCTGGTCCATCCAAACCATCAACCAGCCGTTGCGCAGTGCATATTGCTCCAACGGGCCTGGAAGGTGGGGAGGTAACCACGGGAGTGGATGAGTTAGAGGAGTCGCACTCGGATTGCCTTCGGGCTCAGAACCCTGAATGCAGTCCGGATGCGTCCACCTCTTCTCAGCCAGGGGATTGCAAACCGACCGACTCAACAATGGACTCCGTGAAGACTGTTTTGGAGGCCCGAGCTGAGCGTCGTAAGCGCAAGGTGAAAGGTCTCCTGGACGATAAACAAATATTCCGCAGGCAAAATCGGAACGCTGAGAGGATTATCCGGTGGCTAGGCAAAAGGAATCCTGAATCCTTAACGGCCAAGGAAAAGCTAGCCCTGGATAGATCCACTCAGAGACTATCGACCACGACATTAAGCACGGGTACGGACAGACGAACCAAGGACAAGCCGAACTTGAAGACTGCTCAAGGGGCGGTGAAGAAGGGAAAGGAAGGCCTCTTGCCTCCGCCTGGCTCTCACCCAACTGCGAGTACGTCCAACCAAGCTAGGCCAGACGACAATCCGTCACGGACGGATAATACATGTACGGACAGACTGACTCAGGACGAGCCGAACTTGAGGACTGCTCAAGGAAAGGTGATGGTAGGAAAGGACGACCTCTTGCCTCCGCCTATCTCTCGCCCAACTGCGAGTGGTTCCAAAAGAGCTAGGCACGACGACACTACGTCACCAGCTGTTCCCTCACCGGGGAACAAGAAGAAGAAAGCCAAATTCTCCCGGGTGACCATGGAGGTCCAACAGACTGCGATTGCAGACTTTGGCAACCCTTCAAGGAAACTGACGGATGATCAATGGCAATTGATAGAACTAAGAATTCTGGACGGGGTAAACGAGGCTATCGTCAAGAATAGGCCTCCGCCACTCTTCGGTAGCCTCAGCACTGTCCACGGATTCAAGGTGATGACATGTGAAGACGGTAACACTCTCACATGGCTCCGAGAGTTCATCGAGAAGACCGAAGCTCCTTGGCCGAACGCTGACCTTCGACTTATTAGTAAGAAGGAAATCAGCGAACTGAGCAGGCCAAAGGCAGTGCTGACACTTAAGGGACCCGTGATACCAAGAGACCGGATAGAGCGGAACCTCAAGTCCCTGAACACCGAACAACTCAGCCAGAATTGGGAGGTTGTTCAGGTTAACGAACCAACCAAAGATGGCACCGAAGTGATTGTGAGTCTAAGCCACAAATCGATGCCACTTCTGCGGAAAATTGGCTACAAAGTGCGCGTTGGTACAAACCGATGCAAGCTTAGGTTCATAGCCAATAAGAAAAAACAGGTAAATAGGTAAATAAGGAGGTGGTAGTTAATAACTTATCATGAAATTTTTACAAATAAATCTTCATCATAGTAAAGCTGCCAGCGCCAACCTGGTCTACCTCATGGAGAGTAGACAAATAGACATTGCCCTAATTCAAGAACCCTGGATATCAGGCGGCAGAATTAGGGGGCTCCACTCAAAAGGACTTACACTGTTTAAATCCTCTAACACAGGTACCAACAGTAATTATAGAACATGTATTGTAGCTAGAAAACAGATTAATCTCTTTCTTCTATCCACATACAGTAACCTAGACCAAACTGCGATAAAGTTGGAGCGCGATGGGCTTCCACCGCTTATCTTGGCATCATGCTATATGCCGTACGATGGGACGGAGGGACCTCCTGCAAATGTCACGTGCCAACTTGTTCAACGCGCAGCTGTAGAGAAATGGGACCTTGTGATAGGATGTGATTCTAATTCACATCATATTCAATGGGGCAGCACTGATATCAACGATCGGGGTGAGTCTCTTTTTGAATTTATCATAGAAAATAACATACTAGTAGCGAATAGAGGTAATGAACCAACATTTGTCACTAAGAACCGCGAGGAAGTACTCGATATCACCCTTGTGAGCAACTCGAATACTGTCTCAATAGAACAATGGAAGGTACTTAAGGAAGAATCTTTTTCCGATCACAGGTTAATTGAATTCTTTATACTTAGTACAACAAACTCTCGAAAACCTTTTAGAAACTTCAGAAAAACTAACTGGGATATTTTTAATGGGGAAGTAGAGAATAAAATCAAATTGCTTAATACCAATGCAATTGATAATCCTGAGAACTTAGACAAAGCTGCCGAGAAATTCACAGAAATACTCAGCAGTGCTTTTGTCAAAGGATGTCCATTAAAACCAGGTAAAAAAGGCAACAAAAAACCACCTTGGTGGACAATAGAACTGGGCGACATTAGGAAAGAAACGAGGCGACTTTTCAATGTCGCCAAGCGCACCAGATCAGACATCGACTGGGAGATCTACAAATCCAGTCAAAGAAAATTCAAAGCTGAAACACAGCGAGCGAAACGCAGCTCGTGGAGAACCTTTTGTGATGAAATAGAAGGCACCAATGAATCAGCTAGACTAAGGAAAATTCTCTCCAAAGAGCCATCTACCTTAGGTTCCTTAAAAGAACCAAGTGGTCGCTGGACAGAATCATGCAGTGAAACTCTAAAACTCTTAGTTAATGCTCACTTTCCCGGGTGTAGCTCTAACCCAAGCTATAACCGGAAAACTGAGATATTTACAGAGCACAGAACACCGTCGGACATTGTAACGGAAGACAAGATTAAATGGGCAATAAACTCTTTCTCCCCTTACAAATCCCCGGGCCGGGACTAGATGGCATCTTTCCAATGATGTTACAAAAAAGTGAAAACCTCATTACTTCACACCTGAAAAACATATTCTCAAGTAGCCTCAGATGGGGATATGTACCTAAAGCATGGCGTGAAGTCAAGGTTGTATTTATCCCGAAGGCTGGTAAACCCAGCCACACGGAAGCTAAAGACTATAGACCAATCAGTCTCACGTCGTTTACTCTTAAGACTTTCGAGAGATTGTTGGACATCTATATTCGCAGCTCACTGAACCCGGAGGTAATTTCTCCTATGCAGCATGCCTATACGAAAGGCCAAAAGCGTAGAAACTGCACTTCACTGTGTTGTTAATACAATTGAAAAAACTCTCAAAGACAAGGAATACACTCTTGCTGCCTTTCTAGATATTGAAGGAGCTTTCAATAATGTGGAAAACGATGCAGTTAAGAGAGCCCTTGTAGAGCTGAATATAGAAAACTCAATTATAAATTGGACTATGTGCATGTTAAAAAACAGGCATATTAATACAGAACTTGGAGATTCACGTTTAAAAGTATCCACATCCAGAGGAACACCCCAGGGAGGGGTGCTTTCTCCGCTTCTTTGGATACTAGTTATGAACGAAATTCTTGTGAAATTAAAATATAGTGGAGTCAAAGTAGTAGCTTATGCAGATGACCTAGTACTACTTGCGACAGGTAAATTCCCATCCACTATTAGTGAACAAATAGAATATGCCCTGTCAAAGGTCAACACATGGGCAAAGAATTGTGGTCTAATGGTTAATCCATTGAAAACTGAATTGGTTCTCTTCACTAACAGAAGAAAAATACCAATGTTTAGATTACCATCAATTGCAGGGACTCCACTCAAAATCTCGGATCAAGCCAAATACTTGGGTGTGATCCTTGATAAGAAACTGAACTGGAGTCTCAACACTAAAGAGAGAGCAAAGAAAGCTATGGTTGCGTTCTATTCCTGCAACAGGATCTTTGGAAAATCCTGGGGACCCAATCCAAAAATTATCAGGTGGATGTACACGGCAATAGTTAGACCGATACTTACCTACGGTAATTTAGTTTGGTGGAACGCGACTGAGAAAGCAACAAACTTGAAAACCTTGACAAAAGTTCAAAGATTAGCATGCGTAGGTATTACGGGGGCGTTGAAAACCACTCCCACAGCGGGACTGGAAGTGATACTCAACTTGAAACCCCTAGATCTATTCGTGCAAGAATCTGCAGCATACAGTGCCCTGCGCCTAAGCCAGACTAAATGCTGGAAGCAAAGCACATCGGGCCATACTCAGATTCTGCAGAGATATGTGGGAAATAATGTTTGCATAGACTACACAACACCCTATTTAAATTTCAACAGACCCTTCACTACCTCTTTTCCTAATAGAGAGGAGTGGGAAAACAACCAACCTTTCATCTACGATAACTGTCTTCACCGATGGTTCAAAGATGGACACTGGAGTTGGTGCAGGAATTTTCTCGGAAATTCTGGGACTAGCTAGCTCCTTCAGACTTCCGGACTTTTGCAGCGTCTTCCAAGCCGAGGTCTTAGCAGTGACAAAAGCAGCTACGCAAATATCAATGATGGCGATACCACGAGCTGATATCACCCTCTTTATTGATAGCCAAGCAGCAATAAAAGCAATTTCTGCCACCGAGATACATTCGAAGCTTGTGACTTGCTGTCGCGAAGAGCTTAGGGTTCTTGGCATGCAGCATAACATTAGACTCTGCTGGGTTCCCGGTCACAGTGATGTACAGGGAAACGAGAGAGCTGATGAGCTGGCGAGAACGGGTTCGTCGCTTGATTCAAGTCAAGCCGAACAAAATATTAAAGTACCAACCTGTAGCATCAAACAGGAAATTGGTAACAAAATATTAGAAAAAACCAATGAAAGATGGAATCTGCTTGAAACATGCGCCACAACTAGAAAGTTATGGCCAAATTTCAATAAGCAGAGAACAGACAAAATTATGCAAATGAACAAGAAACATCTCCGTTCCCTTGTCAGCATAATCACCGGACACAACCTACTGAGATACCATAAAAAGAAAATGAGGCTCAGTACTGATGACCTTTGCAGAGGATGCAGTGACGAAGAAGCACATGAGGATACCTCACACTTCCTTTGCCACTGCCCAGCACTCTGTCATTTAAGAAAGAAACACCTAGGAAATTATTTCTATAATGACCTAGAGGAACTTTCTGGAACTTCGGCTAATAGCCTTCTGAATTTCATCAACGCCTCTAAATGGCTTGACTGCTAACAGAACACATAGGTTTTTACATTAAGAGGAATACAATTTCCTAGGGTATCACAACGGATCTACATAGATCTAAGTGTGACGGTAACGAGATCAACTGTCAGCCCTTCTACCTAACCTAACCCTAACGGGTGATAATGTTCAAAACTAGCCCTTCAATAATTTTCCACAGAAATGTTTATAGTTTGCTTCGAGGGGAAATACGTATTCGGTTTGAAAATTGTTTTCTTTTTGATTTTCAAAGGCTTTTCCTTTAACATTGAATATTAAGTGATATATGGCTGGATGCGTTCATTGAATTCGCCGCTGCTGGGGTGCTGAATCCGAATCTGACGTTTTGCAAACAAAATTTCGTGACGCAACATGGAAAAAAAATGCAAAAATGCATGTTTTATACTTATGGCACGAAAACTTTCACTTATTCGTGAATTACATCAAAGAACAGTTGAAAGAATAAACAATTTCCAACATATCTCAGTTCTTGGGTTTTTCTGCAACAACCCATTTGAACTCAAGCGCTAATTGAAAATTAACGTATTTTTACTGTTTCCGAAAATGTGCTCGAAAACACTAATTAACTACTTTGCGTGACAAAATTTGAATTTTTGTCTTTAATATGCACCAAAATATATTTTTCTGATGGTTTTTGATACACTGAATTTAGCCCTGAAATTACATTAGCACATCTGTACATAATGCTTTTGAGATATTCGTATCTAAAAATTAAATGAAATGGGTTTTTTATGCAAATTTGTGGTTATACATATTATTTCTCGAGGTAATTTTTTTCGAATTAATGTTTCTGGTCATTCTAAAGTATGAACATTACTTCAAAATTCTTTTTGTATTTTTCAAATATGTATCTTTATTCATCTTTAAGAAAATCATTAATTAGTTGTTAGCCATTAGAAATTTATCTTATATATATATTTCAACTAGCGCTTGAGTTCAAATTAATTACCACAGAAAAAAACCTTGAACAGAGATTTGGTAGAAATTGCTTATACTTTTAACTGTAGGTACTTCGGAATAATTCACGAATAATTGATAGTTTTCGAAGCCATAAGTAAAAACTCCAAACAAATGCATTCTCGAAAATTTTATTTGCATTTTTATTTTGCGTCTCAAAATTTGAGTCGCAAACCTCAGATTCGGATTCAGCGCCCCCGAAAAAATAAAGCAGGTAACAAATCAAAACTAGCATAGAACTTGCATGGTAAACACACAATATCACTGGACTAAAAGTCGGAGAGAAAAAATGTAAACATAAAAATAATGGCCTTGCAAATAAAAAAAAATTTTGTTGATACAAATAAAACGGCAAAGACAGACAAACATCCAAAAATAAAAGCTTGTGCGCATTTGAAATACCATACAGCTGAATAACAATAAAAGTCTTTGTTGTTTGTTTTTGTAACAAATGCAAAAAAAAAAAAAATGCAAGATTCATGCGGTCATGGACCGGATTTTTCCATATAAAAGGCTGGAGTTTTTAGCTAGAATGCATCAGTTTCTTCTTTTCTTTCAAAAAGTTTAAATCAAAAATAAGCCAACAAAAATGTCCAAGTACATTTCCCTCATTGTGGTTATTCTCATCGGACTTATCTCATGGACTGAAGCCAAAGCCATGCCCGAACCAATTTTTTGGGGTCACCACCCATCAGGCAAATAAAATATTTTGACACATTCAAGTGCAAGATTTAAACTTACATTTAAAATTATAATAATTGTTTTGCTCTGTAATTTTTTTTTCTAATAAAATATTATAACTTAAAAAGAAACTTTGTGTATCTAATGTACTCCTATGATGAATGATCACCAACCAGTGGTGGTGGAGGGTCCTAACCCTGGGAGAGGCATAAACAGTAGGTACCTTTATAAACAGAAATGTTCTATTTGACATGTCCTTAGACACTTCAAAGTTCCGACAATTTTTCTCGGATTTTGCTCCAAATTTTCGAATAAACATTATTTTGTATCTTAATAATTGTAGGATGTGGTATAACTTAAAACAAAATTTTAAATGCTTGCTTAGTAAAAACTTATGTAATATTAATACTCTAAGCCTTAGGGTCAGTTTTTCAAATCATCCTTGTCTCGACGTTAAATCTGAGTTAGCCCCAGAAATGTAATTTTCAGTCAATTTGAGTCTGAAGTTAGCTCCGGATCAAATTGAGGGCCTTTTCTGTTGTGGCGCTATCTCGATGTTGATAGTGAAATTTATTAAAATCTTTGAACAGTGTCAGTCGTAGTGACATTTTGAATTTGATAGTGAAATGCTTCTAAGTTCGATTTGAATAGATTTTTAACAGACTGAAAGATAAAGTTAATCACTAAACTGAAAAACTTTTTCTGAGTTTGGAATTGTGACGACGTCCAATAATGCATCGAGTACCACACGTGATCTTGATTCAATTCTCGGAAGTTGGATTGAGATGACACTGCGTGCAACGTTGTGGACGAGGCATTGAATGATACATAATGTCAGTGTAAGGAATATGCCAGAGGCAAAACTATGCCAGAATAAACAATTCCGTATGGAGTTTCCGCCAACTGGATTGAGGCCATGAGGTCCATAGTGGCCTAACTGCAATTTTATCGAAATTGAGATTATTAAAAAAATGAATCTGTATTTACTAAACAATATCTGCATTTAAATTTTTTGAATTGACGGCTCCATGCCATAGTTATAGGACTTTTTGCACTATAAGAGGCCAACCACAATAAATTAAAAGCATGAGTGCATAAGAGTGGCCTATCTGATCAGTTATAACGGTATTTTTCAAAATCATTAATACAAAATCAAAGACCATTTATTTTTTGATCAGATTGCATTTTGATTTTTTTTAAACTACAATTGTTTGAAAATAATTTGTTCCTTATTTTTGCTCAATACTGAAAATAATGAAAAATACAGTTAGACCGCTGCGCCATGGCTCTCATGGCCTCAATTAAGTCTACAGGATAAATGTATAAACAACAAGTTCATGAAGCCGACTAAATAATGAAGCATCACCAAGAGCATCTAGGTCAAAAACCAGATTATTCCACTTTTTGACGAAATTAGTTTTTTTTGATGCAGAAATATCAAACAAGAAATCCTGCATCATTTGGTGTACCTGAAACACCACTACGTTTGCTCTAAATTAGATAAGGGCAATTTTGTACTGGAGTTGTCTTGTTAAAGTCCCGATCGTAAAAAACTTTGAAAATGCAAAAATTGTCAGCGGCAACAAAACCTTGGATTTTCAAGTCTCAAACGGTGCCTTTAGCTTAGCTGCGGAGGAAATCAGAATCAATTTTGACATTTTGCTCGTTGTAAAAATGTTAGAATTGAAACTGATTCCCAGCTCATTCGTCGGATTCTGTAATCAGGGTGATGAGACTAAATTGAAAAACAATAGTTGTTTCCATGATTTGTATAAGTGTATGAGAACGAAACCCCCATTTAATTTCACCAAAAAACGGGGTAGAAACCAGACAGCTCCAAAAACAAATACATTAAATTTTTGTGAGTTTCCAAAATCTTGATGAGGTCTACAGAAAATTTAAGTACACTTCATACCGCTTTACACGCCGCGCGCCGCGCCGGTCAGACAAAGCAATGTGAGTTAGTGAGTTTGAAATTTGAAGAAAGCAATTTACTCTTTCATAACTTCCACAGTTCTGAAACAGCGGGTAATTTGAACTTTGTGAAATGAAGTTTGTAGCTATAGCATGGTGTCTTTACAACGTTTTTGAGTTGCATCTGGATCTGCGTAACTCCACAATTTTGCTTGAAAGACATAATGGCACAGTGGTATGTTCCTATTGAGACACATGACGTTTGAGTTCGAGTGAAATTTCATGCCTCTTTTTTAGCTGGGTAAACCTAACCTAATCTTGCCAGTAAAAGGCCGTTTTTCGAGAATTTCATCAACGTCAAAAATTCATTTTGCAGAATGTTCTGAAACGCAAAATGCAAAAGTTTTCTGTTCAAAAAGGCAAATACATACAAGTTTTACTGCATAAGCATTGTGTTCGATAATGCAGTTTGCTAAAGTCACATGTTCGAAAACATCATGTGTGGTGCAACTCTGCAGTTAAAAAAATCGAGTTAGCAACAAAATTATTGAGAAGTTGGAGAACGTGTTCATAAACGTCAAATGCGTTTGATGCAAGAAAATTGAAGGACGTTGATAAAAAAGATTTTGTGCAAACAAAACCAGAGCATTAATTTGACAATAGCTGTATTTTAGCTAAACTTAAATTATAGATCAAATTCGAGATGAACCGTATCGTTTGCTCAGATGCCTTCGTTCATCGATACAATACCAAACTTTCCAACATTGAAATAAAACACAATGATTATAGTGGAAAATACAAAAGAAAAACCACTCATTATAAAACCTTTCCATCCGACCTTCTCGGTTCAGCCTTCGATTGTGACAAACTTTCGTCATTCATTTCATCTGCAATATACTTAGCCTTCGTTAAGTTTATATATAAATGTTCATTCATATGAGCCTGTCTACATTGTCTTCTTACTAAATGTCGTTTTGATGAACAGCGTGTCTACATTATGCAAAGGAAATCCTTTCAGTTCAATATACCCTTCTTTATTTCACGCAATTAAGAACCATACATCTCTCACTCGCACAAATAAAATCCGTCTTCTTAAAGCCAAGAATTTTGTTCAAAAGCATCGGTGGATTTTGGGTGAAATCTTTGTTTCTCTTTTTTTCCCACCTAAAATCTACCTATCTCACTGGATCCACCTTTCAGTAAGAAGACATTGTAGACAGGCACTTAGGGGTAAGAGTTCCATCCAATTTCTCTTCGGCATTGACTGCTGTAGTCGTTTCCTGGTTTCTCCCCAATCTTCTTCCTTGGATTCATACTCTTCACCAGTTTAATAATATGGTACACGGAAGTTCCTAAAACGCATCCACGAAAGTGATAAAATACTCACGAATACTAACATACACCAAAAACGTATCTTTTGGCCAAAAACAGATGTGCTGCACGTCCGCACGCATCGCTGCGTACAGCGCCAAACTCGAAACACATGTGTCTTAAGGTGCGTATCCATTTCAGAGTAAAAAGGCGGCGAGCAGCTCTGAAGTAGTTCTCGAAAGTAGACACAGACACAGTCATG
This sequence comes from Dasysyrphus tricinctus, assembly GCA_963921185.1. NCBI lineage: Eukaryota > Metazoa > Arthropoda > Insecta > Diptera > Syrphidae > Dasysyrphus > Dasysyrphus tricinctus. The sequence goes on along the minus strand of OY992532.1, from coordinate 24,959,422 downwards.
AAATAAGCTCCCCAGAGGGGAAGACAGATATCCGAGAGTCGCTCTCGAGAGTTTTCTAGTGAAAGTACTCCCGCAATGGAAATGCACATTTCAATATCTATCATTAAAAGAATCACCCTTTTAGTATGAAATTTTTTGGTATCTCTCAATAACTTTTATACACAAATGTAGTTTTATTATTTTAACTTCAATAAGATAACTTAATACTGCAGATCCCAGCAAGTTAGAAATTTTTGAAGCTATCGACGTATTTTAAAGATTTAATTTTTTTCTTTGATATTAAAAACAACTTTTAGGCCAAGATTACCCATGTAAGTTTTACTTACCACTTATGTAAGTTTTACAGAAGCAACTTACAAGAGGCTTTACATTACAGATGAACTTACAGTAAAAAATACTTCCGTAAGTTTGAAAACTTATCACTGTTGTTTGAGTAAGCAGTGAGAGTTCCGTAAGTTGGAAAAAACGTTTTTATACTTGTAAGTTTTGCTTTCAACTTACAGCTTACGTAAGTTTATAAATTTACTGTTAGTCACTTACAGAGCTGATTAGTAATTTTATCAAAAGTTGCTTCCGTAAGTAACTTACGAAAGTAAAAGTGCCCCTGCCGTCTCTCCTGCTACATTTAACAATACAAAATTTGTAAAGGAGGGTTGGAGGAGGGGCAATAACTTTTTAAAACATTATTTTTCAAATAGTGACATTTTTCATTCACAGCATTTTGAAAAGTGAAAATGAAATCGATTTGTGATTCAACCTGCTCTCTAGTATGAAATAAACTGACTTTTCTCGTAAAATGTTATAAAGTAATGCACATGTATCTTTAAACTAAAGACCTTAACTTTGAAGATAGGACATCTAAAACCGAAGTTAAGCTTTTCACTCAGTCGATTTGAAGGCTATTTGTGCATAGCGGAACTTTTCTTAACTGGACCTGGTCAGCCAGCCGCCAACGCACAATCACTCATTGCTACAACGCTGCACTGCCAAGAAAAAATTTTATAAACGTATAACGAAAAAACCTTTTTTTGAATACATTTTATTAAACTCATATTTTATGCTTCGTGTGTTCTTGCCCAGGGGAGGGGGGCAATTGCACCCATTGCCCCCTATTTCCACGCCTGGTCTAAAGACATATCAATTAGAACAGTTCTGTTTGTAAAGGTACCTACTGCTTATGCCACTCCGAGGGATAAGGCCCTCCGCCACCGGTTGGTGGTCATTCATCGTAGGAGTATATTAGTTACACAAGGTTTCTTTTTAAGTCAAAATATTTTATTAGAAAAAAAATTACAGAGCATAACAATTATTATAAATTTACATGTAATTTTAAATCTTGCACTTGAATGTGTCAAAATATTTTATTTGCCTGGGGGTGGAGCCCAAAATATTGGTTCGGGCATGGCTTTGGCTTCAGTCAATGAGATGAATCCGATGAGAATAACCACAACGAGGGAAATGTACTTCCACATTTTTGTTTGCTTGTTTTTGATTTAAACTTTTTGAAAGAAAAGAAATAACTGATGCATTCTAGCTTAAAATTCCAACCTTTAATATGAAAAAATCCGGTCCTATGCCCGTTTGAGTTTTGCAATTTTGTTAAAAAAAAACAACAACAAAGCCTTTTATGGTTATTCAGCTGTATGGTATTTCAAATGCGCACAAGCTTTTATTTTTGGATGTTTGTTTATCTTTGTCGTTTTGTATCGTCTAATTCCAGAGAGTCGGCCCTATAACAACAATTGTTCAAAATTGCAAGGCCATTATTTTTAATTTTGTTTTTTCTCAGACTTAATAGGAATTGAAATAAATAATTTTGAAAAAAGACGTGTCAAAATGAGGGTGAAACGCTGGGAAGGTGAAAACGATAATCGTCTGTTACGCATTATATTTACTTTGAGGGATAATAATAATATGCACGGTGCAACCTTAAAAGTTGCTATCGTGAATCATCTGCGAAGGAAGGGGAAAAATATTTCCTTCTGCAAATAGCTATCGAAGAAAACCTGTAGCCGGGCAATATGTTTGAATCATTTTAGTAAAAATGTAAAATTAATTTAAGAAATAATTATTTTTTAAGGTCCAACTCAACAAACAAAAAATTAATTGAGGTCCTTGTTACTTTTATGAACAAATTTCCATTGATATTGCTACGGGGTACTCGAAGAGAATAAGAGAAGATGTTCAAGATATTTGGAAGACAATCAAAAATGAATTGAACTGTGGTATTTATAAGAAGCACGTTTTTGGCAAATGTGACATTTTATTCATATTCAATTCAAGCTTAACCTAATACATAATTCTATATAAAACATTATATATTTAAAGAGAGTATACACCAGCCATTTTTACTTTATAACATCTCCCACACCAACTGGCTTCAGATGAGACATATACAATTTTGTTATAGTTTTTTAAGCTTGATAAAAATTAGGTTTTACAATTTGACGCAATTTGACCTTGCCACCGCCACCACCGATTGAAAAGTCAACGATCACGTCAACAAATAACCCATTATTTTCAGCCGGTTTCCGGTAATATTTTACTTTTATACTGAAAATATAAGTTGATTCAGTTTTTGTAGGCTAAAAGTCATTTATTTATAATTTTTAAATCTGCAACGTTTCAGGGATGTTTATCCCCTTCGTCAGGCCTTTATTTAAAATAACAAATTAATAAACATATATATATAATATCACAGAAAATAAACTTACAAATAAAATACTTGATATCCTATACAATTTTTGATTGAATATGAAAATGTTTTACAAAATTTTATAAATTACTAATTGAAAACAAAATCAAAAATAATATATACAATAAAACAAGTTATATATATATATATATATATATATATATATATATATATATATATATATATATATATAAACATAAACATCCCTGAAACGTTGCAGATTTAAAAATTATAAATAAATGACTTTTAGCCTACAAAAACTGAATCAACTAATATAAGAAAAGTCACACAATACAATAATTTACTGAAAATATAGTCATCTTAACATACAAATTACAATAACTTTTTTCATGGAGGTCGTATCAACTTGATTTTAGTGTCATTTGATTCAGCATTCAAAACTGCCTTAAAAAAATGTGTCATATGCTTAGGTTGCACCAAAGTTAATTTTTCTATTTGATACACCACAATTTTCCCCCCTCTCCCCCTCAAAAAAACACCCTTCCATGTGAAATATTTTTATAGACTCTTTTCATTTTTCATTCTCATAATACATGAAACGTTTTCACCAACTTTCATGATGGTACCAATTTTTTTGTTTTATTTATCCTATTTTACCTGTACTATTAATACTTATCTTTGACATGAGGTTTGCTGTGTTGTTTTTTTTCTACCTGTTATTTTGTTGCATTTCGTTTTTATTTTTATAGTCAATAAAACATTCCATTAAAATATTTCTGCACCTTTTTTTCTGTCGTGTTTAGACCATGTGGAGTTTAGGAACAAAAGGTGACATTTTTACTTTTTCAATTTTTTTTCCGAAATTGAGAATAAAGAATTTTTGGTTTACACAATTGTATGAAAAATGTCACCTTTTGTACCGAAAATACTTTTTCAAGTTGAATTTTCATTGATGCATGTTATTATCCTTGACTTAATCTCCTTGGCAATCGATACAATTAAGAAAAATTTGTCTTACTCCTGTAGTCTATGATGGAACTATATTAGTGCAATCGAAAAATGGTTCACTGGGGCGTATGAGCATTTTTTGTATCAAAATTAAAGCAATAAGAAAAAATCACAAAAATCAAAATGCAAAGTATTCAGAAACCAACACTGGACAGTATTTTGTCTCAAGACTGAACCATTTTTTTCAACTTTCGGTCAAAAGTGTGAACGTGATTTGTACAGGGCTTTCGTTTTATAATTATTATTATTATCATATTATAAAACGGCAAATACGAATTTTGTGGTACAATTTACGCGGTCTACAAAAGCCGATGGCATACATATAAATTATCGTTAAAAAGAATTTCTTGCACTGAATACAGAATGCACAAATTTATTAAATAATTGCACCACAAAAAGAAAAAAAAACAGAAAAGAAAATTGAACAATATGTGCGACCGAGAGCCAGAGCGAGACCGAGACCTATTTGCTCACGACACTTAATTTTACATTTTCAATTTAAAATTCACAACACTTATTAAGATTCCTGTTTGCCCTTTTATAATATGATGATTATATTTTCTTTTCACTTTTGTTTTGTTTTATTCCTTTGTTTTTCTTTGTTATTATTAATATCGCTTATTTTTAGTTTGCTTTTATTGGGACAAAATCAAAACGTCGACAAATATGTAGGTGACGTTTTGATTTTGTCCACATACCAACCAACCAATTTTCCAGCTGACTGGAAATATTATTGGAATATCCGATGGCAGCGTTCAGTGATGCAGAAAAGTAGCTCAGTTCTTCTCGACGCACAAGGCTGCTTTTAAACGATGCAATTATTCCTGCGATTTTTACTTAATGTTGGAGTACATCCAAAAATCGTATGCAAATACCCTTGCTAATTTCGTTATCGAAGAATTTTATGCAAACGTCAATGTTTGCTATAAATTGTCACACTTTTTTATCAGGCTGACTCTCAGACGTGATCGACAAAAGCCCTGTTTTTTTTGCAAGCCCGAAGGGAATTGGATGTAAGAAACGATGTGGGTGCTCAACAATTTACGGAGAATTTTCGGTGCTTAACTTATGCACGGAGAAAAACTGTACTGAATAATTTTAAATGAACAACAACAACTAGCGTGTGTTATCACCAAGTTTATAGGCTGGAGTTATAGCTATTTCACGAGAGCCCACAACGATCATCAGACTCCTTTAGTGGTGCTTAGTCTGGTTATGCTCGTATTAATTGAAAAACTCTTTGCCGTCATCTGGGAGCGAACCATGATGAACCTCACAATTCAGAGGCCGATGCACTACACACCGTGCCACTGAGACCACATGTTCTGCTCAATCTCATTGCAGGTTTCGTTGTTTATCAATTGCAACAGCTGTAAAAACTGTATTACCAGAATGAATGACATACATGTTATCGATACTTTGAATATAAACTCCTCGTTTTTTCTGTGATGGCGTCGGTAGTCCCCGGTGTGGTTTTTTTTCGACCGATTTCATCCATGCTTATCCAAAAAAGCTATAAGTTGTCAATGCACTTATAACTAAAACGTTTGTTGTGTTATTCACATCGTTAACACAGTTTTTCTCCGCATTTAAGTCAAGCACTGATAATTCTCTTCGTTTAAATTAGCCCGAATAGGTTGTCCTTTAATTGCGTGAATGACTTTGTAATCGATAAATCGCATGCACATCTCTTGGTTCAGCTTAGCCCCAATTTTAGGCAAATGTCAATTTTGCTACGAGCTGTCAACGCGTTGACAAGTAAAACTTAAGTGTCTATTACCCGCCGGTAACACAGTTTTTATCCGCTTTTAAGTTAAGTGCCGAGAAGTGCAGTAAAAATTCATCAATGATTTCAGATTTTTAATGGAATTTGACAGTTGATGGCTTGAAATATAGGGGACAAATTTTATTTTGACATAAAAAGTATGCTTTGATCCAAATGTTAACCAATTTCCTTAAAATCACCTTTTTCTGGAGCAGTAAAAATTATTCAAAAACTTAAAATTTTGTATAGGGTTTTTAGTCTATCGATATCGTAGCCATTCTTCACTTGAATTTGACAGTTTTTGGCTTAAAATGTAGAGGGCAAACTATATTTTGGCAGAAAAAGTATATTTTGATACAAACGTCACCCAACTGCCTTAAAATCACCTTTTTTGGGGCAGTAAAAATTCATTTTTGGAGCCGTTAAAATTCATCAAAAATTTGTGATTTTTCAGAAGATTTTTAATCCATTGACATCGTAGCCATCCGTCAATGAAAATTGACAGTTGATGGCTGATGGATAAGGGCCAAACTATATTTTCACATAAAAATGTATTACGGTCCTAATATCAATCAATTCTCAGATGAGCTTTCGTTCCTTGTGGAATCCAAATTTTAATATGTGGAACGTGGAAATGTTTTTTGAAATGTATGTTTATGTTGCCGTTAAAGTGCGAAATACGTTAATGTGCACATTAACTAGTTAGTTGGCAAATTAACTGGTTCGACCCGTTAAAGTGCGAAATTTTACTTCAATTAACAAGTTTCCGCACTTTTAGTCGTTAATCTGTGAATTAACGTATACTTACTCGTTAAAGAGCGGAATTTAGATAACGTGGCACTTTTATCTATGTTTCTTGGCTTATTTTTTTTCCATTTTAAAACCGTCGAAGGAATATCATGTTTCCTGTGTGAACTTATACTTAGCAAGACAACGAGGCACTTAAGTCTGTTCCAAATAAATCATCCCCTTGGCGAAAAGTAAGTATAACAAAAAAATTACCCAAAGAAAAAGGATTATGAAAATTAGCGCGAATTTTTTATTTCACAATCCATTTTCTTTGTGTAGATTTTGTTTTTTTTTCTTTGTGAAGAGAACAGCAAAAAAAATAAATGATAACCAAATAAAATAGATTGTGAAATTAAAAAATTCCCGCGGATGGTTTATTTGGTGCATACGAAAGTGCTTCGTTGTCTTGCTAAGTATAAGCAAAGCATACCCACGAAACAAGATGTTCTTTTAACAGGCTTACAAAGGAAAAAGAAAATAAGCCAAAGAACATAGGTGAAAGTACCACGATATCTAAATTCCGCACTTTAACGGAGCCGTATACGTTAATTTGAAGATAAACTAGTTAAAGTGCGAAAGCTTGCTCATTGAAGTAAAATTTCGCACTTTAACGGGTCGGACCAGTTAATTCGCGAACTAACTGGTAAATGTGCACATTAACTGGTTTTCGCACTTTAACGGTAATATATACCTGTGCTTTAGTTCTGTTCATGGTTGCCACCTTAATTGTGTACAATATTTTTGATGACATTTGTTGTTGAATATTTTTGTTTTATGTAAATCCATGATTGATAAACAATCAAACTATTTCAATAATATGATAACAATAATGAAATAGGATAATAAGGTAATGTTGGAGTATTACAACTACAGATAAATCTCTTGTTATATCGTCTGTGTAGATTTTTCTCAAATCCTGTTGCTCTTACGAAAAAAGTGTTGAAATAATATTTGTGTACAATTTCATAAGCTACAATACTAATTTGCAAATTTTTTGAAAAGCATGTACGGTTTTCAAGACAAATCTATTTACGGTTTTCAAGACAAATCCTTTTTAACGTGCAAAATCAAAAAAACAATTATTTTGATCCGCTCATATTTTAGACAAATTTACTGTCTTAAAGTTACCTGTCAAAATTGTATTGTAAAATTAAATCTGATTGAGTTTGGTTAAAAAATAAAATCACACCTTTTTCAAGAAAGAGGCCAAGAAATGCTTAACGTCAAAATATTTCTTTCGAAGTTGTCATGATATTTCATAAACATTAAGATAATATCGATAAAACATTTTGGGATGCACATCACTTGTTGTTCACTGCTCAATGATTTTGAATTCCATAAAAACATTTAGATACCCACTGAGCTTGTTTTTTTCGAACACGATTTACATATTTACATATCCGTAATCCGTATACGATTACCATCGATGAGAAAAATTTGAAAATTTATCCTCAAATGGCCACGTGTAATTCCTATTTTTTTAAAGCTATATATTTCCTATTGATATAACTTGAATGGTCTTGATGCAAAAACAAAAATCCTTTTCTCAGCTGAACCAGCAGAAGCTATTATTGATACCTAATCCACGTATATCATATAAGTTGGAGAGTACAAAGTCCCGCTTAATAGATCGATAAATCTAATCAACTTACGTCGGCATTCCAAGCAGCTAGTAACCATAGTTGAAGAAAACCTGTTGACACTGATCCATCAATCATCTACATACATCCACACACAGATCAGAAAGCCATCAGATGTTTGTAAGCCAGTGTCCTCGTACACTGTGGCGTATGCGTATTTATTTTTGTATTAAAAAAAAATATAAAAGAACTTAGAAAATTAACATATTTATGTGAAGTTCATTCAAAACCCTTGGAACAGTTTTCAAGAAAAATTATAAAATAAAAAAGTAAGGAATTGATTTTTCACTTTCTTTATTAATTAATTTCATAGTGGACATTTTAAACGTGTTTTTTTATGTTTAATATTTTGGTGATGGTTTGTTTAATCTGACTTAAAATAAAAGAGAAATGAACGAGAAATTCGGAAGTAAAAACTATAGCCATTTGGGCAAAAACAATTAAGTATTTCCCGTCTGAAGTTTGTTCTAATTTAATAAAAAAAACGAATACGCCATAATGGACGATTATTATTGATCCATTTCCATTAACGATTTTTATCTTAAGATCTTAGTATTTAGTATTTAGTATTTATTGTTCAATCTACGATTTGCTACATCAACAGATTTTTCATATAAAATTAAGGATAGATACAAAGATAAATAAAATTTTCATAACTACGCAGAAAGGTAAATTTTTACACAAAGTATATATTAATTTTAAAATTTATTGCTTAACAGAAGAGTATTTTTGAATATTTCTCTGGACATACAAGTGTCAACATCTTCATTAAAAACATTAAATAAACTGACACATCGGGAGATAGGCTCACGCTGCCCATACAAAGTTGTGTGTCGAGACTCATACAAAAACTGTCTTGTTCTTAAGGACCTTGAGGGGGCATACAAATAAATTTGAGAGAGAAGACTTTCACTTTTAATCGAAAATCATAAAATATCACGTATAAACATTACACTATAAACTTTTCTTCACTTTTCAAGAGAATCGATTCCCAACAATAAACATCTGCTATCATAGCTTAATATCACATTTCCAGTCAATGAGAAATTTCTTAGAGCAAATCTCAAAAAACTCTTTTGAACCCTTTCAATTCTGTTAATATTTTGTACAGTGTTTGGGTACCAAACAATACAGCAGTACTCAAGAATAGGTCGCACCAATGAGCAGTATAGTAATTTCACCGTGTATGGATCTTTAAAATCTAAGGTGTTTCTTTTAACAAATCCTAAAAGGGAGTTTGCTTTTGACACAACATAATTTATGTAGTGTAGTTTGAAGGAAAGTTTTGTATCGAATACTATTCCTAGATCTTTTATTTCTTCGACTCTTGATAGCTTGTATCCATCAAGAATATAATCAATCAAAATTGGATGCAAAGTTCGATTATAAGTCATCGACGCACATTTCTCATAGTTAAGTTGAAGGTCATTAGATCTGCACCAATCCTGAAATACATTAAGCTCATTTTGAAAAGAAATACAGTCATTTACATTTTTAATCTTAGAGAACAACTTGATATCATCGGCAAAAATCAAAAGACGGCAATTTTTAATAACTGTGACTAGATCATTTATATACAATGAGAACATGGAAGGTCCCAAATGGCTACCTTCAGGAACTTCCGAGAGTGCAAAAATCTCTTTTGAACGATAGTTACCAATTGTCACAACTTGCTTTCTTCCTACCAAATAAGATTCAAACCATTTCAAAATGACTCCGTCAAACCCGTATGCTTTTAGTTTGCCTAATAAAATACTCAGATTGGTTCAACTAAACGCTTTTACGAAGTCTGTGTAGCAAACATCAACCTGAGCACCTTCTTCCATGGCCAATGAGCAAAAATTTGTAAACTCTACCAAATTAGTGCAAGTTGACCTACCCCTGTAAAACCCATGTTGAAGATTAGAAATACCGTTCTGAATAATATTAAAGAACTTTTGCTGAACCAGCTTATCAAGTAATTTGGGTACTGTAGGCATTTGACTTATAGGTCTATAGTTCACGATTTGATCCTTCTTCCCTGACTTGAAAATAGGAGTTATACAAGAAGTCTTCCATGCATCCAAAAAGATCCCAGAGGACAAAGACCTGTTAAAAATAATTTGTAGAGGTAAACTCAAAGAATTAACACATGATTTCAAAGCTGTAGATTTGAATTCCTTTATTGCTGTAGCAACCTCAAAAGTTGGTAGTTTGGGAGTGTGTGAACAGGCTTAATGTCCTTGGCAAAAACAACAGTGTCACACTTCATTGGGTACCTGGTCACGTTGGTGTCCAGGGAAATGAAGAAGCAGATGCCTTAGCGAAGATAGGGGCAAGTACTCCCTTAATGGGGCCTGAACCCTATTGAGGCATAGGAGAAAATGTGATAAAAAACAAAATAAGAGAACAAGAGGAGGTTAAAAGATCCAAAAACTGGAAAGAACTCCCAAAGCTGAGGCAGGCTAAACTATTGCTTGGTAACTACAACCGAACACGTTTTAAAGACTGCATCAACCTTAGTAGGAACAACCTAAGAAAAATAACTGGTCTCCTAACTGGCCACTGCAGACTAAATAGACACTTAAACTTAGATCTTTAGGTCGCAGTGCGACAACCCCAATATTTTAATTCATTCATTCAACCTCAAAAGTTTCAATAAATAAACTACAACAGTCTGTTATTGGACTAATATTATCATAAGTGCAGCCTGTTTGAAAATTTGAAGGACTATAAATAGTTTGAAAATGATTAGCAAACATTTCAACTATTTCGGAGGATTGAGTTGATGAATGCCCATCATACTGCATAAGTACTGGGAACCCGACACTTTTTCGTTTTGTATTAATAAAGTTCCAAAATCTTTTGGGGTTTTGCTTTAAGCTCTATTCAATTGACTGAGTATAAGAGGTACACAAAAATTTAGATAAGAAAACGAATTCTTTTCTAAGTCGACAAAAAAGTTCATAGTCATCAAACGAATTAGATTTCTAAAATTTTTTGTGAGCATTATTTTTCGCATTTTTAAGTTTTTTTAATCTAATATTATACCACGGTGGATGATTATCTACCCTCTTTTTAATTTTTGGAACGAACTGATTTAAGCCCTCAGAAAACAATTTAAGAAAGATGTTGAAACTATCTGTCGATGATTTACTTTCAAACTGAAAATTCCAATCAATGGATTCAAAATAGTTATTTAATAACATCAAATTATTAGAATTAAACCTAAATCTTAACCAAAGTCTTATTATAAAATTACTTGGAACATTACAAGTATAAATTAAATACTAGCAAACAAATCATAAGAGCAGTTTTTGAGAAGTTTTGCGAAAAAAAAAAAAAAAAAACAAAAGCTTTTGGCAATTAGAGCACATTTTTGTCTATCCACCCAAAGTATGTTCTAATAAACTTTGAAGTATCAATAAAGGAACTACCGACAACATCTGTGACCAAATTAACACTTACTTCTAATGACCTATTTTCATATAATAGAACTTTTTTTTCTTGTTCATTCGTTCCAATTGTATCCCCATTGGCAACAGAAAGACCACTAGCCATTAGGTACATTCGTATCCGCTATACAGAATCATATGTTTGTATATATGTGTTGTGGATATCCGATAACCATGTCTATCCTATGGAAAACCAACTCTAGCATACAAACAGTACCGAAACAATGACCATTCTTCATGATGTTTAGTACTGTTGTTTATTATCTTAAACAGTTACCAATTCCAAAGTGAGCCGTCATCATCGTCATTGGTTTTTATCTTTATGCCATTGCAGTCAGATTCTGATGGTAACTATTCCTATACCATGTACTATCAACGTTTGTATTACTATAGTGGCGGTCATATCTGGGAGGAAATGAGTATAAGCCAACTATATCCAACGTGAAAAGGGGTAGGATCAACATTTTGTATCGTTTATACTTCCTGAACTCGATAGGATTTAACTTATAAATTATTGTAACGATTGTGAACTGAACTAAGGCTCTTTACCAAACTTAAGCTGATGATAAATTATTACTTAAGGTTTTAAGAATTTAATAAATCAAGGAATAAATAGGTAAACCTTATTTATTTATTGAAAATGTAACTAAATTTCATGAAAATACATATATATGTCAACCGAATCAAGATAGACAAAGTTATATTTTAGTCCGTTTATAACTAAGCCACAGATTTATATTAAATTATTCAATATTTGTATTTAAAAAAAAAAAAAAAAATCATGACAGAATTACATTATAAAAGGTGAAAATATTAATCAAGATGCAAGTCCTTTTTTAATGACTGTCATTCTTTGTTGAAAACCCTGATTAATATAATCACCCTCGCAGATCATGTCAACTTACTAATTAATCAGTTCTGAAAAAAAAAACATACAAAAGAACCAATTTAACCATCAGCAACCTTCAAATATTAAATTGATTAAACTTTCAGAAACAGGATGTTATGTATGCTGAAATGCTGATGGACATATTGCAACAACTGATAGATTGTCAACAAAATGGTAACTGTGTCATCAGGTGTTTGTGTTTTGCGAACCACAGTTTGGTGGACGTGTTCAAAAACACCAACATCTGAGACAAGACTGACAAATGAGTAAAGGTAATTATAGTTTCAAAAAATAAACAAAAGATGCAATTCTAGGTTGCACTTACATGCTTTTGAGTTCTGTGTTAGTTGTCATGAGATTAAAAAAAACTCTGAAAAAATTAATTTTAATTGAAAATAAATTATATTTTCAAGAAAAATGCAAAAGCACTCAATCTTACATGCACTAAAGGTATTTTGACAATCCTTAAATCAAGTGAACAAAGTGTGAGCATCAGGCAAATGTGGAAGAATTTAAAACAAGTTACTGATGCACATTTGATTAAAAGCTTTCAATATCGAAATAATATGGAAAAATAGAGCCAATGTTCCAGATTCAAGGGACTTTTATTTGGAAAAAGTAAGTTGTTCGATTCCAAGCTTACGTTTACGTCATCTTAAAACTATTTTTTTTGTCAGGGGTCTATCTATTGTGAGGAAGGGACAAATTTCCAGGGATAACTTTTGTCATAACATGTGTCGCTCTTTCTTTTTTAAGCCATTAAGACTTGACAGGAAATGGTGCGGTTCTTCTCCATTCCTGCCGACAGATTACAGACACAAAAAGTGGAATGTTGTAAGTAACAAGGCTTTGTGCTCTTTATAAGTTGTATACAAAAAGTCAGTACATGTAAGCTACATCGGCTTAGCCACATCTAGCAAATGGACAGTAATATTGGACATTGGACAAGAAAAACTGAGGGTTAAGGAATGCGTCTGGATGATTGCTAACCAGGTTGCATGGAAAATTTGCCACGTCTCAGATCGGAAGACACTTCAGTAAGTAATGTTAAATACAGTCGGCTCCCTCTAAGTCAAATTTTCACGGGATGTCAAAAATTAGTTCGAGTTAGAGGGAGTTTTGGAAAAACTCGAGTTAAAGATAAATATATTTTTTTTTTGTTAAAAAATATTTATTGAAAGTAAGAAGAAGATACAAAAATAAATTAATAGTTTAAATAAAATAGGGGAATGCAAAAATATTGCGAAAAAATTCGAGTTAGAGGGAAGTTCGACTAAAGCTTTTCATTGGCTATGTTTTATAATTATTTTTATAAATGCTTTTTTTTTTTTTGAAAATTTGAAAATCTCAACTCGGTACATGAATAAATAAATATGTCCTTAAAATACAAACAATTCCCCAAAAATATTTAAAAATTTTATATGAACATAAATGTAAAAAATTACAAGAAGAAGAATAAAAAAGTAAATAATTGAAAATTTAGTATTTTTGTTTTTGTTTTTGTGGAATCTTTGGACTCTTGAAAACTTATTTAAGTTCACAAAAACTTTAAAATTAAAATAAAATATATTTTATAAAACAGCTCCTTGGATTTAAAAATTGTTTTTCCATAAATTTAAGATACGATAAATTTGAGATACGAGTTCCATGCTTTCAAATTAATTTCTCCATAATATCCATGTTTTTATGCAAACAAATCTTATAACTCTGCTTCTTGAATAAAGGGAGATTAAAATAAAAACTAAAGAAATCTTTCTGCTATACTTTATGACGATTTTAAACCTTTTTCAAATTTTTCAAACTGTGATTTTTCCCAATTATTGTGTCAAAGGCATAACCACTTCAATTGACTTTTTAGGAACTATACAAAACATGCTCTCTCATATTACTATGATCGAACTTTAATCTTGATGATCTGATTTAAAGAGCTAAACGCATGCACAATTTTTAAATACACCCAAACAACTTTAAAATAGGTAAAATGAAAGAGCATCATACCTAATTTAAAAAATAAATAAATATATACATATTTCAATAAGTAATACCCCTGATGGAAAAAAAAAACTTGAAAAACTTTTTGATTCTTTATTACATAGCTACAGAGTCGCCGCGGGGTGTTTGTGCCCCTGCGTGCAAGAATCCAGAATGCCGCCCATGTCTCAAGGCTTGACAGATATTTTGAAGAAAAACGTGTATTTCGATCCAATTTTTGTTTGACTTTTCAGTATTCACATCCAACTCCCATGTTCTACTACTTCAGTTAAGTGAAATGGAAAAATTGAAAAGTCAAAAAATCCAGTTTTTTAGTTCAATGTGAACACCGCCGCACACTGGGGCAAGATACCCCAATAACCGGAATTAATTCAGCAGATGGGTCTGCTTTACTGAAAACATTTTTTTTTCGTTGAAGTACCATAAAAATTATTAGGAAAACCAAAATTGAGTTTTAGAATTATGTTTTGATGCTTATTACCGATGGTGTTTTTGTAGATATCTATTTTTGTCCGCACGTTAATGGTGTTTTTGTAGATATCTATTTTTGTCCGCACGTAACTCCTCAACCACTGAAACGATTACAACAAATGATACGGCATTGGATTCGGCTTGACGGCACGATTAACAAAGGGTACCTGAATTTTTTTTTAAATCAAAATGGCGGCTTTTAGGCGGGAAAAAGTGATTTTGGGAATGTATGTGTATTCGAGTGTCCATTAGGCTGATTTTGAAAAATTATACCTCATTGGATTTGTCTTGATGACGCGAGTAAAACTAAGTACATGAAATTCTCGAAAAAACAAAATGGCGGATTTTTGGCGGCAAATTGTGGGCCTATGTTCGTCTATTCGTTTGTCCTTTCGTAACAATTCAACGACAAAACCGATTGTGATGAATGATTTGGCGTTGAATTAGTCTTGGTGACCCGATTTACACTAGGTCATAGAGTTCTTGAAAAATCAAAATTGCTGAAATTATATAATTTAGGCCTTCAGCTTGTAATATATGTTGTTAAACCATAAGCGAGCTTAATATAGGCCTTAGTAGTTCGATTCCTAATCAGGGCTGCCAGCTCAAGAAGCACTTGTGTAGCCCAATTTCAGAATTCTTGTAGCCCAAAATCGCTGCCCAAAAACTAGCCAAATCTCATCTTAAAAATCTAGGATTACTTATACATTCCACGTTTTTCTTGTTTTTTGGAATAATTTCCAAGGAAAAATCCTTAAAATCTGGACGAACTTAAACATATTGTTGACCTTATGTAACGAATTTTCTTAAAAGTTATAAAAGTAATATGAAATTGGGCTCCTTTTTTCAAATTCTTGTCGCAAATTAAGGAAAAAGATAGCCCAATTTATGATAAATAGCTCAATCTGACAACCCTGTTCCTAATCATAACTCGGTATTACGCATATTTTGGTAACGTTGCAGTTAGTTTTTTAATTTTTTTTTTTTAATAATTTGTTATTTTATAGTTTTTTTTATGAAAGAATTAAAACAATTTTTCAAAAAAAATTTGAATTTTGTTTTCAGTGTTTGGAGCCCTGAATCTCTCATGAGCTCATACAACTCCATTCGAGTATAAAATATACTGTTCGAATGTGAACCTACACAAAAAAAGCTTTTTTTGTGAAAAAACATTCAAAATTTTCTGAGGTACTCTACTAAAGAAACCTCGATAAAAAAAAATGGTGTACATATGAGCACCAGATTCTTTTTTCGCACAATACAAGAGACATTAAACTATTTTTACAAATAAAAATCTGGACATAGAAACGTCTAGAAACCTACTTTTGCTCTAACTATACGTGCAATATGCCCTTAATTATAAATATCACATCATTTATATCCTATTTATATTGAAAAAGGAAAAATAGAACCTTAAAATATATTTAGAAATAATGTAAATACTTGAAACTATTGATTCCATATTGTTTTTAGTTTTCACGTTATTAAAATATATAAACAAAAGCCAACTGATAACACTACTTATTTAACACTTGTCTTAAGAGTGAATGAAATGTAACTTACAATTCAGCCTTACGGAGTAAAAAAAATTACTTAAAAATATAAATGTTTAAGCTAATGAAAGCTTAGAATGTGTGCTTACGGGAAAACCAGTTTTCATTTCCATCTCTTACAATTTTTTTTTGAGTTTATTCCGATTCCTTCATATGAGTGGGCCCACTGTGCGCCGTCCTTCATTGGAATTTTATAGTTTGACAGATAGTGGACGATCTATCTCCATTTTGGTAGAAAAAGTGCTTTCCCATCCAAACATCACTCAAATGCCGGAGCAGTAAAAAATCTTAAAGATTTCAGATTTCTTAGAGATTTTTACAATCCATCAACATTGTAGCCATACTTCAATGGAATTTGAATGATGAAAGCTTGACAGATTGGGGGGCAAACTGTATTTTGTTGAAAAAGTTATTATTTGGATAGATGTTACTCAAGTAGCACAAAAGTCATAAATACCCCAAATTAATTTGGGTATTTTTTATACCTAAGTGATTCAGTGAAAATAATAGCCCGTTCTCGTTTATAATTTACACCTATTGTACATAAATTATACCGATTTCGATTGAAAAATATACCAAAATTTACACCAGAGTTTATTTTTCAATCGAAAACGATTTTAACTAAAACCATTATTTTCTGCTCAAAAATGTATCAGCAAGAGTTCTGAAACGTGTCAATGATTCTAAGTGCTAACCTTAATAAAATGGAAGCAAGAAAATCATAAATATATATGCATATGGATGTGAGTGCTTATTTTAACGAAGCACATCCTGTCGAAAATTTTAATGAAATAAAGATTTTTAAGTCCATTTTTAAAAATTCATTTTTCGAAACTAATAATTTTTGGTTTTTTGTAATTTTTTTTTAGACAAGTACTGTTAAAAACTAATCGAGTTTACCAAAAATGCGGCATTCAACTGGATAAATAGCCGCGTTATTATCGCTCATAACCCATATGGTTCACCTCTTGATAATAAAACGATGCGGGTTATTCCAAAAACAGTTGGTTAAGTATATTTTTTGGTTAATTAACTGTCAAATTTTGTATGGGAAAGGGTTAACACAATTTGGTTAATCTTATCCAAGGATTTTGCTGCGGAAAATTAAGCAAATATTTGGTTAAACTTATCCAAACGTCATTGTGACTTTTAGAGATTGAATTAGACGTGTTTGTGACTTTTAGAATTAGGCATGTTTAGAAATATGATATCTCAGAGAACTAGAAAAGCTCTGAATGTAATCTGTAACTATCGCACTGCCATTAGTTGGTGATAAAAGTTGTGAATTAAAACGTAGTTTATACAAAAAAAATAATAAGAACGTCTACATTAATTCAACGATTAAGGCTCTGCCCAACCAACACGAAATTATAGCGAAGCATTCGCAAAGAAAGTTTTTGTTGTTTTTTAGTATATAGGTCTTGCATATTTTGTATCGTTGCGAATGATTCGCTTTAATTTCGTGTTGGTTTGGGTTTGCTACTTTTCGTAAATTATTAAGGTAGAACTATAAATAAAAGTTTCACCCAAACCAATGCGAATCTTTGGTTGACGACGACGAAACTACATCAACAACGTGTTGTTTTCATTTACAACAACGTGTTGTTATTAATGTTTTCGGTGTGGTCAACGAATGATTCGCACTGGTTTGGAAGATTGTTTATGGCTGATTTACAATGACGCGTTCGCGTTCGCGATGCGTACGTTACATTTAACAAGCGTTACGGCCGCGTCGAGATAAATCGAGCAAAAAAATTGAAACTTTTTTCAACACAAGATGGCCACACACCTAAATTGAAATCGAAATGTCAAAACGCACGCAAAAGTTGAAAAATCTCTACTTTCGCGTTGCAGCCGCTTACGTTACGTTGGTTTGTGTACCTACTAATGGATGCAAAATCGTAACATAATGCTCAACGCGTCATTGTAAACACTAAACAGATATTCCTATGCCTGAACTTTTGCGTTGACAGGCAAATCTTTCAACGCAACGCCCAACGCGGCATTGTAAATCAGCCATTATAGTCGGAAGCTGTTAGAAACAGATGTCATTAGCCAATGAAAAGTATATTATAGTTCTACCTTACAACACGACTATTGTCATGTATCTTAAGGTTGAACTATAATTTTCAGATAATGTTGAGTTGTTTTTGCATCAGCTGACATCAGACAACAAACAAATCCGTATCGCTAAAGATACGCAGCCGAACGTGCCCAAATATTTGACGTTGAACGCACAGCTGATTCAATTCCACAGCATTTAACCAAATTAATAAAAAAGGTCGTTCATGCAAACTTTTGCGTAAGCTTATCATTTTACACAATTTGTTAACTTACTACGTTGCATGAATACCCTTATTATTTAGTTTGGTTCGACAAACAACAGTTTTAGTCTGAGTCGATGGAAAACCGAATGGATATATACTGAATCCGAACAGAAAGCATTGCTTTTCAAATAAACCGAACCGAATAAATTGTCTCTCGGAAAATATTCATGGTAAAACAGTTCACCTCGATTAATGCTTAACTCGGTTTGGTTTGGTTTAATGGACCGAGTTGACACATCACTAAGGGCCTGGTCAAACAGAGCGTGGGCCGATGTGCCGGTCAATACCTTACTGGGAAAGCAAGAACCTGGGGCACCACTCAAATTTTGTTTGTAATAGCAAATAGTGCAACGCAAGGCCGTGTCTAGGCGTGGGGCAATGGGGCAGTTGCCCCAAGCACCTTGCCGTGAAAGGCGCCGCCGTGCCTCACCACGGACAGCATTCCTATTCCGTGAAAAGTGCCGCCATTTCATTGAGGACGCCACTCAGTGAACTTATGTCTAAGAACTACAAATTTTAATTGAAACATTTTTATTGCTTTTCTACTGAAATGGATTTGAAATGGAGTGGGAACTATATGAGTCCATAAGGTTGATTTTTATAATCTCTATGAACAAAATTGTACTGGTTAAAAGACCGACTGATCCAAAAGTAAAAAAAATTTCACCAAAATTTCGACAGTGATCGACATTTTATAAACTGAGATTTCAACAATTGACATTTTAAAAGTCGAAAATTTGAATATAGAATTTTGGTAAGATCATAAATTAGGGAATGATGTCTTGGTTGAGCCAAGATTTTAAAATGTCAGAATTTTATCAAACGTTGGGTATTTTAAGTTGCAAGAAAGTCGATATTAACCTTCATTTCGACTGGTTAAGCCGACGTTTTTTTGCTGGTCATTCGTACGCAACCGAGTGTAAAGTGCAGGTAGTGGCTTGGAGTCAGTATTAATACAGTGGTTGTGACGAAGCACTGATTCCACTATTTATTACATGTTTGATTTTTTTTTTTAATTAATTAAGTTTTAAAATTTTTATCGAAAAAGGAGGCTTCCCTGTGCGTGCCCCAGGTGCTCTAAGGGCTAGGAACGGCGCTGGCGCAGAGGCATTTTATGTATAGTCTACAATTATGTATTACAATTGATGTTTGCATATTTATAGGTTAATAAGTAAACATTGAAGTTTGCCACCCCTAGACTTGCGACCAGGAAAATTTCAAGAAATAATGGCAGAACTACAAAATAAAAACCGACAAAGCTGAATTTTGGTAGAGAGTTTTTTGTGGTTTCTTATGATCTTACTAAAAAGTATCCTATACTTTGGGCTGGGGCAAACATTTTTAGGAGGTTTGAAAGGGGTTAAAATTAAATTTATTTCCTTATTTCTAGAAAACCATAAGTTTGTGCTCATTCACGCGTTTTTCTCAAGATCTGTTGCTCCTATGAAAACAAAGTAATTTTGTTGGTATAAAATTTTATGACCTACAATTAATTTTTTGGAAAAATATAACATAATAATTTGGAAATCGATTTGATTCAGTTAATAGAGGAAGAAAAAGGTAGCGATTTTGGTGAAGCAATGGGGCAAAAGAAAATCCGATGGCTATACCCAACCTCTCTTTTTCAATAACTTGCTTAATAATTTGCCAAATTTTTCAAACAATCTTCTGCCAATGACTTCTTTTCACCTGATGCTGCATATATTTCAATTATCTACGAAACTTTTCTCTTGGACCGCTTCTCCCTCGCATTGTCAATCCGTATTTCATCGAAAATATATTAAATCAACTAAACGATGAATTTAATCCTTGTCTCCCTGCCTTATTTCTACCCTGTTTCTTCCTCTTTCATAAGCTTCTAGCCTTTCCCTAAATCTTGGTGAGTTTTCTCAGATATGGAAATCATCTTTCATAATCCCAATACACAAAAAAGGTTCGAAGGGCGATGTTAACAATTATTGTTCAATTGCCAAGCTATCTCACATACCCAAACTCTTTGAAAGTATTTTGTATGAAATGTTAAGTTTCCACTGCAAGTTTCTCATCTCTCCTAGACAACATGGCTTTCTCAAATGCAGGACTTCAATCACTAACCTTGTTGAATTTGTGTCCTTCACCCTCTCAGCCATTGAGAAAGGTCACGAAGTCGATGTTATCTCAACCAATTTCAGCATGGCCTTTGACAAAATTTCCCTTAAACTAATGCTTTTCAAACTGTCCACTCTCAGCTTCGAACATTCTTTGTTAAAATGGATTTCCTCTTACCTAGAAAATCGTTATTACAGCGTTTGTTTTTGATCCGCCACCTCTAGCTCTTTCTTATCTACTTTCGGTGTTCCTCAAGGCAGTCACCTAGGCCCAGTTTTGTTAATTTTTGCTATTAACGATATTAAAATGGTCATCAAACATTCTTCTATATCACTGTACGCTGATTACACCAAGTTTTTCAATACAATTTCATCGACACTTGACTCTTCCCTTATTCAACAGAACCTGGACATTTTTTCAGTTTGGTGTCTTAGAAATAGTTTGAAGCTAAACGCTTTCAAATGCCAATCAATCACGTACACGTTTCCAGCTCCTTCATAATCTAATCACCCCATACCACATTTAAAAAAAAAAAGGCTTTCGGGAAACAAGGGACATTTTTTATTTTACCACCTTTCCCCTCCCACCCTTCAATTATTTTGCCCCGAACCAAATTAAGGGTACTTTTTAGGAAATGCTTAAGACGCCAAAACAAATCTCTCAACCAAAATTCAAATTTGTCGGGCTATAGCATGTATACACAACAGTCTTACTATTACCTTTCTATAGAAGTTCCTAATGGGATAGGTTTTTCTAGACAAAAATGCAACATGGAAAGTGTAATTTTCTAACTAAGGCTATCTGGAAAGCTTTTTCGACCACTTATTTTGTGTGATTGAAATTTTTGGAAGCTATCAGTTGATAACCTGGTTTTCATAATGGCCTCTATAAAGTCATCAAACGTTTCCCTTCTGGACTAAGGCACTGAATAAATTTATCAAACAGATAAAAATATATTATTGAAAATTCTAATGGTTCCCTGATCAGTGATGACTACCGAAGTAAACACAGGAAGCAGTAAGGGATTGTGGTTTCCTTTAAATTTAAACGACGGCGATGATGGTTCTATTCTATGCAAGTATTTTGGTGAAATTGTGTTCATTATGGAAATAACATTAAAGCTATGTAGATAGAATCCTTTAAACTTAAGTTTATGCCATATGCAAAATGTTTTATATCCTTTTTCCTGGTTCAACGTCATCATCAACGTCAGTTATGCGTTCAAAAATAAAGACATTTATGAGAATAACATAACATCTCCACAAGTATAATATGTCAAAGCCATCAGAAAACGATTGCATCAGTCACTTGACAGTTGAAGGACTTAAGGTAAAATCAGTAAATTGTGATTGATTATATCTGAAGATATTATTTTTTTTTTTTTTGAATTCACAACTATCCCCTAAGGAGTATCTTTAAATATCGGATCACAAGTTTTCCACTGTCAAGTTCCGTGTGCGTGATTTTGGTTGACCCGTTGTGAGTTATTTCTAATTTATACAAGGTGGGTGTGTTGTGTGTACGAGTTCGCCAAATCAAAATGAATATTTCAGCGTTTTGAGACCATCAGAGAGCAATGTGAACTATAAGGACATTTTTATCCATTCATACCTCTCGGACGGTGATTTATCCAGGACGTGATTGTGGTTTAACCAGGATATGTGCGATGTTTGTTGCTGTGATAATATTAGAGCACAGCAGGAGAGGGTATAGCGAGGTGCTAATAAGAGTAAGTCATAGATTATTATGAAATAATAAAAATAAAATAAAAAAAAGGAGAGTTCTTCATACATAGGAAGGAGTGTATTAAGCTTGACATGCCACAGGATAGATGATTGTGACAAATGTGAAGTCGTTTTGTATTTGGGTGTGTTTGGGTGGCTTTATACATTGTGTGTGGTCGTTGAAGGACCTTGAACATCTATTCACCTAGTTTTGCAGAATGTGTGGCTTTCTCATATGTACGTATTTTGGCACTATTTTTCATATACATACATATATATTTTCTTTTGCTTAATGTCCTAACTTAACTTGTGGGCAACTTTAGTGATTCAATGATTATTCGTGGGGTGAAAAAGTATTGGGATGACGGGGATAGAGGTTGGTGACATCAATAAGGGATTGAATTAATCTTTGAGAATGTGTGTCTTCCATTAGGTGTGACCGTGTTAAGTATGGGATATAAGAAGACTTAATTTTCTTCATATGCTTCTGGCTTCCTATAAGAAGAAGGTACATACAATATGGTAGTTGGTAGTTCCTTAATGTGGATTTGGCAAAAAAGCTGGAGTTTACAATTAAAACAAAGGGACAACTTTTTTTTAAGAGATGTAGTATTTTTTTTAATTAATCAAAACATCTGAACGAAATACCAGACTTCCACTTACCCCTCAGGTGTTCATCTAATTTGCAAATAAAAATTACATAATTTATCATATCTTATAACGTCAACAAAGACATTTTCTTCAAACATTTATAATAACAAGTACTTTTAATTCTACTCACTTAACAAGTGACTAAGTACCTTATTCTCTCTGTACAAAGCAAAAAAATATAGCTCATTAGCTTAAAGCTAAAAATAGCATTTAAATTGTATATACCTAACTACGTCCCCCAACAAAGTGCACCGGCTATAAAGCTCCCATCTTTGAAAGTGTCATCACATCGCACACCAAGCGAGGACATAATGAAATTAATTTTCTTCTACTTTGTCGTCGCTTTCGTCGTCTGTTTTTACTGTTGCATTGCATTATATACCTATACAGATATACCTATTACAAATACCAACATAATAAAAACATTACTCTCGCGCTGTGTACTCATAATTCCTCTAATTTCACACTAAGAAGAAGGACCACATTTCGCTGACTTCATTCAGATCTTTTTATTTTTTTTTTTTTTATTTTGTGAATGAGAGTTTTTTGTTTGTTCATTTCATTATGCTCTTACTGATGTCTGTCTGTTTGTTTATCTGTCAGTTTCAGAGATGAATAGAAGAAAAAAAAAAGTAAAGAAGGACGAAGAACATGAATTTAACGACGCACAAGCAGATAACTGACAAGACAAACTTTTTCCTTCATCTGAAATATTGTAGATATGCATCTTTTTCAATGTCCTTAATTTTTTCTTGTTTCGTTTTATTTTTTGTTTTGTCTGTCCTTTTTGTCTTTGTTGTAAGATTATATATGTTGTACTTACATAGAAAGCCTTTTTTTTTGGTCCTTTTTTAATAACGGTAAGATATGCATTCAGAATAAAATCGAATACAGAACATGATAAACAAATCCTGGAATTCTGTCTATCTTTTCTAATCTGACACCTTGGGTCAAGTTTTGGGTCAGGAATCAAGAGAATTAAAGGGTCACAATTCAAGAAAAGTTTTAAATAAATCAGAAAATAACATTTAACATAAAATACGTCTTCTTAAATTTTTTAAGCGATGAAAACAGTTATTTACAAAAGCTCCGTAAGCAACGAGAAGCTCTGAAAAAAGTAAAATTAAAACGACACAGCTTGGAAAATATTAAGCGTTGTGTAAGCTCAGCACGCGGTTCCCGCATCTCAATATATACACGTGGTCAATCTACCGCCATAACCAAATTAACCATATTGCGATTGACGCAGGGCACTCCTCCAGTATCAAGGATGTCCGAACGATCCAATGTTGATTCGGACCACTACCTCGTTAAAGCCAAGCCAATGCAACGGATATTCACACCAGAGCCAAAACAGGGAAATGCTGTGAGGAAATTCGACGTCGGACGGGTAGAGTCTCAAGAAATCACGCTCTCCTATTTCAACAAGAATTGCCATCAGAGAAGCCGACTCCAACGTGTGAGGCCTCGAACGACCACTTGAGCGAAGCCCCTGGTTAAATGAGGAATGGCGGCAAGTACATACAGCCAAATAACAGGCGTACAAAGTGGCACTGCATAGAAAAACCTGAGCTGCTCACGGGCTCTACGAGCAGATGAAGAGAATGGAACCCAGGTTTCTTAGAAGGCAAAAGAAAGAGCATGAGAAGCACGCAATCGAGGAAATAGGAAGAATCTATTGCAGGAATGAAGTTCGGAAGTCTAACCAAAAAGCAAAAACAGCCTCCCAAGGTCGGTGTCCGATCCCATTTATGCTCCCTAAGGTGTTCCTCAGCGTAGTCATCGTGGTACACTTTTATTTGTCCTTTCCACTAATGATGTTGAAAGTATTATTTCCTTCTCAAACCTGTCTATCTATGTCGACGACATGAAAATTATGAAAGTAATATCTACTCCAATTGATTCTTCCCTGCTTCAAAATGAGGCAGAGGCCGAGCGTACACTAAGTGGACGCTGAGTGGAGGCTGCGCGGACGCTGAGCGGCGACGGACGTAGAGCGGAGGCGGACGTAGAGCGGAGGCTGAGCGGACGCCAAGCGGACGCCGAGCGAAGGCCGAGCGGACGCTGAGTAAACGCCGGGTGGAGGCCGAGCGGACGCAGAGCGGATGCCGAGGGGAGGCTGAGCGGAGGCTGAGCGGAGGCTGAGCGGAGGCTGAGCGGACGCTGAGTGGGCGCCGAGCAGAGGCCGAGCGGACGCTGAGTGGACGCTGAGCGGGACTGCGTGGACTCTGAGTGGATGACGCTGAGTGGAGGCCGAGCGGAGGCTGAGTGGACGCCGAGCAGATGCCGAGCGGACGCCGAGGGGAGGCTAAGCGGACACCGAGCGGACGCTGAGTGGAGGCCGAGCGGACGCTGAGCGCAGGCTTCGCGGACGCCAAGTGGATGACGCTGAGCGGATGACGCTGAGTGGATGACGCTGAGCGGTGGCCGAGCGGAGGCTGAGCGGACGCTGAGCGGATGCCGAGCGTACTCTATAAATAACCGAATTCAAAAATCTATTAAAATTAATAAGGAATAAGAAAGAAATCGTTTTTCAGTTTTGGGTGCGTTCAGATTAAGTACAACGATGGCTCCATCTAGCGAAATATTAAATTATAAAAAGATTAAATACAAAAATTAAAATTACCAAAAGCTAAAAATACTGCCTGTTTTGTGTACGTCACCAATCGATTTTCATGCCACCAAATGATATTTTAAATC
The DNA here is from genome assembly GCA_963921185.1 of Dasysyrphus tricinctus. Taxonomy (NCBI): domain Eukaryota; kingdom Metazoa; phylum Arthropoda; class Insecta; order Diptera; family Syrphidae; genus Dasysyrphus; species Dasysyrphus tricinctus. The sequence continues at coordinate 24,933,735 of OY992532.1, read as the reverse complement.
GTCTGTTTGGCGATAAATCGCTACATCTGACAAATTTGGAACATGAGACGTAAATTCGAAACGTAATTCGATTTTGTTTAATTAAAATTAAAGCTTACGGTTCGGTTTCGGTATGTATCAGCTCATTTGTCATCGACTCAGGCTTAACGTACTATTTGCTCTGTAAAAGACAAATCAAACCGAATAATTATAATTTTATAAAAATCTACACCGAGTTGCTTCTACCAATCGCCTGCGTTTTATCGGGAACAATATAATGTGGATGAATTAAAAAACCTCAACGAAATCAGAAATTTGTATTTTGTTTTTACTTTTCCGGAAAAAGATGATTTTAGTGCAATTGCAAAGGCAACGCGCTGTCATGCAACATCTGTAACTTCGTTCTTGAAAGAATAGTGCAAGACTTTCACGTTGACACTAAAGGCACAATCTTTCAAAAGTCCGTCCATTTGCTCGCTGACGTCGGCTATTAACTCTGAAAACAATACCACCGTTTAGATACAACAAAGAATTACCCTTGCCTATCGCTGCTTACTTGGGCTCAGAAGGCAATGGGCATATCCCCCTTTCGAGCAACTGGTGTCCCAATATAAGACACTTATGATTCCAGTCCTGATGTATGGTGCCAAGTCATGGACACTATTAACAGTGGACGCCTTAGGCTGTTTTTAAAGGAGAATTCGCCGGGTGATTTTTGGTCCCGTCTACAAAGATAGGGAATGGAGAAGAAGAAAGAGCAACGAATTGTAAGGGCTGTACAGTGACACTGACATAGCCATAAAAGTGAAAAGCCTACGACTAAGATGGCAATTCTTTGGGTGGGGAACTCCATGAATCCAACTCCGTAGGACGTGGACGAACGCAGCGTAACAGACGGAACATTGAAGTAGAATAGAACCTCAACCAACTTGGGGACATGGGAAATTTTTTAATTAAACTATTCCAATAGCTTTTTTAATGGAACCAAAACCAAACTGATCATCAGACTTCTGCTAGGAATTTTGGTCCTGATGTGTGTGAGGTGCGATGAGGGTGAATATGGAAAAGAAGATTAAACCATTAAACAGTAAAACAAGTTGACTACATTGGGTGAGCCACATCGAGTGAGTGGATAACAATTCCGTAGTGTCAACCAAGAGAGTCTTTGAACCAAAGCTAAGCATCCATGTTCTTCAAGGCAACAAGGAACACCGAACCACCAATTTAAAAACCAAGCCATCGCGTTTGCTAGAGCGCTTAGTCTGGGTGACAGGAACTGGATGCAACGTGCTAACGACCTTTGAAGATGGAGGCCAGCGAGTTTCAAGAAACATTCCTTGGTGAATCGATAGCTGGATTAGTATGTATAACTATATGCAAGGTTTAGATTCAATAAAAGAAATACATTTTCAAAAAATCCAACCTCATCTAGCTCGATAAAATTTAATTTCCTATCAAAACAAATGTTTACTTATACCCTACCATCCATCTACACAATTATGTCAAGATTTCGTTTAAACGTGTGTCGCTAATATTCGACCTTGAAATGTTCTTCTCAACGCATGCACCCAAAGATACGAGTTTTTCGCTTCAAAAAAATAAACTTTTTATTAAAAGCTCACGTAGGTATTTCGGTAAAAAATTGTGCCTTTGATAGCGGTTCATACACAAAAACATATTATTTAAGTATCAAAATTATAATTGAGATCATTTTTAATATATTTTTAAAGGTTCCAGGAAATCAGACATTTTGTATTCATCGAAACGATTCACACTCAATCCAAAATATTTTAACTGAAAGTCTTTATTTTCTCTCTAACCCTCTGAATTATTTTCACTCTATTCCTGTCGAAGCACCATTAGGTTATTATAAATAATGCATCCATTGCGGCTCACTTCGTTTGGCTTCCATGTGAGTTTCGGAACACCTGCCATTATTTCACAGGAAAAAAGAAGAACAGAGGTAACGATTTCCTGTTACTGTGCCAGCAGTTAACAGAACACGTATTATTGCATACTGAGCCTTTTTGCATCAACCATAATAATAGCGACGTGATTGAGTGCACAAGGATACTCATGCATATATTTCTTGTAAATATAATCCCCATCTGTTTTTTTTTTTTTTTTTTTTAATAATATTCCTTTAAAATAACACCAAAGGACGAAAAAGGAACCTATACGTAGATATAGGAATGATGATGATTCGCGAGCGTGCTCAGTTCTTCAATTTATGATCGCATATCGATGGGAATAATCTCCTTTTCGTATGAATATATATGAATTCAGCACGTTCCGTCAGCCGTATTATGTCCTGTATATGAATTCACAGAGGCTTGCCTGTTAGGTGATTTATATGCCAAAGTGTCAGGGGGGTTCCTTTTTGCCGCACCTCCATATACTAACCGCACCGGTAGCAGAATGAAGCACCATTTTCCTGGTTTTGGTATAGAGTTGGGTGGACAAGGATCTGCCTGTCATGTCAGCTTTGCTTACAAAGAGGATTTATCTATTCGGTTGGATATGTATTTCTGCAAATGATTGTGTATTTATTATGTAAAGCTGAGACGAGAGGTAACAATGAGTTACATGTTTCCAATTTTAATATAATTTTATTTTTATTGCAATCTACTTTGTGTTTATTATTTTTTTTTCACTTGAATATTTCACTGTGTGTCGGTGGGTGGTTGGCTGGGTGCTAATGTGTTTTTTTATTTTGCTTTGGAAACCTGTTACAAGGTGATTGATTGATGATATCATTTAAGGAAATGAGGCCATACATTATGTTGAAGGAGAAGTGTAGAAATGAAAAGGTATTTAAATTAAATACACCACCTTTGGATCAGCGTTGCCGGAAATATTTTTTTGAAAGTGCCATTGCCAACGATAGAAAGTGCCATTTTAGGCAAATGAGTGCCACCAACCAATTTTTGATGCAAATTAAATTTTTGAAATAAAAACAACGGCCATATTATTCACTCTGGACCATTAAATCCAGATTTATGAAAACATTTAATCTTATTCGTTTAAAAAAATGCATTAAATCCAATGGGTTTCTTTCTTTATTTATTTAATAATTTCACTTATCTCTTTATTTCTTGGAGCGAACAAAAATCATACAAACTTCAAAAAGAAGTGAATAATGTTGAAATTGAGTTTAACTCCGGATGGCAGTTTAAATAAAATATGTAGGATTAATCGAGATTGGATTAAAAATTTGGATTGAAGTGAGGATTTATCGAGTGAATAATATGGAATTGGATTTGGTTTTCAGATTTGAATTATTTTAAATCTAGATTTAAGTTTTGACCTGAATTAATCGGGTGAATAATAAATATAATAATGGCATAAGTGATGTAAGTGTTGGTTTTTAAACATTCTAAGAAATATTTGTTGTTTGAATATTTTATTTTACTACACCTTCATCAAAGTGCCATATGAAGTCTTTGAGTGCCACAGTGCCATTTAAATGAAAAGGTGCCATAAGTGCACGATCGTGCCATATCGGCAACGCTGCTTCGGATGCGTATTTTCTACGATTTAATTTTGTAATATAAGATTTTTATAAGAAGGTTTTAAAATACAAATTCTATATACTACTGAAATAAATTAGCCAAGTAGAAGACTTAGCATTAAGGATTGGACTTGTTGAATTATTGATTCAAAATAGCTTTTTATGGCCTTTAGTCCTACAAATTGGCGTTTCGTTCGGCTTACTCACATATAGTTTACAGTGGATTTTCGTTGAAAAATTCATGTAAGTTGAACTGAACTTAAAACAAATTGCGTATGACAAAGCCCTCACTATGTCACTGATGAGTTCAAGGAAGTAAGCCGAACGAAACGCCAATTTGTAGGACTAAAGGCCATAAAAAGCTATTTTGAATCAAATAAAATTTTTTCCTTATTCCTTAAAATATTGAGAGGCATACAGACAATTCAATGTTTATTTTAAGAAAATTTTTACTAAAAATTTAGTTCCAAAATTATCTTTAAGGTTTAGAAATATTCTGCATGCAGGAATGACAATCGCAACGAAAAGTGTGCACGCTGCAACAAGGTTGGTTGCTCACATTCAGTTCAAAAAAGTTGCGTTGGCCGTTTGGCACTAGGTAGGTAGATAAATTATTTAGGCCTCTGTGAAGTAAGTGATTAGGTATCAGCCAAGCATATTATATGCTTAGAAATACGCATGTCATCCAGAATAAATTTGAATCTCAGGTCCAACAAGTACAAGTTCTATATCATTAATAGTAAGCAAAAAAATTAGGGGACCTAAATGACTTCCTTGTGGGATCCCAGATGTTGAGCAGATAGGTTTTGAAATGCAAGAAGGACTGTTTATCTACTGACGGTCTCTACAATAAAACTGAAGCCATGCTATAAAAAGTGATGAAAATCCTTAAAATTTTAAAAATTATAAGAGAATTTGTAAAATGCTTTACTAAAATAGTTTGCTATTGCTTCAACTTCGCTACCAACTTCCAAGGCACATTAGGTTTTGGACCCGAATTCAGTAAGATTAGTAGATAGTTGTGGATCTACCTTAAAGAAAACCATATTGTTTAATAGAGAATGGGAAATTACAATGAAGAAGCAATTTATCATAACTAATACTCTCAAACATTTTTGGTATAAATGAACGTTTGGCAATGGGTCTATAGTTTGAGATAGATAGATATTTTTTTTTACATCCTTTTTTATGGACAGGTGTAATGAAAGAGTCTTTTCATAATTTGGCAAATAAACTTTAAAAAATTGAGAGCTGAAAGAGAGCAGTGAGTGGTTGAGCTAAATAAGAGACCCTTTTTTTTAAACTGCAGCAGGAATTCTATCAGGGCCTGAAGAGAAATCATCTTTAAGCAGATGGATTTTATGAACTACTTATACAGGCATGTTTATCGATGTTAGGGAGGTTTAGGTGCAGCAGTTCATATAGCTGAAATAGCTTGAATCAACATCAGAGTAAATAGGGAAAAAGTTCGTCCCAAGAAATCAGCAAATAGGTTTGAGATAATTTTTGGATCGGTTGATGAGGTATTATATTAGATAAAGTATTCAAATGATGAAGGGTAGTATGTAGTAATCAGATTTTCTTTTTGAATTTATAAATTGAAAAAAGTGTTTCGGATTCAAGATTAAATCCGATTGAGTTTGGATGAAGTAATTGCAGTAGAGGTATTCACTCAAGTAGGAAAAGTTGTTATGCACTGAGACATAATTAAAGAAATCATCGGTTGATTTCGACCTGAGATATTTTCTCCAGAGTTTGTTTCTCTCATTCCTGAGTGAGTGCAGTTCCATATTAATTGATATGACCTATAATGTTACTAAAATTACTTGACTTTTTGTGTCGTTGGCTCTGAGACTACTTGTTCACGAAGTTTAATAAATTATATATCTTATAGAGTAATATCGAAACAAGACATGGAAATGAATAATAAAATTTAACAAAAAACAGTGGCTGGGGCACCTCAAGGAAGAGTATTAGCCCAGTTCTGAACTTTTTATTTACACGTAATAATCCTCGAATAGAAGACACTAAAGTTGCCAAGTTTGCTGATGGTACAGTAACGCTAGCAGTGGACAAAACGATTAAAAAAGCAACAATTAAGTTACAAAATGCTTTTAATAATGTTAAAGAATCAGTCACGTGGACTTTACGTACAAAAAATAAATAGATTATCCGTCTTTCTCAAAACCACTCGTGTTCCACTTGTAAATATTTCAAAATAGGTGAAATTAAAATCGAAGCCGAATTAAAAGTAAATTAAAAAATATGAACTGGCTACTAGGAAAAATATTCTAAGCTAAGTATTGATAATAAGTTGATTTTATGCAATTTAAATAAATTACAAACGTTTGAAAGGTAATTGTATAGGTCATTTGTAAATGCGTCATATAAGAATATAAATTTGGTAGCGCAACAGCTCCGGTAGAACCAGGGCCTAGTGACTTAGAACTCTCAAACATTCCTGTGTCCGAGCGGCTTGATGAGAAGTACTACTTATTCATGACAAGTAAACTCTTAGAGGACTTGTCAGTAGGTACCAGGGGAAAATATTTCTATTTAAGGTGGCAGTGGCTGGGAATTGAACTCAGACCTTCGCCATGACAGTCCAACTCACTTACCATTATGCCATGAGGAACTTCTCTGCTATGGTAAACAATAAAAGGAAGATCTTCACAGAGATCTTGGGACTCCTACGGTTTGGGACGAAGTAAAGAGTTTCGACCGAAAACATTGAAATCGGCTAGTAGAACATGCTTTTCAACGATTATTGATATTCTTGATGAATCAAACTTAGTACGCCACCTGCAAACTTCTGACTGCGTTAGAATCATGGAAAAAGCAGGAATTTTCACCGGAAACTTACCTGCAACACGTGTTGATTAGCTTCTTTAAAAATAAATTGTTGGAACTTAGTTGTAATCACACCTACGCACAGGAAAAAATAAAAAAAAAATAATTTTAAAGACCTGTCAGTGAGCCAGCTATAGTAATTTTTCTATATCTCGGGAACTTCTCATTTTAAAGAGTTAACATTTGATAAGGCGTCTGTGTTTGGTGTTTTATCAGGTCAACAAATCCGCTAAAGTTTCTGACCTTATTAGACTGAAAATAAAGAGGGGCAAAAATTGCATGAATTTGTTCATGTAAAAATGGTGTACCTACTTGCCCTTTGATATGTTCCAATAAGCAGGGATAGGATTTTGTAGTCCTAAAAAAAATTAAAAAAGGTAAAATGAAATCCTTAAAAACGTATTTTTTAAATAAATAGAATAGAAACATTATATTAAACTACCAAGAGATGTTTAAAGCTCTCAGGTAACAGCTTTCTACGATTGTCTCTTAAAAACACCTTTTGTAAGAGCAAAAGCAACTCTCCACTTAAGCAGAAACAAGTAGAAGCCATTCAAAAGAACTCTATTCATCGATTCACTTTATTGTTTTCGAGTAGTTTGGAATTGACGTTGCCATTCATTACAGCATTTATTTGCTCAACAGTTTAAAGTTCCGTATTTCTATTTAAAACCAAATAGTAGGGGCGTTAGTGCACAATATAAAGGCATACCTTTCATTTCGACCTGACAACAGGGCTACCTTTCTAGATTTTGAGAAAGAGCCAATAAAAAGAGCATTTAAACAAAAAAAGAGCCACCACTGCAAACGTCCCCAAATAAAAAAATGCCAAAAACTTAAAAAGAACTGTTGTAAAAAAAATTACATTGTTGTCCAATCTTGTAGCTCTTTGTTAACAGTTAAATTCAAAGCTGAAAGATTCGATTGACATGTTTCTAATTTAAGGAAGTTTGTACATTTATTTTTCATTAAAAACACACACGCTACTATGCGGGAGAGTGAAAATGTGTGCTGGAAACCTGTATAAGTTGGGACAGAGTTACTCGTCCAAATGATTTTGAATATGAACATATTTCCAATTTTTAACCGAAATTCCTCCATAATAGTGATTACAAAATAAATTCTTTTGCTTTTTCTTTTTCTTTTCTTTTGCTTTTAATTCAAAAAGTTTAAGTCAATTTATATTTTTTCTGGAGAGCTTATTAAATGGCAGAATTCATAACCTATATCAAAACATGATATGTCTTAATCAGAATTAATAATGACTGGATCTAAAAATCTTAGCACAAACAATCTTTTATATTTGAAATCAATTCTTAACGTGATTTTATCGCAGATTGTCTGATATTTAGTAAAACATTTTCTTATAGCAACAAAATCATCATGAGAAACATTTTTTTTTTCAAACAAGCTTCAGCTTCGTGGCCAATATGTATAAATATCTTCCAAATTTTTAATGAGCAATTCGTTTTCGTAGTTAATATTTTGAATTTGTTTGTGTTTCAAGAATAGACATCGATTTTTTAATGAAACAAATTTATTTTTTAATGAAAGTGAACGCGTTCAGATTTCAAAGAATTATTCACTCAGATGAAGAATTTCCAAGAATTTTTTTATTAGAGGGAAATTCGAAAATTTTGAAAAGGGAAATTTAAGAAGATAGATATATTAAGGCCTAACTTAATTGTACAATTCTCTTTTGTACAAAAGTGAAAAAGTGTTTTGTCTTTTTCCAATAAACTGTTCAATCCTACCTTCTATCTCAAGTCTTACAAAAGTAAAAGTAAGAGCGTTCCTAACTTTTACTTTTGTAGAAAAGTGAAACACAAATACATCTAAACAAATAGTAAATCTAATTCATAGATGTCACTCACATCGATAATAGTTGCTGAACTAAGGTAGAACTATAGTGGTCAGAAAGCCACTGTAGCTAAAATCAAAAACCAACGAAAAGTCGCTTTCCGTAGCATCAAAAGGCGAACACACACATGATGTACTTATCATCTATCTCTTTTTGACATTCCTATTTCACCAATTGTCATTTTGACTTACATAAGCTTGGGAGCAAACCTCACTTCCGTAAGCAAAGTTGAACGAAACTTGACGAAACGCTCCCCTCCGCAATTATAGTCGTGTCATATGCTTTCCTTGTATTTGCTTGCATTCTTCCGACCATTTAAGTGCCCCTCCGAGCATTATAGTTCTAGGTCTAGCCTTTTCGGTGTTTGAATGCACTCAGCTCAACTCAAATCTTTTTCGCAGGAAGGTGTCACTAGAATATATTTGTATTTTTCACTTTTGCACTTTTGTACAAAAATGAAATGAATGTAGTTAGGCCTTTATTCTGAAAAAGAGTGAAAAGAGCCATGAAAATATCAAAAAGAGCCAATTTTTGATGATTTTAGAAAAGTGGAACCAAGGAGCCATACATGAAAATAAGAGCCAAATTGGCTCTTTAGAGCCATGAAGGTAGCCCTGCTGACGAATTGAGCTAAAGTATATTAATAGTGCGTGTCCTAACTTTACTTTTAAGAAGTGTTACCAAGGTGGCAAAACTGTCAGAAGTACAAGAGAAGGGTTGCCACTTTCCAGTTTAAATCCCGAAATGTTGCTTATAAATCGGAAACCAAGGGTCGGACAATAACAGGACAACTCTCTTTGGATTTAGCACCCTTGAAACCATAGGACTACATTATTGATTTTCTCCCACCCTTGTACAAAGGGGTGGAAAAAAATCGTTTGGGAAAGAAAGTTTGAAAAGCCAAAAAAAGTTATAAAAAATTTTATATTAATAAAATTTAAAGATGGTGTCGACGTAGAATTTCACAATCTACTACATTACATCCAAAGCTGATTGAAAACCTACTTTGTTTTTTTTTAAAAGCCACTTTCAAAGTGTTGGGGAAGGGGGATATGAAAGATTAACAAATTTAAATATTTATCTTGGTATAATATAAGCATATGACATATGTTTTAAAGGTATTTTTGAATGCACAATCTTATTAAATCAGAATGAACTCGATACAACCACCTGAAAAAAGGTTATAGTCCTTTTCATAAATGATGACTGAATTTTTAGTGAAACTAGTAAAGTATTACCAAATTCCAACAGCATTACATAGAACTTGGCGCAAATATTTCATTTGTCATAAGCAACACGAATCAAAGGAGTCTTCAAAAATATTTGTGGTGATCAGCAGCTTCGAACCGTTAAGTCGCTTCTCGCTAGTTTTGCCCCGCAAATAAGTTTTAAATCTGCACAGACCATGACAAAAATTTCTCGCTTGAAGCCGCAGGCAGAACCTTAAGTGTCGCACCGATCTGCATAAAACGATGAACTGTCTTATAAAAGCAGGAATCGCAAATATAAAACGTGTCTATAAAGTTTTTGGGCCATTTATCATCATCATACTCAAAAAATGTCTGCAACCACAAGGGAAATGTTTTACTATCTGTCTCTGGTGAGAACTCTCTTCTGCCCAAAACAACCCAATTTTTGAAGAGTGGAAAAGAAACCAAACAATAATTTTGATAGATAGTAACTTTGGCCAATATTGTCAGTATTCGGAACAGAGCTTATGTTAGTTATTCACAAAAAAATCGTACATACAGACCCAAAATCACCTTTTTTATTTTAATATTTTTTTTTAATCACACAACTACTGTGATTAAGATTAATTAAACCACATAACCAATTTCACTTTGAAATATTATATTCTCTCGAGATTATAAACGGTGTGACTGTCAATAAGTAAAGTAAATATTCCCATTTCCAGAAGGTAAGGTAAGTTTTTTTTAATATCAGAAAAAGGAATGCTTCGATGCGATATGAAATTGAATCCGGATTGAAAGTAAATCCCATGTGTAAAAGTGTGTATCGAGCAAATACCACGTATATACAGGTATAGGTATAGGTAATATTCGACAACACTTAATACACATACATTCATACATAGCATATATGTATAGCCACTTCGTGGATATCAGAGAAAATTGGCCAACTGCCAGGATGCATCGCATCCGTTGAGATTTCACTCATTCGTCGCTATATTTCATTCGATCGTTTTGGTTGTAGCGAACACAATGCTCTCGTTTTGTTTAAGTTTTATGCACATTCACAATGCAAAATCGATTTTCACGCCATTGTGAATACATTATTTAGCATTGATGCTATTGACTGCAACAATCTATAAGAATACCATCAGCAGCAGGGTCAGAGGGATGAGGGTGATTTAACTGAATTTATCTGAGAATTTCAGCTACGATGCAAGAACACTTGCATTTGCATAATGTGTTGGGTATTTGGTTTTAAGTTCTCTATTACGTCAATGGAAAACGTTATACCTAGTCTTATCATAATACCCACAGTAAAACCATTATTTAACATGAGATTAACAGCTCTCGACAATGTCTTCACCTGACCCATGGAATGATAGATGGGTGGTCTTGTATTTTCTGGGAATATAAATAGATAGGGTTTAAGTTTTTTTTTTAATGGCTGAGATATAAAAACTTCTAAGAAATCAATTTGGAAAATTGCGAAGCATCATCTTTTGAATAAAGGAATTGAACAAAAGGTCGATAGAAGGCTTTTCATCTCTCAGAATGTTAAAATTTTTTTTAACGTTAGTTTTCAAAGTGAAAACCCAAAGGGTAAGTACATTGAGTCGAACAAGAACGGCTACTCGATTTACGAAAAAGTTTTCTTTCATATATTATTTCGTAGAATTAATGTGATTTGGTTTTATTCAAATCCCACCTCGAAAAGAAATAATTCCATATTGCCACTTACTAACATCGAAATAGTGCATAGATAAACAGTTGAAATGAGATGATATTTCACAAAAAATTATTTCAGCATCCTGATAATATTTTTTGTAAGAAAAAACTTAGTTAAAACAAACCAATATCTTCTCATAAGCATTATATATATTTCATGCTGCAAAAGAAAAGCCCTGAAGACAAGTTCTAGTTTTGCAATTACTTTTCTTTTGATTCTATTTTATCAAACTGATGTATAGATATAAATGCTGTTTATAAGTTTTTTGCAATAAGAGTAATTTTTTTTTTTAGTTTAAATTTATTTTGTTGCTAAGCGAAACAAACAATGTGTACTCAAGTGAAGTGAACTGAGGGCGTTCTTTTCATCAATTCTCTTGTTTTGTGTTCCTAAAACTTCATCGAAAGTTATTTTAGTTTTAATACTTCAGATACGCTCTGTGGCATTTTAATTTTGCTCTTTAATGCATTTCTATTTCTATTTTTTTTTTTTTTAATTTGAATTTTTGAATCCCTGCAGAGAAAATGGTTGTATTTAAATTATTTTACTCAAGGATTTCCATTTTTGTACTCCTTGTAAGTTTGCTTATTTATACTTATCTACAGCATGAAGAGGAAGATATTATAATACTTAAGCTCAAAACAAAAATGGATTATCCAACAACTTCATAAGTTTTTCAGTTTGCATCTTAGATTTGTTGGGTATTTTCAGATTATAAAGGATTCACTGCTGGCTTTGAAAAAGGATATCTGCTAGAGTAGTTATACAATATTGCTTATAAGATTTGTGTATTTATATACATACAAAGATATATTTTCTTCTTTGTGCGTTGATAGCTTTGAAAAAAGAAGAAAAAAAAAAACTGAAAAGGATGCGAATGTAGCTACACAGAATAGATAATTGCTGAGCAAGCTGTTTTGAAGGATATTTTCCTTTTGGTCAAACGAGTTTTCAATTATATTTTGTTCGGTTAGATATGTACATATTATTTTTTTTAAATGGAAATTTGAAAAGAAAAACAACAATTTTTAATGGACTTCATGGATTTTATTGAAATTTAACTTTGAATTAAAACTAATTGGTTTATATAAGGTAATTGGAAAAATTGGTAGACTTAATTTATTGTGGATAAAAAAATATACACAAAGTTGATTAAACCGAAAATTATTAGTGATTATCTGATTGTAATCGGTAAACTGAAAACCACATAATTATAATTATAAGCAGCGCCGTTTCAAACTCTTAGAGCCAGTGGTGGACTTCGGGTTAATTACACTCAAAATGGTTAAAAATAAAAGTTGATATTGCAGACATTTCCCGAAAGTTAATTTGTTCATATCGTCGGCTTATAGTGAAAAGCAGCTAACTCTTATTTTGCATTTTTTACAGAAATTAGTAAAAAAAAAGTGTTCTCCTTGTTTGAATAAAACCAGAACTACATTAAGTATTTTTCTACACTCGTTTTTGCTAAATTCAGTGAGCGACAGGGCATTCAGTGGAGACCGTTCGAAAGGCTCAGTCATTTAGACTATGCCGATGACATATGTCTACTGGCAAATAACATCAGTGGGCTGAACGGGATGTGCCAAACGCTGCAAGTGAAGGGAGAGTCGAGTGGTCTAAGAATAAACAGCAAAAAGACAAAAATAATGCTCACAGGCCGCTCCACACAGCAGCGTATTATTATACAGGAGACGCCAGTTGAAGTAGTGGAACAATTCAACTACCTTGGCAGTATTGTTTCTGCAAACGGTGGTACGGATCTGGACGTTAAAAGTAGAATGAATAAAGCTCGTGCTGCCTTCGGTACCCTGTCCCCAATTTGGAAATCCAGTCAAATCTCCTTACGCACTAAGTTGAGATTCTTCGAATCCAATGTCAAATCCGTGCTGTTATATGCTTGTGAAACCTGGACAGTCACGTCTACTATTTCGAAGAAAATGCAGGCTTTTGTGAATCGCTGTCTTCGCCACATCCTAAAGATTCGCTGGCCCAAATAATATCAAATGAGGAATTGTGGCGCAGGACAAGTCAAGAGCGGCTGGACGTTGCAAAGCAGTCCTTTGAATGGAATCCTCAGGGTGCACGGCGGCGGGTTGGGAGACCAAGAACAACATGGAAATCAACTGTCTTAGCGGAAGCAGAATCCCAGAGAAAGACGTGGCCACAGCTAAAGTACCTTGCAGCAGACCGTGAAGGATGGAGACGTTTTGTTGACGCCCTATGCCCCAGCCGGGGTTACAGGACACGATGATGAAATGTATTGACAAGTTGAATTCATAAAGTTTAACTTTGAATTCTAAAGCTGAAATGGAACGAAAATGACCGTCTAAATCAGTGTTTCCCAACATGGGGCCCACACCCCTCAGGGGGGGGGGGGGGGGGGCAATTTGACTTTTAAGGGGGGCAATTTTACATTCTGCATGCATTACAGCCATTTTAGATTTCTAAATTAATTGAATGCACAGGAGAAAAAATATCTCACTTTGGCACTCATTTAATTTCGAAAAAGTCAGGACTCAATCTTGATTGTTCAAAATTTGCCTTCTGCAGAAATTGTGAACGTTTTATCCTCCTATTGTGTAAAGAATAACTGGAAGACCATAAGGAACTGAAGTCAGATGGCTCTCGAAACTGTTAGATTTGTGGAACTTTTTGATCATCTTAAGTGACAAATCGGAAGTAAAAATTTGTAAACGGTCGATTGTAAGGAGTTTTTGAGTTATTTAGTCGATATCTTCGAAAAACGAAGAAACTTCAAGGAAAAAAAACTCTTGTCGAGCCAAAAATGAAGATATTTGTTTTCGTTACCTTTATTGATAAGTCAGACTTATACATATTTACAACCGACATTTTGACAGGTTTCACTGGCTCGAAAAATGTGAAGTGAATGATACCACTATAGATGTAATTGTCATCTGGAAAATTTATAGCTGGATAAGAGAGAACTATTTCCTGAAAATTCCCTCCTGTCAGCACTCGTGAATCGAGCACATACTTTATGCGACCCAGAACATATTCAAGAGGAATTAATTCATGTGGACAGGGCTTTAAGGAAGAATGGCTACAGCTCCAAACAAAGATCTTGGGAGCCCAAAACAAAACAGTCCCAAAATACCGTATCACCTCCGGTGGAAAAGCGCGCTTTTCTACCATATACATATAAAAGGGATTTCTGATGGAATTGGGAGAATTTTGGGAAAACACGGCATAAAAACTGTTTTTAAACCCCCAACCAAGGTACGCCAGCTCTTAAGAACACCCAAGGATACAATTCCTTTCCAAAATCCCGGTGTATACTCTGTCCCCTGCAGTTGTGGATTAGCCTAGATCGGTGAAACAAAAAGAACAATGACAACACGCTTAAATGAACATATTAAGGCTATTCAACATAATTACGTCACAAAGTCTGCAATCTGTGAGCATTTAGCTTAAAACGAAGATCATTTTATTCATTTTGATCAAGCCAAATCAATTGCTTTAGAAAGATTTTATGTGCCAAGGATAGTAAGAGAAGCCATTGAAATAAAAAAACATAAGAATTTCAATAGAGATTCTAGCATCCAACTATCCCCTACATGGGATCCACTCATAAGCAAACTCAAATCGAATAAAACACACGCAAAAACTTCAGACGTTGTAAGCGTTGTATGCACCCAAGCTTATGTAAACATGATTCAACAAGAGCAAAACAACCAACCACCCACAGAAAATGTACCAACAATAACGCACCGGTACATCTTAAGAAGTAAAGTAACCAACAACATCAATCAAACGTCAGTCTAATCCCGTGACCACGAAGAGTGAAATTTCTTCGAAACGTCGGGAAGAAGAATTTATAAATAATTCTTAATAATTAACGCGGTAAGTTCCGAAAAGTTCAAATAAGTTAAAATTCCCTCCTAGTTTTTAATTATTCAAGTTATTTAGTGAACATTCAAATTTTCGAATGTTAAAAATTCTATAAATATAATGCTGGGGGGCTTAAGAACTCTGGAAAAGTTTTGGTGGGGCGTAGCAAAAAAAAGGTTGGGAAACACTGGTCTAAATGGAACTAAAGACATCAGTTTAACTGAAAGCTTAACTGATAACTCAACTGAAACTGAAAATCTTAACGGGGCTAGATTTGAATTTCATTGTATTGAAACATGGTTTTTAAGTCAATGGCTGTGGTTAAGGCAGGTAAATTTATTTGAGTTTTTATTAAAGCAAGCAGTGAAGCTTTATTTGACAATTTTTCACTGCACCAAGAATTTCTTTGGTTAGATATTTTCGATCTTGAATGAAAAAGAACCGTTTTGCCTTGATCACCAATATTTCGGCAAATAATGATAGCACACAAAATTCAGGGGCAGTTTCAAAAATTTAAATTAAATAAGGTTCATAATGTACGTAGGTATTCTTAAAACTTTGTGAGTACTATTTTTCTTACCAGTCACCATGATTAAAAAAAATAAAAAAATATTTTTTAGTAAAACTTTTGCAGATTTTCAAATATTGATTACAATCCAAATCTTAGTAAGAGGTTTTACAGAAAAATAGCCTAAAAATATTTCTGTACATTTTTAAATGAATTTGTTGAACCGTTTTCAGTAGATATTAAAGAAGCATTATTTTTAGCCAAATTGACAGCTCTTAGTTGCTGACATTATTTAATATTTATGCCCCAGTGTCTTTCTTACGTCTTAGAGAAAACGGAACGGATATAAAATCCGTAGACATAGTACTCATGACGATTTTAATAAACTTATAAAAAAAGAAAAAAAAAAGAGCACAAAAAGTCGTGTTCAGCACTTTTTTAAAACACCGCGAGGGGTCAAATAGTACAGTCAACGAAGGAAAAATAAATGCCATAAATCATGCCCTCTGGGTTATTATTTTATAAAGTAGGGGTGACCCCCAGGTATAACATACTTAAAGTCTCCAGCTCAGGGCCGCGAGCTCCAAGCGGAAAAATGTACAAAAATAGTCTTATTCATATTTTCGGTAGGAGCAAGGTTACGAAAGATACGAGGAGTAGAAATTGTCTAACAAAATCAATGGTTTTTTAATCAATTTAGCCAGAATTAACCGGAAAAGTACGTATAATATTATGTTTGAATTTTTCAAAAATTGTTGACTTGATTCGACTATATACTAAAGGAATCTGTTTTAAGCTTTTAAAAAAGATGTAGCACAATATTTTAAGTATTTCCGTTGTTTTTACATAGCTATTTTTCTATTTTTACAGAAAGGAGGGGGAAATATACCTCCGCTTCTATAGAATTTATTTCTTAAAATACATATTATGTCCAAAAACGCTTTCATAAAGTATTGGCCTTTAATTTGGAAAAATTCTGTGTACTTCTTACCTATGAAGAAGCAGTGTTTCTTATATAAAAATAAACACTGTATCAAAAAAAATAAATAACTTACTCTCATGACGCCACTGAAATTACCATGAATCAATATATACGTACTTTTCCGGTTATATCTAGCTTAATTGATCAAAACCATTGATTTTGTAAGACAGTAACATTGTTTTTCAAATTTTTGAATTTTCTACTCCTCGTATCTTTCTTAACCTTGCTCCTACCAAAAATATGAATAAGACTATTTGTGTAAGAAATTAATTATTCTTTCATTTTGTAGTGTACACTTTTCCGCTTAAACGCTTATTCCCGAAAAATTACAATAGGAGACCTTCAACCCCACCCTTTTGGATAAAGCTCGTGGCCATGAGCTGGGGACTTTTAGTATGTTATACCTGGGGTTCACCCCTTCCACATAAAATAATAACCCAGAGAGCATGATTTTTTGCATTTATTTTATAGTTTTGAGTCTTCGTTGACTGGACTTAAAGAAAAATAATCTCAATAAAATCTCAAAAAAAAAGTCATCTAAAAACTTATTCAAGTTTTTAAAACTGTCCTTGAATCTAGTATGACCATTGGTGGATGCAAGGGGGGGGGGTAGGGTGTTTCATTTTATAAGGCACAAAATAAAATGTTAAATTTTACATGACTTTGCTCATGCCCCGAGTCTCTCTGACAAAAAAGATATTTTTGCCAAATTTCAAGAACATTGGAGAATATTTAGAGGTTGCGCATTTTGATCACTTTTTTAAAAGTAGGCAAAAAATAGGATTTTTACATTTTTCGCAGCTTTTAGAGAAAATGTGTTTTTTTTTTATAAGAACACAAAAGTCTAGCTCCCATCACCCTTAACGGTGAGTTGATCTTCAAAAAAAAAAAATTAGTTGCGTCAGTTAGGGCAGGGGTAAGGGGATAGGTGAACCCCATGCAGTCAATTCCGGTAATTTAATCAAAAGAGATCCCTACCAATAGAGGACAAGCAATTTCTTTTGGCCAAACTTGGATTATATGGATGTAATATGTGACATATTGTTTA
The DNA here is from genome assembly GCA_963921185.1 of Dasysyrphus tricinctus. Lineage (NCBI taxonomy): Eukaryota > Metazoa > Arthropoda > Insecta > Diptera > Syrphidae > Dasysyrphus > Dasysyrphus tricinctus. Next base: position 24,916,225 of record OY992532.1, on the reverse strand, counting down.
GAAAGGACAGCACTGCGTATTACACAGTTATGTAACAAAAGACATTTTACATAGTAAACGATAACTGTAAGATAGGGTTATCTCTCGAGCAGGTGACGTGAATTGGCCACCAAGATCGTGAGATTTGCCCCCATTAAACTTTTCGTGGGGTTTTCTGATGTCGCAGGTCTATGCTCATGAGCCGCAATCAATTGATGCCCTCAAAGTCAAAATAATTTAGGCCATCGTTCAAATTCAGCCCGAACTATGCAACAAAGGCATTCAAATTTCGACGTCTCGGATCCTTGCCACCGTGCGCAGCCGTGGCAGATATTTTGAACAATGTCATATTCCATATTATATATTTACTATAGCATACTTATAGTCCCTTCAAAAAATAATAAGAATTTCGTTAACACACAGCTTGTTTTATTCCATTTCAAAGTCGAACTGCCCTCTCTAATTGGAAAACCGTGTAGGCATAACGCTCGAAGTTTGAAGGTACAGTTCGAAGAGAAATTATTTTAAAAAGAGTTGAAGGTAGGGATGTCACAAATTAACAAAATGTAGTTTAGATTGTACTTGTAGACACACACAACCTTCACAAGATGAAACAAGTGCATGAGAAGCCCTTTAATACAAAGGACTTCAATATTAGAAAACTCAATAGTTTCAGATAAAAGTGATCAAAATGCGCAACCTCTAAATATTATCCAATCTTCTTGAAATTTGGCATACATTACTTTGACATCACTTAGACTCGGGGCGTGAGCAAAGTCAGCCAAAAATCACACCTTTGGAAATATGAAACACCCTAGGGGGGGGGTTATGGGGTTAATGTGCTAAGTAATAAATTATTAACAATTTGTTTTAAGGAATAATAAAAGAAGTCAACTTTATGTTAACTTTTTAACTTAAATGATTTTGAAATTGGTTCGATCATTTTTTTCAAAATTGCTGAACACAAAATAAGATAGCATATGACCCTTTTTATACAAATTCCTTTTAACCAACAATTAAATCGAATATTGACATAAGTTTTAGTTATTAATTTGATATACCTAAAAGGCCCAGGGGATTTTGAATCTCTTAACCTTGTATGTGACTATGTGTGCAATTTAAAGGTCACTAAATTGTCATAAAAAGTCGGCTACAGTTTCAGTAATTGGCTAGGCATAGATTTCAGCGGCCTTTCGGGTGATAAGTGTACGATTTTTTGCGAAAACCCATTAATCAGGTGCCAAAAACCACTATAATATTAATTAAGCTTTGAAAAATGTACTTAAAAAATCAATGCCTGACCAATTACGACCTTTTATATTTGTAATTGATTTCTAAGATAACATAAAGGAGGTATGAACAATTTTTTAAATGACCTTGACTGGCCTTTAAAAAACTTTAAAAATTCATTAAAACAAAATACATCGCTTACTAATTACTGAAACTGGTAGACCTTTTATCACGATCAATTATTGTGTCCTATCTTGGTTGGGTGAGAAATCTTGAAAATTAAATTATAGTGTTACAAAATCGCACGACAGTACCGCACTAACGAAATCTCGCAAGCTTAAATCTCAGATTAAAATCTCGCAAAATATCGCATGAAATACTCTTTTTTATCATTATTTTGCAAATCTGGCATGAGATGCTGTTGGAGATTCGTCTTCGAATTTAATCTTTTCTTTTCAGTCCGAAACTCAAAACGAATGTCACTGAAAATTCGAGATTTTGATATTGGAGACTTTAATTTTCGAGATTTTGGTTTATTTGCGAAATTTTGTGTTGCGAAATGTATGTAGATGCGAAACTTTAAGGATGGGATTTTTTAATTTTGAGATTATTGAGAAAATGTGAGACTTCGTTTTTCAAGATTTTGATTTTGTTATTTTGTAAGGTTCCTGGCTTTTCAGATTTTAACCATTTACCAACCATCAAACATAACATTACGATAAAAGAGAACACGAACAAAGTGGGTGGCACAATTCTGTCTCTCTATTTGTATCTGGATCTGCAGCCTAATGATGCGCTTTTCTTCAAATTTTGAACTTAAGGTTTTTTTTTGTAACTCTCCAGAGGGGAAATTGACATTTTTTTTTAGCTCAAAAAATAACGGTACTTGCCATACAACCGTTAAGGAAAAGCTTATTTATCTCAAAAACGACTCCAACGATTTTGATACAAAAATCAGTGTATTATTGTACCTGCCATATAGATAACGGTTTTTTTTGTGATTTTCAGTTTTCTCATTAACTGCCCATCCGATTTCAATAAAATTTTTTGCACAAAAATTTTTGTTAGAATATAAATAATACTGCATACCAAAATTTTGAAAAAAAAATAAATTTTGGATTTTTAAAAAAAGATCCAAATTAATTTTTTTAAAATTCAATATTTCAAAAACGGGTTAATCAATTATTTTGAAATTTCAGTTTTAAATGTATATTAATATATACTCAAAATTGGCATATCAATTTTTACTTGCGATTATAGGTACTATAAGGCAAGTTTTGGATTCGTGCAAAAAAAAAATTTTGAGATAACAATCAAACATGATATTACGATGATAGAGAACACCAAAAAAGTGTCTGTCTGTCTGTCTGTCTGTCTGTCTGTCTGTCTGTCTGTGCGTCTACAGCCTAAACGGCTCGATCGATTTTCTTCAAACTTTGTACATAGTGGTTTTTGGTGATTCTGCCGACACGTTTTTTTCATTTTTTTTTTAGAACCAAAAATAACGGTACCTGCCATACATTTTTTTTTGGCAAATTTACATAATCGTATTTTTCTCAAAAACGGCTCGACAACTTTTCTTAGAAAAAATTCAATAAATTTATTTTAGTAAAGGCTTTCTTTGGGTGGAAAACCATTTTTCAAAAATGGTTATTAATGGTACCTCGCAAGGAACCATTTTTTTATTTTTTGATTTTCTTCAAAATGGTACGACCGATTTCAATAATTTTTTTTACACAGAAGCTTCCAAAAAATGTCAATACTTTTGTGTACCAATATTTTTGAAAAAATATTTTTTGGATTTTTAAAAAAAATTTCAAAATTTTTTTTGGAAAATCAAATATTTCGAAAACGACATCATAGATTTTTTTGAAACTCGATATTTAAGACTTTTTTAGTACTCTCTAAAATATTTTTAGAAAAAATTTTACATTTATGAAAAAATAACGGTACCTTCCATACAAAAGTGAAAAAACCGCAAAGGAAAATAATTTTTTGCTTGAAAACGACTCTTACGATTTTGATTAAACTTTTTTCATATACTAAAATTAGTACGATCTACCATCAAAAATTATAAAATTTTACACATAGCAACTCTTAGTAGTACTTGTCATAGAACGTATTTTTTTATTTTGAGTTTTCTCGTTATCAGCTTAACGGATTTAAATGATTTTTTTTATATACAAATTTCAGATAAGATTTAATAATATTGCATATCAAAATTTTCAAAAAAAAAGTTTTTGGATTTTTAAAAAAAGATTCAAACTTTTTTTTTGAAAATTCGATATCTCAAAAACGGGTTGACAATTATTTTTCAAATTTTGTTTTTATATACAAATAAATATATAGTTTAAATCTGCATACCGAAATTTGTTCTTAAAAATGTTTTAAGAATTTTATATATAAAAATTAATTTAAAAAAAAACCGCTCCAACGATTTTAAAATTTTTTTCCCATACAATCATATTCCATCATGAATTAAGATGGCATACTTTTTTTCACCTCAAACTGTCAAAAGAGCTGTTTTAGCTAATTTAAATGTCGTATTTCATGCTTCTCTACATTTTTCTCTCATAATTTCCATGTTTGTATATACAATTTTCTTAAACTCGCAGTGTCTTGAACATAAGAGCAAGTACGTGCGACCCAGTCGTGCATTTTATTTTTTTGAAAAATGTTACAAACATTTAATTTATAAGAAATTAATTTTTAAGAAAATGGCTCCAACGATTTAAATTTTGTTTTGCATAGTTTCATATTTGTTCAAGTAATCAAATTGCATACTTTTTTTGAGCTCTAAGTTATTTATCAGGCTGTTTATACAATTAAAAGAATGATTTAAATACTTTTTATACTTTTACTATAATTACTTGAATATTTTTCAAAGTTCTTAAGTCCCACACACCTTGAACATAAGAGCAAGTACGTGCGATCCAGTCGTGCATTTTTTTTGTTTTTTGAAATGAAAAGTATATTTAAAGAATTTTTTTAATTTTCTAATAGACGGCCCTGAACACGAAAAATTATAAAATTTGTTTCATTTAGCTGAACAACAAAATCTAAGCTACCTTCCTTATTTGCCTTTAAAGAAGCAGTTCAGCTTAAATTAAATGGTGCACTGTGGTGTGTGCGTAGTATTACTAACAGTTATAAACAAGCTAATCGCTGCAAGAAGTAGAGCAATACGAGTAGATTTGGTTTTAAATCAATCAAAATAATTTTATAGAAAGAAATAAAATTTTTTTTTAATCAATCTAAAAACAAACTAAGAGTATTCAGACAACGCAACGGAGCGCATCGTAAGCCTCGGAAAGTTCTAAGCTTCGTAAATCTGTCACAATTTGTAAAGAAAATTAGACAGATTTACATAGTTTGCAACTTTAATACGTAAAATTAAGATTTTTTTCAATAAATAAAAATATATATTTTATTTGGGACAGTAATATTTATAGTTTTTAGAAACTTCTGTATAAAAAATATTAAAACCAGTCATACTGAAATAATTTTCTACCAAAAGTTAGTCTTTACTAAAAGTAATTTATTGATTTACTAAAAAAATGTATGGCAAGGCAGTTATTATTATTTTTGGTTTAAAAAAGAAATGCAAAAAAAATGTGTAGGTGGAATTACAAAAACACGCAAGTTTGAAAAAAAAACGATGCAGCCGTTTAGACCAGCGGCGGTTCCCAAAGTGTGTTCCGCGGAACCCTGGGGTTCTGCGGGAGAGTTTTCAGTGTTCCACAAATTTCTTGAAGTATAAAGAGTAAAATATACAAACAATAAAAGAAAAATAAGAAATAATTTCCACAAAAAAAAATTTGAACAAAATTTTTCTTGAAGCTTATATTTTTTAATCGTGTGAACGTCAGGGTCATAAACTGTTTCATGGGTAAACAAATCATTAATTGGGGGAAATGTATTGATATATGCAGCGGCGGAGCTGCAGCAATGGTAATAAAGGTTAAAGGGGTTGTTTCAAATACTAAAAAACTTTGCTCCTAGAAGTACCAGCAGTCATTGTATTTTCCATCGCTATGCACTTTTTATGAAAATAATGCCAACTGATTAAAAAAAAAATTCTCGGTGAAGCTGTGAATATAGTAAATTTAGTAAAGAGTCGTCCTTTCCAATCGTGATATTTTAAATTTGTGTGTAAAGATATAGGCAGTCAGTACGAATTGCTTCTTCTTCATACTGAAATCCGATGGCTTTCCTGAGGGAAAGCTTTATCCAGGTTATTTCAACTTCGTGATGAGTTGAATGTGTTCAAACTGGAAAAAAATATGTCTTCAACTGCAAGCCTCTTTGATGTATTGCATGATGAGCAATGGATTACGAAATTAGCTTATATTGCAGACATTTTCCAGAAAATCAACGATACTGCTACAGCTCTGCAGGAAAAATCAATTACAGTATTTTTTGCGAGAGACAAACTGGCAGCTTTAAAAAGAAAATTAATTTTTGGTTCTTAGTCCAGTTAGTTTGTGCTCAAAAAGGCACTTTGCGAGCAAATTGTGGGGTAGTTTTGATTTTTTCCTTCCTTCCTTTCCGTTTTCGGGGGTGCTGACTCCGAATCTGAGGTTTGCCAACAAAACTTCGTGACGCAACATGGAAACAAAAGCAAAACATTATGTAAAAATGCATTTCTTGGGAGTTTTTCACGAATGGCTCGAAAACTGCAAACTATTCGAAAATGACATCAAAGTACCATTAAAAGTATAGACAATTTTCAATAAATCACTACTCACTCGCCAAGAAATTACTTTGTCTGACAAAATTTGAGCTTTTGTCTGTAACATGAACCAAGATATACTTTTCTGATGGTCTTTAATGCGTTGAGTTCGAATCTGGCCTTGGAATTGCTCTAGCACGTTTCATTTTTGAGATATTCGAATCTAAGGACTTAAAAAAATGCATATTTTATGCAAATTTGAAGTTATATTTTTTTCTCGAGGTAATTTTTTTGTCGAAAAAATGTTTATAGTCATTCTGAAGTGTGAACATTTTACTTCAAAATTCTTTTTGAATTATTCAAATACCTCCATTCGTCTTCGAGAAATCATTGGTTTTCGTCTTACTACCTAATTCGAAAAATCCAGTCAATTTGTGCTCAATAGGGCAAATTGTGGAATTTTTCGAATTAGGTAGTAAAAAAAAAACCAACGATTTTTCGAAGACGAATGGAGGTATTTGAAAGATTCAAAAAGAATTTCGAAGTAAAATGTTCATAATTTAGAATGACCATAAACATTTTTTCTAAAAAAATTACCTCGAGAAAAAAAATCCCAAAATTTGTAAAAAAAAATGCATTTATTTTTAATTTTTAGATTTAAATATATTCGAACTCAGCGCGTCGAAGACCATCATAAAAGTATATTTTGGTTCATGTTACAGACAAAAATTCAAATTTTGTCACACAAAGTAATTTTTTAGCGCTTTCGAGTGGATTTTCGAAAGCAATACAAATGCGTCAACTTTCGACTAGCGCTTGAGTCCAAATAGGCCAGGAAAAATGGGTTCGGAGTTTCGGAGGTTGAAAAAATTAATTCATGAAATATTAAAATTGGAATAAACGCAGAGTTGCAACCTCTATAACATATCCAAAGTCCCCCAAAATCCCTGCATTGGCTTTTTGTGCAGATGCAATTGAAGAGGTGCAGACGGGGACAATATTCAGCGTTAAAAACTACCTTTAAGGCATGTATCATATGTTTAGGTTGCACCAAAACAAATATTTTTAGTTTGATAGACCTACAAATTATCCCCGTCTGCACCTCTTCAAATGCATCTGCACCAAAAGCCAATGCGGGGATTTTGGGGGACTTTGGATATGTTATAGAGGTTGCAATTCTGCGTCGATTCCAATTTTAATATTTCATGAATTAATTTTTTCAAGGTTCCCCATACGATTTGTGCTATTTTTCCTGGTCTAAAATGGGTTTTCGCAAAAAAAACCTTGAATAGAGATTTTTTGAAATTGTGTATACTTTCAATGGTACTTTGATGTCATTTTCGAATAGTTGGTAGTTTTCGAGCCATTCGTGAAAAACTCCCAAAAAAATGCATTTTTGCATCATTTTTTGCATTTTTTTCCATGTTGCGTCTCGAAATTTTGTGGTCAAACCTCAGATTTGGATTCAGCACCCCCGAAACAATTTGCATGCTAAAAATACAATATGACTGGACTATCTCATGTGCACAAAAGAACAATTTTGAGTGTTCTCCAGTCTTACACGAATTCTTGCAAGAAAACATGCTTGAACTCAGAGCAGATGGCAATGTAATTGCTCTCCGTTTGGTTAGTCTCGAAAGACCCATGCTTGATTACTTTCCAGATACAAATACTGACATCGAGTGGGTACAAAATCCATTTTTAATGAAAACCATCAAGCCTATGACCCTAGATATACAGGAATACGAGTCCCTGATAGATCTACAGAGCTCCTCTTCATCAATATTGGCACTTGATTCTGTATCATTAAACGCATTTGGATTGGTAGTATTAAGAATAAATTCCCTGAGCTTGCCAAGAAAGCTTTATTGAATTTGCTACCTTTTGTTACAATGTACCGCTGTGAAGTAGGCTTTTCAGCGTATACTTACACAAAAACTAAATACAGATCAAGGCTGGACGCTGCCACAGATATTCGAATACAACTTTCGGGCATAGAAGTTAATTTAAAAATAATTATAAATCAAACAATGAAACAGATTCATTCTTCGCACTAAATAAAAAATTGGTTTTGAAATGTGTTGTTTTTCATTTTTTGCTATTGTCAGGATGGGGTTCCGAAATAAATTTGGGCATTGTTTAGGGTTCCACAGATTAAAAAGTTTGGGAACCGCTGGTTTAGACTATAGCTCAACGGAAGACAGAGAGATAGACAGATATGTGAAGTCAAAATTTTTCATCTTTCCTATTATCGTAATAACAATTTTGATCAAAATCTCGAGTTGTGTTGTGTTATTTTGCCAATGCATAACTTGCCATATAGACATTTAGTCGCAAGTAGAAATTACAAGTGATAAAGAAGAATTATGTATTTATGAACTTTTCCAATTAGGTTTAAGTAACGAAAAAAAAAAATCTTCTTCAATTTTATAAAGGCGATATTACACTAGCATATAAATATGGCAAATTTGCCATATAAATATGGCGCAATAGGGTCATATAAGTGTGATAGACATATTTATATGACAAAATATATATGACGCCATATATATGATCATGATTTAGAGCCATATATTTGATGTAGTGTAATATCGAAACAAAGGAGTTGTCATATATATTTGAAAGTTTTGTGCCATATATTCATATAAAAATCGGTTGATTTTATATGTTCATATGTTTGTCATATAACTTTATTATTTATTGTTGGCATATTGATCAAATTAAATAAGAATTCTTTATTGATTTGATCCATATTATAGTAATTATTATTGAAGACCTCGGTTTGATTTGTTTGATGCATTTATGCTGGTAAAGAATGCAATATGTTAACCATTAGCTGCCATAACCGTATTAGTTGACAAAAACTAGATAGAAAATGGTAGAAACAATTGCATTTTGTCACTCGGGTAAATTCAGCATAAGTGGCGCTAAATGAATAACTTTGGCGATATAAGATATTATTTTTCCATGGCTTAAGAGGGATAATTATATTTCAATTAGAGATATGTTATGTAGTAGTTACAGTAGTTAAAGGTCGTGTCTGCAATTTCGTTGCACTTAAGGGAAAATCTTTAAAAATGTGTCCAAATCAAATGAGAATTCCTGCCTGAAAAAGAATATACATACATATAAAGGAAGACGTTTTGAATCACACCAAACTTTAAAATATTAACAATAACTTTCATTTTTATTTCAATGGCAATACATTTTATCGGTTTTCTCTACCATTCCATTAAAGAAAATTACAATTAAAAATACGCGAATCTTATAACAATGGTTAAAAAATGCACTTTTCTGGTTGCATAATATAAGCAAATTATATAAATGGGGTATAAAATGAAAGCGAAGACAGTCTTCTACACGATACCAGTGGTCGAACAGACTATTTTGGGTTGTTGCCACGAGTCGGACCACTTTTCTAAAATTAGGAATTTTGTGCATCCTTGGATGAAAATGAAAAGAAAGTGGTTAAGGCCACTTTCCTAGCCATTTGATATGATTTTACTCAGTTTCCCCTGATGGGATCCCATATGACGGAATCTGAGACCACCATTTGGTTCTGATTTCTGGTTTGAATTGGGTGAACGGCTATTTACTACAATCTATATAAAAAAAAAAACTAAAAAATGACGTATCGAGATTTTGTATCATGGCCAGTCTTATAGGCAAACCCTAAGCTTAAGCTGTCCATACGCAAGTGAGCAATCCGGTCCATTTAAAACACAGTGTTAAAATAAGACAATTTTTTTTTAAATGGTCGGACTTGTCGCAGCAGCCCAAGAAAGTCTGTTAGACCATTGGTATCATGTAGAAGACAGTCTTAGCTTTTATTTGATACCCCATTTATATACAAAAGCTGCCTACATTATACATATGTACATACATAGGTACCTACATTTAGCTGAAAATGCAACCTGAAAAGTGCATTTTCTAACCATTGTGACCGGATAAAGCTTGTCCGACCAGTAGCTTTGTAAATGTTTGGACTTAAGCTATCGGTTGGCATCCAATTTTTGCGTGGCCGCGATAAAATACATACATATGTAGGTAATCTTACGGTCGGTTGCCAAACTATAATAATAATTTTGATAACACAAAAAAAAATATTATTTTTATGTTATTGGCGGAATTTATTTTTGCATCTTTCCGTTCCAGTTTAGAGAAAAAGTGACAATTATAGAGCAAGCAGCAAGGATTTCAATTTAAATTATTATTTATTTTGACAAATTAATTTCCATTATTGTCAAATAATTTGTTTTTCATATATTTGATATTTCAAAGCTAGTGTGATAGCCAAATTTAGCTTTGTCATATATATGAACAAAAATTATTTGACGAAGCCGTTTGTCATATAAATTGGTCATATATGTATGGCATAGTGTAATACAACCTGTCATATATTGAAAACCTTTGCCATACTTTATATGGCAGCTTAAGCCATATATATATGATAGTGTAATACCGCCTTAACTGTTGTAATTAGAACAAGTACAACTTTTCAACAATTCAAAAGTATAAAAAAGTAATCAATATAAAAATATCAAATACTTTTGTGAAATAGCATATACTCGTAGGGACAAGTACAGCAGTTTCAAGACCAAAGTCTGATTTAAACTACTTTAATTCATGAGCTACACAGGGCGGAATTTTCGAGATAATGGATGTAGAAGAGCTGAGGCAAGCAAGTGCTCTACAATAAACAATACTCGCATTTTACATTTCGTATATTCAAAATGTTTTGAAATTTAATTATTATTTTCGAAAGCCAAATAAACGAAAGATCGAAGTCTAGTTTTTTTTGGTTGTTTTCAATTTGTATTATTTGCAGTGTTAACAAAGGAAAGTTTTTATGCTGGCGCTTTTAAGTTATTTGTTCCCCAAACCTGGTTTATGTTTGTTTAAGGTTCAATTGATATTTACTTATAACATTTTTTATCAATCCTATCGTACATATATACAACAGTTTATGTAAATATTGAAACCAGAAGTGTTTACTGAAACTGAAAACATGTTTATTATAGGTACTTAGTATTTGAACATAAAACTTTTGTTAAACACGCTTTCAGTATTCATATCCTCATAGCAACTTAGCTACAAGTACAAGGTACATATGGAGGCATGCTTATTATATGCTTTGAATCTTATTTTACATAGAAAACAGTATTTTCAATGTCTTTTGTGGGGTTTGAAAAGGTGAGAAAAGTTAATTGGAAAAATCTTCTTAACGGTGCAGCAGCTGCTACTAATTACCTACACCTTCAAGTTTTATAAGAGTGATGCATTGCACACCTTTGAAAATATAGTTGCAATATTTCTAAAGGATGGATGATGGTATGCAATAATGGTAATTTTTTTTGCATTTCTTGCAAGATTTTCGTTGAAAGAAAATTAAGATCTCCCTTGGGTGTAGCGAGGCAAGTCGCTCCTCTTCTTTCTAAAACTTCCTACTATAGTGAGTATAGTGCTCTATGGAAATATGGCAGCCCCCCACAAAGGTATTGAAGAATATTAAGGCAAAATTTTACTAACGCTAATGAATGGGTGATTTTTAAGAGAAAATTGTGCGAACAAATGTTTCCACTTATTACTCCCGATGATAAAAGAAAATGTACTGAACGAAGCTCAAAGAAATTATAAGAATCTTACATAATTGAAGATGTATGGAATTTATGTGGTGACCATATTTTACAGAGTAAAACAGAAGACTTTTTTCATTCTTGGATTTTATTATGCCGAAAGATTTTAATAGGAGAAAATAAAAATTTGAACGTAGTTGGGGACTCAAAATTTCACAACAAAGTTGTTTCTGTTTCTGTATTAATGAGTATGTAATGCACACGAATTTAAATGAAAATGGAGCGAGCGTAACGACGTTGAACGTGAAGTTTGACCCACAAAGGATTGCAATTGCAACAGTGGAACGCTCGCAAAAGTGATTAGCATCTCGTCTCCAAATACATCCATATACAGTTGCGGATCCACAATCCAGGCTCCAGGCTCCTATTTTAGACATATCATTTGAAAAAGGCACAATCTCTTTCAATCCTAGTTTTCTTTTCTCAGAATGTAGGCAAGTTGGCAGAGTCTTCATATTGCAAGAAACCTAATGAAAAATTTTATGATTCGAAAAGTAGCAACTGCAGATATTTAAAAGATATAAAGAACGTCGCACTGTACCAGAAATCGTTAGGATGATTCGAATGTCTTTCTTTTTATAATGAATGTTTTTTTGTAAAACTTATACATTTGGGCAGTATGTAAAGTAGATCGTGCTGAATTCTAGCTTCCACATTTCTCTCAAAACACCTGTTAAGATACTGGCTCTATTTTAACACAACATTTTTGTCGAGAATATCACATAAAACAGCTTTTCTCTGAATATAAAATTTACTCAACCATTTCGTCAATATATCTTCGAACTGCAAATCTTAAGTTTCAATTTCAAGGATCTATTGTAATAAACAAAGTAGTTGTTTGATTCGGTTGCTCGAAAACATTTCATGCAAAGTTATTTTTTTTTTGCACCGGAAACACAGTTTTTAGAATTATAAGCCTAGTTTACAGTTCCCATGCGCAAAAAGAAATCTATCCAAAAATAGTTGAGGTGAAATGCAAAATTAATTGTTTGCACGATTGGATTACAGTTTCATGCAAAAAAAACCATTGCAGTCATGGAATGTCATGCAAAACAATGAACCGGCAATTGTTTTGAATGCAAAAAAAGTGTGGTGAATAAAATATCTTTTTTTGGATGGTCGGTTTACAGTTAAAAAAAACAAAAATACATTCACCTCAAGGCATTATTTGCATGCAAATGGTTTTTGCATCCAAAAATAATTATTTTCCATTTTTAGGCCTAAAGTTTATTAATTAAGGGTAAATTACTGGCTCAATGGGTAGCCAAGGCAAACGTTTTTCGCCTTGAATATTATTCAACTCGGTGCACAGAAAAGATGGAAAATCGTTTTGAAAATTTTGATTTTTTTTTTGCACCGAAACTGTAAACTATGCTATAAGCTACAAAATTTCTCGGGGGTCAGCCTTACTTGAAAGATATCAACTGAAGAGCTTAGGAAAAAAGGTGACATTTGCCTTTGTGTTCAAATTCAAATACAATAGGTTTCTTAAAGATGAACTCTATCGATATCCATAGCTTTCGTTCATTCAGCTTAAAACAATAGCTTGCTCTCCTCAAAATCTTACCGGAAAAGGAATTTTCAAGGTGAAATGCAACATTTTTCATTCAATACAGACACCTTCTTATCTGAATTTTGGTTCCCAATTTTCGAAAAAAATTATTGAATGAGAATATCAGGTGTTGTCTTTAAGCTCATCAATTGCATGGGACATGTAAATTTTCTGAAAAACCTCGTTTGTTTTGTCCAATGCTCCTCTACGGACTTGAACCAAAACGCAACAAGTTTTTTTCAAATATTTCGGCCAATTCCCAAGGAGCTTCAAGAAAACACAGTTAATATCTAAATTGTTTAGCCCCAACATCGTACCTTCGTTCAGTTTCCTTGAAGCTTGGGAAAACAAGACCTTACAATCTTACATGTAAAAATTTGTAATGCTCCAATCTTGTATGCAAATTTGCTAGCCCAATTCTCATTTTTTCCAATTCCCTTGGGGCTTGGAAAAACACATTTTAAACGTAAATTGGTTCGCCCCAATTCTGATTTTTTGTCCCTCTTGTAGGGCTTGGAATAAATAGAGCCTACGTTTTTATATTCAAATTGCTTAGCTTTTAGGTTAGCAATTTTATGTTTGAAAACGAATACAAAATTGAAAAATTGTAATGTATTGTATTTTGCTATTAAATTAACTGTATAAATAGACTGTGGGGGGGTGGGGCTTCAGTCCCTATAGCCCCCCTTCTGGATCCGCAAACACATCCAAACACAAATATATACATACAAGCTTGCAAAGACGACTTCGTCATCCTTGAAACATCCGAGCAATCTGTGCATGAATCATTCCTTGGGAACAAGAGGACAGATCACCAAAACTGCGCATACAAAAAAATAGAAAAAAAAGTTTTTCTACGAAATCGAATATTTTGCAATACCGTTTTTGAATATATTACTAAATGAAAATTAAGTCTGTATTCACGTTATGGCGAAGAATCGATGGCAATAAATCGATTGTTGGATAGTTTCGGTGGCACATAGACTAATCCTGCTGCAACCATTGCTCGTCCAAATATATATCTAACTTACTTAAGGTGGCGCTACAGTCTGGGTGGACTAGGGCTTCAACCAACAAGCTTCTTCCAGCCCGATTCAAAGATATTCTGGGCCGGAGTATTGATGTCCATTTGCTCTAGGTGATCCAGGGATCCAGCCACCTCAGTCGTTGGCTTTTAACTTTCGTGGCATTCATTGTAGTACCTTCGTATCCATTCCCCATCTTTGAAGACAGGACAAAAAATCACCCGGAGAATTTTCCTCTCAATACAGCCTAAAGCGATTTCATCCACTGTTAATAGTTTCCTTGCCTCTGCACCATACATCAGAACCGGGTTGATGAGCGTCTTATACAGGGACAGAGGGATTTGCTTCTCAATTGCCCTAGCCCAAAGAAACAGCGATTGGCAAAAGTAATCCTTCGTTTGATTTCAGCACTGATATCGTTCGCTGAGCTGATAGCGGAGCCTAGGTAGGCAAAGTCTCTGACCAGACCACCTCAAAATTATAGCTTTCTAGACGTTTGGTCTTCGGTGTTGGGTGGTGTCCTTTCTTGTTGACAGCACTTATTTGGTCTTGCCTTCATTCACCGATGAACCCATCTTCTTGGCTTCCTCCTCAAAACTCACAAATGTGCAACTGACATCACGCTTTGTTCGTCTGATTATGTCAATATCGTCAACGTAAAGGAATTATTGGACGGACTTTTGAAAGATTGTGCCTCTATTGTTGACGTGAAATTTGCACTATTCTTTTAAGAACGATGTTGTAGAAGTCAGTGTGTTGACAGCGCGTTGCCTTGCCTAAAACCTTTTTTGACATCAAAGGTGTCGGTGAGGCTTTTGCCGACCTTGATGTAGCAGCGTGCATTCTCCATCGTCATCCTGCACAAACGGACGAATTTGGGAGGGATGCCAAACAAGATATTGTTCTAAGAGTTCGTCTCTATAATTGGTGTCATATGAGGCCTAGAAATCGATGAAAAGGTGGTGGGTATCGACTTGAAACTTCGGGCTTTTTTCAAGATCTGCCCTAGTGCGAATATTTGGTCGATTGTGCACTTTCCCGGTCTAAAGTCACACTGATATGTACTTTTCAGTTTGTTAACGAATGGCTTCAGGTAATCACAAAGTACGGCAGTGGAAATCTTGTATGCAATGTTAGGGAGACTGATGCATCTGTAGTAAGTGCAGTCCAGAAAAACATCTGTCTTGAGGATCGGGCAAACAATGCTGAGGTTCCATTCATCGGGCATGCTTTCCTCCGTACATATTTTGCTGATGATCTAGTGCATACTCATAGCCAATTCATCGCTAGCCGCCTTGAAAAGCTCCGCCGCAAGGCCATCAGCGCCAGCAGCTTTATTGGACTTAAGCTTGGACATACATAGCTATCTTAACTTTGTCGAGTGCGGGTGGACGGAATTGTTGGCCGACCGACGGTAGTCCAGGTTGAATGGTGCAATTCGCATGACAGAAGAATTCGTTTCGCAGCTTTAATCCTTTCTATACACAACGCCATGCATGCCTGTTGTTTGGTTGCGTGTACTTGTCGCCATTCTTCATCGAAATCGGAGTTTTGCTGTGGTGATCGTGCGAGGCCCAGCACGTCAGAAGCGGCTTCTCTGATGGCTTCCTGTCAATTCTTCCATTGGTTCCAGATACTTGAAGTTGGGGACATATGACTATTTAAGATGGCCCGAAAGACTGAACCGAAAAAGTACTTGGCGATTTCTTGTGAATATAACCGTCTGACGTCGATCTTCCTCACAGTATTTTCCTGTCTTAGCTTTGATATGATGGATATCCATAGCATTACCTTGGCTACAACGAAGTAGTGGTCCGAATCAACGTTGGCTCCTTGGAACGATGGGACATCATTGATACTGGAGAAGTACCTTCTGTCTATCGCATTCCCCCACCTATTCCATTCCATTCAGCTTTGAATAATAAGTTTCAGAAATGTGAAAGAAAATCAATTTTTTATCATTTTTCAGATTAAAGCAAAAGAAATAGTGAGAAATCGGTGTAAAACTAGTTGCAATTATTCAAAGTAAGAAAGGAGAGGTTAGTGCGTGTAGTTTCAAAATTCTTGTTCAAACTGTGGCTCGTCTTAAAACTTACTTACTTTACTTTAGATGGCGCTTACAGTCCAGGGTGGACTACGGCCTCAACCAACAAGCCTCTCCAGCCAGCTCGGTCCCTAGCTAGCTGCCTCCAGTTACGCACTCCAAGTTGGTTGATGTCGTTCTCCACTTGTGTGCGCCACCTAAGGTGGGGTCTTCCTCTGCTGCGTAGACCATCAGGGGTAGATTCAAAGACTCGTCGAGCTGGTGCGTCGGTGTCCATACGCTCCACGTGTCCCAGCCATCTCAGCCGCTGTATTTTCAGCTTTTTGACTAGGTCGACGTCGCTGAAAAGCCCATAAAGCTCGTTGTTAAATCTTCTCCTCCATACTCCATCGATACATACTGGACCGAAGATCACCCAAAGAATTTTCCTTTCAAAGCACCCAAGCAGATTCTCATCCGTTTTTGACAGGGTCCATGCTTCTTCCCCATATAGCAAAACCGGGAAGATGAGGGTCTTATATAAGGTCTCCTTGGTTCTTTGAGAGAGGCCTTTACTACTCAAATGGCTTCTTAGCCCGAAGAAACAGCGGTTGGCAAGAGTAATTCTTCGTTTGATCTCTGCACTGATATCATTTTGTGATGTGATAGTGGAGCCCAGGTAGACAAAGTCCTTGACGACTTCGAAGTTGTACCTATCCATCGTGACGTTTTGCCCGAGTCGACGATGTTGAGATTCCTTTCTCGATGATAGCATATACTTCGTCTTGTCCTCATTAACAGCCAAACCCATTTTCGCCGCCTCCGATTCAATACTTGCAAACGCGACGGTACCAGCTCGCTTCGTTCTCCCTATGATGTCAATATCATCTGCATAAGCAAGTAGTTGAACGGACTTTTGAAAAATTGTACCTCTGTTGTTGACTTGCGAGTTGCGTACAATTGCTTCAAGTACGATGTTAAACAGGTTGCATGATAATGCGTCGCCTTGCCTCAAACCTTTCTCGACATCAAAGGGTTCGGTGGTGTTTTTACCGACTTTGACGGAGCAGCGAGACTTCTCAATCGTCATCCTGCACAAGCGGACGAGATTGGC
Source organism: Dasysyrphus tricinctus (assembly GCA_963921185.1). NCBI lineage: Eukaryota > Metazoa > Arthropoda > Insecta > Diptera > Syrphidae > Dasysyrphus > Dasysyrphus tricinctus. Next base: position 24,898,994 of record OY992532.1, on the reverse strand, counting down.
AGGGATGCCGAGATGCGACATGGCTCTGTATAGTTCTTCTCTATCTACGCTATCATATGCAACTTTGAAATCGATAAAGAGGTGGTGTGTATCGATTTGGAACTCCTGGGTTTTTTCCAGAATCTGTCGAAGTGTGATGATTTGATCGACGGTTGATTTGCCGGGCCTAAGACCACACTGATAAGGGCCGATCAGAACGTTGACAAACGGTTTTAAGCGATCACACAGCACAGATGACAGGATTTTGTATGCGACATTGAGGAGACTTATGCCTCTGTAGTTGGGGCAAGTCAGAGCATCTCCTTTCTTGTGGATGGGGCACACTATACCGAGGTTCCATTCATCGGCCATACTTTCATCCGACCAAATTTAGGAGATAAGTTGGTGTATACTCCCTACCAAATCATCTCCTCCTGCTTTGAATAGCTCGGCTGGAAGGCCATCTGCACCAGCAGCCTTGTACGCTTTAAGCTTGGTTATCGCTAACCGCACTTCATTTAGGTCGGGTGGACGGAAATTTTGACCATCATCGTCCAGGTTGAATGGATCATTCTGTCTAACAGCGAAATTTTGGTCATCTTCGCCGTTTAGCAGTCTATAGAAAAGTGTTGTTTCCAGATCCTCAGCACCGACTGTGTGTCTACTACCATATTCCCACTCTTGTCTCGGCAGGCTTCTGTTCTGGCCTTGTAGCCCTGGGTAGTTTGCCTCACCATTCGGTAGAACTTTCGAACATTCGTTTTTGGCGGTAGAGCTTCCGGGCTGTTCTCTCAGTAGCTCTGGTTCTACTTTGCAGCATTGATTGGTAGGCCTCGTTCTTCGCTGCATGCGCCAACCGGCATTCTCCATCGAACCAGGGGTTTCGTTGTGGTCGCCTAGTGAAACCCAGCACATCAGTGGCGGCACTTCTGATGGCTTGTTGGCAGTGCTTCCACTGGTCCTCTACAGTTGGTGTTGGTGGCGGAGTTGCTGAAAGGTTCAGAGAGACTTGATTAGCAAAGGTCCTGGCAATCTCTTGCGATTTAAGCTTCGCAACATCATATCTTCTCACAGCATCCGCTCGGTGTTGTGGCGTCATAGATATCCGCATACGTACTTGAGCTACATCCAAGTAATGGTCCGAGTCAATGTTGGCCCCTCGGAACGTTCGGACATCCAGGATACTGGAAGCATGTCTGGCGTCTATCGCAACATGGTCAATTTGGTTGACGGTTCGTTGATCCGGAGACCGCCAGGTCCCTTTGTGTATATTGAGGTGTGGGAATCGAGTGCTGGCTATGATGATGTTACGCCCTGCCCCAAAGTCAAACAGCCTGAGTCCGTTACCGGAAGTGTTGTCGTGCAGGCTGTGTCCTCCGACTATCGAACCAAAGATGCCCTCCTTTGACGTCGTACTTGGGGCACCTATCATACGTGCTCTCGAGGAGATCGTAGAAATCTTCCTTGGTTGAGTCATCTTTGTCTTCCGTTGGGGCGTGGGCACAGATCAACGTAACATTTTTGAATTTTGCTTTGATGCGGATTGTGACCAGTCGCTCGCTTACATTTCTGAAGCCCAAGACTTCTTGCCTAAGTCTTCTCCTTACCACAAAACCACAACCAAAGAGTCGCTGACCCTGCTCCTTGCAGCACTCACCGAAGTATATGTCACACGACCTCATCCTTCGTATGCCGTCTCCATCCCATCGCACTTCCTGGATGGCTGTTATATCAGCCTTTAACCTATCCAGGTTCTCCACTAATTGTTCGGCTGCACGTGGTCTGTTTAAGGTCCGGACATTCCACGTGCAGATCCGAAATTAATTGTCATTGTTTCGTTTGCTGGGGTCGTCAACATTAAAATCATCCATATCCGAGGCTTGTTGTTGTTTCGGAACTATTGTTGTTTTCCGTGGTAGAGAAGTTACCCCGACGCACAACCCCCAACCTGGAGGACCAGACCCTTAGTATAACTCCAAGGGTGGGGAGCCGGATGGACCGCTCCTTATAGGCCTGAGCTACGAATATGTCGTAGTAGCCCATATAAGGTGTTCACTAAGTAGTTCAACCTAACTGGAACTGTAGACGCCACCGTTGATTCCATCTGGAGGATTCTTCCGCTGCCGCCTGGATAAAGGAGAAGTGCCTTAGTGGGAACACTCCTGCCCCCCCTCTCTCGTTTGCTACCCCCTTAAACCGTCCACAGGGATTGGAACCCCATCTTCAGTTAAAGGTACTAGGCACCCGATGTTCACCGCGGGGAGGTGAGAGTAGGAGTTGATAGACAGAGGTTCGCTCGTCTTAAAAGTCTTATAATATTTGCACTTCGGGACCAACAGTCACCCGCACTTAAAATCAAAGCAAACCTCACGCAACCATTTATCAGCTATAGATCAGGAAAAATAGCACAAAGCGTATGGGGAACCTTGAAAAAATTAATTAATGAAATATTAAAATTGGAATCGACGCAGAATTGCAACCTCTATGTCTATAACATATCCAAAGTCCCCCAAAATCCGCGCATTGGCTTTTTGTGTAGATGCATTTGAAGAGGTGCTGACGGGGAGAATTTGGAGTCCAATCAAACTAAAATATTTGTTTGGGTAAAACCTAATCATATGGTACCTGCTTTAAGGGTACTTTTTAACGTTGAATTTCATTAGATTCAGCATTAAAAACTACCCTTGTAGCATGTATCATATGATTAGGTTTTACCCAACCAAATATTTTAGTTTGATAGAATTCCAAACTCTCCACGTCTGCACCTCTTTAAATGTAGCTACACAAAAAGCCAATGCGGGAATTTTGGAGGACTTTGGATATGTTATTGAGGTTGCAATTCTGCGTCAATTCCAATTTTAATATTTCATGAATTAATTTTTTCAACCTTGGAACCCATTTTTCCTGGCCTTCATGGTAGGTCCAGATGGCTGATGGACCGGACCAGCTGCTCTTTTCCCTCTTGTTGAGTTGGATTGAAAAGAAAGGAACCGAGAATAGGGGAATCAAAAGACTAGTTATTTTTGCGGTAAATTTTACCGCAACATTAAATAAAATAAATACATTTGATGGCGCCAAAGCTCCAAGAGATCCAGGGCCTAGTGACCTATACAAGTCTAAACAATTTTTGTGTGCGTGTTGTAGGCAGGAATGGAAGGGACCTACAATTTGTTACCGAGTCCGAACAGCTAGATTGAAGAACTTTTTCATGACAACAGATCATGGACTTAGATGACTTGTCAGTTTCTCGCAAGAGACAGTAGCAGAAGGTACCTAGCTCTTTGTATTTAGGTAGTAGTCGCTGGGAATCGAACCCAGACCTTTAGTATATGACAGTCCAACGCACTAACAAGTGTTCAATAAAAGTGTACAATACATCGGTTGCTTAGCAGCAGCTTATACAACATCTATGAATATGCCCCAATAAGTATATATCGGGAGCAACTTTATTAAAGTAATTTCATCCTTTGCGGTGTTTAATCATTTTATAGTCCTACTGGGGAAATTGTGTGAAAGCTTTTTGTTATGCTAGTCTAGGTTTAAAAATTTGTTTTACAAAATTAAAATTTATAATACCAAATTAAAATTTATAATACCAGCCCAAAGTGACGGATGGTCACCATAAGCATAACATGATGGGATTTTACTTTTATATTTGAAAAACACACCGCGTGGGTGAAATTGACGCAAGTTATTACAAAAAAGTATAGATATCTATGTATACTCATTCTCAGATTTTGCTATGTACATTAGCAACATACGGTTAGATATTATGTACGTTATAATTTTGGAATGCATAAAACCTTCTTTTCATTTGAATGAAAATTACTTCGCAGAAATGTAACCAAATTTTCCGCCACATAACTTTTAAATGAATATTAAATTTCGGGGCATTTTCTAGAATTCGTTTGTGAAGTATGAAGTCATTATATGATTTTTTATTGGCAAATCTAAAGTTTGATTCGATTTATTATTAATTATCTTTGAGAGTTTGTTTTTTATTGTTGCTTTTGTGGTATCAAATTATATAAACATCACTCCAGTTTGTTTCTTCTTTATTATTTCTCGGAATTTAATGAAATAAAACAAAGAGAATTGCTTGTTAGTCTGGAATTAATTTAAATAATAAAAAAAAAAACTAGTGAAAACTTTCGACAGCAGATTATTTTTTACAAGTCTAAAATTACTGCTCAGGGAGCAATTAAATTTGTTTGACGGCATTGAGTTAACCTTGAAAAATATAATTGGGGTCAATAAATCACGAAATTTTCTTAGGTTGTCCTTTATTTTAATTTTAATACAATTTTGATAATAATGACTTAGGAACCTATTTGGTTTCTGTTCTAAAAATACCTTAAGAATTTTATTCGTCAATTTTGAAGAAAGAAAAACCCTCTTTCATTTCAAATCCTTCAAACTATTGGCTATTATAATAGCGATAGACTGTCTTCTCCTTAATTTCCAGAAGGATGAAACAAAACTACACATTTTTTTCTAGAATTTCCTATAAAAACCACCAGCAATAAAATGTTTTTAATAACTTTCTCAATATACTATCGATTAATTTCTATAAATATAAATTCTCTAAAGAAATATTTCTCAATTCTTTGATTCACCCGGATAAACAAAATACCCATTACACTTATCATTCGCTTAATACCGCTATAAATTAACCCTTAATCAGGTCCCTCTTGAACGTATAGGTATATAATGTCAGATGCAGAGATTTTTTCTCTCCTGAAATCTGCCAAAAACAAACCAAATTCATTATTCCAATTCACTACACTACAATCTTTATGGGCTTTTGGAAACCGGAGCTAATCCTTTTTCTTGTTATTTTTAGAATTGGCATGAAGCAGGAATTTATAATAAACAAGAAGCTACCCAAACCAAACATCCATTGGTGTAGTTCGTGTGTTGTTCAAATCAAGGATGATTTGAAGTTAATGTATTTTTTTAGGCCCAAAAACATATGTATCATGGAGTAGCCTCTTAAGAGAATTGTTCTATCAATACTGTAACGCTTGTATGTTCCATTATTATCAGATCAGAATAAAAGCCTGCTATTGACTGGCCATTGAAATCATTTTCAAGCAGAAAATCGATTCACCGTTCTCGAAAAAAAAACATAGGCAAGTATATAATAATAGTCCTGAGATCATTTCCTGAGTCATTTAGAACGTTATACCCTGTGTGTAAGAATTGTGAAAATTATAAACCATTAAGTTGCCTAATCAACCATACATCTACGAACTGACCCGTTTAAACAAGACTAATGGACTATTCAACGCAATATCGAAATCAAAGAAAATTGGATGAATGGGATAGGCATTTAGCTCGCAAGTATATTGTTTCCAGTTTACCGCCAGAGGGAAGAAACTGAATTTTCAGCTTTTTATATTCAAGAAGGTAATCCCACTAGTTTGTTAAAGACTTCATGCAGGGCCAAACTCAAATTGTTATTGTTTTATTCAAAAATATTCAACGTTAATTCAAGTAGTTTTCATAGAAAGCTCCCTGAAATGTTTTCCTTTTAGAATGGATGGATTTACTGTTGACGCACCTAGCAAACGAAATAAGGACAACGAACTTCGGATCTGCACGTGGAATTTTCTGTCTCTCTATATATGTATACCACTTGCAGCTGAACATTTAGCGGAGGCTCTAGACTGCTTCAAAGCAGACATCACCGCCAATCAAGAAGTGCGATGGGATGGGCCGGCAAAATAAAGCTGAAAGACTGCGATATCTACTACGGTGACTGGTTACCGATCACAAGGGCAGCGTGTTTTTGGATGTGGATTTGTTGTCAGAGGCAGACTTAGGCCCATTTCACACATGCCCGGCAGCCGGTTAGCCGGCATCGGTTACCCGGTTTTCAACAAATGAACCGATTCCGGCATGTGTGAAAGCTTCCATTAGATCCTTAACCAAACGACCGGTTAGCCGGTACCGGGTACCCGGTTGCCGGCTATGTGTGAAATGGCTCTTAGGCAAGAAGTCTTGAGTTTCAACTACCTGAACGAACACCCCACGACAATTCGCATCAAGGCTAAGTTTGTCAACGTCAACCTCATATGCGCACATGCCCCCACAGGGGAGAAAGATGATGACACAAAGGACGAGTTCTACGAGCTTCTGAACAAGACATATATGATCAATCCCCTAGATATGACATTGAAATTGTCTTGGGTGATTTTAATGCCAAACTAGGTACTTCTCTACCGTGAACTAAGAAGTTGGAAGAAGTTGGAGAGTTAGTTCTCTATCACATTTTGTTTTTTTTTTATATTAATGTGTACATTGAAGAAAACAATGCCGTTAAGATGCGTAATTTTGTATGTTTTTTATAAATAAAAATTGATCCAGTGGATTTAAAACGTGAATGTTCTCAAAAAAAAAAAAGGAAGAAAAGACGTCTTTGGTGGCACAATTGGAAGATATAACCAGCACGACACCATCTCCGATAACGGACTCAGGCACCGACCAGACCACATTGCGATGGACGCAAGGCACTTCTCCTGTATCAAGGATGTTCGAACGTTCCGAGGACCCATCGTTGACTTGGACCACTACCTCGTTGTAGTCAAGGTAATGCTACGGATATTCTTGCCAGGTCCTTTTCCAATTGAGTCTCTCCCGCCCTCTTAAAGAGTCCTTTGCCACCAACTACAAATACCGATAACCAGTGGAAAAACTGCCAGGAAGCCATAAGAGATTCGGCTTTGACGTGCTGGACCTCGCACGACCACCACAGCGAAACCCCTTGTCTGACGAAGAATGCCGGCAAGTACATGCAGCCAAACAACAGGCGTACAAAGCAGCCCTGCATAGAATGACCAGAGGTGCAACAGAGGTGAAGTTTGGAAGTCTTACCAAAAAGTAAAAAGAACCTCCCAAGGTTACAAGGCCCGAATCAAAGCCTGCAAGGATGGTCAGGGGAACATCGTTGTAGAATCGCAGTCGGTGCTGAGGATATGCAAAAATTACTTCTGCAAATTGTATAACGGCGATGACGAACTGAATTCCGCTACCATGCAGATTGCACCATGCAACCTGGACGACGACGTAGGCCAACAATTCCGTCCACCCGATCTCGACGAAGTGAAGATAGCCATATCTAAACTTAAGCCCAATAAAGCTGCTGGAGCTGATGGCCTCGCAGCTGAGCTATTCAAAGCGGCTGGCAATGAATTGGTTAGGAGTATGCACCAGCTCATCTGCAAAATATGGTCGGAGGAAAGTATGCTCCATGAATGGAATCTCAGCATTGTTTGCCTGATCCTCAGGAAATCCGATCATCTGGACTGCACCAACTACTAATATCGTATCGTAGATATTCTCTGCCGTACTTTGTGAACGCCTGAAGCCATTCGTCAGCAAACTGATAGGTCCATATCAGTGTGGCTTTAGGCAAGGGAGGTCCACCATTGATCAAATATTTGCACTACAGAAGATCTTTTTTTATTTTTTTTTATTTATTTATTTATTCCATCTATCGAGTAAGATCTCTTATAGACTAACATAAAAAAAAGTATTTAAAATGCCAGAGTAGTGATTTATAAAATAACTATTAATTAAATAAGAAAATATAAACGACAAAAATAAATTAAACTCAATACGTTACAGTTCAAGTTCATTTGAGGTCTGTTTAAACAATGTCCTACTTAAGTGTAAGCTCATTACGTCACTCACTGAATTAAATAAGATACAAGACCTAGATATGGGATCACTTTTTCCGTAATTAGTAAAGTGATGTGGAACAAAAAAGAAAATATTTCTATCTCTAAGAGGCCTTGAAGGGGCATAAATAGGATATAGTACCAGCAACATGGAACAATCAATATGACTACATAAAACATCTCTAGCTAGTAAAATAAGACACTGTTTTCGTCTAGTTTCTAGAGTTTTTAAATCAAGAAGTAGGCATCTCTGATGATAAGATGGCATAACGTTTTCAGTCCAGTTTAACCTACGGAGAGCATATTTTGTAAAATTTCGCTGAATAGATTCAAGTCTTTTAATGCTAACTGACGATGTAGGACACCATATACAACAGGCATACTCCAGAGATGATCGCACTAAAGAAATATATAAAGATTTGAGAGTATGTGGCTCATTAAATTCTTTTGAATTTCTTTTTATAAAGCCAACCATTTTATTGGCCTTAGATACAAGATTATCTATATGTTCATTGAAGGCCATTTTAATGTCGAAAATTACACCCAAGTCCTTAGTCACTGCTACTTTATCAAGTGAAGTATCATTGGCATGGTAATCAAAACGAACTGGCTGATTAGATCTAGTGTACGACATTTGCTTGCACTTTGATACATTAAGATACATGCAATTTACTTGACACCATTTAACAACATTATTTATGTCTGTTTGGAGGAGATGGCAATCGCTCAGGGACTTAATATTCCTAAAAATTTTGAAGTCGTCCGCAAACATAAGACTTTCAGAATGTTGGACAGCAAGTGGAAGATCATTAATGAACCTTAAGGAACCCCTGATAAATTGTAAATCTTCTTTGAAGTTTTACTGCCTATTTTTACACACTAGGTGCGGTTTTTCAAGTATTGCTCAATCCATTTAAGAAGATTTGAGTGAAATCCTAACGCTTTTAGTTTCCTTATCAACATATCGTGCTGAACCCTGTCAAACGCTTTAGCGAAATCTGTGTAAATGACATCGACTTGGCCACCACGTTCCATTGCTTTTGTACAGAAGTGTGAGAAAAGTGACAGGTTAGTGGTAGTTGAACGTCTACTTACAAAGCCGTGCTGCTTTTCAGAAATACCTTGTTTTACATTTTCATATAACCTTTTCTTCACAATGGCCTCAAAAATCTTTGGAATATATTGTAACTGTAAAATAGGCCTATAATTAATAATGTCTTGTTTGGTACCTGCTTTATGAATCGGCGTGATAATCGAATTTTTCCAGTCCGATAGAAATGTACCTATGTGAAGGGATAAATTGAACAACTTCAAGAGAGGTTTAGATAAACTGTCTTTGCACATTTTCAGAAAATGAGGAGAAACATCATCCATATCCGGTTTCTTACTGCTATCCAAGGATGAAAGTTCATTCAATACTTCTTCCTCTGTCAGAATAAGCTCCCCCAAGTTATCAAAATTTATTGTTGATTTTTTAATTAAAAAAATTGATTGGAAAAAATCAGCGAACAAATTGCAGATTTCAGTTTCATCAGTAGATATCGTATTTCCAAATTTCATATTGGCTGGTAGGCCATAAGATGTTTTTTTATTGTTTAAAAACGACCAGAAAGCTTTAGGATTAGATTGAATATTAGTTTCTAAACTCCATATGTACTGATTATATAAAAACTTTTTAAGTGTTTCATATTGCTTTTTATAGTATTTAACTTGTTCACTGGAAACTAAATTGGGTTGAATTTTCTTTTGAAGCTTAGTAAGCTTATTTTTTAGACTATCTACTCAATCTTCTGTTAAACCAGACAGGCTTACTAGTTTTCTTTTTCCTTTTCACTGGCACATATCGAACTTTTGATTCTTCAATTTTTTCTCTGATTTTTAAAAAGATTTCGTCTAAATTATAATCTAAGAAAAAGCTATCCCAATCTACATTCGAAAGAAATGTGTTTAAAGCGACGTAATCAACTTTTACATAGTCATATTCCAAATAAATTTCATCATTTAAAAAATTTTACTTATCTAAAAGCAGAAGGTTAAAATTTATTTCTAGAGCCTTATGATGAACACAATTTTTGATGATTGGCTCTAATACAGAAATAACAGACGCTTCCAAAGTATTGCTAGTAAAAACTAGATCAAGTAAACGAGAATTATCATTTCTTATTGAATTAATTTGTTTTAAGTTCATTGATAAAAGTGAGTCAATAGTTTCACATTCGATTTCACTTGTAACATTAAAAGGAATAAGATAACATTCATCCTCAGAGAGGTTCCAATTGACATGGCTAAGATTAAAATCACCAACAACAACTATATGCTTTATATTATTCATATGTGCAACATAAATAAGAATATCACTTCCAGGAGGAATATATGAAACAAATACATACAAGTTTAAAGAAATATTTGGTAAAGTAATTTTCACACATATCTGCTCTACACTGGCATTGGATAAACATATTTGATAACTTAAGAGTTTGGAACTTACAGCTAAAAGAACACCCCCACCTCTTTCTACACCGGCAGCATATCTATCTCTCCTATATACATTGTAGTAGCTGTCAAATAGTTCGGCAGAAAATATTCCATTTGTTAGCCAAGTTTCGGTTAGTGCTAAGATGGGGTAGTTGTGATCAGCTACAGCAGCAAAAAATTGACCTGTTCTGGTCCTTAAACCACCAGTATTTTGGTAATAAATCGAAAAGCTATTCAGTTCATCACATCGTAGTGCAACTGGTAAACAAGTATCCGTATCACCAGCTATGTTAAGTTGACAGTTTCTGTAGCTGAGGAGTTTTTTTGATGAGGGAGAAATTCCCTGACGCGGACATTCTCAGGCCAAAAATTTGAATCAAAAATTTGACATGCATATTTGGGAGGTACACCTATTTTAAAGTTTATGGTACGGGGAGTTTCCCTTTTGTTTATTACTCATAAAAGCAAAGCAGGCAATATCAGTAGAACATATATTTAATTTCATTGCAACATAATCGAGAATGGCTTCATATTTTGTTGAAGGCAAAAAACTAGATAGATGGAACCATTTTAATTTCTTAGCTACGTTTATGCCCTCAATTTCTGTTTTATTCTTACAAAGAATGATCTTCGATGTTTGTTGTGAAACTGTTGGTTCAACATGAAAATCAACCGAACCAGCTTGGTATTGAATATTTTGTTTCGAATTAAAACCAGATGAGCCTGCAACAATATTCATCGCATTTTCTGCTGCAACAGCTCCAGCGACATCATCATGTACATCGTCAACATTGTCAACATTTACTGCATCATAAACATCCATCGAAACACCTTGGTATTGAATATTTTGTTGCAAGTTAATACCAGATGAGCCTGCAACAATATTCACATAAGAGATTGCATTTTCTGCTGCAACATTTCGAGCGCCATCATCATGTACATCGTCAACATTTTCAACATTTTCTGCACCACTTTCTTTAGCAACATCATCATAAACACCATTATCATCGTTAAGAACAACTTCAACAGCATCCACATCATCAAAATTTTCCAAAGAGTTAGGAGAAACAGCAACAACAGCAACAACAGCAACACCAGCATCATCATCAACATTCTTAGAGTGTGTGCCAGAGTAGGAGGCAAGATTATTTTTTGACGAGATTAATTTATCGATGTGAACCGATTCAGTTGACCCAACCTCAACGCATGAGGCGGAGGAAGAGGGGTTATCGGTTACAACACCATCATGTTGGTTATCAGAGACCGGTATTATTTCAAGTTTTTTCTGGGAGAGAGCGTCTTTTTTATTTTTTTTTTATTTTTATTGTCATTGCTTTTAGGTAGTGATACATTTTCTAAACGAGAGGAGAAAACCGCTTTATTTTTATTTTTGCTCAAAGATCGTTTTACACCAGGAGAAGAAGCGTAAGAGGTTTTTGGTGTGAGTGAGCGCGAGAGATCAATAAGCGGTTTATTCGAACGAAGAATTCTCTGTCTATCAATTTTATTTGAATTCGAATTTGAATTGTTAGCTTTATCATTTGTGTTTTTATTTGCACTGACAGCATTAACAGCTTCGGATTTAGCACTTTTTATTAAATCCACTTCAGATCTTAGTTCACTAAGAGATAACTTAACATTAATGAGAGAGGACTGAACAATATTAAACTTTGCAAAGCACTCCAGAAACGAATTGCCTATGCAGGTGTTACACCTGTAGCAAATATTAGCATTTAATTTAATTGCTTTTAGAAGATCTTCACTTATATTAGAGCAAGATAGATGGAAAACAAGCGAGCAAATTCCACATACAATAGTCTGATCATTGTCAATGATTCTGTCACATTTTAAACAAATTGCGGACATTTCAGCGGAGAGCTTATCAAAAACACGTCTGAACAGTACGACGGACAAACTATTTCTTGGTAAAAACCCAGGAGTTTCAAATGGATATCCACCGATTTCAAGGCCGCGTATGACACCATCTATAGAGATGAGCTATATAGAGCAATGTCTAGTTTTGACATCCCTGCCAAGCTCGTACTTTCCTGATGGACGGAGATGGATATTGTACGCTCCATCAAGATCGGTAAAGATCTAGTGCAAGACTCTAACGTTATCACTAGAGGCACAATCTTTCCAAGGTCCGTCCCATTTCTCCCTTACTTCAGCTATCAACTCAGCAAACGTTATCAGTGTTGAGATCAAACGCTTAATTACTTTTACCAATCACTACATTTTTGGGCTAAGAAAGAATAATTGAGGAGCAAAGCCCTCTTTCGATCAACTAAAGTGTCCCTGTATAAGACACATATCATCCCGGTCCCGATGTATGTATGGTGCCAAGGCATGGCCACTATTAACGGTGGATGAGAACGCTTTAGGCTGTTTTGAGAGGAAAAATCTCCGGGTGATTTTTGATCCAGTTTTACATAGAATGGAGAAGAAGATACAACAACGAATTGTACGGGCTTTACAGCGACTCAAAAACTTTTCACAACGACAACTTGATCTAAAAAGCAAATAAAAGATTGGAATATTAGCTCTGAAAAATATTTACTATTTTGTTTGTATGATGCACGGTTCACGAGATATTTGATGAATCGCGTTTTCCAAGATGGCGGCTGACGCTCGCAGCCCCCCATCCCGCCAACTTGGATTTACATTCAGAAAACACCCCTCAACATATTCCGTAAGGAAAATCCGTTCAGTAATTATTTTCTTTCTGCATGTGCAGTGCACGCAGTCTCTTATTATAATCACTTTAGCAACCAAACTGTTGCGAAACTGATTGTTGTTTTTGCGTGGATAGCCAAAGTTTTTTCCTCAAAATTTTATCAATTTCAAAGCGTGTGACAAATTCCTGAAAATTTTTTTCTTTTGCTCATCAATAAATTTGGTTTAAATATAGAAATACATACAAGCTGCGGAATGTAAAACTCTGAAATGGGGTGAACAAAAAAAAAACAGCATGGCTATACTCCTGAACTATAAAAATGGTAGTCATTATAAAAATATGTTTTAAGGAAATTTCATATTGAAATAATTTTATTCATAATAGTACCTACTTTCATAAATTACAAACCTTATGATGGTACTTTCGAAATGTCATCAAAAATCTCACATGGCATTATAGTTCTGACATCACATACACTTGCAATCAAAACAGAAAGTAATGTACGTCATGAACCTTAATTGAGGTCCTTCACATATACCCTCAATGTCCTTGTTCCGGACCAAAATAATATCCGTTGTATGTAATAGTACACATCCATATTCATGGTTGAAGCAAACACTTCCAGCGCAGAGAGGCAAACCAAAAGTAATTTAGTCCCTCAATAACAATTGATGAGATTTATATCCTTTTTGAATTGAATTCATAAATCAAGAAGTCAGAATTACACAACTGCAGCTATTACATCAATGACTGAAAGTTGTATGTCGTCTTTTATCGAGTTTTCTTTCGTATTTTTCATGCCAATGAAACATTTTTGTAAGGACAAGGACGTTTTGGGCTTTTAACTGAAATGTATTTCACTCATTATGCTTCCACGAATAAATCGTTATTTATATTAATTTTATTGAGGAAATACATTAGCTTTAGAAATCTAACACCGAAAAGGATAAATATTCAGGATGAAATAAAAACATAGTCAAGTTAAAAGTAAATATTAAACAAGAATTGGAGCGAAATTTGTTGTATGTAAGAGGGAAATAGGATACGATTTGATAGAAGATGAACTCTGCTTAACGTTGCTGGAACTGTGAAGTGTGGCCAAAGAAGCAATCTCTCTATTGGGTTCAATGCTAAACAATAAGTTTTTCTAGAAGCACATGTATTACGTTTGAGTTTAATGAAACTGAATAGTACTTTCCTTATTTATCCAGCTCCTGATCCATGGAGAGTTTCTGCCTGACATATTGCGGTCTTCCATCGGTTGCGGTCCCTTGCACGCTCGTCGTTTAGACCAAGCGCTCTTGCGTCTGTCACTGCCTAGTCCCTGCAGCGGAGGTTCGGTCTTCCTGGTCGTTTAGAGAAAGCACTTTTGCGTCTGTAACTGCCTGATCCCTGTAGCGGAGGTTCAGTCTTCTCGGTCGTCTCGAACCTGGGGGCTGGCATTCGAAGATTTTCTTGGATGGATCGTTATTGTCCATTAGCTCGATGTGGCCAAGCCAGTGTTAGCCAACGTATTTTGGCTCTTTGTACTCCCTCCTCCTTCATTCGCCCTCTTCGCATAAAGGCCCAACTATTCGCCTCTCAAAAGTGCCCAGTATCAATTTCCCTTTGTTTGTTCACTTTACTTCAAGATCAACGTGTTTCGGCTGTTCTTCAATAGCTGTGAATGCCTCTAGTAAGGATAGTGCCTTCCACGTTAACGACACTCTTACGCACTATTCGCTCCAGGACTAGGTTGAAGAAATCAAATATGATAGCGCATCTCCTTGTCTGAACCCTGTACACATCTGGCATAGCTCGGATGAGCTGTTACACATTTGCACGTTGCACCGCTTAATTTGTAACGTCAAGTGGCATAGCTGAATCAGTTTTTGTCGGGATCCCGAGTTCCGACATCGCATATAGAAACTCTTGGCGACTTATGCTATCATACGCGGCTTTGAAGTCGATGAAAAGATGGTGGGTCTGGACTTAAAAATTCGTTGGTCTTTTCCTGGATTTGGCTCAATGTGAAGATTTGGTCTATCGTTGATCTGTCTGGCCTAAAGGTTTAAGAATGGTTTAAGACGCTCACATAGTACGTTAGATAGGATCTTGTATGCAACATTAAGCTGGGATATGCCTCTTTAGTTCTTGCAGGACATAGGATCGCCTTTTTTGTAGATTGGGCATATGGAGCTATTTGACCAGTCGTCGGGCATACTTTCCTCCTCCCACAATTGGTTGATGAGCTGGTGCATGCATCCTACACGGACATCTCCCCCATACTTGAAGAATTCCACAGGTAGGCAGGCCATCCGAGCCGGCGGATTTGTTGTTCTTAAGCTTGTGAATGACTTTTTTTTAACCTTTTTCAGTACTAGGCGCTGGGACTGGATCTTCATGGACTGGTCTCTTGCTTCTTCGTTCACCTGTCGCCTCGTACACATAATGCCCACTAAGCAGTTGCTGAAAATACATGCTTAAACATAAACACGTCTAAAATTCCCGGTGCTTTGGTGACTAGGTTCCCTTCGCTGCACTGTGTGACAATTTCCCTATTTAGCGGGATTTAATTCAAAAATCGACTTGCACGAATGTAAACAAAAACCGGTTTTTCTTGCAGCTTACACCTCCCACTTAATGACTGTGACCAAATTTTTATGTTAGAACCAAGTGCAGCAAAAAAAAAAATGATCTCAAAGTTCAAGTTGTGTTCAATTACTCATAAGAAGGTTAGGTGTGAGAGCAAGTGTTGCACATTTTTTTTCAAGTGGATCGCGTGATTTTAATTGAAAGTTTTATTTTTAATTAATTAATATAATCTCAATAAATAGTAAGGTAAGCTAATTTTGGACATTGGGTACTTTTAATTAAATTAAAGAGGGGAGAAAACAAAAAATATTGATAAATTTATGCGATTTTACGCATTCATTAGAGCAAAAGTATAGTTATTCAGTGTTATTTAAGTTGATGACCCTATTTGTTGTAAAGCCATGTATGTTGGTAACCAAAAAGTGTTTAGACTTTTTGCGCACAGGTGCGACACCCATACTAATTTTTTAATTTTTTAGGATGGCTACTGAAATTACGAAAAAACAAATTTATGATGTTTGCATTTCTAAGATCAAAATTAAGCGCTTTGATGCAGTTTTTTCTTTTTTTATGAGCTGCTTTAATAATACTACGTTTTCTGAGGATGCAATTAAATTAATAAAAATAACCTTAAGAAACTTATGCTTGAGGTTTGACGACAAGATGGCCAAAAGTGGTCGCCATCGAGATCGCTTTGAAAGCACTAATTGTTCGTGGTTAAACGAAACCCTAACACTCCCACAAACAGTTTTAGATAAAATTCCTTCTTCATCTCGTGTAAAAAAGGTAGGAAGACCAAGAAAAAGTTTTGATGAATGCTGTGAAAAAAGCAAGAAGAGAAAAATACAAAACCTTTCAGATTCATTTAGCGCTAAGGAAATATCAACTGCGAATGAACTAAACCTTAGGAGGGCAGGGAAAAGAAATATTGCTATTGCAATTAAGAAATTGTCAATATGTTCTCCAAAAAGAGGTTTGTTTTTATTAAAATTTAAGTCAAATTATTTTGTTGTCATTTTGTATCATTAATAAGGTTCAATCGTGAGAAGAATACTGGAAACTAATACTTCTGGCTGCATTTCAATGTCTGCAGATGAAGCTTTAGCAATGATAACAGACGCACAGCTATCCACTCATCAATATGACATAATACGCCAGAAAATAAATAAAAATGTTTCCAATTTACTACCCTCTTACCACAAAATTAAAGAGGCTAAAACAAAGTGCTATCCAGATAGCAGAACTGTAAGCGAATCCTCTGCTTAATGTGGTTTACAAGGCTTACTGAATCATAGTGTTAAGCGTATATGTTTAGCTCAAAAAGACGTGTTAAATTCTATTGATGAT
The DNA here is from genome assembly GCA_963921185.1 of Dasysyrphus tricinctus. Lineage (NCBI taxonomy): Eukaryota > Metazoa > Arthropoda > Insecta > Diptera > Syrphidae > Dasysyrphus > Dasysyrphus tricinctus. The sequence continues at coordinate 24,882,260 of OY992532.1, read as the reverse complement.
TTTAAAACAGGTTTAAAAGAAATATCCCTGATAATAAAATGGGACTGTGATGGTGCTCAACAAAAGGCATATAAACAAAAATTTTCATCAGGTGATCATTTCGATGAAAATCTTTTCAGTGTCTCGATGGTGCCCATCCAAATGTTTTTCTTACAAGAAGAAACGAAAAAAGTACTTTGGCAAAACCCAGCCCCATCATCAACAAGGTATTGCAGGCCTATTAAATTGTGTTTTGCAAAAGAATCAACCGAATTGATCAAACGTGAAGTAGATTCAATTCAACAGCAAATTGACACCATATTGCCTATTGAGATAAACCAGGACAGCTTGCATATCTTAGTCAAGCCAGTTTTCTTACTTACCATGATCGATGGCAAAATATGTACTGCTTTGTCATCTGTTACGTCTTCAACACAAACCTGTTACATTTGCGCTGCAACACCTTCCGAAATGAACAACCCAGCCAATCTTTCGAGGAAGTCTGTGGACCAACTAGCAATGTCCTTCGGATTAAGTCCTCTTCACTCTTGGATCCGATTTATGGAATGTGTACTTCACATTGCGTATAGACTGGATGTAAAAGTTTGGCAGGTAAGAGACCAAGATGCTAAAGAAAAGGTCTCAAGTAATTCAAGAGATTTTCAGAAGTGAAACTGGTTTATTGGTTGATATGCCAACTCAACAGTCAGGCAATACGAATGATGGGAACACGGCTAGACGATTCTTCAGGGATGAAGTAAAAACTGCCGAAATTACAGGTATTGACATAGCAATTATCAAAAAGTTTCATGTCATTTTAGAAGCTCTTGGGTCTGGGTTCCCAATTGAATTAAATGCCTTCGAGAGATTCGCATCAGAAACAAGGGAACTTTATCTTAAAAAAATATGTGTAGCATATCTACACTCCAAATATTAAAAGTTCTAAAATTCAAATTTCCCGCTTCAATTCACGTTCCACAAAATTCCGTTTTTCCAAATTATCAATATTATAATCTATAACTGTACCTACTCATTACTTTTTCATAAGTGTCAGATTAGAACAAGAAAGTTAGTTGTGAAAAGCGAAGGTTGGTTGTTGGTCACGCGGAATTAAAATCTAAAGAAAATCTTATTGTACCTAATTATATTTTAAAAGTAGTATTAAGAAATAATAAAGTGAATTATTATTTATTGAAATAAAAAGACTGTTTCACTTAATCACTACAATTGGTGACCCCGAAAACAAACTTAATTTTACAACACGTGCCATCATTAAAAGAATCACATCTTTACAAATTAGAAACCTATTTCTTAAAAAGATAACTTAAATATCACAAACAAAAAGACATTGATAAAAAACAATAAAACATAAACCGCAAAGACCAAATAAAAACATCCAACCAATAAAATAAACGCACAACCACCAACAATAAGCTCCGTTCGGCAAGAAACGTTCATCACGCCAGAGGAGTCTCATGATTTGCAATCATTGATAATCGATAAGCCACGCCGCAGTATCAGCAATTGACATATATGTACTCCGCAACAAAAAGTACCAGCGAGCCAGTGACCAAAATCGAAAATTGCCATTAATTGCCATCATCTCAAACAGAAGCCTCTCAATCTGCACTCAGTCGAAGTCAAAGCCAGTGCCAAAGCCCCAAGGACAGGGACAGCCATAAAGAAGACAACAGTGCACCGTGACTATACAAAGTGTATCATCATTTTTTTTTTTCTTATAAATTTCATTTTTTTTTTTCCTAAATATTTTGTGAAATATCAATTATACAATTGTTTTAATTTTCTTTTTTCAATTTTGTTTATAGAAAACTTAAAATTGCATGCATCAATTAATCAATAAAAAAACCACGTGTGACCAACAGGTTTGAACCAACAAATTAAAAACTAAATTTATTATTCTATACCTATATAAACCTTCATATATGGAATTTGGTAAGCGTTTGTATATTTATTTATACATATTCAAAAGCTAAACATATTAAATTACTTGCATTCTAAGCACATAACCTATTCAAAATTATCTATATTTGTATATTTTTATATTATATTCTAAATTATATTATATTCTAAATTATATCATATTCTATATTATATTATTCTAAATTCTAAATTGAAAAATAATGTCTAAAAGTGATGAAGAGAAAAAGGGAGGTTTTAATGATGGAGCGACAAATACCACAAGCACTATAGCCAGGGTAAAAATGCCCAATTTTTGCCATGCTAGCCCTGCTACATGGTTTGCTTTAGCAGAATCAACGTTTGCAATAAATAATTTAAAAAATGATGATCTTAAATATCACCACACATTAACTGCTTTGCCAGAAGATGTTTTAATGACTATAACCGATGTTATCAACAACCCCCCCGCGGATAACAAATACAATAAACTCAAAGAAACTGTCGTCGTCAGGCACACAGAAAGTGAGAATCGTCGGTTAACAAAACTATTAGACGGCGTTGCGATTGGAGATAATACTCCATCTCAGTATTTTAGAAATTTGCAAACAATTGCAGGCGGTTCGAAGGCGGTTACAAACGATTTGCTCAAGCGAATTTGGCTTAATGGTTTACCCGCGTATGTCAAATCCATTCTAGCTGCGACACCTGATGTTGAGATAGATAATCAGTTAAAGACAGCAGATACCATCTTCGAGGTTGGTAGGCCCTTGAATGTGTCTTCGGTTTCTAGCGATCCAATTGCTAACAGATTAGCAACCATTGAAAATAAACTGAATAAACTTCAATTTTCTGTTGCGTCAGTGAAGTCATTCCCTCGTTCTCGTAGTACATCTCGTGGACGAAACCATCATTTTAGCAAAAGAAGAGAAACGCGTTCCCCAAAAGAAGTTGAAAAACATCCTATGTGCTATTTTCATTACCGATTCGGAAAAAAGGCTCATAACTGCAGAAAACCATGCAGTTTTAAAGAAAGTGTAGGCCAACAAAAAAACGAATAAACTTGATTGAAAATAATACGGCTACTTTCAGTCAAGTTGAAACGATTTCTTCTAGCCGACTTTTTATAAAATGCAAAAATACGAAACTTATTTTTCTTATCGATACAGGAGCAGATGTATCTACTGTGCCAATAACATTTTTCCCTCGAAATAGTGTAGACTCAGACTTTTGTTTGTCCGCAGCAAACGGTACAACTATACGCACGTACGGTACTCAGCTGTTGAAACTTGATTTAGGGCTGCGAAGGGATCTCACCCACGCATTTTTTGTAGCCTCTATTGCTCATCCAATCATCGGAGCAGATTTTTTATCTAAATTCGATCTTTTGGTAGATCTAAAAGAAAAATGCTTAAAGGATAAGAAAACTTTTCTTTCCGTCTGTACTATAGAGAAACATATAGCAATACCGACTCCTACTCCGAAGCATTTTGAACTTTCTAACGAGTATGGAAATATTATTAAAAAATATGCTAGTCTTACATCTGCACCTAATTATAAACTGCCAATTAAGCACAATATTGAACATAGGATTGAAACTAAAGGACAGCTTCCTTTTTCTAAGCCACGTCGACTAGACGTTTCCAAGTTTAATTCAGCTAAAACTGAATTTGATTATATGCTGAATATAGGAATTTGCCAACCTTCTTCATCGCCAGCGTCTTCTCCTTTACATTTAGTAAAGAAAAAGGAGAATAACGACTGGAGACCATGCGGAGACTACCGACGTCTCAACGCTGTGACAATACCAGATAGGTATCCTATACCGCATATACAAGATTTCGCAATGAAAATGAGAGGGTGCATAATATTTTCAAAAATAGATCTTGTCCGAGCTTTTCATCACATACCAGTTTCTAAGTGTGACATACACAAAACAGCAATTACTACGCCATTTGGAATGTTCGAATTCCTGCGAATGCCATTCGGCTTAAGAAATGCGGCCCAGACCTTTCAGCGTTTCATTAACCAAGTATGCAAAGGTCTGGATTTCGTATTTCCTTATATAGATGATATATTGGTAGCTAGTCACTCGGAAGAAGTACATAGACAACACTTAGACATTTTATTTGAACGTTTCAGTGAATATGATATAAAAATTAATGTCTCAAAGTGCGTTTTCGGGGTGGAGAGCTTAGTATTTTTAGCACACTCTATTAACAAGGATGGAATTTCACCTTCCAAAGAAAGAATTGAAGCTATACTATCTCTTTCACCACCAACTAGTATCACACAAACACAACAATTCATTGGAATGATTAATTTCTACAACCGATTCGTTCCCCGATTAGCACAGTTTTTAGCTCCAATTTATGCGCATCTATCCTCGTTCGAAGATAAGAAATCTAGAAAAAGAAAAAACAGCATTCCAAAATTAAAACCAAAAGATTTTTATTGGCCAGACGAATGTAATGTAGGGTTTGAACAGGCAAAAGAAGCATTAGCGTCTGCTACTCTTCTTGCTCACCCGATGGAAAATTCAAAATTTAACGTTACAACTGATTCTTCTAATATCGCGGTGGGAGCTGTCTTACAGCAATTCGATACGTGCAAAGAATGTTGGACACCCCTCGCTTTCTTTTCAAAAAAGCTTAAGCTTTCCGAGACAAAGTATTCTACTTTTGATAGAGAGCTGTTAGCTATATATCTTGCAATTAAAAATTTCAAACACTTCATTGAAGGTCGAGACATGATGGTGTTTACAGACCATAAACCCTTAACAACGGCCTTAACTTCTAAAACTGATTACAGCCCTCGTCAAACAAGACATTTAGAACTCATCGCGCAGTTTACAAATGACATCCGCCATATATCAGGCAAGTCAAATGTTGTCGCTGACTTTTTGTCACGGCCGAGCGATAACGAAAGCTGCAGTATAACACTTTCGGGCGTAGATGTAAAAGATCTTGTAAATCAACAAAAAACGGACGAAGAGCTTCAGGAATTACTTTCAAAGGACAGTCAAAGTAAATGGAAAATGGAACAGATTCCTATTCCAAATACTCAACTTAAAGTCTGGTGTGAAACATCGAAAGGACAAAACCGTCCATATTTACCTAAGGACCTAAGAAAACCTACGTTTTACAAACTACATGATGTTTCGCATCCTGGAACTCGAGCCAGCAGAAAATTATGTGCATCCAGATACTTTTGGCCAGGTCTTAATATAGATGTTGGATTTTGGGCAAAGAGTTGTCTTGGATGCCAGAAGTCAAAAGTCGTGAAACACATTAAATCTCCGCTTGGGAAAGTTGACGAACCTTCAGGCCGGTTCGAACACATCCATATGGATTTAGTAGGACCCCTGCCTCCGTCAAATGGTTTTCAGTACATACTTACCATTATAGATCGTCTAACTAGGTGGCCAGAAGCATATCCACTAAAATCCAGTACTGCCTCCGAGGTAGCAAAAGCTTTCATTAACGGATATGTTTCTCGTTTTGGTTGTCCTTTAGAAATAACGACGGACCGAGGTGTTCAATTTGAATCAAGATTATTCGAGGAATTATCAAAGTTATTAGGTAGTCAAAGGATACGTACTACAAGTTACCATCCTCAAAGCAACGGCATGATAGAAAGAATACACCGGCAATTAAAAGATTCGCTTAAAGCTCGCACAAACACTAAAAATTGGAGCGAAGATATACCTTTCGTTCTTCTGGGTATTCGAACATCATATAAAGAAGATTTAAACGCGTCACCCGCCGACCTTGTATATGGACAAGCTTTGAAAGTGCCGGGAGAATTTTTTGTGCAGAGAGAAGAGAATGATACCGCGGATACGACAACATTAGTTCAAAATCTCCGAAACAAAATGCGACATGTAACTTTTAAGCCTCCTAGAAGTAAAAGTAACACACGAACTTACGTGCCCGACGACATTTTCAATTGTGATTTTGCATTTGTTAGAGTTGATAGGGTCAAAATAGGTCTAGAACAGCCTTACGAAGGTCCATTTAAAATAATAAGAAGATGTCGAAAACACTTTGTTTTAGACATAAACGGAAAAAATCAAACAATATCTATTGATCGCCTTAAACCATCCTATGACATACAGTAAAATTTTGCTTAAACAAACTATGAAGCATGGGGTTTCTTACCAGTAAATTAAATTTTTTTTCTCGGAGGGAAGCTATGTAGCATATCTACACTCCAAATATTAAAAGTTCTAAAATTCAAATTTCCCGCTTCAATTCACGTTCCACAAAATTCCGTTTTTCCAAATTATCAATATTATAATCTATAACTGTACCTACTCATTACTTTTTCATAAGTGTCAGATTAGAACAAGAAAGTTAGTTGTGAAAAGCGAAGGTTGGTTGTTGGTCACGCGGAATTAAAATCTAAAGAAAATCTTATTGTACCTAATTATATTTTAAAAGTAGTATTAAGAAATAATAAAGTGAATTATTATTTATTGAAATAAAAAGACTGTTTCACTTAATCACTACATATGGCTGGTATTATATGCCAGTTAGTGTGCACAAGGTCTTGTTTCATGGAAAACAAATAATTGCCACTTGCATTCTTCCAATCGGCCAACTTTCGGAGGAAGCTCAAGAAGCCAGGAATAAGGAAAATAGAAAATTTAGAGAACTTTTCACCCTAAAAACTTCGCGAATCGACACAAACACAGATCTTCTAAACAGGTTGTTAATTTCATCAGATCCATTTTTGGCAAGCATAAGATGCATCCCAAAAAAAAAAAAGTTTAATTGAAAATGAAGTGCTCCAATTGCTAGACATACCAAACGAGTAAAAAACGTGCAAATTGTCGGTTCTTTTATGTTGTTTTTTGTCAAAAATTTTATAAATATGTTTAAATAATTTATTACATTCTTTTCTATAAACAATTTTAATAAAAATAAGCAAAAAAAAATGAATAAAAACATTTATTCCTGAGCGTTATTAATTTAATCCCGCTAAATGAGCGAAATGTCACACTGTGGCTGTTTCAAAGTTTGTATGTCGGTCCAGATGCCAGTTGTTTGGTTGTTTTGCAGAACCGGTAGCGGGTGTTGGTGGTGGTGCGGCTAGACTCATCAAGATACCTGAGCTAAGAGGCTGCGGATGCTCTTTTCTTTCTGCGCAGGTTTTTTATTCTTTCTTTCACTTTTCACGGTACTCCTCTCTTACTGCTCTTGGTTTTCGTTGCTGCAATCGCATTCGTGCATTTTCGTCTTCTGCTTCAATACCGCGCATTCATCATAATACCACAGGTTCTTTTTTCTAGGTGGTTGATAGCCTATGGTGGCCTCGGTTATAGTCTGAATGATGTCACGATACTGGTTCCACTAGCTGTTGACGCTTGTGGCTGGGGGTAGAGCAGAGAGTTTCCCGTTTAATTGCTCTCTGTAGTCTGTTCTCAGATGTGCCAAGGCGTGCAATGTTGAATTTATTCCCTTGGGCGGTTCTCGCTTTCTTTTCGTTGGAAAGTCGGGCTTTGAACTTTGTCATAACAAGAAAGTGGTCAAAGTCAACGCTTGCAATTCGGAAAGTTCACACGTCCAAGATGTTCGATGCGTGCCTTGCACGTTGCACCAATTAGCACGTGGTCGATATGGTTGGTGGTTTGACCATCTGGAGATCGCCAGTTTGCTGGGTGTTATCTTCGCCTGGGAAATCAAATGCTACTTATCACCGTATTACGAGCTGCAGCAAAGTTGATTAGTCGGAAGCCACTATCTGTTGTCATTTCGTGAAGGCTGTGCTTTCCAACAAATCTGGCAAAGATACTTTCCTTCCCAACTTTAGCATTGAAGTCTCCGAGTACGATTTTAAAATCGTTCTCCGGACAGGCTCCGTAGGATCTCGTTCACATACCTATTAGGCTGGTGCTTAGCTTTAATGCGGATCACAGCCAGGAGATCGCTTATAGGCTTAAAATCGATGAGTTTCGATCTTAGTCGATTTCCCACGACAAATTCGCATTCTAACATGTGCAATCTTTGTTGACAGCTGTAATAAATGTCGCATTTATTACTTTATTTTCGTTCCTCCTGATCCTATCATCGTATCGCCTGGATCGCGGTAATGTCTGCCTTGTACAGAGAGAGGACAGCTTCAAGTCTTTGAGTAGCACCTGGCGTATTGAATTTCCTTACATTCCAGGTGCATAGTCGTAGATCGTAGTTCATTTTCGTTCCGGGTCGGGTAGCCATTTGAAGGGGGTTGTTATCAGAGGCTTCTCTCTTATAACAATGTTTTTTTTTTTAATGTGGTCGGGTCGTTAGCCTAAGGCATTAACCTCCAATCTGTAGGGCCATGGGTTAGCTGTTGCAATTCTTTCTTTGACATTCGCAATAACAAGTTAAGCAAGTCATGACGTAAAGCCAAGACCAGTATCCAGCGCGGTGGTTACCAACACGTGGAGGTAATGTAAGCACTTGATGTGTAGGAAAAGATACGACTTGAGGCTCCCAGTTTCTACAACATCCAATCACTGAATTTTGGGTGGATGCAAGAAATAGGATAAGTAACAGCAGATCAATAATCGATCAGTGATAATAGTGCAGGGAAATAATTCCACGGGCATGTTCCACATGGGAATTTATTCCATCTTTAGTGAGCATCTGCCCCAATTTTCAAAATGATTTTAACTATCATCGAGAAATGGAATTTATTGCATTATTTATTTCACTTAATTTTTTAATTCGTTCTTAGTAGGCATTTTTGTATAACACATACATAGTTTATATAGGGGGGTTGCAGGGGGCAGCATGTCTCCCATATGTACCTCACTATTTATTCGCCGTAATGCTGGGTGATACAGCACCGTTCCCAGCCTTAAGAGCACTTGAAGCAAGCTCAGAGGACCCATCTTTTTCAATACAAATATTAAAATACAGAATCAAAAAATCAGTGGTCAGCGTCTCTTCCACCATATTTAAACTGACTCAAACCAGTTTCTACGTAGTAGTGGGTGCGTACGATTTATATCGACTTTTTTTGCAAGAATTTATGTAAGTACCGACATTGTTTACTAATTTCGACATTTTGAAATGTCCACTTGACAAAAAGTGGACTGTCTTGAAAAGAAGTCGAGAAATAAGTATCTTGACTCTGTGCAACTTGTCTATATATTTCCCCAAGACTTACAAACTTAAATCATACATAAAAGAAATTCGATATACATAAATCGATTATTTGACCAGTCCACATTTAGACAAGGCAACATTTTTTCTGTTGTTTGATTTTAGCTAAGGATAAAGATATCAACAATAAATAAACAGCTTTATTCATAAACGCATTTTAGAGACAGCTTAAAGTTATAATCAAAGGCACGGTAGTGCCCAGCCAAGTTCGTGGCACTACACCCTTTTTACATGAACAAACTCAGGCAATTTTCAATCCCCCTCTAACTTCAGTACCAATAAAGTCAGGAACTTCAAATTCAGAGTATTTGCTGAACTGATTAAACACAGGTGGCTCACCAAATTTCAACTCTTTAGCATTAGTAGTTCCCAAGATATAGGACTTCAAAAAACGCAAAAACCGTAACGACTCACTGACTCACTGACCGACTGACTCACTGACAGATCATCAAAACTATGGAGCACTTCCCGACATCGTAGAAACTTGAAATTTCGCACAACGGTAGGCCTTGTGGTACATACAAAGGAAAAAGTCGAAAATCTGCAATTTTCTATTCAGGGGGTGTGGCATCCACCCACTTTCTTAAATATTCTATAAATTATATGGAGCCTTTCCGATTGTTGTAGAACAATGAAAATTCGTAAGTTGGTAGGGTTTGAGGTACTTAGAAAGAAAAAATTGAAAAATTGGAATTTTCCATACAGGGGGCGTGGCATCCACCAACATTCTTAAAAATTCTTACAAACCATATGGAGCACTTCCGATTGTTGTAGAACGATGAAAATTGGTAGGTCGGTAGGCCTTAAAGTACTTAGAAGAAAAAAATCGTAAAATTGGAAGTTTCAGTTCAGGGGGCGTGGCATCCACCCACATTCTCAAAAATTCTTTTAAATTATACGTTGTAGAACGATGAAAATTGGTAGGTCGGTATGCCTTGAAGAACTTACAAGAAAAAAGTCGAAAAATTGGCAGTTTCAGTTCAGGGGGCGTGGAATCGACCCACATTCTTAAAAATTCTTATAAACTATATGAAGCACTTCCGATTGTTGTAGAACGATGAAAATTGGTAGATCGGTAGGACTTGAGGTACTTAGAAAGGAAAAAAATCGAAAATTTGGAATTGTCCATTCAGGGGGGGGGGGGGGTCTGCCATCCACCCACTTTATCAGAATTGCTATTATTTGTGTGGAGCACTTTCAGTTGTCGTAGAATTATGAAACTTTGTAGAGCGGTAGGGCTTGACTCTCACCTGGCAGAATAAATCTTTGCAAAAAGTAGTGAAATCACAATAAAAACATAAATGTTAAAAAAGGAGCCAAGTTTTTATGTGTACAAGAAACCTGTGCGTAAAAAGTCAGCCAAAAAATGTAATGAGATCTAAAATATATGCCAAGTTTTAAGTTCATGAAGTTTAATATCAAATATCTTAAGAAGAGTAATATCGAAACAATTCCAAATCATGACAGAAATTTGGTAACTAATGATTACTGATTAAAATTTGGTGGATTTACTTAGCAAGTTTTCTCTTAAATACTTACTTAATCACAAATTTAAAATGTATGAAAACTTGACCAGTGAACCCACCAAATTTTAATCAGTAATCATTAATTACCAAATTTCTGTCATGATTTGGAATTGTTTCGACATTACTCTACTTAAGATATTTGATATTAAACTTCATGAACTTAAAACTTGGCATATATTTTAGATCTCATTACTTTTTTTGGCTGACTTTTTACACACAGGTTTCTTGTACACATAAGAATTTGGCTCCTTTTTTAACATTTATGTTTTTTTTGTGATACCTCTTAACGCGAAAATGTTATTCAGAAAATCTAAGTGACATTGAATAGAGCCATTTTAAGCCAAACGCGTTTAACCTCTAAATAGTGGCTACATCTAAACGTTATAGATTTCTCTTTTTAGAACTATATTTGACACAAGTAATAATTGAAATGGGTCGAAAAATATTTTATGAATAAGGATTTACGCAACGTTGAATAGAGCTTTACTAAAGGGTTATACACTGCGTAACGATTCAATCCATGAGAGGTGATTTAGCGAATTGTAATAAATACGGCTGATAGAATTTGGTGTCTTTTCGCTGATTCATACTAATAAAATCAATAATAAACCATTTCACTTTATTGCATTTTATGAATTTGAATATATCTCAAACATTTACAAATTTAATCTCCTGAAAAATGATTCTAGTATAAGTTCTAATAGTTGTTATCTGCCTTTACCATGTTTAAATTAATCCTTGGAGGGAGAAAAATAAGAGATTGTTGGCAATGAGTATTTTCTTAAGGACACTTCTGTGTCGGTTTACCCAAATCTGCATCAAACACCACAAATGACTACCAAAAATATTTACAGACAAGACTGAAGTCAAGTAAATGTAAATAAAGCCTAAATCATGATCCTTTTTGAAGAACCCACTAAGAAATGTCTATTTATTCATATGTATAACTACGCAAAAATATACATACGTAATAGCTTTACTAAAGTAATTTATATGCTCATGGGTATATGTGTAGTTCCAAGTGTATATGATTGTATGTATTTACGCACATAGGCTTTCCTTTTGTATGGATGATATTTTATTTGCGGTAGGATGAAGAATTGTTCTGTATAAGAATGAAACAACGTAATTTCATTTATGTTTTTCATAATAAAGGACTATAATAGAGTTTTGATGCAGCTACCTACATTTATATACCTACACAGAAGAATATCATCACTTTGTGGGGAATTTAAAATAATCATATTACTTTATTTTAGTTATTTGTTGACAAAAAGCAGGAAAATGATGGGCAGTGTTGAAATTGTGGATTATGTGGTTTGAATGTTGTCATCATTTAAAACTTGTTGATAATATTGTTTTTTTTTTGTTAATATTGATTAGTCGCGTATAATGTTTGGGTTTTTTGGAACAGTGTATGTGGTTATGTCTTTAATTTAATACCTTCATTAAACACAAATCTGACCCTGTGGTTTTAAACATCCGGACATATAAGCTTTAACCCATATAAATTAAGGTGATACTTATAAACACAACATTCATTCTAGGGATTCGTTGAGCTTTGACAAAAATTTCAATCATCTATAATTTATGTTCAAATCATAGAAGGTTTCATAATCGAAGAATTCATTTATCCATTAAATTAAATGCATGAGCAAATTAGATTGACTTTCGAGGATATTCAATGCAGTTAAATCTATCAATACTAGGCAAGAATTTTAGCCAGAATTTTTAAGTAATAGGTAAATACATATTCTCACTCTTTCCAATCAAATCAATGAGAAGTTGGTCTATATGCGTTAACGTGTCGCGCCCACAATATGGCACTAAATTGTGAAATCTAAAGGATCTCATAAAAGGTTTTAAAGAAAGACCTAATGATAGTTTTACATATACAATAAGTTTTTTTTTTAAGTTGGGTCTTGTGTGTAAATGGAAATTCACACACAAGTGCAGTGCATGCTGCGCATTATACATCAATTTATATTGAATAATTTTTGAATGAACAACAACAACTTGTGTGTGTTACCACCAAGTTTATGGGCTGGAGTTATAGCTATTTCACGAGAGCCACCTCGATCATCAGACTCCTTTAGTGGTGCTTAGTCTGGTTATGCTCGTATTAATTGAAAAACTCTTTGCCGTCATATGGGAGCGAACCATGAACCTTGCGATTCAGAGGCCGATGCACTACACACCGCGCCACTGAAGCCACATGGTTAGCTCTATCCCAATGCAGGATTCGTTGTTTATCAATTGCAACCGCGACTAGCATTTTTATTAACACACACAAGCTTGTTATTGTTCAGTTGTTGTTGTTCATTCAAAAATAATTCAATAAGTTTTTTATTTGATTAAAGTTCTAGATATTTTAATGACCTCTATAACATTTCGATGTACATATCATATGTTTTGAAGAAGACATAGACGGATCACTGCTAGTTTAGGATGCGCACAAGCTCCAAAGATAGCTGGATCACTTTTCTGTGGGCTTAAATCGCGTATTCACCAGTGAAGTGAATCCAACACCTGATGACCCGTATGTAGTAACAAAAACGAAGACTGCGTTTTGATACCTTCAAGGGTGATAGTATTTGCTCAAATTGTTCAAAGTCCTCTGGCAGTAGCCTGGAATCGAGATAAACAAACCTTGATGACAATATACTTCTAAAGACTCCTGATTCCATAAACATTTGCAAGGATGAAGCTGGTGTTCACGACATGCAACTGAGGCAGCTGGCAATGAATAAAATCTTTCCAATAAGCAAGCCAGTTCCAATCTTTGATTTTAATTTCCTGAACCCAACTGGAATGGCTACTGTCAGAAATAATAATTTGAAACTCGAATCCGAATGTCAAGGATCTAATGATATGGTTTCTTTGGTGGTCTATGGATATAGATCGAGAAGTGGAAATCGTACTCAGCTAGTGCTCCCTATTGGGCACACTCCGATTTTTCAAAACTAACCAACAGTAAAGAATCGAAGATTCCGATGCTAAATGTTGCTCCTTGGCGGGACCACTGGATGCAAGCTGTGCATTACATTCCCCAACCTCTCACCTTAAATCCCAGCAGGAGTTCATTCCCAGACAAATATTCTTTTTGGTTTGATGCCTAGTAGTCAGATCAAATGGTAGTTTGAAGTGGAAAGTTCTGGTGTAATTATTTTTAGTGGCCCCTTTTATGTTTTTGGGGTCGCTGAACACGAATCTGAAGTTGTCCAACAAAATTTTTCACGGCAAATATGAGAATTCGTCAAAAAACGTCGAAAATTTCGACATTTTTTGTCTTTTTCCTTATTGCTCAAAAGTTATTTTTCTTTTGCAAAAAGCGCTTAAGCAAAAATTAAGACAATAAAATTACCTACAATCTACGCTTACATCATTTTTTTGTACGACTTATGGTTTCTGCGGAAACAGTCGTTGAAAAACAGCCAAAAATCCGTCATTTTTAAAAAAATTGCATAAACGTTTTTTTTGTATTGTTTTCTTCATTACATGAAAAGTAGGCCATGAGTTATTATGTTATTTGCATTTTCTAATTGTAGTTGTCTAAAAGTATTATATTGCAGTGGTTTACTGTCTAAGTTTCAGTATTCCAAACAGTCAAAATGTCCATTCAAAAGTGTTTTATTTGTGACAAAGATTGGAGTATAGTGCAGTGAAAGTGGTGAATGAAAAAGCAATTGAAACGCTCCTTCAAGCCAGGAAGAAGAGAAAAGACGGAAAGGGAGCTTCTTTGGCAGGTAAGAAATCAGTGAAAGTGCATACAACCTGCCAAAAATGCTATATAAATGGTAAATGGTAGGTAGAAATGGAAGAGCGTAACACTCGCTCTTTGCCCAATTAGCACTGGATTGTGCCGTTTTGATACCATAACTCGTTTGACCTGTGTATGAAAGCAGTCTAAAGTGAGGATTAGCGGCTTTATTCTCTGAGGGGCTTATTCCTCAGGTGTCCCGTTCCCTGGGTTGGATGTGAGATTTCCTCCAGTGCGGTGGAGATCATCTTTCCCAAAGAAACCAGAAAAGAGTTCCTTACTTTGTAATAGGATGGCTGTGAAGTATAGAGTCAGTACAAAAGACAGGAGTTGGGTCATAGGACACTCACTCGATTGGATCGCATCTCTATTAGATCGCATCTCGCCCGAGCTTGTTACATTATGCCGAGCTCAGTAGGTTGTAAAATAGCAACGAAGCGCGATCGATCCGACCGTGTGATCATCATTGCCATTGAGCATCATGAAGCCCCGCAGAAACCCGGGTTCCTATTACTCGCACGGTCTTTGGATCTGGGGAGGAACATGATGCAGAACGCAACCGATTTTCGTCTCAGATCCATTTCGTGGCGTTTAGAAAAGACATAAAGTCTTTGATCTTCATTTCGGAAAGTTCATTTAGGTCCTCAAAAAAAGCCATTCCAAACGATTGTGCCTCTCATTCTGGCTAGAGCTGAACATTTACAGAGAAAATGAAGGACTGTTTCCTTTTCTTGCTGGTCTCCACAGCTGTGACAGTGAGTATTGTAAGGAATACCCAGCCTCGCCGCATGTTCTCCAATTGACCAGTGTCCAGTGCAGGTTGCTACGACCCTGGCTATGTCCCGCTTGGGTCTCCACATGAGATCAATTGTTCGGGATTTATTAAAGGCAGGCCAGGTCGTTCTGGATATTTTGCAGTTGGTTAAACTGCTCCACCTAAGATTGGATTCCCTAAGGAAAATTGACAGTATATTTCCCTTCACAACTCCAAGGGGAATGTTGACTCATTCCGCAATTGAGATGTGAAGGGCTGATCCTTGCCTGGCTAGTTCATCTGCCCGTTCATTTCCTCAATGCCACTTTGACCAGGAACCCAGATAAGAGTGACCTTGAGGTTAATATTTAGACCTGCGAGCTCATCAGTAGCCGAATCAATGGCTTTCACAGAGGCCTGACTGTCTGTAAGGATGGCTGTATTACTATTTTGGTTTGGTATCTTGCATGCCTCCCTAATTGCCTGTATTTCAGCATGAAATACACTAGCAAAATTCGGTAGCCGAAATGACTAAGAGATGTTGAAAGACTCAGAGAAGACTCCTGAGCCAACACCGCAGTCCATCTTTGAGCCATCAGTATAGATAGTTGTGTCTAAGTCTCTCATCACGGCGTCATCATCCCAGTCCCCTCTGCATGGGAATAAGACTTTAAAATCTTTACTGAGGCTCATTGTAGGAGCAGAGTAGTCAGTGGGAGTCGAAAATATATCAGTGGGAATCAATTTTGTGATATTGCTGTGACCATAAGCAACCAAGAATTTGATTCTTTAATTCTTAAGGCACTGCAAGATACTAAATATTTTATGTGTAGATCAAGTGGTAGGAGGTGCAGAAAACGCTTAAGGCATCCGTTGGGCAAGACCTGTGGTACCAAAACTAGCTGTTCTTTGAACCCTTTTTAGTTTGTTTGTTATATGCCTCGTTAGGTACGGGCCACCAGACAATCGAACCATATGTTAGAATCGGCCTTACCACTGCAGTATTCGTCCATAAGATCATCTTCACTGCACCATACTCCAATCTTTGTCACAAATAAAACACTTTTGAATGGACATTTTGACTGTTTGGAATACTGAAACTTAGACACTTAACCACTGCAATATAATACTTTTAGACAACTACAATTAGAAAATGCAAATAACATAATAACTCATGGCCTACTTTTCATGTAATGAAGAAAGTCCAGTAAAATTAAATTAATTAATTCGAAATAACTACAAAAAATACTGCGTCGAATTTTTTGTTTGTTTCTTAAAGAGTACCTATTGGAGAGTGTAAATCCAAAAAGTTCGAACAAAAAGCGCCCATGCGTTGTCCGCCATTTTGAAAAAGACTTTGGAAAGCGTGAACTCTATTTTCTCGGCTCCTATCATATATAGAGCTGTATTTTTTTGTTTAGGTTTGTACGTTAAAATGTCCTCTTTAACTTTTGTTGAGAAAAAAATTTGAAACCTCTTTCAAAAAAAAAGTTATCGACGAAAAACTGTCAAGATTTTGAAGTAAAAAATGGTTTTTAACGTTTATCTCGCCTCATGTTCATCTGATCGAAAAAATACTTAAGTTGTTTTTTATAGATCATTTTATTTCCTACATTTTGGTATATTTAATTTTTGTGTGTGACAAAAACTGTAGGAAATATAACCTGTCAAAATGGCCAATATCCTGCGAAAATTAAAAAAAAAGAAATTTACTCACGTTTGAACATTTTCAAATTTGATTATGTTCATTACGAAATTTAAAGAAACAGTTCAAACTCTTTTCCACACCACCACCGAGGTAGAGTTACGGCGCATTTTTTTTAATGTGGTGTCCCCAGGAGGTATAATCCACGATTCAATCGTTTTCGTTTCTATATCAGCCTATCGATAGCTGAATGTGGCATAGTTTTTTCATTCGTTCTCCTCTTTTTTTTTGGGCTAGGCGTGCAAACATCAGTAATCATATAAACGTTGTTAGTACTGCTAGGATCGTCATTGGTAGTTTCTTTAATGTTTTCAGGTGAGGAAAAGTCTTCACATGCGTCTTCATCTTCCAGTAAATTTAGCAAGGAAGGAACATTCTCGCGTCAAACGTCAAAAAACTAAGTTTAATCTATCTTCATTGCCTCCTAGTGCAGCAGCTGCTCGGCAACACACATTCCGTACATACCATCAAGTACAGACTTGGATCGATGTTCACCATGACCCACTAAAATGGGGTTGGAAAAGAACTCCGAGAGGATTAGAGCCAGTTACAACCACTCAAGATCCAGCTCCACAAAGCATATTGCAAACTATATCCTGCAAATGCAAGGGCCAGTGTGGTCGAGCTTGTGGCTGTCGGATATCTGGTCTGAATTGTTCCTTAATATGTTTCTACTGCAGTGGAAAAACATGCGAGAATGTTCCTTCCTTGCAAAATTGCATGTGAAGACTTTTCCTCACCTGAAAACATTGAACAAACTACCAATGACGATCCCAGCAGTACTAACAACGTTAATATGATCATTGATGTTCGCACGCCTAGCCCGAAAAAAAAAGAAGAACGACATGAAAAAACTATGCCACATTGAGCTATCGATAGGCTGATATAAGAAACGAAAACGATTGAATCCTGGATTATACCTCCTGGGGACACCACATTAAAAAAAATGCGCCGTAACTCTACCTCGGTGGTGGTGTGGAAAAGAGTTTGAACTGTTTCTTTAAATTTCGTAATGAACATAATCAAATTTGAAAATGTTCAAACGTGAGTAAATTTCTTTTTTTTTAATTTTCGCAGGATATTGGCCATTTTGACAGGTTATATTTCCTACAGTTTTTGTCACACATAAAAATTAAATATACCAAAATGTAGGAAATAAAGTGATCTATAAAAAACAACTTAAGTATTTTTTCGATCAGATGAACATGAGGCGAGATAAACGTTAAAAACCATTTTTTACTTCAAAATCTTGACAGTTTTTCGTCGATAACTTTTTTTTGGAAAGAGGTTTCAAATTTTTTCTCAACAAAAGTTAAAGAAGACATTTTAACGTACAAACCTAAATAAAAAATACAGCTCTATATATGATAGGAGCCGAGAAAATAGAGTTCACGTTATCCAAAGTCTTTTTCAAAATGGCGGACAACGCATGGGCGTTTTTGTTCGAACTTTTTGGATTTACACTCTCCAATAGGTACTCTTTAAGAAACAAACAAAAAATTCGACGCAGTATTTTTTGTAGATATAAAATACTAATTTGACTGGACTAAGAAAACAATACAAAAAAAAAACGTTTATGCAATTTTTTAAAAATGACGGATTTTTGGCTGTTTTTCAACGACTGTTTCCGCAGAAACCATAAGTCGTACAAAAAAATGATGTAAGCGTAGATTGTAGGTAATCTTATTGTCTTTATTTTTGCATAAGCGCTTTTTGCAAAAAAAAAATAATTTTTGAGCAAAAGGAAAAAAGACAAAAAATGTCGAAATTTTCGACGTTTTTTGACGAATTCTCATATTTGGCGTGAAAAATTTTGTTGGACAACTTCAGATTCGTGTTCAGCGACCCCAAAAACATAAACGGGGCCACTAAAAATAATTACACCAGTACTTTCCACTTCAAGTCCCTTTTGAACACCATTTGACTAGACTATAGGCAGTTGAACAGGAGGAACGAAAATTCAAAAGACATGCTTGTTCCTGCAGTCTACACTCATGTCATACTCACGAAGTGGAACTGGAAAATTGAACCAAAGTATACGAAACAAAAAATACATCAAACTCCTTGAGGAAACCATTGATAATTCTTTGGTTTTGCTATCGATCTCAGATGGGTCACTTTTGGGTTTGGCATAAGTGAAGCTAGGTGCAAAGTCTATAACTTGTTTTGAACCTCGTTTCTCAAAGACTCATAGATTCGTACATACATAAAAAAAACAGTATGGAGAATGTGTTTATTGTTGGGAGACTGGACGAAGTGGAGAATCTTGAACAAGCCACTCATGTTTTTGCAGAACCATATTTCATTTCGTCAATTCTTCCATGGGATGGCTTCTACTTTGGATCTTTACTTTCGAAGATCTGAGAGAAATTGAGTAAAAATTTCGAAATTAGCTCATAGTCGGCGAACACCTATGTAATTCCAGTCGAATTTATTGATCTTCAAGAAATTCGAGCACTTGTGAGGGTTTGGAATTAACAAATTCTTTTCGAAGCTGTTGTTTGAGCTTAGTCCTTGTGGGAATATCCATGGAGAGCCTTGACCAAAGAGGTTGAACTTCTTAGTGTTTTGTTGGAGGACTTCAACCAAGACAAAAGCTGCTCCGGCGGGTTATTAGAAATAGAAGATGATTCTTGTAATGGAATTTTCTTGTGGGTTAATTGGAATATCGATAGAAGCAACAATCCAAAAGTAATTGTGACAACAGAGCCAACTCAGCCTATACAAATTGAGGATTATGTGCAGTGGGATATGTTTGTTCGAGACAGAAGTTGTTGACAAGCAAAGCAGTAAAATTTAATGGAATGTTGCATTTCGTGCAATTTCAGGATAAATCTAATTTAATTTTAAGAATGTTTTGAACAATTTATTGAAAATTTAAGGCATACATTAAAATTTAAATTAATTAAAATACAAGTCTAATAATAATTGTAGAGCTAACAAAGCGGTTGGACTTCACAAGCAGCGCCAACAACATCGAGTTAGCTCCTGCACCCACTCATTGAAAGAGCTTGGAAAGCAGAGAAAGGGAATGATTTTCAAGCTCGCAAAGAAAGGAGTCATTACGCAGTGCGAAAACTGGAGAGCACTTTGCGTGCTTCCTGTTGTAGCCAAGGTTATATCATCGAGCGAATAAAATATCACTTCGAGGATACGGTTGACGCTGAACTAGCAGGATTCCGCACTGGATCTTCCTGTGACCACATCAACACCTTTGGGATCATCATTGAACAGTGCATTAGAAATCGATCACCAGTTTACCTGCTGTTCATTGACTTCAAAAAGGCGTTCAACAGAGTCAATAGTGAATTTATCTAACTTGCTTTACACAGGAGGGGCATCCCGGATAAATTGGTTGTTATTATTAAGGCTACATTTTGATGGATCCAAATGTCACGTTCGGCATAAAGGAAAGTTGTGAAAAGAGTTTGAAATCAAAACTGGGGGTTAGACGAGGTTGTATACTGTCATCAATACTTTTCCTGTTGGTAATAATTAATGTGCTGCATGCAACTTTGTAGACTGCAAATAGAGGAATTCAGTGGAATCTGCAACCTCAAATATCTGGATAACACTTTCAATATCTTAGAAGGATTGTCTCCACTGATAGGGGGACTGACCTAGATTTAACTAGCCAAATCGGGAAAGCAAAGGCTGCATTCGTAATGCTGGCCAAAGTATGGAGAAACAACCCTTTTAGCTTTAAGACCAAGCTACGACTTTTCCACTCCAATGTTTGAATACATCCGTTTTTATGGTTACAGCACTTGGAAAGTAACACCCACTGTGAAAAGAAAGCTGCAAACGTTCATAACAACATACGTTCGAAAAGGCTACAATTGAATTGCAAATCAAGCGATGCAATGGAATAGAAGAACGGTCGAAGAGGACTCAGCACAACTGGGGAATAGTTGGAGAGAGCTGAAGTACACCTCCATAAATCGTACACGATGGCCCGTAGGAGTAGTGGAGGCCCTATGCCCCGCAAGTGACATTGAATAGAGCCATTTTAAGCCAAACGCGTTTAGAGGTTGAATAGTAGCTAAATCTATTCCATTTTTCAAAAAATGTTAATGAATAGTACCTCCGAAGGAACCTTATTTTATTTTAAGTCTTTTTTGTATATAAATGTTCGAATTTTTTTTAAAATTTCTTGTAAAAATTTACTCAAAAAAATTATACATAAAAATGAAAATATAAAAAAAATAATTTTTTGTCTCATGTGATTTCTTCCCATAACGCTACAACGGTCATTAAAAAAAAAATAAAAAATTGCAGACAAATCTCGAAACAAAAAATAAAAAGCTGTAGAGAGCTTATTGCCTCAAATCAATAAGACCACTCATCACAAGGATACAGCTCTTCAGGAAACAGTAACATAAGTTGCCCAAATCTTGTTCCTTTAATTTTTTTGAGTAGTGTATTTCGAAAATGACATTTTCGATGCTTTTTGAAAATCAATACTTAACAGTTTTTAATACTTTCTAAATATTTTAAGAAAAAAAAATCACTTTTTAGCAAAAATAACGGTACCTTCCATACAAAAGCTAAAAACCCGCTCAGAAAAATATTTGTTTTTCTTTCTCAAAAATGGCTCCAACGATTTTGATTAAACTTTTTCTATACAAAAATTGGTGTGATGTACTACCAAAAATTATAAAATTTTTCACTTTGCACCTATTATACTAAGTTCCTCTCATATGGAATGTTTTTATTTTGTATTTTCTAAGTATCGGCTGATAGACTTTAGATACATTTTCTTATATAAAAATTTCAAATAATATTTCATATCAAAATTTTCAAAAAGAAATTTTTGATTTTTCAAAATATCACGACGCAAGCCGATTTTTTGTCACTTATACCCTCTGAAAAAGGTCTGCAACGTCAGTTGAGGCTAGGAACAGACTTCTGGAAGTGCCAAATGTTCGAGTATTCACCAAACTGTAAGAAGGTGAATTAGAGATTCTGATTTGAGACCAGCAAGGGTTCTTCTTTTCACTGGACGAAATAGAAGTAGCACTCCTAGCCTTTGCACAAAACCATGAAAACTTATCTGAGGGAATGGAAACAGTTGAGTCTAGATTTTTTAAACAATGAAAATAAATCAACTTTTTTCACTCATTGCCTGTGTTTCTCTAATTTTGTCAGGCAGAGTGTAAATCGATCCCAAAGTAATAAATTCTTAAATCAAAAGATATGAACTTATCGGTACCACACAAATTATGTATTTAATTCCACTCAAAAAATACTCAATTTAATAAAGGATGCTTTTTCGAGAGCCACAAATCAACTTTGCCCTGATTTATAACGTAATTATCAGAAAGACAAATATAAACACTCTCATTTATAATCAAGGCAATCAATGGAGTGACGTCAACCTATAGTTCTTTCCGCCACAACAATACGAGTATAGCTTTACCATTATTGTCATTTCATTTATTATTATTATCGTATTGTGAGGGCAACAAGTAGTTTCCACAGTAATATTTCCTGGCGACAATACCGACGAGAATGAGAACGAGGACGACGACGACTACGACAAGGACTATACAATATATCGTTGGATACCCAATAAAGGCCATAAATCACTTTCAGTCTTAATTGCAAGCTCGGCTCCATGTCCAATTAAAATATTCAATTTAATATAATCCCTTCATCAACATATCCTACCAATTATATCTCATACCAAACCAAACCAAACCGAACAATACACTGATACTCTCAGTTAGTATGAGAAATAGAAAGCCATAGAAGGAAGATGGAAAAAATCTTTTTCCAACATATTCCCCATTTAATGAGGCCATAAAGTCATTAACACCACACTTCCGGTCTTCTACACAGAACACAGAAAAAGTCTTGGGCAAAACTTGCAGTAATTTGCTACTAACAAGCATTTCCTTTGAAAAGCTCACATATAATCGTCGTTATCCTGCAGGATAAGGCAAAGGAAGAAGAACCAGAGAACAAAATGAAACAAAAGCAAGCACCACTTGGCCGAGATATAAATCTACATAGTTTTTGCAAACACTGTGTGGCGCTGCTGTGACGGGTGCTGTGGTGGTCGGCCTGTCGCTTCGGTGTTCGGTGTGACTGCGGGATATTGCGCGTCCTCTGTTGTTCTATGCATCTGGAACTGGAACCTTATCCGCAAAAATAATTAACTCCTTGGTGATGCAGTTCATGATACCCGACAGTATATAAAGGGGTTGTCGATGGAAGTGTGTTTATGTGTTCTGTGTTGTTTGAACATTTTCACCCACCCACCATGCCAACCGTTATTAATTACCTACCACGGTCGTAGCCATTTCTCAAACAGAACCGAACTACTACCACAGTGCCACCAAAACGTGTGCGATAAATGATGAAGTCTTCCGCATCCGCGGGCGGTATATAGCCATTTCAATTTCCTCTCTGCAGTTTCTTCATTTAACTTTCACGATTATAATGGCCACAGGCAGAAGGATGTGAATTTTACCAGTATATCGGATGAAAGGATGCTAACATCCGCCAGCCGAAATTCAACAAAAAAAAAAACTAATTTGAAGATTTTGAGAATGTTAAGTTTACGGATAAATATCTCACAAATTATTTATTTATAAAACAAAATATCAACCAACGCAACGCTTCAACTATAAAATATTCAGCGTGGCATACCTACCTATAGCCTATAGGAATAGAACATCCAGGATAAGTTTTGCACTCGTTAACAAATCCTGTGCTCGAGACTTAATATTAAAGAAAGAAAGAACCGCAAAGGGAAACCACTATGCAATGCGTAAATAACAAAAAGCTCTTCCAAACTATTCCAAACACCAACAGGGTTTCGGCAAGGAAATCTTCTGTTATCATGTGATTCTGGAGCAAATAGTACGCAGAGCAGATTTAAATACTGACGGCACTTCGGTCTGTCCAACTTCGACACCATTGGCCGCTACCAGTAAGCCCTTTTAGAGGCTTTCACATCAGCAATTATGAAGAACCGGCGAAACTTGTTGGTCTTAAAGTTAACGAGGATCGGACCGACTAGGACAAAACGTCACTGCTGAAAGCAACAACTTGGAAGCAGTTAAGGAATTCATCTACCCCGGAGTAAACATTAATTCCACGAACGACATCTTAGAGGAGATCCGACGAAGAATTACCTTAGCAAACCGGTCCTACGCACTTCGGTTTGGTGCAACAGGTAGGTTCAAAGCTCCTCATACAAACAGGGGAAAAACATGCTGTAAGAAATCCTAAGATATACTGCCAGTCCTGCTATATGGTGCCGACATATAGGGATAGAGTCCCTATTCTTAACTAATGGATGGGGAGAAGAGAAGGCTAAGACAGTGAAGGTTGGGATCTTAGGGTCTAAGCTTTTTGGAACTGGTAGAAGGTTAATATCTCTCTTAATAGTTCTACGCTGCCAACTGCAAGTATCGAGAACAAATGGAAGAATTGCCAGGAAGCCACTAGTGATGCCGACGTGCTGGGTCTCGTACGAGTACGACCACCACAGTGAATCCCCTGGTTTGATGAAGAATGCCAGCAAGTACATGCAGCCAAACAACAGGCATACAAAGCGCCGCATAGAGGGGCCAGAGCTGCTCGCGAGCTCTACGAGTAGAAGAGGAGAGAGGAACACAAGCTTCTAAGAAGAAAGAAAAAATAACATGAGAAGCACGTTATCGAGGAAATAGAGGGATGCCATTGCTCGGAAGTTTTACCAAAAAGTAAAACGAACCTCCCTGTGTTACAAGGCCCAAACCGAAGTCTGCGAGGATGATCAGGGGAACATCATGGTACAATCGCAGTTGTTGCTGAGGGCATGGAAAAATCATTTCTGCAAATTGTATAATGACGATGACCAACCGAATTCCGCTACCATGCAAATTGCACCATTCAACCTGGACGACGTAGGCCAACAATTCCGTCCACCCGATCTCGACGAAGTACAGATGGCTATTTATCTAAATTTAAGTCCAATATAGCTGCTGAAGCTGATGGCTTTGCGGCTGAGCTATTCAAAGCGACAGGCGATGAATTGGTAAGTAGTATGCACCAGTTCATCTAAAAAATATGGTCGTAGGAAAGCATGTCCTCAGGACAGTTTGCCTAATCCTCAAGTTAGGCGATCCTCTGGACTGCACCAACTACAAAGGCATCAGTCTTCTTAATATCGCCTACAAGATCTTCTCTGTCATACTTTGCGAACGCCTGAAGCCATTCGTCAATAACCTGATAGGTCCATATCAGTGTGGCTTTAGGCCAGGAAAGTCCACCATCAACCAATTAATTGCACTACGGCAGATCTTGGATAAGACCCAGGAGCTTGAAAACGATACCCACCACCTTTGCATCAATTTCAAGGCCGCTTAAGGAAGCATTTATAGAGATGAGATTTATAGACCAATGTCTAGTTTTGGAATCCCTCCTGAATGACGATTGAGAATTCACACTGCTCCATCAAGGTCAGCAAAAACCTCACCGATACCTTTGATGTCAAAAAAGGTTTTAGGCAAGGCAACGCACTGTCATTGGACTTCTTCAATATTGTTATTGAAAGAATAGTACAAAACTCTCACGTCAACACTAGATTCACAACCTTTCGAAAATCCATCCAATTACTCGCTTTACACTGACGACATTGACATAACCGGACGAGCAGAACGAGATATCAGTGGTGCTCTCGTGAGTATTGAGAAGGAAGCCAAGAAGATAGGTTTAACGGTGAATGAAAGCAAAACGAAATATATGCTTCCAACAAGAAAGAACACCCAACATCGACGTTTCTTACAGAACGTCCCTATAGGCAGCTATAATTTTGAGGTGGTCAGAGACTTTGTCTACCTATGATCCGCTATAAACCCAGCGAATGATACCAGTGCTGAGATCAAACGAAGAATTACTCTTGCCAATCGCTGTTTCTTTGGGCTTAGAAGGCAATTGAGAAGCAAAGCCCTCTCTCGAGCAACTAAACCGTCGCTGCATAAGAAGCTTATCATCCCGGTCCGGATGTATGGTGAAGAGGCATGGACACTTTTAACGGTGAATGAGAAGGCGTTAGAGAGGAACATTTACCGGGTGATTTTCGGTCTCGTCTGCATAGATGGGGAATGGAGAAGAAGATACATCAACGAACTGTACGGGCTGAACACACCGACCTAGCCACAAAAGTGAAAAGCCAACGACTGAGATGGCTGGGTTATATAGAGCGAATGGACACCAATGCTCCGGCCTGGGAAGTCTTTGAATCCAAACCTGTGGGACAGCGCCAGTAGAGGTGGACAGCGTTAAAGGTGGTGCATGCAAGTTAAAGAGCGAAGAGAACCAACCTGGCGTGCGAAACTGGAGACAGCTAGCTAGAAACCGAGCCGGCTGGAAGAAGCTTGTTGGTTGAGGCCCTGGTCCACCCCGGACTGTAGCACCAAAATTTTGAATACTCCATTTTTGAAGGATACATTTCGACAGAGAATTTAATTCCTTGGGTTTTTCTTTATCTTCAAAAATTAGGTGTCAAAAGTGCAATAATATTGCCATTAAATATGACAATCTCAATCATTACAAAGGGCTTTTGGGCCTCCATGTTGATTTGAAGATTTTGACAGCATCGAGATGAATGCGATAGTTTGAATACCTCAACACAGAGGACAAGCTATTAGATGATACAAAATAAAAAGAACAGGGACTAAATGGCTACCCTGTGGTAATCCAAAATAATCTTTTAAGTTGTTTGATTAGTAATAGTTGAAATAGTTGAAAAGTACCGATTACGATCTATAGAATAAGGAAGACAGCCTTATTTAAGTCTTTAAAGAAAGAAAAAATACATAATTTTTCATTTATAAATGAGTCAATACCATTTACAGCTAAATCCATAGAAAAAGTACTTTATGACTTAAATTATAATTTTTTTTTTCATGAAATCAATATTTGCCAAGAAAGTAAAATTAAAGCTACAGACGTTTTTCAATTAATTTTTGTTTACATTTTTTTTATATTTAATTCGGATGAATTCACCTTGGGTTGGTCCCAATAATAAAGGAAATGGAAAACAAAACATGCTAGCAAAAGCCAACCATAACCATGTCGAAGTCAGTGTATCAACCGACTATATACAACCCACGACGACGACGTTGCACTATAGATGGTGGTCGACAACGTGTCCAAGTTCATAAAAGATTGACTCCCACGATAGCTACCTTATAGCATTTGTAAGTGTAAGTAAATAAAATAACATGTTTGGTGACTTTGTCAGCCTAACATGGGGTCTTCTATACATTACATCCCCTGGATACAATCAGTGTAGCTTGAACGTTTGTAAGTTTGTAAAAATTCAGTCTGCAGCACCCAGCACGTGATATAAGAACATTTAATAACTTTTGACATGTTCGATGATTAATGAAGGGAAGCATATGTTATGGAGAAACTCACATAACTCATATTGATTGTAGGATATGAAATTGGAGGAAGTATTTTTTTTTTAATGGTTAACCCTTCTTGGGGTTGGATAGAGAAGATGTGTCTTAATTGACTTATCGAATTGAATTTAGAAAGTCATCTCTGCCAAAGGCCTATGAAAATATAGATAGTGATTTGATGGTTTTACATCGGATTTTAATTTAGTTGAAATCAAGCATTTCGACTTCTGAGAAATCATATTTATATACAGGGTGGGCTATTTAAACCTTCAGCATTTGACAACCCTTTAATTTTTTCTTTTGTTTTTAGTGAATTTGTGGGATGGAACAGTTGTGAGAATTTTAGGCAACAAATTATCATGAGCGATGAAGCTCATTTTTCTTTGAGTGGGCGCCTTGAATAAACAAAATTGTCAGTTCTACACCAATGAAATCATCATTGTGTCCTGGCCGGTTGGGGTATAGGGGGCCAACAAAACATCTCCATACCCTTCACGGTCTGCAGCAAGGTATTTTAACTGTGGCCACGTCTTTCTCTGGGAGTCTGCTTCTACAGATGATTTCCATGTTGTTCTTGGTCTTCCAACCCACAATGCTACCTGGAGAATTTATTTAAAAGACTGCTTCGCAATATCATGATTTAGTTTCCTTGTCGTGTGACCAATCCATTGCCATTTCACTTTCTTATTCCATTCTTGACTAGTTCCGCGTCATAATTCTTGGTTAGATTTAATTTGTGGTCAGCTAATCTTTAAGATGTGGCGTAGAAAACGATTTACAAGCCTGTAGCTTCCTCGAGATGATAGCTGTGACTTTCCAGATTTTGCAAGCATATAACAGCATGGATTTGACATTGCCAATGAAAACCCTCAATTAATTCACCACCAACGCGTGATGGTTGGAATTTTGTTTTGTCAACATTGAGCTTCATCTCACTTGAACCTTTGTGGATCCATTGTGCTCCACGGGATGAAGGTAGGTATAGGTATGAGGAAGGGAAGGTAGGATTATTGAGGAAAGTTTAGGTGTGGGATGCCTTTCTAAATCATCTGGAATCCTGGGAGAATTTCAGAATGATATTCCTTAAAGGAAAGGTGGAGAAGTCGTCCATTTTGTCGAAAAATTATTCTCCGAGGTCTTCTTTTCTAGTTCTGGCTATAGGCTGTGGCATTCAACAAGGCAGTGGGATGAGCCCTCCTCCGCCTCTTCATCTTGACACCCTTAAAAGTCCGATGAGCTGATGCTCATTCTCCTGGAATGTGGGTTTACATTGAGTTGTGGTCGGTTAGGACTTCAGATAGGAGCTATAATTGATGGCCTGCTTATCTTAAGTTAACACTCAGTTATTTTCTTTGCAATATTCGGCAATACATACTTTGCAAACCGTTAAGTGTCAATTGGTGACCATGGCTTATGACGCTTCAAGGTAATTCTGGATTTTTCTTTTTTTCGCTTGTTCCCATCCCGCGTCAACAGCTCTTTGCCAGTTCATATGCCATTTCACTCTTTTTTGAACCCTGGCGTCTATCTGTAATTAACTGTGTTTGTTATAGTTTCGACTAGGGCTGGCCACGATACTAAAAAAGTCTCGGTGTCTTTTCGTATCGGTATTGGGAATCAAAATGATATTGAGACGATACCAGCTTAAAAGCATCCAAAACGATAACGGGACGATACCGTGCTGCTACTCTCGGTAGTATCGTATATTGATTTTTTAATATTAGTATTAATTTAGTACAAACAAACAATTTTTGTAATTGGTTTTTTTTTTTCTCTAGAGTAGGAAAAATGTTTATGTTTTGATTTCAATAGAAACCACCCACTACCACGCCCATTATTCGTATGCTTGGTTTCTCTGAAACCAATGAGTTGGATTAAATTGTCAGACTTGGTTCTTTTTAACTGGAGGAAGTGACCTTAGTGAAATCCACCCGGTGTGGTCTGACGTAGTCTATTAGAATGTCTATGTCCGTAAAGTTCATTATGGTTCTATGATCTATTGTCCACTTTTTCCAATTGTAATATTATTTAAACTAGTCTCGTCCCCACCCCGTGTCGAAATTCGACACCCATCAAAATATGAAAGCTAGCTATAAAATATTTTAATATTGAATAAAAAAAATAATTTTTTATTTTTTTAAATTCAATTTTTTGAGTGCACAGTGAGTGGCAGTATAAAATGGTACTTAGCTAAAACGGACCCGCAGTGTTTAATTTTGTGATTCGCACACTCCCCACGCTTATAGCTTTCCAACCACATAAGATTTATCCAAATCGGTCCAATACTTTTTGAGAAAATGGTACCACAAAATTTATTTAAGCCTATTTATATATAGATCTTAGCACTTTTGACCGCCAGCACTTTTGTAAACGGAAGTGAAAGGAAATTTTCTAGGGCTGCCGTTTGTGTAGTTGGTAGTTGCCATTGGCATTGGTTTGGCCAATAGACGCTATCCTTTGGATTTTTGTCATGATTTTTCGATTGACTATCTTATCTAAGGCTGGTCACCAGACCATATGCATATACATACGTTAGAATTGGCCTTTTTGTATGGCTGTTTACATCCAATGAATGGTTTTGGGCTTGAGACCCCATCTTTTATCAAAAATGTTACAGCGAGTGCAGAATGCTTTTGAGTTTTTTTTTTCTCTCTTTCTTTCCATTCTACTCCAAGATATTTGGCAGTTCCAGAAACCTGTACCTTCTCGGCCTTATGGCTAAGATCAAAGTAACCTGTACCTGAATACTGCAAATTGTTGACCTGTTCGGAATATAACGTTTCCGCGAAACAACACCAGTTCTGTCTTCAGTGTGCTAACTTTAAATTCACAGCTGTTGGGCCAATTATTGAGCTTGTCAAAGGCCTTTTGACTACCAACGGCATGAACAACTTTTGGTTCCAAGCAAGGTAGCATCATCAAAGCTCACACAGCCCGAACCACGATGGCTTTATTGCGTCCTTTGTTCCTCGGTGGCTTAGTTTAGAGAAATGGTGATTTTCTTTCTGGGGAGTTAATTGATTTAAAAACTTAATATTATGTCAATTTCCAACAAGTAATGGACCCTGGGAAGCCTTGAAAGACAATTTTCGACATTGAATTGCCACTATTCAGCCCGGAACACTACGAAAAGTGATAGCGGTAAAACGACCATTTAGCGAAATTTGCTCCGGTGGCCGCGGTGACCATTTATTCTAAACAAAATTCCACAGGTGATCAAGTTTTCAAATCAAAAGAAAATTGCAGTTTCTGTGAACAAGATTTGATTGATATCGGTAAAGTTGTTTTCAAAAACAAAAAACTATCGAACTATCATGCATGTCACAGGATTTATGGTCAGACGGTTTATATGGTTATAACTGAGCTTGGGATCCCGGGAAAAGTGGCGAGCTGTTTAGCAAAACACGGAGTGTACCCTGCAACTGGAGAACTATTCCATATATGAATAGGGTTTCCAAAAGAAGATGCACTTATCCCAATCTCGCCTTAAGCAGATACTACGCATATGAGACTTTATCACAGAAGGCACTTTACAACAAATTTGTCCAACTGCATACGCATTAGGAAATGCCAACGATAATTGGCCGCTCCCAACGTGCCGCTGTACAGTTCTTCACGGTGATTGAGCAGCAAGCAAAACTTGTTGGCTATGATTAATGATTTATGAAGTATAGGAGGACAGGTCTTTTATGTTCATGCATCAGAGATTTGGTAACTTTGGAGTAATCAAAGACAACTTAATTGGCAAACAACACCAAATTCAACTTATTTAGCCCGAAGATGGACAAGTCGTCCGAAACGCGTCGCTCATTTTAATAATTTATTAAAATATTATATGTTGTGTTTATTTAAAGTTTTTTATAAATAAATTTAAAGATTATTTTAAATAAATTTTAAAGCCATTTTTATTTTAATTCTCATTTCATTCGTAATCAAAGAGTTCATCTATCTTGGAGTAAGCATTAACTCTAAGAATTACCCTTTAGTGGAAATCTTGCAAAGAAAATGCTTGTATTTTGGTTTGTCGAAATAAATGAATAGTTACACTCCAGACGCCAGACGACAAACACAACTTAACTTCTGGTTAAAAAACGCAGCTGGGGCTATCGCTGATGCCATAGTTCTTAATCTGGGTGAATGGAAGCAACGTGCATGTCTCAGACCTTACTGGAGCTTTTCACTGAAAAAACTGCGATTTAAACAGATACGAAGTTTAACCATCCTGCTGGAGACACACTTGTTTTTATACACTTGTCACACCACGTGGCTAATTTAGCCCAGGGATGTTGCGGATGCCAATTTTTTCACATCCGCGGATGTGAATGCGGATGCGGATCTTTGAAGGCTCACATCCGCGGAAGCGGATGCGGATGCGGATATTTAAGATCTTATATAAAAAAAAGTATATGAACGAAGAATTTAAACAATGATAAAGTAATTATTAACATTTTTATTGATAAAAACAAGTATGAGGCAGAATTTATATTAGTAAGTGAAGTTTAAAATAGGAGCATTATACTTAATAAAGAGAAATATTACCGCCTTTTCTGATTCAAGGCGGTTACGCAGAGGTTTGTATTACATTCGCATCCGCATGAACATCCACATTGATTATTGCGGATGCGGATGCAGATGCAGATGTCCAAATCTGTGCGGAAGCTCCGCATTTGCGGATGCGGATGCGGATATTCGCAACATCCCTGATTTAGCCACTGAAATTTGTTGTCCAAATCAAAGGGCATGGTAGTGCCGAGCCAAGTTCGCGGCACTACACCCTTCTTACAGGAACAAACTCAGACGATTTTCAACCCCCCTCTAACTTCAGTACCAATAAAGTCAGAAACTTCAGATTCGCAGTATTTGCTGAGCTGATCAAACAAAGGTGACTCACCAAATTTCAACTCCTTGCCATTAGTAGTTCCCGAGATATCATCATCATCATCGTGTCCTGTAACCCCGGCTGGGGCATAGGGCGTCAGTTCCCGAGATATAGGACTTCAAAAATCGCAAGAACCGTAACTGACTGACTCACTGACTCATTGACTGACTGACTCACTGACAGATCATCAAAAATATGGAGCACTTCCTGACATCGTAGAAACTTGAATTTTCGCACAACGGTAGGCCTTGTGGTGCATACAAAGGAAAAAATCGAAAATCTGTAATTTTCTATTCAGGGAGCGTGGCATCCACCCACTTTCTTAAATATTCTTATAAATTATATGGAGCACTTCCCATTGTTGTGGAACGATACAAATTAGTAGGTCAGTAGGCCTTAAAGTACTTAAAAAGAAAAAATTGAAAAATTGGAATTTTCCATTCAGGGGGTGTGGCATCCACCCACATTCTTAAAAATTCTTATTAACTATGTGGAGCACTTCTGATTGTTGTAGAACGATGAAAATTAGTAGGTCAGTAGGGCTTGAAATACTTAAAAAAAACAAAAATCGAAAAATTGGAATTTTCAGTTCAGGGGGCGTGGCATCCACCCACATTCTTAAAAATTCTTATAAATTATGTTGAGCACTTCCGATTGTTGTATAACGATGAAAATTGGTAGGTCAGTAGGGCTTGAAATACTTAGAAAGAAAAAAAATCGAAAAATTGGAAGTTTCAGTTCAGGGGGCGTGGCATCCACCGACATTCTCAAAAATTTTTATTAACCATATATGAAACACTTCTGATTGTTGTAGAGCGATGGAAATTGGTAGAGCGGAAGAACTTGAAATACTAAGAAAGAAAAAATTGAAAAATTGGAATTTTCCATTGAGGGGGCGTGGCATCCACCCACATTCATAAAAATTCTTATAAATTATATGGGGCACTTCCGATTGTTGTAGAACTATGAAAATTGGTAGGTCGGTAGGGCTTGAAGTACTTAAAAAGAAAAAAATAGAAAATTTGGATTTTTCCATTCAGGGGGCGTGCCATCCACCCATTTTTTCAGAGTTGCTATTATTTATATGGAGCACTTTCAGTTGTCGTAGAATTATGAAACTTTGTAGAGCGGTAGGGCTTGATTTTCACCTGGCAAAATAAATCTTTGCAAAAAGGAGGAAATCACAACAAAAACATAAATGTTAAAAAAAGAGCCAAATTCTTATATGTACAAGAAACCTGTGCGTAAAAAGTCAGCCAAAAAAAGTAATGAGATCTAAAATATATGCCAAGTTTTAAGTTAAAGAAGTTTAATATCAAATATCTTAAGTAGAGTAATATCGAAACAATTCCAAATAATGACAGACATTTATTATAATGATTACTGATTAAAATTGGGTGGATTTACTTGGCAAGTTTTCTCTTAAATACTTATCACAAATTTAAAATGTATGAAAACTTGACCAGTGAACCCACCAAATTTTAATCAGTAATCATTAATTACCAAATTTCTGTCATGATTTGGAATTGTTTCGATATAACTCTACTTAAGATATTTGATATTAAGCTTCTTGAACTTAAAACTTGGCATATATTTTAGATTTCATTACTTTTTTTGGCTGACTTTTTAAGCACAGGTTTCTTGTACATATAAGAATTTGGCTCTTTTTTTAACATTTATGTTTTTGTTGTGATCTGTTTAACTGTAGACACGTTTAACGTGCAAGGAAAGTAAATGTTTCTTATTTCCTAATTTTCCAGTTTTGAAATGAATGGAAAGCTAATTGAACGTGCCCAAAGGCTTACTTAAATTGATTAATTCATTCAAAGTTGAATGAATACAGGCATGTCACTGAATAATTGAGGTCATATTTGGACAACTGTTAGAATGCGTTTATAAATACCAAGATGGCTTAACTATTCGGGCATTGAATAGCTGGGCAAATGCCCAAGCGTGTTCTTATAAAATATCATAAATACGACTGTTAGTAGCTAAAAGAATCACCATAATCCATAATAAAACCCATGTCAGTCATCGATATGTACATATGTTTTTTTTTCTTTTTTTTTTCAAACAGAGTCAAATAAATAAAAAATGACAGTCAATTATAATTTTTAGATAAACAAATCCACAAACACTTGTTCACTAATTAGATTTACATAACTAATCTCTCTTAAATCCATCTATACAAACTCACCACTCTAGTAAATTTCATTTTAATGATTTATATTGAATTTAATTGTGCTTAAAACACATTGAAAATAAATGTGTCCAACATCGCACTTCCACTGTCAAATTAATCCTTTTACAAAAACACACATTTGCTTACATAACATCATATACATTTATACATACTCGTAAATACAAAATTAATTTCAGCAAAATGCTAAAATATCCAACAAAAAAAAAGGATTCTCGATTAGCGCAACATTATTTTCAATTGCCACAACATAGTGCAGTACTTAATGCATTGTCATACACTGTATTTTTGTAAAAGAATACAAAAAAAAAGCAGTGATAGGGTAAATAGCCTAATTGTTGGCAACATAAATAGATTGAAAAATAAAACTTAAATAGCTTGGTTTTTCTTAACATATTACCAGATTTTCGTCATTTATTTTAACAGATGGTTTTGGCAAAATACATTTTTTTAGCTCACCAGTTAAACCTTATATTTTTACCTATTTTAAATGAATCATTGAAACACAAAAGGTTTGAATTATGAACATATAATTAAATTCCATGATTATGATCCTTGAATAACAATTAAATGATTAATTTTGTGAGATATGGGGTTTTACATAGTCCAAAAAGGAAAATCCCAAAGCCATAATCTCCAAAACAAAACATACAAATACTTTAAATGAATTTTGCAGGGCTCCGGATGTAACTGTGCTATGGTAAATTGCTCATGTAGTGAATACTCATAGTTCTCATATCAAAGGTAACTTCGTTAGCGTATTAATCTTTAAAAAAGGTGATAGTCCTAGAGTAGGCTCAAGGACAAATATTGATTGTGTTTATTTTGTGAGTTTTAACAAAACCCAAAACGTTTTAAATCACCAAAAAACATCAACTCTAGGCTAGTTATGATCATTTTTATGAGTACAAAAGAACACTAAGAAAGGCGAGACATTTGTTTTAATATGTATTCAGTTCTGCGCATTTATCATATAAATATT
Source organism: Dasysyrphus tricinctus (assembly GCA_963921185.1). Lineage (NCBI taxonomy): Eukaryota > Metazoa > Arthropoda > Insecta > Diptera > Syrphidae > Dasysyrphus > Dasysyrphus tricinctus. Next base: position 24,847,001 of record OY992532.1, on the reverse strand, counting down.
GGTGAAAATGGCGGGGTCCAGATGTCCGTTTACTTGTCAAATACTAATATATGTATTTTTTATTGTGTTAACATGTTATTTGAAGGGCCTTCGCATAGTTATTTGAAATTACTGACACTTTTAATTTTGACAACCTGCCCAAAATTATAACCTTATATTTGTGTACTGTGGCGTATACTTACTTTTTTAATAGCTGATACCAATTAGAATTTATTGTTATTATTATTATTATTCATTATATTAAACATTAATGTACAATATAATAGTTAAAGCTAATAGCTACCAGGACTTCTAGCTGAAGATGTTAAAATATAAGAATAAAATAAGTACAGTAGACGCTCGATATAGTGAAGTAATAAAAACACCCATTTCTAAATTATATCTTAATTATTGATCATGATACGTGTGTAGCTGGATATGTAAATTTTTTGTAATAAATAAACACGCTCATTCGTAACTGTGTGCACACACTTTTTCCGTATCGCCCTATCCGATTTATTTTTTTCTGAAAAACAACTTTGTTATAAAAAATAGGAAAATTGTCATACCCAGTCTCGGGGATAACTTTTTACGAAAGTAACTTAATTTTTTTTAATTTTGAATTGGTGTTCTGTCAATCCAAATACAAATGTTTCATTTTAATCAACTCTCGGTTTTTCGCCCTTACATTTTTGGGCATTCTATTTTGAGTTGTTAAAAAGACGAAAATGAGAAGCGATAACGGGAGATCATTTTATTTCCATTTCTGATCAGTTGGGCGTGGGACCTTGTAAGCGACTACGCCAAGATATTTATAAAAATCCAACTAAGGCTAGTGCCATATCAAATTGGCTGTGCCTTATGTAATTCAAAAATCAGAAGTGGAATCAAAAGGATTTATTGTGACAATCATGTTTGTCAACTATTACGATTGTCAACTTGCAATTGATAGTTGATAAATATTGAAATTTGGTTTTTAAAACATAGTTTATATGTGAAAATAGAACTATTCATTATAATAACTTTCTTCTTTTTCACAACGATCTGCATCATTCTCAATTACCAAAAAATTTATCAATTGAGCTGTAAAATATCGAACTAAAATATTTATCAATTTATTTTTGGCAATACTTCTAACAAGTTAAATAAATAAATTAAAAATCTAGTCAAATTAGCTGAAAAAATAGGCAAACCTAGAATTAATTGCAAAGGAACATCTGTAAATGAGGTCTTATTGGAAATGCTTGCAATCTACCATGACGCGCTTAGCCAATATGGCCGATTATTCAAAATGACCGCCCGTAATTTGAAATTTTAGTGTAAACTGTTTGTGGTGCCCATGTGGGGTATCATTTTATAAATTTGGGACAGGAAACTCAAAACTCAAAACCACCAAAAACTTACATTATTTATTTTATTTTATTGAACAGTTTTTGAACAAAAATATTTTCGAAAACTATTAATGTTGGTACTTCATATAAAAACTAAATACTAGAAAAAATTATTTTACTAAGAAAAATAATTTTCGTTATTTGAAAGTATGTCAATAACTAGATAAAATAAAACCATCTGATTTATACTTGATTCAAGATATATATGAGAGAATTAAAAACTAAATTTCGAACTATTTCTTTTTAACATAGGTACCTACTATTTTGAAAAAAAAAAAAATTAAATGAAATAGATTTTTAATTTTATCTAAAATTTTCGGTTTAAAAATATTTTTTTTAACTGTTCAATCAAATAACATAGATTAAAATTAGCATAGACATTATGGGCCCTGAGTAATAGATTCGAATCTAGCCTAAAGTCGATTTTAAGAAAAAAACCTTAGAAAGTTTCACTTCTAAATGGTTAGGTTTCGTTCAAAAATTCGTAACGTCACAATTCTTCAGTGCTACGCCCCCACAAATGAAGCGACCGAGGAAGACAAAACCGCGTTCTACACTCATCTTAACTCGGTTTACAGTAGTGTTCCGAGAGCCGACATCATAGTCGTTATGGGAGATCTTAATGCCCAAGTCGGTTCAGACAATTACGGACATGAACGCGTGGTGAGAATAAATGGCTTGGGGTCACGGAATGAAAATGGTGACTTGCTTGTTGACTTTTGTAACGCAAATCGTCTTGTGATAGGTGACACTGTATTTAAGCATAAGACGTGCAATAAAATCACCTATGTGCCTCCGGATGGTCAAACCAAAACCCAAATTGATCATATCATGATTCAGCAGCGATGGAGAAAGTCAATGTGTGGTGTCCGGAGTATAAGAAATGCCGATGTGGGAAGCGACCACCATTTGGTTGTGATGAGTCTCAAACTACGAACCGCTGCCGTACAAAAACCAGCGCAGGATGGAGCAAGGAGCTCAAAATTCATTATTAATGCTTTAAATGACCCCAACATATGTCGAAGCTTACCACCACCCTTAACGACAAAGCCTCGTCATTAAACGGAATCGAGCTTTCAACAATTGATGAGATGTGGGGTGAAATTAAAAGTGTTTTTATGGAGGCTGGATCCGAAACTGTACCCAAGCGAACGAGACGTAGAGACTTTTGGATATCCCAAGACACCTGGGATAAGATCGAACTTCGCAAATCGTTGAAAATCCAAATAAATGCCGAAGCTGATATTCAACGAAAGGCTGACTTGCGAAGAGAGCACCGCATTGCACATAAGATGGTTTATCGCTGTGTGAGACGTGACAAGAGGGTGAAGGTAGATGAACTCGCAGATAATGCGGAAATTGCTGCCAGAAGAGGAGATATCCGGGAATTGTACCAAATAGCCAAAGATGTGATCGGGAAAAAAAGCAACACCAATCATCCTTTAATGGATGTGGATGGCACACTTTTGGTATCAATTGAGGATCAGCTTCGTAGATGGAAGGACCATTTTTGTGCCTTGCTAAATGAGGATTCAGTTGAGCAGAGTGCTGAAGTGCCCCAACTAAACGAAATGCGCAGGTCCTATAGGGGTATTGACATCGAACCCCCATCAGAATCGGAAATCCATACAGCAATAAATCTCCTCAAAGCAACAAGGCAGCTGGACTGGACGGAATACCAGCTGAATTCCTGAAAGCCGATCCCGTAACAGCGGCTAGTATTTTACATCCGTTGATACAAAGCATTTGGGAAAACGAAAGCTATCCCAGGGACTGTAAGGATGGTGTGATTGTTAAGTTACCAAAGAAAGGTGACCTAAAGAATTGCAACAATTGGCGTGGTATCACCGTTTTGTCCGTTTTCCCAAAACTAATGGCAACCATCATTCTCGAGCGAATAAAGGATAGAATCGAGTCTACACTCAAGAGCCATCAAGCTGGCTTCCACAGTGGTCGATCGTGTGTCGACCATATCAACAGCCTGCGTATCGTCCTCGAGCAGTCGATGGAATTTCAATCACCGCTTTACCTCATGTTCTTGGATTTTGAGAAGGCCTTTGATCGGATTAACCGAGAATGTATATGGAGATCGTTGCTTGGTAGAGGAATTCCACCAAAAATTGTTGCCATTATTAAAAAGTCCCACAACAACGGAAGGTGTTTTGTTTTGCACAATGGGCAGCTATCCGACTCCTTCGTAGTGCAACAGGGTGTGAGACAAGGGGATGTTCTATCGCCAATTCTCTTCCTGCTGGCGATGGACGACATACTGACGGCCAGTGTTGGTACAGCTGAGCGACAGGGCATTCAATGGAGACCGTACGAAAGGCTCAGTCATTTAGACTATGCCGATGACATATGTCTACTGGCAAATAACATCAGTGAGCTGAACGGGATGTGCCAAACACTGCAAGTGAAGGGAGAGTCGAGTGGTCTAAGAAAAAACAGCAAAAAGACAAAAATAATGCTCACAGGCCACTCCACACAGCAGCGTATTATTCTACAGGAGACGCTAGTTGAAGAAGTGGAACAGTTCAACTACCCTGGCCTGGCAGTATTGTTTCTGCAAACGGTGGTATGGATCTGGACGTAAAAAGTAGAATAAATAAAGCTCGTGCTGCCTTCGGTATTCTATCCCCAATTTGGAAATCTAGTCAAATCTCCTTACGCACTAAGTTGAGATTCTTCGAATCCAATGTCAAATCCGTGCTGTTATATGCTTGTGAGACCTGGAAAGTCACGTCTATCATTTCGAAGAAATTGCAGGCTTTTGTGAATCTGAATCGCTGTCTTTGCCACATCCTAAAGATTCGCTGGCCGCAAATAATATCAAATGAGGAATTGTGGCGGAGGACAAGTCAAGAGCGGCTGGACGTCAGCATAAGAAAGCGTAAATGGCGTTGGATTGGTCACACACTGAGGAAACCAAACGATGAAATTGCAAAGCAGTCCTTTGAATGGAATTCTCAGGGTTCACGGCGGCGGGTTGGAAGATCAAGAACAACATGGAAATCAACTGTCTTAGCGGAAGCAGAATCCCAGAGAAAGGCGTGGCCACAGCTTAAGTACCTTGCAGCAGACCGTGAAGGATGGAGACGTTTTATTGACGCCCTATGCCCCAGCCGGGGCTACAGGACACGATGATGATGATGAAATGGTAAGAAGCGCCTCAAGCTAAATTTAAAATTATCTAATCTAAGCATTAAGAAGTTTAATTCGTGCCGTTATTTTTTGTCGAAACTTTTTCTTAAATTTAGTCAATTTATTGGAAAATTTCCCCTCCCAGATAAACGGGGGTAATAAACCCCCCTCCCATATGATATTGGGCCTTTTTTGAAAACGTCATCTGCATAAAAAATGCATTTGCAGAATGTTCTAACACGCAAACGGCAAGAGTCTTCTGGTTCGAAAACACAAATACAAATTTTACTGCATTAACATTGTGTTCGATATTGCAGCTTGCTAAAGTCACATGTTTGAAAACATCATCTGCAGTGCAGCTGTGCAGTAAAAAAATTGTGTTGACGAACAAAATATTGAAAAGCCAAAGAGATGTGTTTGTAAACCCCAAATGCGTTTGCAAGTAAATTGACTGACGTTGATCAAACTGATTTTGTGCAAGCAGAACGTGCACATTTGACGATCACAGTACCTGCATCAAAAAATGACGATCATTTGACAGTCAAATTGACTTTGATTTGACGTTTTTCGTATTTTTAAGCCAGTTTATCCTATTATCCCCGAAGGTGTGGGTTCGATTCCCAGCCGTGCCACCTAAAAACAGAAATGTTTTATTCGAGGTACTGCCTCTTGCAAGGAACTGACAATTCCTCCAAGAGTATACTTGTCATGAAAAAGTGCTTCTCTTCTAGCCGTTCGGACTCGGCAAAAAACTGTAGGTCCCCTCCATTCCTGCCAACAACACGCACACAGGAATGGTTGAGAGTTGTAAGTCACTAGGCCCTGGTTCTTCACGAGCTGTTGCGCCACCCAATTTATTTATTTATTTATTTTTATCCTATTATCCCCAAAGTAATTTTTTTTTGCATTTAAGACGTACATCCAAAAATTTTGTTGTCAGCTCTTGGTCTATCACAATTTTGTTTGTCTAATGAAGAGCAGTGTGACAAAGTTGTTGTTATATATGTAGATGTTTGAGAATTCTTTATATAAAAAATATGTTCTCATTCGGCTTTTTGGTCGTGATGATAATAAATTAATGAAACAATTCCATTTGATTTCCCGACGTTTCGACGGTTGTTGCCATCTTCCTATGGGGATCTTTTATTTACATAATGAAATGAACACTTAGAACATATGAACATTAAAGACGGAACATATAAGAAGATTTACATTTATAGTTTGTTTACTTTTAAATTACATTTGTAAAGAATGTAGTTACGTGAAGAAATGTATTTTAATAAACTGTCAAAAAACAAATTCAAAGATTTTTTATTTTGATATTGAAATTATAACTTAAATAAAAATATAAAAATTACTTTTGTTTTATTTACTAGCACTTCAAATGAAGACGAGTCACCGATTATTTTGAGTCACTACAGAACAGTAGACAGATGAAGTATTTTGAGTGCCTTGTTTTCGGTTCATATTGTTTTTGTTATTTATTACGTGGAGCGTTTGCAAATGTACCACTTAGAAACATACCTCTCCGTTTCAAGAACTTCAACGCCATCAAAATCTGGTTTATGACAATTCTGTTTGTCTGTCTGTTCGGCCAGACTAAAAGTTCAAAATGTTTAAAGTGCAAAAATTTTCAATACATTTTTGTTTGGATTTTTAAGACAAATTTCAGCATATTTTTTGATAGCTCATGACTCGAAAATGACCTTCGTTTCTTTTTTTTTAACTTGTTATTAAAAGGGGTTTGTGCACTTTTTGGAATACAAAAATTTATTTTACTTTTACGCAAAAATAACAGTTCCTCTCCATACATATGTTAATAAACTGGAAAAGAAAACCTTATTTTTCTCAAAAACGACTCCAATGATGTTGCTTAATTTTTTTCTATGACCTTTTCAGAACTGTCTAATATAAAATTGAAAAAAAATAAATACATCAAGCAACTATTAACAGTAAACCTAGAAGCATATTTTTGATTTTGAACTCTTTCATTATTGACATACATAGTTTCTTTATTAAATTTAAAATAATTACATTCAATTATGTTAAAAATGTAAACTTTTACCTGTACTAAATATAAGTTTAACTATCATATACAGTGTTGATAAACAACACAAAAACAAAAACTTCCAAAAACTATGAAGTATTGCATATTAAAATTTTCAATTATAGCTGTTTTGTTTGGCCTCCAATTGATTCCGAAAGTAAAAGACTTATACGTTTTTTTGCTAAGATCTATGTATATATTTCGGCACTATGTGCCATCATCAGGATCTACAATTTTTAAGCAGAAAACATAAAAAGTCTTACAAAGTTATACAATAAATAAAAAACAAATAAATTATAAAAATTGTACCTAATTTGTAATTATCAAAGTTATTTGACAAACACTTTCCACAATATTGATTTGACACTTTGGTAGCCGTCAAAGTATAAGCCAGTGAATGCTTGAGAATATAAAAACAAGATTAAAGCGGCATCAGCACTGATTACACTGTGCAGTGTTTACACGAAATGTGTATTGTTGTTGATTTTTCATTGATTACGATTTGCATATGAGATGAGATTGAAGTATGTATGTATTTGTGTAATCTTTCTCGTCTGTTTTGAAATTACATACATTTTCTCCAAATTTAACTATTTGGTTTACTTCGTGAACCTGTAATTTGAATTTATTGCCTTCAAATTTTAGCACCTTGGTGTTGTCAAAGTTGAAAGAGTGGCCTGTATAATGCTTATGGTTAGCCAAGGCTGCAATACTTTTCACATTAGCAGTGCCGGAGTCAACCTTATCACATTCATTTGAGTGTTGTTCCAGTCTTTTGCTCAACTTCTGAATAGTTTCACCGATGTATCTTTTGGGGCAGTCATTGCATGGAACGCTATAACTACACCTGAGTTTTGAGTCAGAGGCAGTTTATGTTTCATGTTGGCAAAGAAATTGGAAACTTTTTTCACTGGTTTCATAGCTGCCTTGATTTCTGGAACGAAGTATTCGCAAGATTTAGCCAAAGATTCAGTAAGACCTGGAACGTAAGAAATGGCTAAGTAGACTTTACTATCAGAGCATTGAACAGTTGATCGGTTGTTGGTTTCATCTGTTGATAAATAAAGGTAGCTACTTCTATCAAATCTTCTTGTTCCCAAATTTTTATGACTGTTGATATTTTGAACAGACGAGATGAGTTTTTTAATTATGTTGATCGGAAAATTATTTTTGGATAAGATATTTGTAATGCGTTCAATATTTTCCTTCCAGTGAGACTTATGACTGAATGAAAAAACTCTCCGAATAAAGTTTTTGGCCGTATTTTCTTTCATATGTTTCGGATGTGCTGAGTAAAAATTCAACAGTCTATTTGACGCAATTGGCTTATGATACCAATTTGTTGTGATATTTCCATTATGATAGTATTTTATAGTAATATCCAAATAGTTAATATCATTCGTTAGTTTATCTTCGGTCTCAAACGTAAACTTGATGTTGTTGTTAAACATTTCAAGTGCTTTTTTAAGCATATCAATTTTTTCAAAAGGAATAGCTGTGATGTGATCATCAACATATGCTTTCCAAAATTGGGGGACGAGGTCAATATATACCAATATATATATATATATACAATACCCAAGAAGGAGTTCATGAATTTGCTAAAATTTTGCCTTATAGACTGCAACTATTTCTGTTATAAAGGGAAATTCATACGCATGAAAATGGGCTGTTCATGGGATCATCGTTAGCTCCAGTACTGGTGGAATGGGTGCTTGAAGAAGTTATTGATAATGCTTTCCTTAATATTGACTTCGTCCCCCAATTTTGAAAAGCAGTTTAGTTTAGTTTAGTTACCTACTTGATTTTATAAAACATTCCTTTAAGACATAACATTTTTTTTAAATCAAATTAAGCATGGCATTGCCGTCTGCCAGGTTGACAATGAATATAATTTTCTTAAAATCAGTAACAAAGCAAATTAAGTTTCAAAATACAAAATTTAATAGCATTGAGTGTTTATTTAAAAATCTTGATTGATTATCCTCTCTCGATACGCAAGTGCCACCTTACAATAATTATAGATTTTGGAGACATCCATTTCATTTAAGAGAGAAATTATATCATCCTCGATTAGATAGTTACATCCCAAGAAAGTTCTCCTCGTTTCCACTAGAATAGGACATTTTCCAATAAAATGCAGTACATCCTCTCTTTCTTGTCGATTGCATAGGCTACATAAAATTGGCAAGTCATCACGATGTGGCCTATAGTTAAGGTGTAAGAGCTCACCCCTTAGTTTGACCATCATTGATATTTGTTCCACGCTGTTCTCGTCTCGGAAATAGTTTGACTGTCCCAAATTATAGCAAAGTCGGTTATATATTGTTCTGTGAAAGGAACTCCTAGCGTCTTCTACATATTTTTCTCTGTATTTGGCATCCACCGATGAAATTAAATTGTATAAGGTATTTTTTCATTCACCTATATGTTCAACATCCAGGTTAAGTTGAATTCCGCACCACTGCGCCAGCTCCATCCACTCCGCAAACCAACTACTTTTTTGTCGAATAACTTGAAGGGCAACTTTCTTTGGCAATCTATTGTCTGACATGTTCAGTATTTTTAAAGTGTAATCCACATTCAGCTTGTGCGTACGTATGAAAATCGGGGAAATTCCGGTTTCTAGCATAACAATGTAGTTTGGAGTATTTAAAGGAAGACGAAATATTTTCTTTATGTAAAACCTTAAAAGTTTTTCTGCAGTGTCGTACATCTTAAATCCCCATACTTGGGCTGCGTAGAGCATAATTGATTCCGAAACTGCTTCGAATACACGAAATTTGCTGCTATGATCTATATTTTTGTTTGCGAAACAATTTTTCCACGTAGCACCAATTCCATTCTTCGCCAACACAAGCTTCTCATTAAGATGTTTCTCCATATCTAAATTCTTTGTAAAATGGACACCAAGATATTTATACTCCTTTACTACTTCGATGCTTTCACCTTTCGTTAGTGCAATTTCTTCCACCACCTTTTTTTAAAGACCATTACTTTTGATTTGTCTAAATTAACTATTAGGTTCCACGTTTTGCAGTATCTAGAGAGCTGATTTATCATTAGTTGTAGAGATTCTGGTGAGGACGAAAACAAAACTATGTCGTCTGCAAAAAAGAGTGCCTTGATTAGGTTTCCTGCGTGTTCAATACCTCCAGCTAGGCATTCAGTGAGGTCTTCAATATAAAGTGCAAATAGTAAGGGGCTGAGTGAACATCCTTGTCTTACTCCAGTTTTAGTTTGAAACCATTCAGACATCTCCTCTCCATTCCATACCAGTACTCTACAAAATTTGAATGACATTCCCACTTGAAATCCACAAAATAGCAGTATAATTTCTTTCCTTTTAATAAAAAATTCTCTGCAATACTTCTGAGGACAAAAATGTGGTCCGTTGTAGAGTATCCGGCTCTAAGCCCAGCTTGAAATTCCTTTAAAAGATTATTCACTTCTATCCAAGTGCTGAGCCTACGTTGGAGAAGGGAAGTGAAAATTTTATATGAAGCGTTGAGAAAACTTATGCCGCGATAATTTCCTGGGTCACTCGTTCATCCTTTTTTATGGATTGGAAATATAAGGGCTTCTTCAAAATGCTGCGGGATATATCCTGTATCCATTATTCAGTTATATAAAATTTCCAGTTTGTTTTTTAGCTCGCTGGTGCCGTATTTGAAAAATTCCACGGGAATTCCATCGGACCCTGCTGCTTTACCATCTTTTAGGGCATTTAGAGCATTATTAATTTCATTATGAGTAATACAAGGATCTAGTATATCATTTTCAAAACTTGGTAGAGCATATGAAATGGTGTCACTACTACAATCCACATTCAGCTGTTCCTGAAAATGGGTAGAGAGAACATGTGACATTAGTTCTTGGTTGATGATAAACTTCTTTCCGTTTAATTTTTTGGCCAATTTCCAGAAATTTATCGAGTTTTTGCATTGAGCTAGTCGCCTAGATTCAGAATTAAACAAAACTGTTTTTTTCTGTTTACACAAGGACTTGAATTCCTTATTTGCTTCCAAATATTGACTTTTAAAAAATCCGTCGTTATTGTTGAAAAGCATATGTTGATGATCACATCACAGCCATTCCTTTTGAAAAAATTGATATGCTTAAAAAAGCACTTGAAATGTTTAACAACAACATCAAGTTTACGTTTGAGACCGAAAATGAACTAACGAATGAGATTAACTATTTGGATATTACTATAAAACACCATCATAATGGAAATTTTTTTGTAACATTAGAATAGCCTCACCGTGTTATAGCAGTTGAAATAAGAAAGTTATAAATTTATTTTTTAAAGAAAATACTTTTAATTTATTTTTTTAAATTATATTAGTGCTAGTTTTTCCTTCCATTATTTTAAATTTCCTAAAAAATGCGAGTCTTTAAAAAATCGTACACAGATTTCAATAGGGGTGATGAAATGATGCTCTAGGACAGTTTGATGCCTACAAATTGCTCTTATTTACTTGAGTACTGCTTCTCATCTACATAAAGCTTTATTTTTTTTACCAACCCAATGCATTTACCATGATCCTCAAATCAAGAAAGTTGGTTGGAAAGGGGAGTTACTGTCTAGTTTTGCTTTCCAACCTAGATCAACTTACACCTGCTGTATGAATCGGACCATTGTTCCGCTGAAAAATAATCGGCAGTATTCCAAAAATATCCTTAAACTGCCGCAAGGATGCTATCAATATGGTATTGTAGAATCTAGTTGTCATTTCACAGTTTAGGGAAACTAAACTAACTGTGATGTTATATAATTTGTCTCTCTTAGCTTTGATGTAAATGTAAAAACAACTTTTCATAAAGATGAAATCTAAAATATTTGTTCTAGCTAAATTGTAAATTTTTCGTTTATCACTATTGCTTTGTTTACCTTATAAAATTAAAACAAAATATACCATCATAACAGCATCCTGATCCGGTAAATACAAAAAAAAAAAAAAAAAAACAAATATTGCATCCTTAATCGAATTAAAACTCATCTGCTGGAATATGCACTTTAATTTAATTTTGGCGCCCGCCAACCTGAAAACAATACATCCTGCTTTCGCAGTTTGACTATAATATTTAACAAAAATGATTATAATTTTTTTCCAGATCGAAAAACAATTTTGAAAATTAAAATAGAGTTTATCATTAAACACAACACATCCCTGTTTAATTAGTGAATTCGTAATCCGTTGAAGTTGACATACCATTTTCAATATAGGTAATTAATTAGCAAAAGAAAAAAAACTATTCGTAAAGATATTGTGCAAATATCAATGGAATCGAAATCCTACGAATAAAAAAATTTAGATCTACGAAGGATGTTCGAGTGGAAAACATTTTATATAATATACGCATAAATGCAAATAAACAGGACAAAACATGACTATACCTATGAGTATTAGGGTGGTCATAAGAAATAATGTTTGGTTGGTATTAAATCTAGAAAAAATTGTTCTTTAATTTTTAAGTATTTCTACTTCATCACAGAAACATTATAATAAGAGCTTTTTACTATAGATAATGAAATTTTTTTCATCATCTTTTCTCAAAATCTGTTACTCCTGCGACAAAAAGTGATATAATATGTGTAATTGTGAAGAATTTTATGAGCAATAACATATGGCAGTCTTCAGAACTTATCAGCAGGCTGATGGCACTCAACACAGTAAGCTTTTGCTTTGACAAATCGATAGTTTCTACTAGCCTGGTCAGCAGATATTAAGCAATTGGCACAGCAGGAATTCGTTATGATAGGTTAGCAAGTACAGGAAATCCGAGTGGCAATTAGGACGATTGATTTCGAGGATTCCATAGTAAGTTATAACTACTCAAATTGGTCTTCCATCGGAGAATTTAACTACTGTCGCAGACTAGGTATCATAGTTGTAAGTATGATCCCTAGTCTGCGACCGGAGTTAAATTAATCAATAAAACCATAGTTACCGTATAACTTCTTAGTATGATCTAAACTGTAATTTTTGGCCATCGTGGTAGGTCCTCATGAGCTGTGCTCACTTGGCTCGCAAAAGTGTCCTTTGTTTTTGTAAAGGAAAAAAATAATATTGAAAATTGTGGGCCAACATAACTCTGCCCTCGAAAATCGATTTTTTCAAATTTGATTTCTACTTTCGATTGGTCTTTTTCTGAACATCAATGACCATCACCCTTTAACTCTTTTTTTGACCACTGATCCTCATGTCTTAAAAAGTTAAAGGCTGGTCAAAAGTGGTTATTTAAATGGTCATCTTTTGCAAACAAAAATTGCTGGTCCTCTTGTCTTATTTTCAGAATGTATGCTATGTAATGGCTTAGTGAAAACAACAATGTTGGTCAATTCTTGTTACATCAAGCTGTGCTTGTACTTATGCTTTTGAATTGTATCCATCGGAATACCGTGAATGAATTACTAGTGACGAGGAAGAATTCTGATAATTATCTCAGATAGTCCGAATTCGCATAGTTAAACTTAAAGTAAAGAACTACTTTTTGTGAGTTATCTCTGAGACTCAAATGGACTCGGCCTTAAAAACTGGGCCTTAGACCTGAGTATGAGAATACAAATCTGAAAAGTAAGCTACATTTGGATCTGATTAAGCCCCACTCAAAATTAACTTTTTCTTAATCACCACCCTTATGTTTATCGGTTGAAATCATGACCCAGAAAAATCGATTAGAAAATTCAATTAAATTAAAAATACGAGAAAAAAGGATAAATACAATGATGAAATAGATGTTGATGATGTTTATATGCATTTCTATGAAATTGCATTGAATTTGGGATGCAATTTTCAAATAAAATCATTTCGTGGATGAATGAATATTCAAATGATGATTCGATTGGATTTTCAAAGTATTTATGGAAGTTCTGTGGATTTGATCAATATTTCTGACACCATTAGCAAGAATTGAAAATATTTAGGTTGTTATATTTTTGATTTAAAAAACGTTCACTGTGACTTTAAAACCTTTAATACCTTACTGTAGTTACTGTTGTTGGATACAAGCCCTTTTATTATGCTTTTGATAAAATCTAACGAGTCGCAGTCCCCATCAGCTCTCCAAGCTTGAGTGGAACTGATTGTTCCAGAACTCAGTTTTGATTTTGTATGATTCTTTGAACACAAAAATAACTTGGAGCAGTGCGCAAGAGTATGTCAATTGGAGAAGGAGTTCAGAAGTTCAATTGGAATGGAGTATACCTATAAGGCGGACATTGAATAGCGAGTATGTGATGTGATAGCAAGGCTTAATTCTTAGAAGAAGCCATCGAACTGCAGATTTAAATTATAGTCGTCTTTAAAACGCTCGTTCTGAAAATCAGACTCACGAGCTATATGCATACATTTCCTTACCTCTTGCTTAAAACCACTCTTGCTAGTAATTGTAGACGAGTCAATATCAGATGTTTAGAGGGATAAAGTCCAGCAAAAGGTCTTTGAGAGTTTTTGGTTTTACTATATAAATGTTGAATGTTGTCCAAAAATGTTGAAGCTTACCAAAATATCGCTATCAAAAGACACTTTTTTTTTCAAAATATATAATTTTTTTAAAGAATATTTCACCATTCAAGCTAAGTTTATAGTTCTTTTGAGTAAAAAAAGTTTTTTGGTGGTGAAAATAAAAATTGTACTCAAAGAAAAAATGTCCGTGCAGTAAACGATTTTTTACAATAAAGCAAAATCAAAATTTCAAACGCAATTTTTGTTTGCAAAAAAATGTCAGTGACATTTTTTGCGCGAAAATAAGTTCGTCATTATAAAGCCTAGTTTACAGTTCCCGTGCGAAAATCTTTACAAATATTTTCGCATGTCAAAATTATTAAATGAAAAAAGGAACAATTACTGCATAGAACTACAAAATAATTGGGCAATTGTTTCGCGTGGGATAAAGTGTGGGGAATAAAAAATATTTACACTTCCAAAAAAAAAAAAAATATATATTCACCTCACAGCATTATTTGCATGCTAATTGTTTTTGCATCCAAAATTTTTTTGTTTTCCATTTTTAGACCTATAATTTATTAATAAGGGGCTAATTAATGACTCAATGGGTGGCTTAGGCAAAGGCAAACATTTTGCGCCTAAAATATTATACAAAATGGAGCACTGAATAGGTGTAAAATTGTTTGGAAAACTTTGATTTTTCTTTTGCATGGAAGCTATAAACTATGCTTAAGCGTCAAGGATTTAATTTTTTGCGCAAAGCTCACTCCATGAGAAAAAGACTCAGTGTTAGTCTCAATTTGTCGATGAACTGACATTAACTCCAACCCTAAAAGTTAGTTTCGGGAGGAATCGGATTATGAGGTACATGTATTCTGATATCGAATACTAAAGTCTAGCAGGTTTTGTTTTCAGCCTTTGGGTGGGGTTTGGGGTAAAAAGTGCTAGTTAACCTTATTTATTTTCAGGGTTATAACTTCTTTTATTCATTTTTAACAAATCGGATATGATACTCTGTAATTTATTCTAAGCATAAACTTCAAAATCTGAAACTGAAGGATTTCCTCTTCTACTATTTCGACTCCGCAGTATCAACATAGGTCGTCTGTACTTAGTCTTATCTTCTTTTTATGATACCCTAAGAAATAATGTCCTCTTATAATCCTTATCAAAAGATTCAGGGATCTCTTTTTCAGGTTTATGATATAATATATATAAATTATAGTCCGTTTTTTTTTTGTATTGTAGCTAGGCCATAGATTCTTTGTAATGGTACAAGTTATGAATGAGTTCCACCTGTCAGTTCCACATCTTCTTGCTTATTGTCTTTTTGATGGCATAGGGTGGAATTTCAACACTATTTAGTTCAAACGATGAACCAGTCCCTGTCAGTTCATCTGCTTTTTAATTTCATAGAATTCCACAGTGTCCAAAGACCCAGCAGTGCCTGAGTTGTACTGGGTCGTAAGAACCTTTAGCTCTTCGCAACAGCATGAAAACAGCTTGGATTTTATTTCTGTTGCAGAGATAGCTTTAATCGCTGCCTGGCTGTCACTGTAAAAGGTGATATCAGCCCGTGGTATCGCCATCATTGAGATCTGTTCGGCAGCCTGCCACTGCCAAAACCTCCACTTGGAAGACACTGCTGTAATCAGGAGATAAGAGTTGGTTAAATTTAAAAGCAATCAGAGCCTTCTTGACCTTTTCTTTAATGTTTATACCCCAGTTTAGCTTTTTGTCAAGAATGATCTGATAGACTAAGTCAGGTTCCTTCTATTGATGGTTGGACAAATTCTGGTATTTTACTTTTGCTAGTAAAAAGTATCAGTTCGTTTTTAATAAGAATCCTAGATGCTTTAGAGACTGTAAGGTTCTGGTTCTACTCAAATTCTGAAGGAAATGGATAAACATTTAAAGCTAAAGGTAAGAAGGTGCTTTTAATTGTAGATAATGCTGCGTGTCATCAAATTAAAGATACTGTTTTGGAAAATATAAGAAATGAATCTCTCTTTAAACACAACATCACTCATTCAACCCTTGGACCCACAGGGAATAATCCAATTCTTCAAGTCCTAGTACTGGACATGTATATTGAGACGACATTTAGGCAGTGGGCAAACTTCGAAAGATTTTGCTAAAAAAAAAATAATTTGCTGCAAGCACTAAAAATGATCAAGAGAGCATGGTGGATGGTGACACCGACCGACGACCATACAAAATTGTTTCAAAATAGCTGGTTTTTTGCTACCATAGTTTTTATGCGGGCTGACCAAAAGTCCACATTTCCTCGTCCAGATACAGACTTTTGAAAGAGCGTAGTAAATCTGTTCGCTTGTTGTAGAAATAAATTCTTCGGTGGCTAGCAGTGACAAGTCATCTGCGTTGGCAACCACTTTGACACCGCTTTGTTTCAGTTCAATCAGGATTTATTTCATAGTTAGTATGCACAAAAGTGGTGAGAGAATTCCTTGTGGGGTCCCCCTTGATGTGGATACTTTGACCCACACATTCCTAGATCTGAGTTAATCCGTCTGTGTTTTAACATACTGTTATGTTTTGTCCGATTGGCAAATAAAACTTATTTATTTATTTAAAACATGCACTTATTTGTTTCACAAAATAAAACACTTTACTATTCTTACTGCAAAACAATTTATTGTTTACCACTCTACTTTATTGAAATTTATTCACCAACTTTGCTTTTCACTTTCATTACGACCAACTATTAAAAATAAGCTGTGCCAACTGAAATGTGCCTATAATTCTTGTTTGACAAACTCTGGATATTGCCCGAGTATTCTGGTATCTGCTTCTAGAGCTTTTCGTAGGAGATATTTACCATAATTTCATAATTTCCCTTTTTAAAGCCTTTTTTTGACTTTAACACCCAAGAAAGCTTTAAAGCTCACAAAAGCTCTTCGTAGGTTTGTTTGTATCAGGTATAATCCGGAAGATGGCGCTTGTTCATTCTAGAGTCGTTATAATTGATTCGGGAGTCGTTATGTACATATTAGTTAAGGGCATATGTGCACTGCGAACCTAAGATAAACTGTGCCCGTTTGTTTACTATTGTAATGACTTTCACATTTGAACGACTCACAACAGCAAACAAAC
This sequence comes from Dasysyrphus tricinctus, assembly GCA_963921185.1. Taxonomy (NCBI): domain Eukaryota; kingdom Metazoa; phylum Arthropoda; class Insecta; order Diptera; family Syrphidae; genus Dasysyrphus; species Dasysyrphus tricinctus. The sequence continues at coordinate 24,829,875 of OY992532.1, read as the reverse complement.
GCGCACAATAATGTTTAAGGTCGCAGTGCCAACATACCCCTTAGCTATAATTATAGCGACTCTTAAACGAAAGAAGCGCCATCTGTCGGATTATAGCAGATATACCAGCTGTCAAATAAAAGCTTTTGGAAGGGAAATTATTGGGAAATTTCCCCTACGGAAAGCTCTGGAAGCAGAGACCAGAACTTTCTACTTATTTCCAGAGTTTGTCAAAGAAGTTTACATTGTTTTAGGCTAGGACCGCACTTGCGATTTTCAGTCGGTGCGATTAAAAAATCGGTGTCGCAACAAATAATTGCCGTGCACTCACTTGCGGCTATCTATCGCGCGATTTTTTAGTCGCAAAAAATAGAACATAAAGCTTTTAATGTGAATGCACGCACATGCGTCTATTTAATTTTGCGACAGAAAAAACGCTCAAAAAATAGATCTGGTTCCATTTTTTTAATCGCTGCGATTTTAAAGTCGCGTATGTGTGCATTCCTATTTAAAACCATGTGTCTCATTTCTTGCGGCTAAATAATCGTACGTTTTCTAGGTCGCATGTGCGTTCATTCTTATTCAAATTCATGTGTTCTATTTCTGGCGACTAAACAGTCGCGTGATTGAAATCGCAAGTGCGGTCCTAGCCTTAAAACTAATATTTTTTTTTTTAAATTCGTTTTTCAAATTTAAAAATAAAAAAGGAATTTTAACTGTATAACTGCAAAAAATATCTTAATTTAATCAATTATACAACAAGCTGTTGGTTTTATCTTTATTTAAAAAAAAAAAAAAGACAATGGTTAGTGGAACACAATACCTACATACATATGTATATGCATGCTTAAAAGTTAGGTACATAATGAAACTCATGAAAATATTAAAACAAAAAATGTGAATTAAATTTATGCAAATTAAATTAATAAAAATTTAACTCGAGGAAGAAGTTTGCTCTCTGTGTGAATGCTGGTAGATACCTACATCAACCGTATGAGTAAACTTTTTCGAATTACTTCTAATGACGGGTTTGTGAACATAATTAGAGAAGTCTATGCGCTCATATACAACCATTCCCAGATGGTTAAGTTACTTTAAGCTACCAACAATAATCACAAGTAGTATACCTATCTAGGTATACGTGGAAAATAAAGCTCACGATGTAATAGCTACCAGATATATATGTAGGTACTCTACACAGATGCTATCGGATGACCAAACAAATAAACTGCAAAATGGACATGATGAAGCCATTCTTTACTTGATGTACTATCTCGGTACCTTTATATACAATATTTAGATGTACCCCAAGGCCCAGAGTCCCTTGGAACAACACATTGAAGGTGAAGCCTTCATTCATACTATACTACAGAAAGACAAACCGCACAGCTCTGCGATTCTCTCTCTTCTTGTTGTATATCTCGAGAGTCAACGTCATACCACGATTTTCTTTGGGAAACGATTAAACTAACGTGACGAGAACTTAAATTTTCATTTAGGGCACTTGAAAGAATTTATATCTGCAGAATACTTGTCCGATATGTTTGAACTTAAAGCAAAGAAGGGAATTTCTACTCACATGATGAAGCTGCATTTTTGGCTAAACATTAATATCAGAGTACAATTGTTCAATGGGATAGCTCCCAATCAATCCTATACCTATGACCGTTTCGCTTAGTCAGTGCTCGCTCAGTTAAAGGGGAAACAAGTCATATACAAATAAAACATCCTAACAAGGCAAAGAACATTTTATTCACGATTAATGCTAACTTGCTTATGGGACAGAGACCACTGAAACGAACAAGAAGTTCGAGTCGGTTGACGAACTACAATAATTATTTTAATATTCCTTGATTTTTTTTGTTTAATTTGGTTCTACTTTTATTTCTGAAATATCCATACAACTTTAAAGCAATAAAAGTAGGTCCTAGATCGCTTTTCGAGTTCAGGGGTGATAGGGCAAAAAATAATAATAAAAATAAAACGTTTTGAAATAATAATAATTTTTATTCTCGGTATAATGATGTTAATTTGAATATTCACTGATGGTTTGCTAGAATTTGATTTATTTTATCATCTCAATTATATCTCCAGGGAGTACCGATAGAAAGTGGTAGTTAAGTAAAGATATACTGTATAAGTAATTGGTCAATTATGAAATGTTTTTTTGGATAAATAGCTCATTAAATTACATATTTACTGTGAACAATAATATTAGATGCGTATAATAGACAGTAAACATAGGTAATATATGAAATATTTAAACTACGAGCATAATTTAAAAATATAATAAAATACGAGTTCAAGATAAACACTTCTTTGGCGCTATTAAACCAAACGGTCAGTTCCGGCCGCCACCAAATGGTCTTGTAAACACATTTTTGTAATCAGGGCAGCTTTATCTAGGGATGTGTGAAACAAAATTTTGGCTCATACAATTATCCCCAAAGTTGATTTGGGGTTAATTGTATGCAAAAAAAAATGTTCAGAAAAGGTCAAATAGCCATAGAAATTATTCAGCCCTAGATAGCTTGTAATCAAGGCTTAAAGTTTCTCAAAGTCACGCAAGGTCACGCGAGATTTTTGCATCTCAATTGTGAGAATTTTGCAAAAAAAGTGCATATACCATTTGAAAGATCCCTACATGAGAAAATATCAACAATTTTCAGTAATTGATCAGCCATACATTTTTTCTTCGAATTTTTAAAGTTCATTTCAAGTTCACAAAAAAACTTTCCATTTCTAAGAAATTAACAAAATATTTTTAACATCTGAACGATCTTTAGTTCTATATAAAAGGTCAGCTAGTTTCAGTAATTGGTAAGCTATGGATTCTTTCTTACGATTTTTTAAGTTTTTTTTTTTTTTCAAGGCCGCCAAAGATTTTTGGCACCTCATTTGGATAAATTTACAAAAAAAAAAATATTCTACCTGATCGTCAAAATTCATTCATTCATCATTCATCGTGTCCTGTAACCCCGGCTGGGGCATAGGGCGTCAACAAAACGTCTCCATCCTTCACGGTCTGCTGCAAGGTACTTTAGCTGTGGCCATGCCTTCCTCTGGGATTCTGCTTCCGCTAAGACAGTTGATTTCCATGTTGTTCTTGGTCTTCCAACCCGCCGTGCCCCCTGAGGATTCCATTTAAAGGACTTCTTTGCAATTTCATCGTTTGGTTGCCTTAGTGTGGGACCAATCCAACGCCATTTACGCTTTCTAATGTCGACATCCAGCCGCTCTTGACTTGCCCTGCGCCACAATTCCTCATTTGATATTATTTGTGGCCAGCGAATCTTTAGGATGTGGCGAAGACAGCGATTCACAAAAGCCTGCAATTTCTTCGAAATGATAGACGTGACTTTCCAGGTTTCACAAGCATATAACAGCACGGATTTGACACTGGATTCGAAGAATCTCAACTTAGTGCGTAAGGAGATTTGACTTGATTTCCAGATTGGGGACAGAGTACCGAAGGCAGCATGAGCTTTATTTATTCTATTTTTAACGTCCAGATCCGTACCACCGTTTGCAGAGACAATACTGCCAAGGTAATTAAACTGTTCCACTACTTCAACTGGCGTCTCCTGTAGAATAATACGCTGCTGTGTGGAGCGGCCTGTGAGCATTATTTTTGTCTTTTTGCTGTTTATTCTTAGAACACTCGACTCTCCCTTTACGGGCAAATCCCGTTCAGCCCACTGATGTTATTTGCCAGTAGACATATGTCATCGGCATAGTCTAAATGACTGAGCCTTTCGAACGGTCTCCATTGAATGCCATTTCGCTCAGCTGTACCAACACTGGCCGTCAATACGTCGTCCATCGCCAGCAGGAAGAAAATTGGCGATAGAACATCCCCTTGTCTCACACACTCTTGCACTACGAAGGAGTCGGATCCTGTTCATTGTGTAAAACAAAAAACCTTGCGTTGTTGTAGGACTCTTTAATAATGGCAACAATTTTTGGTGGAATTCCTCTACCAAGCAACGATCTCCATATACATTCTCGTTTAACTCGATCAAAGGCCTTCTCAAAATCCACGAACATGAGGTAAAACGGTGATTGAAATTCCATCGACTGCTCGAGGACGATACGCAGGGTGTTGATATGGTCGACACACGACCGACCACTGCGGAAGACAGCTTGATGCCTCTTGAGTGTAGACTCGATTCTATCCTTTATTTGCTCGAGAATGATGGTTGCCATTAGTTTTGGGAAAACCGACAAAACGGTGATACCACGCCAATTGTTGCAATTCCTTAAGACACCTTTCTTTGGCAACTTAACAATCACACCATCCTTCCAGTCCCTGGGATAGCTTTCGTTTTCTCAAATGTTTTGTATCAACGGATGTAAAATACTAGCCGCTGTTACGGGATCGGCTTTCAGGAATTCAGCTGGTATTCCGTCCAGTCCAGCTGCCTTGTTGTTTTCGAGGAGATTTATTGATGTAAGGATTTCCGATTCTGACGGGGGTTCGATGTCAATACCCCTATAGGACCTGCGCATCTAGTTTAGTTGGGGCACTTCGGCACTCTGCTCAACTGAATCCTCATTTAGCAGGGCACAAAAATGGTCCTTCCATCTACGAAGCTGATCCTCAATTGATACCAAAAGTGTGCCATCCACATCCATTAAAGGATGATTGGTGTTGCTTCTTTTCCCGATCACATCTTTGGCTATTTGGTACAATTCCCGGATATCTCCTCTTCTGGCAGCGATTTCCGCATTATCTGCGAGCCCATCTAACCTCACCCTCTTGTCACGTCTCACACAACGATAGACCATCTTATGTGCAATGCGGTACTCTCTTCGCAAGTCAGCCTTTCGTTGAATATCAGCTTCGGCATTTATTTGGATTTTCAACGATTTGCGAAGTTCGATTTTATCCCAGGTGTCTTGGGATATCCAAGAGTCTCTACGTCTTGTTCGCTTGGGTACAGTTTCGGATCCAGCCTCCATAAAAACACTTTTAATTTCACCCCACATGTCATCAATTGTTGAATGCTCGATTCCGTTTAATGACGAGGCTCTGTCGTTAAGGGTGGTGACATAGCTTCGACATATGTTGGGGTCATTTAAAACATTAATAATGAATTTTGAGCTCCTTGCTCCATCCTGCGCTGGTTTTTGTACGGCAGCGGTTCGTAGTTTGAGACTCATCACAACCAAATGGTGGTCCCTTCCCACATCGGCATTTCTTATACTCCGGACACCACACATTGACTTTCTCCATCGCTGCTGAATCATGATATGATCAATTTGGGTTTTGGTTTGACCATCCGGAGGCACATAGGTGATTTTATTGCACGTCTTATGCTTAAATACAGTGTCACCTATCACAAGACGATTTGCGTTACAAAAGTCAACAAGCAAGTCACCATTTTCATTCCGCGACCCCAAGCCATTTCTTCCCATCACGCGTTCCAGTCCGTAATTGTCTGAACCGACTTGGGCATTAAGGTCTCCCATAACGACTATGATGTCGGCTCTCGGAACACTACTGGTAAACCGAGTTAAGATGAGTGTAGAAATCGGTTTTGTCTTCCTCGGTCGCTTCATTTGTGGGGGCGTAGCACTGAATAATTGTGACGTTACGAATTTTTGAACGAAACCTTGCTGTCATTAATCCCGCAGAAATGGGCGCCCGGGAGATCAAACTACGCCTCGCTTCTTCGTTCAACATAATTCCGACACCATGCAGTCTTTGACCACCCTCTCTTTCATCTTCCCCGGAATACAGCATTCTCGTCTGTCCAGTGTCTGATCTGTATTCAGCTCTTCCTCTCCACTTAGTTTCGCTTATGCCCAGGATACTGATCTTTAGGCGAAGCATTTCACGCTCAACCTGCTCGTATCTACCATCGCTGTACAAGGATCGAACGTTCCATGCTCCGACTTTCGTACGTATGCAGTAGCCAAAAGTAACATTTGCGCTTCTTGAAAGATTTCTTCTATTTGTCAACGATTCATTTATTATTATGGCGTCTTGATTGACGCTCGTACATGAAAGATGCTGCACCCCCAAATCCGATGTGCAGTTTACTGCAACCGAAGCTGCAGAAGGATTTTCCATAAAAAGATTACCTCTTGGGGACTCATTTCCATTTGTTGTCATAGTTCATGTATTTGCATATATCCTTCCACCATGGTGTTTTCCGAGATACGATTAATAACATACATAAGCTCAGATTTGACAGGCACACCCGCCTTTTGTATGGTCAAACCCATAACTGCTCGAGGCCGCCCACTATGGGAAAACAGACGCATTTTATAGCCGCCCAATATGGGTTACAGACTCTACCTGCTGCTGCCGTTGGCCTTTTACCAAAAAAAGCTCCTCCGCCACCAGACTATCATGCCGTTGACCGCCATCTGCAGTTCATCCGCCTTAAGGGGCTTTTAACCATCCCAAAGACAAGTTTGTGCCCGGACCAGCATAGCTGGGTTGTCTGCTTATCCCGGCATCCATTCGGTCCCCCTGCACGTTAGCGTTACCCGCCCTCTACCACTCGGAGGTGTGCATAGGGATTTTCCTATCATTGAGCCTATAGGGCCATATGGCGTCCTAGCACTCTCAAGTACTTTTAGAGAGCAAAAGGTCAAAAGGTCAGTTAATTTCAGTTATTGCTCAGCCATTGATTTTTCTTATAAATGTTTATATACTTTTTTTGTGTGTGGGTCACAGTGAAAGCAATACCATGTCATGTAGAAATTATCTATGCATCGTTAAAAAGAATCTAAGCTTGTAAAAATGCCGTTGAAAGTTTTACATGGATGCTTAAAAGAGCCTAGCGAAGGTAATAATCGCCAGTCATTCAGCAGCCATCAAACCCGAATTTCCTCAAAATTGAATTTTAAGATTGTTTTTTAATTCCCTAGAAATCTTTTTTTTTGGTCCAAACACAATGGTACTTGCCAGACAAGAAAGAAAAAGTAAGAAAAAGCTTATTTATCTAAAAAATACGGGAACAAAATCTCTGAGCGCCTAGAGATTTTTTAAGTGCGACAAAAAATCTGATATGAGTACTGAGATTTTTTTCAGAGATCATTGAGACGAAAATTGTGTTGATTAATTTCTCAATGTTCTTTTTTTTTGCAATTTTTTTGGTGATTTGCAAATTCGAAAACGATAAATAAATAAAACATAAAGATGGAATTTTTAGACAAATGAAAATTTATTGAACTTGCTATTATTTTTCATTAATTATATAAAGTTTTGTGCATTAACGGTTAAATATTTTAAGAAAAGTTGAAATTTTATTTCCAAAAGTCCAGTACGACAATTTTACATCTGTTTTTTTTTTTTACTAATGAATGGAGAGTCTTGTCCCACCAAATCAAAGTGACATTGAGTACTCAGTAAAATTTTATTTAGTGAGCCTGACCTAATATGAACACTCAAATCTAAGGAGAATAAATATTTTGGTAACCTCTTTAGAGGTTTTGAGACCAATCATGAAAAAAACGTTTCGGTTTTTCGGCGCAGCCCAAGAAATATAAGTCTTAAAATACTATTATAGATTGCTTAAAAGCATTCCATGATTAAAAACAAGTGTCTCACTGTTCACAGGCCTTCATACAGACAAATTATAACGCTCCCGAATAAGCGAAGAACGCTTGAACAGCTAAGCACGTCGCTTATTTTGGCAATATCAAATAACTTTGATATCTAAATTTGAATTTTATTTATTTGAAAATGCGCTTAAACAATTCCTTACGCTATGAAAGAACTCAAATAAATTATTTCCTTCAATCTGATGTCCATTAAGCTGGATTTACACCTTCGTTTTTCATTCGGTGAACGTTGTTCCACAAACAACGAACAACGAGTAAAGTTCATCCAAAATTCAAAACGGCTTTGAATTTCTTCGTTGTCCGTGTTCGGTGTTATCATTTACACCTTCGTTGTTCCGCGTACGGGCAAAACCGAACAACGTACACGGACGATAACAACGAAGGTGTAAATCCAGCTTTAGACTTTGAGGCCTGATTAGGGAATTTATTTGTTATTTGAAAATTAAATCGGTTTTCGATAGGACAGTTTCCAAGAAGCTTCCTTAATCTTTATATCACTAGTCTGAAGAAACTCTCAGAATTGTATCCAAATAAGTTTCTGGGAAATCAAGATATAAGAAAAGTGGGCGTGGTAGTAGGCGGATTTCGATATAAAATTTCCTTGTTTAATTTTTTCCTCGTTCATAAGAATAAAACTTGAAAATTCTTTATTCGTAGGAGGCGTTTCCGTGGATGCAGTGGGCGGAGCTTACCTTATCATTTTTTTTTATTATTCTTCCTCCGAGTAATTTTAACAAATTATGAAAATTTCATCCATATCGGTACAGCCGTTTCTTTATCAATCAAGATTGAAGGAAGGTGGTCGTGGCACCAAACACCTGTAAGGGGAAGGATGTCTCCAACTTAGATTTAACTTGTATACCTACCCCTGAAACGACCTGCAAAGAATAAGTGCTTCTCATTGAGAGGCAGTGTCTTAGATTTAGATTGCACAGAACACCAGAGTCGGAGTACAAACATTACTATTCCAACTTGGCAGTAGCGGATGCAGCATTTGGCTGTTTTAAAAAAAGGCACAATCTCTCAATCCTAATTTTCTTTTCTCAGAATGTTGGCAAGTTGGCAGAGTCTTCATAATGCAAAAAAAAAATGAAAAATTTTATGATTGGAAAAGGAACAGGTTGTAGATAATTAAAATATGTCAAGAACGTCCACACTGTGCCAGAAGTTTTTAGGATAATTCGAATGTCTTTCTTTTTATTCTGAATGTTTTTTGTAGAATTTATACATCTAGGCAGAATGCAGATCGTGCTGAATTCTAGCTCCTACATTTCTCTCAAAACACCAGCTAAATTGCTGTAAACATATTTCTGTGGATAGTATTACATAAAACAGCTGTTCTCTGAATAAACAATTTACTCAACTATTTCAAAGATTTTTTTTTTTTCAATATTTCAAGTAAAATAAAATGTTTTTTTTCGAACATTTCTTACTTTGTTAAAATGAATATCGACATTTTAACAAAGTAAAGTTCACCTAAATCTCATGAATAAAAAAAGCTGTAACAATTTAGTTCGAGAATAATTGTGGCGTGCATATTATTTCGTGCACTAAATTTTGGCAGGTATCTTGGTGATGTACCATTGTACAGTAAGAAACGAAGATTTAATTGGAGTTGCGTACCACTTGGAAAAATACTAGGCAACATTTTGGGAAGAATTTTGTAAGAGAGCAAAATTTTATCGCGTTCCAAAGATATTGGTTAAAAAATGTTATTGGTATTGGCTTAAAATTCAATAATAAAGGTTATTGTGGCCTTTACTCCAATTAATGCGTTTCGCCCACGCATGGTGGTGGTCTCATCAGTTAGATGCCACCATACCCAATCTAAGACGCAATGTTTTTGTCGATGTTTCCCGACATGTGCATATAACACTCAGTGAAAGAACTCACTGAGAATGATATTGGCTTAAGCAACCATTTACAGCCACGCCATTTTGTTTGAATGATCCTACTATCTCCAATCATAAATATTTAATGAATATTTGTCAATTTATTTATTCATTTAATTTTATTTACTTTTTATTTTAAATAAAGAGAAACTTTAAAAATCGCATAGTTTTAGGGAAATGTATATGAAATCGTCAAAATATCATCGAATTGCAAATATTTAGTTTCAATTTCAAGGACCTATTGTAATAAACAATGATTGTTTGATTTGGTTGCTCGAAAATGTTTTAGCAAAGCTATTTTTTTGCACCGGAAACACAGTTTTTAGAGTAAAGCTCTAAAATGTCTCAGGGTCAGCCATGCTCGAAAGATATCAATAGAAGAGTTTAGGAAAGAAGGTGACATTTGCTCTTATGGTCAAATTCAATTGTATCCTTAATGATGAACTCTATCGATATCCCTAGCTTTCGTTCATTCAGCTAAAAACAATAGCATGCTCTCCTCAAAATTTTATCTGAAAAGGAATTTTCAAGGCAAAAGGTAACATTTTTCACTCAACACAGACACCTGCATATCTGAATTTTGGTTTTCAATTTCTGAAAAAAAAATATTAAATAAAAATATAGGGTGTTGTCTTTTAGCTTCTCAATTGCTTTGAATATGTAAATTTGCGGAACAACCTCGTTTGTTTCGTCCAATGCTGCTCTACGGGCTTGAACCAAAACGCAGCATTTTATCGAATATTTCGGCCAATTCCCTAGGAGCTTAAAGAAGACACAGTTTGTTTAGCCCCAACATCGTTCTTTCGTTCAGTTTCCTTGAAGCTTGGGAAAAAAGCTTACAATCGTGAATGTATACATGCACATTTGTAAGGCCCCAACCTAGAATTTTTTGGAAAGCAACACAGTCAACATGCAAATTTGCTAGCCCTATTCTCATTTTTTCCAATTCCCTTAAAGCTTGGAAAAACACATTTTATTTAATATTAAATTGCTTGGTCTCATCTTCGTTTTTTGATCTAATTCCTTTGACAACTTAAAAAACATACTTTCATGCAAATTTGTCAGCCCCAAAATTGTTTTAAAAAATACTACAAAAAAGAAAACACAAATATTATATTATCTATGATTTTAAGAATAGTTCTTTGTTTCATCAAGTGTTTTTAAAAATTTTAGGTTAGAAAACGAATACAAAATTGAAACATTGTAATGTTTTGTATTTTGATATTAAATTAATTATATGAATCGACTGTGGGGGGGCTTCAGCCCCTATAGCCCCCCCTCTGGATCCGCCACTGCAACTTGGTTCTATACAACGGCGCCAACATAAACAGGATAGATAATTTCTTGTTGAAGCTTACTCGAGGTCACATTGCGAGAGCGATGTCCTCGACCAACAGCTTAATTTTTGGGGCTTATTACCCTAAGAATGAATACTACGAGAGTGTGCGTCTAAGCGGCTTTATTCCATCCGATGCATTCCTCTACTTAGACAGTCGAGGGCTGATCCAGGATCGAGCGGCCGGCGGTTCCGCTAATCGGCGGCTCCTTAACACTCGAGACGTCCTCGCACAAGACGGAGCTGAGCACCTTCGGTTCAGTAGGACTGTGTCCGATCGGGACCGAAGAGATAGGGTAAAGCAGGAGAACCAGTTCTGGTGGTTAAGACATGAACATTAAGTTCCTTCGGATATTTAAAAGTTGAGTAGATATGCATTTTTCTATGCCATGGCCGACTTACATAGGTTTAGGTATTTAATTTTAAGTAGGGACAGTCAGGGTGGCACCAAAAAAAAAAAATATAAAAACAAAAAAAAAAAAGATATAAATAAAACACGAAAATGCTTGCTGTGGCTGTTCTAGTTTGTAAGTAGTTTATAAGTAGTTGGTTAGTAGTTTTAAGTAGTTTTATAGTAGTTTTAATTAGTTTTAAATTAGTTTTATTTAGTTTGTAAGTTTTATATTAAACCAAAAAGTAAAGATACAGATGCCGAGTTTTTTTTTCAATTCTTCTTGGTGAGATTTTTTTTCAATTCTTCTTGGTAAAAATAAAACCAACATAACTTTTAGTAGTAATATAGTTCTTAGGCCGAAAGGCATTAGCATTAAGTTATTAGTTCAACTTAGAGCGCCGGAATGGGGCCAGTAAGTTAGTTGTAAGATATTGATAAGTAGGCTAGTTTTTATGAATTTTTGTCTAGCTTTAAGATAGTTTTAAGATGATTGAAAAATAAAAATGAATAAAAAAAAAAATATATATAAGTGCTTCTCATTTAGCCGTTCGGATTCGGAACGAAATTGTACGTCTTATCCATTCCTGCCAATAACCCCGCACACAGAAATGGTTGAGAGTAGTAACTCACTAGGGCTTGGTTCTCCACGAGCTGTTTCGCCATACCAATTTTATTTTTTTAAACGACTTTCAAGTAAAAATATTCAATTTAAATATTTCATACAGTTTCAATTTACCCTGATATGTAACTGTACATTTTCCTGGTCGCTATTTTAGTCGACCCCTAAGGCACACCTTAGGGAATAACTCGGGTTTAAATTATTTAAAAGCCACAAAAATGCCTTGCGCCATAATAAAGTAGTTGCAGGCGATCCATTCATCCATGTGTTTTTCTTCAATGTGTTAACAAACATTTAAAATTTAAATGTAAAGATAAAAACTTTATCTTAATAAACTGAAAGTTTCCTTTTGAATTTTTGAAAAAGAAAAAATATTATTATTTTTTTTATAATCCGATAAACATTTTGCACATCATTTTACACCTTCGTACATTAAACAGAATTAATTAATAATATATTTTTGGAAAAATGTAGTGTTACGTGTTAATTTCCTTTGATGCAATCCATTTGAAAAATTAATAAAGATCGATGAACTCAGTGTGTAGGATAAGATATAGATTATGAATTCGAAAACGTAATACTTAATATTTTACAGTCCCAAGGTAACACACGCAAGTTTTGACAGTTTTTTTTTGTTTAAAATAAAAATATAAAAGGTGTGAGTCTCCGGATGTGGGTCTGCTTGCTTCGGTTAAATTGTCGATCATTTGTGAATTTTAAGAACTGTTCGTTATTAAATTTGTGTCTAGACTTCCCGAGAGTGAACTTTTTGGACCGCCATTATTTACAAGTTAGTATACCGACTTTTGCCCTCTAAAAGTACTTGAGAGTTCTAGGACGCCATATGGCCCTAGGCTCAATGATAGGAAAATCCCTATGCACACCTCCGCTAGTTTAAGATAGTGGGTGGCCAAAGACTGCATGGTGTCGGAATTATGTTGAACGAAGAAGATAGGCGTAGTTTGATCTCCTGGGCGCCCATTTCTGCGAGATTAATGACAGCAAGGTTTTGTTAAAAAATTCGTAACGTCACAATAATTCAGTGCTACGCCCCCACAAATGAAGCGACAGAGGAAGACAAAACCGCGTTCTATACTCATCTTAACTCGGTTTACAGTAGTGTTCCGAGAGCCGACATCATAGTCGTTATGGGAGACCTTAATGCCCAAGTCGGTTCAGACAATTACGGACTGGAACGCGTGATGGGAAGAAATGGCTTGGGATCACGGAATGAAAATGGTGACTTGCTTGTCGATTTTTGTAACGCGAATCATCTTGTGATAGGTGGGACTGTATTTAAGCATAAGACGTGCAACAAAATTACCTGGGTGCATCCAGATGGTCAAACCGAAAACCAAATTGATCATATCATGATTCAGCAGCGATGGAGGAAGTCTATGTATGATGTCCGGAGTATAAGAAATGCCGATGTGGGAAGCGACCACCGTTTGGTTCTGATGAGTCTCAAATTACGAACCGCTGCCGTACAAAAACCAGCGCAGGATGCAGCAAGGAGCTCAAAATTCATTACTAATGCTTTGAATGACCCCAACATATGTCGAAACTATGTCACCACCCTTAACGACAGAGCCTCGTCATTAAATAGAATCCAGCATTCAACAATTGATGAGATGTGGGGAGAAATTAAAAGTGTTTTTATGGAGGCTGGATCTGAAACTGTACCCAAGCGAACCAGACGTAAAGACTCTTGGATATCCCAAGACACCTGGGATAAGATCGAACTTCGCAAATCGTTGAAAATCCAAATAAGTGCCGAAGCAGACATTCAACGAAAGGCTGACTTGCGAAGAGAGTACCGCATTGCACATAAGATGGTCTAACGTTGTGTGAGACGTGACAAGAGGGTGAGGTTAAATGGGCTCGCAGAAAATGCGGAAATCGCTGCCAGAAGAGGAGATATCCGGGAATTGTACCAAATAGCCAAAGATGTGATCGGGAAAAAAAGCAACACCAATCATCCTGTAATGGATGTGGATGGCACACTTTTGGTATCAATTGAGGATCAGCTTCGTAGATGGAAGGACCATTTTGGTGCCCTGCTAAATGAGGATTCAGTTGAGCAGAGTGCCGAAGTGCCCCAACTAAACTAGATGCGCAGGTCCTATAGGGGTATTGACATCGAACCCCCGTCAGAATCGGAAATCCTTACATCAATAAATCTCCTCGAAAACAACAAGGCAGCTGGACTGGACGGAATACCAGCTGAATTCCTGAAAGCCGATCCCGTAACAGCGGCTAGTATTTTACATCCGTTGATACAAAGCATTTGGGAAAACGAAAACTATCCCAGGGATTGGAAGGATGGTGTGATTGTTAAGTTGCCAAAGAAAGGTGACTTAAAGAACTGCAACAATTGGCGTGGTATCACCGTTTTGTTCGTTTTCCCAAAACTAATGGCAACCATCATTCTCGAGCGAACGATCAACCACTGGCTTCCGCAGTGGTTGATCGTGTGTCGACCATATCAACACCCAGCGTATCGTCCTCGAGCAGTTGATGGAATTTCAATCACCGCTTTACCTCATGTTCGTGGATTTTGAGAAGGCCTTTGATCGAGTTAAACGCGAATGTATATGGAGATCGTTGCTTGGTAGAGGAATTCCACCAAAAATAGTTTCCATTATTAAAGAGTCCTACAACAACGCAAGGTTTTTTGTTTTACACAATGAACAGGATCCGACTCCTTCGTAGTGCAAGAGTGTGTGAGACAAGGGGATGTTCTATCGCCAATTTTCTTCCTGCTGGCGATGGACGACGTATTGACGGCCAGTGTTGGTACAGCTGAGCGAAATGGCATTCAATGGAGACCGTTCGAAAGGCTCAGTCATTTAGACTATGCCGATGACATATGTCTACTGGCAAATAACATCAGTGGGCTGAACGGGATTTGCCCGTAAAGGGAGAGTCGAGTGTTCTAAGAATAAACAGCAAAAAGACAAAAATAATGCTCACAGGCCGCTCCACACAGCAGCGTATTATTCTACAGGAGACGCCAGTTGAAGTAGTGGAACAGTTTAATTACCTTGGCAGTATTGTCTCTGCAAACGGTGGTACGGATCTGGACGTTAAAAATAGAATAAATAAAGCTCATGCTGCCTTCGGTACTCTGTCCCCAATCTGGAAATCAAGTCAAATCTCCTTACGCACTAAGTTGAGATTCTTCGAATCCAGTGTCAAATCCGTGATGTTATATGCTTGTGAAACCTGGAAAGTCACGTCTACTATTTCGAAGAAAATGCGGGCTTTTGTAAATCGCTGTCTTCGCCACATCCTAAAGATTCGCTGGCCACAAATAATATCAAATGAGGAATTGTGGCGCAGTACAAGTCAAGAGCGGCTGGACGTCGACATAAGAAAGCGTAAATGGTGTGGATTGGTCACACACTGAGGAAACCAAACGATTAAATTGCAAAGCAGTCCTTTGAATGGAATCCTCAGGGTGCACGGCGGATTGGAAGACTAAGAACAACATGGAAATCAACTGTCTTAGCGGAAGCAGAATCCCAGAGAAAGACGTGGCCACAGCTAAAGAACCTTGCAGCAGACCGTGAAGGATGGAGACGTTTTGTTGACGCCCTATGCCCCAGCCGGGGTTACAGGACACGATGATGATGATACCGACTTATCTATGTATACAATAATACTAATCATTAAGTATTTATTAAATTTTATAAAAAAGAAAGCTCTGCAGAAAATAGCATAAACACAAAATAATGAAACGGAATTGAACAATCTTAGAAGTGAACTTAATTTGCCAAATTGATAACTTATTTAAAACAAATTACTCTTAGGTAGGTTTATAAAGGTTCCGTACTCAAAACTGCTAAACATAAAGGAAATGATTCAGAAGATGTGTTAAATTGCATAACAAAATCTAAGACTTCAACTCCTTGAAATAAAATTAGTTTAGATTACTTTTCTTCTGTCTCTTCATCTTCTTTAAAGCTATCATGATGCTAATTGCTATTAATTAAATCAATTTAATATAGAAAATATTTATAAAATATACAAACCATGCATTCATTGCCTTTTCTCTTTTTTTTTATTTTGTTTGATTGGATTCCTGAACCACTCAACCTATAGAACATACTCCTCCTGAAATGCCATGAAAAGCAAAGCATTCTCTACCAACAAAGTAAATCTTCCAATCGATTACTAAGCCGATTTGCTTTCCAGTCAACGTTGAAAAAAAAATCCAATATTGTAAACCTACCTCAGTGCCAACATTGAAAATGGATAACGAACGATTCCTGATTACAAATAATCACTTTTCAAAAAAAAAGAAAAATAAAACCAACGAAACAATATCCTGGTGGATGGCCCACATTGATAACAAGATGAATTGCAATTTAATTCGATTTCCTTGCCATATAATCGTGATCATATCACTTCTATTGTAAGCTGCCTGTTGGATTACAAGGTTCGTTTTTTTTGTTTGTTTTGTTTCACTTCATACACACGTGTGTATATGTATTTTATAGTAAAACTCGAATCTCCGGAAACAACATTATTGGGCCAATTCAGATGAAAAATTCACGAACGAATACGTTTTTTTTTTTTTTAATATGCCTTTTTATTTGTTTAACTTTCGCGACTTACATAGGTGTATACAGGTACCACTTAAGGGAAGTTATGTATTCGGAAAAAAATCTTATAAAAATGTTTTCAATGTTTTGAATTTTGGATGAATTTTACTTGTTGTACGTTGTTTGTGGAACACGAAGAGATGAATCTTAACATCGACGATAGAATCGTCTCACCAAAGTATGATGACGATGACGACGACCGAACGTGCTTGGACGACAACTTGGTGTCGGTTGACTCAATTCTTACTTACATTACCAGACCAAATCCAAACAATGACCACAACGAAAGTTCTGGTATCGGATAAACCACCCCCTCGATCAATGATGAGTCTACAAATGCACCCTTGCTGCCACCACCTAGACGAGCAGAAGGAAAGTTGCTGCCAAAAATCCCCATCGTCCGCAATGTTTTGCATGCGCGTCTCATTCAAATCGTCGAGGAAACTTCGCAGAGGGCTGAAATACACTCACTCACAAAAATTAGTTTTTTAGACCTTTTTTTTAAATCAGTTAAAATGCGATCGGCATTTGTTTTTCTTCCTAGTCGAAAACAACAAACGGTCTGTTTCAACGTGAAATTTTAAATCTGAATTTTTGTTTGTTTTTCTGTCTAGTTTAAAACAAGTAGCCATGGCTCACTCTGTTTCAACATTAAATTCTAAATCTGACAATTAAATATATATTTTCGGTTTCACTGATAATTTCAAGTATCCTTTTTCTTAAACGTCATTTCGGACATTTTTCAATTTTTTTAGCTTGTTTACGGACGCTTAAATTATTAATTAAAATAATTTTTCATTTAGGGCCTGTTTCACATTCTCTGAGTAAAGTTCTGATTAGTTATTCGGCACATAAATTCTGAGGCAGGGTCATATATTCACAAATAAAAAATTGCGTGTGAATTCATAACTTAATCAGGTGGGTCATAAGACAATAATTGAGAATTTTTCTTCTGTGGACTTATTACCCTGTGCTAATATTTATGTGTATCTAATCAGAACTTTATTCAAACATTGTGAAACAAGCCCTTAATTTTTTTTCAAACATCAAACAAATAATAATTATCAACCATGTCTTATATGTTACCCCATTTACACAACAGATGGCAAGTAGACCCAGACTATTTTATCCCAAAAAGACAAGAGTCATGGTAAGAAACCCAGAACAACCCACCTCCAGATTTCTTTCTTTACAGCCTTTGTCCTCTCCCTACGATTGGGACCCTGCATGTATGAAAATGGACGAAGTCATGTACAGCAATGCGGAGAAAGCTTAAAAGTTCGCTGTCATCTATCTCGTAGACATCACCGAAGCTCCCGACTTCAATAAAATGTACGAATTATACGATCCCTGCACGGTTATGTTCTTCTTCCGCAGCAAACACGTCATGATCGATTTGGGAACATCTGCAACTCGGATAGCCGCAAGGCGTGGATTTCTTGTTGATGGGTGACTTCCAGACCGTTTCGACCAGTGATGGGAACTATCGAATAAAAACTATCGAATTATTCGATAGTAGCTAAATGTTCATTTATTCGATAGTATTTAGTTATACATTCGTTCATTCAGTAATGCAATTTTCGTTCAATCGCTTTTTCACTCGATATTAACTTTGAACGATTGAAGTATACTTTCTCACTCGACTACTACTACCACTACTAGTTCCGATTCTGGAATCGTTCATTGGCTTTTCGTTCGATTAATTTTTTGACCGATAGTATTACTGAACGATTTTATATAACTTTTTTTTGTGTTGTTCTTGTTAGTCAGATATTACTGTTACTATTTTCATTAATTTCATTCGCATTCTTGCTCTTTCTGTTATAGTTTTGGGTTGTTTTACTCTACTATATTTTCTATGCGCTATGCATTGAAAATTTGGAATAATAGTGTAAATTTGATATCTGAGATTTGAGTAAAACTTGATATATGTTTATATTGTTTAAGTTTATTAATTCATCGATATCGTGGGCATCATTTGATGGAATTTGTCAGTTAATAGTCTAGCGAATAGAAGACAGACTCTACTTTGACACCCAAAAAGTATTTTTTTTAAATGTCACCTAAAATCCCTAAAATTGCTCTTTTCCGGAGATAATAATAAAATTTTTAATTTTTCGATTTTTTTGAGGTTTTTTAATCCATCGCCATCTTTGGTTAAAAATTGACAGTTTTCATGGACAAATAATTAATCTTTGACGCAGAAAGAGTTTCACGTTTCACCCAAAGCCCTAAGATTGCCCTTTTCCGGCAATAAATAAAACCACTATATTTTCATATTTTTAAAGAGTTTGTTTAATCCATTGACATTGCAGCCATCCATTTGTGAAATTTGACAGGTTTTGGCTTGACAGAAAGGGACTGTTTTCTGAGCGATAAATAAAATAATCCGATACTTTTTGGCTTTCTTTTCTTTTTTCATAGTTTTCAATTTTCTTTTAAATAGTAAAAAAGTATTCTTACGACTAACTCCGGTCGTATTTTAGTTTAAAAACGTATCTACAAGTATCATTTTCCAAAAAACAATCAATAGCCTATTGAATAGACCGGAAAATGAGGGGTATATAAAGGAACAATTAAGTGCAAGGGTTTTTCTTATTTAATATGTTTGTTTGGCCCTTAAGCATGCTTAAAACCGAAAATGCTACTAAATTCACCCATGCGTTTCTGAGAGAATAGTCACACTGGCCACTTTTCAATAATTTTCGTGTAGCTTGAAAACTAAGCCGAATTTGACAATTTTACACATAATACTTTTTGTTCAAAATTAAATTTTCTATTGAAATGGATAGTTCAAAAAATTTTACGAAAAAATTTAAGCAGGAAAAGTTAACAAAAACCAACCTAAAAAAAATCAAAAAATCAAGGATATCTAAATTTTTTAATAAATTGTGCATAACTTTTTTTGAAGCAAAGATAGGGTCAAGACATGCAGAGACAAAATAAAGTAGAGACTAAAGGCCTTAATATGGCATGTTCAAAAATAAATATTTTTTCAAAATTGACAGATATATTCCCATTAAAACATTATCATTTCTTATAATTTTTCGCAGTTTTGGCCCAAAAGTCCCTTTTTCGGTACAATATGGCAAATTTCATTTTCGTAAAAATGTTCGAAATCAAATTTTTGTTATAATATGACATTAGAACTATAAAAAAAATTATAAAAAGGATGTAAGTTCGCAATTTCGTTTTTCGGCAGTTTTTAAATGCTTTCAGACCTACAGACCGAACGGCTGGTCCGATTAACATAAGATTTGGTACTAGGTGCTAGGAACGTTAAATTTGTAATAAAGTACCAAAAAATAGGCTTTCGGGCAAAAACTGCGAAAAATGATAAGAAATGGTAAAATTTGCATGACTATATCTCTGTCAATTTTCTAATAATATGGCTTTTTAACATGTCATATTAAAGTTGTAAGACTCTTGTTTACTTTGTTCATGCATGTCTTGAGCGTATCTTTGCTTCGAAAACAATTATGCGCAATTTAGAAAAAAATTTAAAAATCTTTGATTTTTCGATTTTTGTATGTTGGTTTTTGTTTACTTTTCCTTCTTAAATTTTTCTAAGAAATTTTTCAAACTATCCATTTCGATAGAAAATTTAATTTTGAACAAAAAGTATTATATGTAAAATTGTCAAATTCGGCTTAGTTTTCGAGTTATACCAAAAATACTGAAAAGTGGCCAGTGTGACCATTCTCTCAGAAACGCATGGGTGAATATAGTAGCATTTTCGGTTTTAAACATGTTTATGGGCCAAACAAACATATTCAATAGTTAAAACCCTTGCACGTAATCGTTCCTCTTTAACAGGTCTATTCAATAGGCTACAACATCTTACTCTATTTCAACCGAATAAATGAATGAATGAATTCGTACGATAGTTGAAATCATTCAGTTACTAACTATCGATAGTTCAAATCATTCGATAGTTCCCATCACTACATGAAACATGCAACTTGAACATGCAACTTGCACATGCAACTTGCACATGCAACTTGCACATGCAACTTGCACATACAACATGCAACATGCACATGCAACTTGCACATGCAACTTGCACATGCAACTTGCACATGTAACTTGCACATGCAACTTGCACATGCAACTTGCACATGCAACATGCACATGCAACATGCACATGCAACATGACACATGCACATGCAACTTGCACATGCAACTTGCACATGCAACTTGCACATGCAACTTGCACATGCATTTTGCACATGCAACTTGCACATGCAACTTGCACATGCAACTTGCACATGCAACATGCAACATGCACATGCAACTTGCACATGCAACTTGCACATGCAACTTGCACATGCAACTTGCACATGCAACTTGCACATGCAACTTGCACATGCAACTTGCACATGCAACTTGCACATGCAACTTGCACATGCAACTTGCACATGCAACTTGCACATGCAACTTGCACATGCAACTTGCACATGCAACTTGCATATGCAACATGCACATGCAATTCCACATGCACATGCACATGCATATGCAACTTGTACAATGCAATATGCACATGCAACTTGCACATACAACTTGCACTTGCAACTTGCACATGATACTTGCACATGCAACATGCACATGCAACTTGCACATGACACTTGCACATGCAACTGGCACATGCATTTTGCACATGCAACTTGCACATGCAACTTGCACATGCAACTTCCACATGCAACTTGCACATGCAACTTGCACATGTAACTTGCACATACAACTTGCACATGCAACATGCACATGCAACTTGCACATGCAACTTGCACATGCAACTTAAACATACAACTTGCACATGCAACATGCACATGCAACTTGCACATGCAACTTGCACATGCAACTTGCACATGCAACTTGCACATGCAACTTGCACATGCAATTTGCACAAGCAACTTGCACATGCAACTTGCACATGCAACATGCACAGTCACTTTGCACATGCTACTTGCACATGCAACTTGCACATGCAACATGCACATGCACCTTGCACATGCAACTTGCACATGCAACATGCACATGCAACTTGCACATGCAACTTGCATATGCAACTTGCACATGCAACTTGCACATGCAACTTTCACATGCAACTTGCACATGCAACTTGAACATGCAACATGCACATTCAAATTGCACATGCAACTTGCTCATGCAACATGCAACTTGTAACTGCAACTTGCACATACAACATGCACATGCAACTTGCACATGCAACTTGCACATGCAACATGCACATGCAACTTGCACATGCAACTTGCACATGCAACTTGCACAGGCAACTTGCACAGGCAACTTGCAACTTGCACATGCAACTTGCACATGCAACTTGCACATGCAACTTGCACATGCAACCTGCACATGCAACTTGAACATGCAACTTGCACATGCAACTTGCACATGCAACTTTCACATGCAACATGCACATGCAACTTGCACATGCAACATGCACATGCAACATGCACATGCAACTTGCACATGCAACTTGCACATGCAACTTGCACATGCAACTTGCACATGCAACTTGCACAAGCAACTTGCACATGCAACTTGCACATGCAACTTGCACATGCAACTTGCACATGCAACCTGCACATGCAACTTGAACATGCAACTTGCACATGCAACTTGCACATGCAACTTTCACATGCAACATGCACATGCAACTTGCACATGCAACATGCACATGCAACATGCAACATGCACATGCAACTTGCACATGCAACTTGCACATGCAACTTGCACATGCAACTTGCACATGCAACTTGCACATGCAACTTGCACATGCAACTTGCACAAGCAACTTGCACATGCAACTTGCACATGCAACTTGCACATGCAACTTGCACATGCAACTTGAACATGCAACATGCACATTCAAATTGCACATGCAACTTGCTCATGCAACATGCAACTTGTAACTGCAACTTGCACATACAACATGCACATGCAACTTGCACATGCAACTTGCACATGCAACATGCACATGCAACTTGCACATGCAACATGCACATGCAACATGGAACATGCACATGCAACTTGCACATGCAACTTGCACATGCAACTTGCACATGCAACTTGCACATGCAACTTGCACATGCAACTTGCACATGCAACTTGCACATGCAACTTGCACATGCAACTTGAACATGCAACTTGCACATGCCACATGCACATGCAACATGCACATGCAACTTGCACATGCAACTTGCACAAGCAACTTGCACATGCAACTTGCACATGCAACTTGCACATGCAACCTGCACATGCAACTTGCACATGCAACTTGCACATGCAACTTGCACATGCAACTTGCACATGCAACTTGCACATGCAACTTTCACATGCAACATGCACATGCAACTTGCACATGCAACATGCACATGCAACATGCAACATGCACATGCAACTTGCACATGCAACTTGCACATGCAACTTGCACATGCAACTTGCAAATGCAACTTGCACATGCAACTTGCACATGCAACTTGCACATGCAATTCGCACATGCAACTTGGACATACAACTTGCAACTTGCACATGCAACTTGCACATGCAACATGCAACTTGCATATGCAACTTGCACATGCAACTTGCACATGCAACTTGCACATGCAACTTGCACATGCAACTTGCACATGCAACTTGCACATACAACTTGCACATGCATATTGCACATGCAACTTGCACATGCAACTTGCACATGCAACATGCACA
Source organism: Dasysyrphus tricinctus (assembly GCA_963921185.1). Taxonomy (NCBI): domain Eukaryota; kingdom Metazoa; phylum Arthropoda; class Insecta; order Diptera; family Syrphidae; genus Dasysyrphus; species Dasysyrphus tricinctus. The sequence goes on along the minus strand of OY992532.1, from coordinate 24,806,741 downwards.
TGCAACTTGCACATGCAACTTGCACATGCAACTTGCACATGCAACTTGCACATGCAACTTGCACATGCAACCTGCATATGCAACTTGCACATGCAACTTGCACATGCAACTTGCACATGCAACTTTCACATGCAACATGCACATGCAACTTGCACATGCAACATGCACATGCAACATGATACATGCACATGCAACTTGCACATGCAACTTGCACATGCAACTTGCACATGCAACTTGCAAATGCAACTTGCTTATGCAACTTGCAAATGCAACTTGCACATGCAACTTGCACATGCAACTTGCACTTGCAACTTGCACATGCAACTTGCACATGCAACTTGGACATGCAACTTGCACATGCAACTTGCACATGCAACTTGCACATGCAACTTGCACATGCAACATGCACATGCAACTTGCACATGCAACTTGCACATGCATCATGCACATGCATTTTGCACATGCAACCTGCACATGCAACACGCACATGCAACTTGCACATGCAACTTGCACATGTAACTTGCACATGCAACTTGCACATGCAACTTGCACATGCAACTTGCAAATGCAACTTGCAAATGCAACTTGCAAATACAAATTGCACATGCAACTTGCACATGCAACTTTCACATGCAATTTGCACATGCAACTTGCACATGCAACTTGCATATGCAACATGCACATGCACATGCACATGCACATGCACATGCAACTTGCACATGCAACTTGCAAATGCAACTTGCACATGCAACTTGCACATGCAACTTGCACATGCAACTTGCACATGCAACTTGCACTTGCAACTTGCACATGACACTTGCACATGCAACTTGCACATGCAACATGATACATGCACATGCAACTTGCACATCCAACTTGCACATGCAACCTGCACATGCAACTTGCACATGCAACTTGCACATGCAACTTGCACATGCAACTTGCACATGCAACTTGCACATGCAACTTGCACATGCAACATGCACATGCAACTTGCACATGCAACTTGCACATGCAACTTGCACATTCAACTCGCACATGCAACTTGCACATGCAACTTGCATGCAACTTGCACATGCAACTTGCACATGAAACTTGCACATGCAATTTACACATGCAACTTGCACATGCAACATGCACAGGCAACTTGCACATAGAACTTGCACATGCAACTTGCACATGCAACATGCACAGGCAACTTGCACATGCAACTTGCACATGCAACTTGCACATGCAACTTGCACATGCAACATGCACATGCAACTTGCACATGCAACTTGCACATGAAATTGCATATGCAACTTTCACATGCAACTTGCACATGCAACTTGCCCATGCAACATGCACATGCAACATGCAACATGCAAATGCAACTTGCACATGCAACTTGCACATGCAACTTAGACTTGCAACTTGCACATGCAACATGCAACTTGCACATGCAACTCGCACATGCAACTTGCACATGCAACATGCAACTTGCACATGCAACTTGCACATGCAACTTGCACATACAACTTGCACATGCAACTTGCACATGCAACTTGCACATGCAACTTGCACATGCAAGTTGCATATGCAACTTGCACATGCAACATGCAACTTGCACATGCAACTTGCACATGCAACTTGCACATGCAACTTGCGCATGCAGCTTGAACATGCAACTTTACAAGCAACTTGCACATGCAACTTGCACATGCAACTTGCATATGCAACTTGCACATGCAACATGCACATGCAACATGCAACAAGTTGCATGTGCAAGTTGCACATGCAACTTGCACATGCAACTTGCACATGGAACTTGCACATGGAACTTGCAAATGCAACTTGCACATGCAACATGCAACATGCAACATGCACATGCAACTTGCATATGCAACTTGCACATGCAACTTGCACATGAAACTTGCACATGCAACTTACACATGCAACTTGCACATGCAACATGCACAGGCAACTTGCACATGCAACTTGCACATGCAACTTGCACATGTTACATGCACAGGCAACTTTCACATGCAACTTGCACATGCAACTTGCACATGCAACTTGCACATGCAACATGCACATGCAACTTGCACATGCAACTTGCACATGCAACATGCACATGCAACTTGCACATGCAACTTGCACATGAAATTGCACATGCAACTTTCACATGCAACTTGCACATGCAACTTGCCCATGCAACATGCACTTGCAACTTGCACATGCAACTTGCCTATGCAACCTGCACATGCAACTTGCTCGTGCAACATGCACATGCAACTTGCACATGCAACATGCACATGCAACATGTAACTTGCACATGCAACTTGCACATGCAACTTGCACATGCAACTTGCACATGCAACTTGCACATGCAACATGCACATGCAACTTGCACATGCAACTTGCACATGAAACTTGCACATGCAACTTACACATGCAACTTGCACATGCAACATGCACAGGCAACTTGCACATGCAACTTGCACATGCAACTTGCACATGCAACATGCACAGGCAACTTGCACATGCAACTTGCACATGCAACTTGCACATGCAACTTGCACATGCAACTTGCACATGCAACATGCACATGCAACTTGCACATGCAAATTGCACATGAAATTGCACATGCAACTTTCTCATGCAACTTGCACATGCAACTTACCCATGCAACATGCACTTGCAACTTGCACATGCAACTTGCCTATGCAACCTGCACATGCAACTTGCACGTGCAACATGCACATGCAACTTGCACATGCAACATGCACATGCAACATGCAACTTGCACATGCAACTTGCACATGCAACTTGCACATGCAACTTGCACATGCAACTTGCACATGCAACATGCACATGCAACTTGCACATGCAACTTGCACATGCAACCTGCACATTCAACTTGCACGTGCAACATGCACATGCAACTTGCACATGCAACATGCACATGCAACATGCAACTTGCACATGCAACTTCCACATGCAACTTGCACATGCAACTTGCACATGCAACTTGCAAATGCAACTTGCACATGCAACTTGCACATGCAACTTGCACATGCAACTTGCACATGCAACTTGCACATGCAACTTGCACATACTACTTGCACATGCAACTTGCACATGCCACATGCACATGCAACTTGCACATGCAACTTGCACATGCAACTTGCACATGCAACTTGCACATGCAACTTGCACAAGCAACTTGCACATGCAACTTGCACATGCAACTTGCACATGCAATTTGCACATGCAACTTGCACATGCAACTTGCACATGCAACTTGCACATGCAACTTGCACATGCAACTTGCACATGCAACTTGCACATGCAACTTGCACATGCAACTTGCACATGCAACTTGCACATGCAACTTGCACATGCAACTTGCACATGCAACTTGCACATGCAACTTGCACATGCAACTTGCACATGCAACTTGCACATGCAACTTGCACATGCAACTTGCACATGCAGCTTGCACATGCAACATGCACATGCAACTTGCACATGCAACTTGCACATGCAACTTGCACATGCAACTTGCACATGCAATTCGCACATGCCACATGCACATGCAGCTTGCACATGCAACATGCACATGCAACTTGCACATGCAACTTGCACATGCAACTTGCACATGCAATTCGCACATGCCACATGCACATGAAACTCGCACATGCAACTTGCACATGCAACTTGCACATGCAACATGCAACTTGCATATGCAACTTGCACATGCAACTTGCACATGCAACTTGCACATGCAACTTGCACATGCAACTTGCACATGCAACTTGCTTATGCAACTTGCACATGCAACTTGCACATGCAGCTTGCACATGCAACATGCACATGAAACTTGCACATGCAACTTGCACATGCAACTTGCACATGCAACATGCAACATGCACATGCAACTTGCACATGCAACTTGCACATGCAACTTGCACATGCAACTTGCACATGCAACTTGCACATGCAACTTGCCCATGCAACTTGCACAGGCAACTTGCACATGCATCATGCACATGCATTTGGCACATGCAACCTGCACATGCAACATGCACATGCAACTTGCACATGCAACTTGCACATGCAACTTGCACATGCAACTTGCACATGCAACATGCACATGCAAAATGCAACATGCACATGCAACTTGCACATGCAACTTAAACATGCAACTTGCACATGCAACTCGCACATGCAAATTGCACATGCAACCTGCACATGCAACTTGCACATGCAACATGCACATGCAACTTGCACATGCAACTTGCACATGCAACATGCAACATGCAACATGCACATGCAACTTGCACATGCAACTTGCACATGCAACATGCAACATTCACATGCAACCTGCACATGCCACTTGCACATGCAACTTGCACATGCAACTTGCACATGCAGCATGCACATTCAACATGCACATGCAACTTGCACATGCAACCTGCACATGCAATTTGCACATGCAACTTGCACATGCAACTTGCACATGCAACTTGCACATGCAACTTGTACATGCAACTTGCATTTTATATTACTTTTTTTTGTGTTGTTCTTGTTAGTCAGATATTACTGTTACTATTTTCATTAATTTCATTCGCATTCTTGCTCTTTCTGTTATAGTTTTGGGTTGTTTTACTCTACTATATTTTCTATGCGCTATGCATTGAAAATTTGGAATAATAGTGTAAATTTGATATCTGAGATTTGAGTAAAACTTGATATATGTTTATATTGTTTAAGTTTATTAATTCATCGATATCGTGGGCATCATTTGATGGAATTTGTCAGTTAATAGTCTAGCGAATAGAAGACAGACTCTACTTTGACACCCAAAAAGTATTTTTTTTAAATGTCACCTAAAATCCCTAAAATTGCTCTTTTCCGGAGATAATAATAAAATTTTAAATTTTTCGATTTTTTTGAGGTTTTTTTTAATCCATCGCCATCTTTGATTATAAATTGACAGTTTTCATGGACAAATAATTAATCTTTGACGCAGAAAGAGTTTCACGTTTCACCCAAAGCCCTAAGATTGCCCTTTTCCGGCAATAAATAAAACCACTATATTGTCATATTTTTAAAGAGTTTGTTTAATCCATTGACATTGCAGCCATCCGTTTGTGAAATTTGACAGTTTATGATTTTAAAAATAGAAGAACTATTTTTCTTTGACGCATGCATGCATATGTACATACGCATACATGCTGGATCCCAATCGTGGCCAAATCGTATTACCTGGTAGGGAGAGGACATAAGCTGTAAAGAAAGAAATCTGGTGGTGAGGTGTTCTGGGTTTCTTACCACGACTCTTGTCTTCTTGGGATAAAATAGCCTGGGTCTACTTGCCATCCGTTGTGTTAATGGGGTAACATATACATAAGACCTGGTTGATAGTTATTATTTTTTTTTGTTGTTTGAAAGAAATTAAATGAAAAATTATTTTAATTAATAGGTCTGATCCTTTACTTTGGGTTTCTGTGATTTTTAGTCCAAACTTGTGTCAAAATATTTTTTTAATATGAACTTTGACACAACTTTGGACTAAAATGCGCAGAAATGCACAGAAAATCACAGAAACTCAAAGTAAAGGAACAGACCTAATAATTTAAGCGAAGATAAAAAATTTGAAAAATGTTCGAAATGACGTTTAAGAAAGAGGATACTCGAAATTCTCAGTGAAGCCGAGAATATAATTTTCACTGTCAGATTTAGAATTTAGCGTTGAAACAGAGTGAGCAATGTCTACTTGTTTTTGACTAGACAGAAAAACAAACAAAAATTCAGATTTAAAATTTCACGTTGAAACAGACCGTTTGTTGTTTTCGACTAGGAAGAAAAACAAATGCCGATCGCATTTTAACTGATTTAAAAAAAAGGTCTAAAAAACTAATTTTTGTGAGTGAGTGTATTTCAGCCCTCTGCGAAGCTTCCTCGACGATTTGAATGAGACGCGCATGCAAAACATTGCGGACGATGGGGATTTTTGGCAGCAACTTTCCTTCTGCTCGTCTAGGCGGTGGCAGCAAGGGTGCATTTGTAGACTCATCATTGATCGAGGGGGTGTTTGATCCGATACTAGAACTTTCGTTGTGGTTATTGTTTGGATTTGGACTGGGAATGGAAGTTAGAATTGAGTCAACTGACACCAAGTTGTCGGTCAAGCACGTTTGGTCGTCGTCATCGTCATCATCCTTTGGTGTGACGATTCTATCGTCGATGTTAAGATTCATCTCTTGTGACACAAATTCTTCTGTCTTAATGATGCAATCTAAGGGATCTATGTACGTCTTTGTAAGACATCGAATGTACTGCCGAAGAATCATCTTCCATCTCTTCAATGTCTAAGTCTACTTTTTCATTTTTGATTTTTGTCTTTCTCTTTTCTTCTTCTTTCATCCGCACCCATTGATGTCGAACGCTCTTGACTCCTCGACGGAATCCTGTAGCAACCATCCGTCTTAAGCTGGATTTACACCTTCGGTCTTCATTCGGTGAACGTTGTTCCACAAACAACGAACAACGAGTAAAGATCATCCAAAATTAAAAACTGCTTTGAATTTTCTTCATTGTTCGTGTTCGTTTTTATCATTTACACCTTCGATGTTCCGCGTACGGGCAAAAACGAACAACGTACACGGAAGAAAACAACTTTGAAATGCAAAGGTTAAGTATGATTTTTTTTAGGACTTTAAAGTAAAGTTTTCTTGAAATACAAAAAAAACTGAAACAAAGAAAAAGGCTGCATACATTTTTTTTAGCAATTTAACAATTATGAAAATAATATTTTTCTCAAAAATGGCTCCAACACTTTTCTAAAAAGAAATCAATACATTTAAAAAATAGGGTTAGATATTAATGGTACCTCCCAAAGAACCATTTTCCTTTTGTTCCAAACGGCATGACAGATTTAAAATTTGTATTATATCTCGGTACCTTATGGCTAAGACACTCGTGCAGTTTATTTCATGCAGCGAAATTGAATAACACAGGTTCTTAAGGGAGCAGGCAGTGTCAGGAGCTAGTACAGTAAAGGTAGATACGAGCAAGTTGAGCGTGAAATGCTTCGCCTCAGTATCAGTATCCTGGGCATTCGCGAAACTAGGTAGAGAGGAAAAGCTGAACACTGGACAAACGAGAATGCTGTTTTTCGGGGAGGATGAAAGAGAGGGTGGCCAAAGACTGCAAGGTGTTGGAACTATGTTTATGTTGAACGAAGAAACAAGGCGTAGTCTTATTTCCTGGGAGCCCATTTCTGCCGATTAAAGACAGCAACGTTTCGTTAAAAAACTCCTAACATAACAATTATTCAGTGCTACTCCCCCACAAAAAGAGTGACCGTGGAAGGAAAACCACGTTCTACACTCATCTCAACTCGGTTTACAGGAGTGTTCCGAGAGCCGATATCATAGCCATCATGAAAGACCTCATTGCCCAAATCGGATCAGACAATTACGGTCTGGAACGCGTGATGGAAAAAAATGGCTTGGGTGCACTGAACAAAAATGGCAATTTACTTGTCGACTTTTGTAACGCGAATAGTCTTGTGCTAGGTGGGAATGTATATAAGCATAAGACTTGCAGCAAGATTAACTGGGTGCATCCGGACGGTCAAACTGACGACCAAATTGACCTTATCATGATTCAGTAGCGATGGAGGAAGCCAATGCGTGATGTCTGAAGTATAAGAAATGCCAATGTTGGCAGCAACCACCATTTAGTTCTGATGAGTCTCAAACCACGCAACGCTGGCGTACAAGGACAAACGCAGGATGCAGCAAGGATTCTAAAATTCAATATGAATGCTTTAAATGACCCCAACATTTGACGCAACTATGTCAACACCCTTAACAACAAAGCTTCGTCATTAAACGGAATTCAACATTCAACAATTGATGAGATGTGGGGTAAAATGAAAGGTGTCTTTATGGAGTCTGGATCCGAAACTGAACCCAAGTGGATAACAATAAGAGACTATTAGATATCCCAAGACACCTGGAATAAAAGGGAGCGCTACGATATCCCGCAAACCAAAATCTCGAATAACGAAATCTCGCATTTTTTTAAAAATCTCGAATAACGAAATCTTGCAAATTAAAAATCTTGTTTTTCATAATCTCGCAATTACAAAATCTCGCTTTTCACAATCTCGCATTTACAGTTTGAACCTAAAAATCTCGCAAATTTCAACCAAAATCTCGCAATTTAAAATCTCGCAAATCAAAATCTCGCAACTTCAAATTTCACAGCAACGAATCACACACGACTTTTAGAATTTTTTTTTTTTTGAGAATATACCTACCCAAGAGCACTTTGGATAATTTTCCTTCCAACTAATAACTGTACCTGTCAATAAAAAAAATGTGTACATCCTTTATTACTGTTAATAACCTCTATAGTCATTTACGCGTTCATAATGGAACTAAAAGTATTTTCTTGTTCAAGGCCAAATATGAGTAATGCGATTTGCACATGACACTTTACAACTGGATATACCATCTCTATGTTCTCTCTCCTTCTTGTTCTTTTGAAAGCAATAATATTGAAAATCAAAAGTTCAAATTAATAAATAACAGTGTGGTCTTAAAGTACCCAGACACTGGATTATATATTTTGCAGTAGGTAGGATATCTCGCAAAATTGAATTGCATTGCAACAAATACATTTTTTTAATCAAAATCTCGCAAATTTAAATCTCGCGCGAGATTTTAATTTGCGAGATTTTGATTAAAAAAATTTATTTGTTGCAAGTCAATTCAATTTTGCGAGATTTTGATATGCGAGATTTTAGTTTGCGGGATTTCGTTATTGCGAGATTATGAAAAGCGGGATTTTGTAATTGCGGGATTATGAAAAGCGAGATTTTGTAATTGCGAGATTTCGTTATACTTACTTTACTTAAGGTGGCGCTACAGTCCGGGGTGGACCAGGGCTTCAACCAACAAGCTTCTTCCAGCCGGCTCGGTTTCTAGCTAGCTGTCTCCAGTTTCGCACGCCAAGTTGGTTGAGGTCCTCTTCCACTTGCGTGCGCCACCTTTTACGCTGTCCATCTCTACTGCGTTGTCCCACGGGGTTGGATTCAAAGACTATCCGGGCCGGAGCATTGGTGTCCATTCGCTCTAGATGACCCAGCCATCTCAGTCGTTGGCTTTTCACTTTTGTGGCTAGGTCGGTGTCGCTGTACAGCCCATACAGTTCGTTGTTGTATCTTCTTCTCCATTCCCCATCTATGCAGACGGGACCAAAAATCACCCGGAGAATTTTCCTCTCAAAACAGCCTAACACGTTCTCATCCACTGTTAGCAGTGTCCATGCCTCTGCACCATACATCAGGACCGGGATGATAAGCGTCTTATACAGGGACAGTTTAGTTGCTCGAGAGAGGGCTTTGCTTCTCAATTGCCTTCTTAGCCCAAAGAAACAGCGATTGGCAAGAGTAATTCTTCGTTTGATCTCAGCGCTGGTGTCGTTCGCTGAGTTTATAGCGGATCCTAGGTAGACAAAGTCTCTGACTACCTCAAAATTATAGCTGTCTATAGTGACGTTCTGTCCGAGACGTCGGTGTTGGGTGTCCTTTCTTGTGGACAGCATATATTTTGTTTTGCTTTCATTCACCGTTAGACCCATCTTCTTGGCTTCCTTCTCAATGCTCACAAAAGCACCACTGACATCACGCTTTGTTCGTCCGATTATGTCAATGTCGTCAGCGTAAGCGAGTAATTGGATGGACTTTTGAAAGATTGTGCCTCTGGTGTTGACGTGAGAGTTTTGCGCTATTCTTTCAAGAACAATGTTGATGAAGTCGCATGACAGCGCGTCGCCTTGCCTAAAACCTTTTTTGACATCAAAGGTGTCGGTGAGGTCTTTGCCGACCTTGATGGAGCAGCGTGCATTCTCCATCGTCATCCTGCACAAACGGACGAGTTTGACAGGGATGCCAAAACTAGACATTGCTCTATATAGCTCGTCTCTATAGATGCTGTCATACGCGGCCTTGAAATCGTTTTCTCCAAGATCTGCCGTAGTGCGAATATTTGGTCGATGGTGGACTTCCCTGGCCTAAAGCCACACTGATATGGACCTATCAGGTTGTTGACGAATGGCTTCAGGCGTTCACAAAGTACGGCAGAGAAGATCTTCTAGGCGATATTAAGAAGACTGATGCCTCTGTAGTTGGTGCAGTCCAGAGGATCGCCTTTCTTGAGGATCGGGCAAACAATACTGAGGTTCCATTCATCGGGCATGCTTTCTTCCGACCATATTTTACAGATGAGCTGGTGCATACTCCTAACCAATTCATCGCCAGCCGCTTTGAATAGCTCAGCCGCAAGACCATCAGCTCCAGCAGCTTTATTGGACTTAAGTTTAGATATGGCTATCCTCACTTCGTCAAGATCGGGTGGACGGAATTGTTGGCCTACGTCGTCCAGGTTGAATGGTGAAATTTGCATGGTAGCGGAATTCGGTTCGTCATCGCCGTTATACAATTTGCAGAAATGATTTTTCCATATCCTCAGCACCGACTGCGATTCCACCACGATGTTTCCCTGATCGTCCTTGCAGGCTTCGGTTCGGGGTTTGTAACCTTGGGAGGTTCTTTTTACTTTTTGGTAAAACTTCCGAACTTCATTCCTGCAGTGGCATCCCTCTAATTCCTCGATCGCGCGCTTCTCATGCTCTTTCTTTTTCTTTCTAAGAAGCTTGTGTTCCTCTTTCCTCTTCTGCTCGTAGAGCTCGCGAGCAGCTCTGGTCCTTCTATGCAGCGCCGCTTTGTATGCCTGTTGTTTGGCTGCATGTACTTGCCGGCATTCCTTGTCGAACCAGGGGTTTCGCTGTGGTGGTCGTGCGAAGCCCAGCACGTCAGAGGCGGCATCTCTGATGGCTTCCTGGCAGTTTTTCCACTGGTTCTCGATGTTTGCAGTTGGCGGCAAAGGACTAGTTAAGAGGGCGCGAGAGACTCGATCGGAAAAGGACCTGGCGATTTCTTGCGACTGTAGCCGTCCGACGTTGAACTTCCTGACAGTCAGGAAGTTCAACGAGATTTCGTTATGCGAGATTTCGAATGCGAGATTTCGATTTGCGAGATTTCGTAGCCAACCCGGAATAAAATCGAACTTCGCAAATAGTTTAAAATACAAATAAATGCCGAAGCAGATGTTCAACGAAGGGCTGAATTGCGAAGCTAGTATCGCCTTGAAATGATGGTGAGGTTAGATGGACACGTAGATAACGCAGTAAAAGCTGCAAGAAGAGTTATTGACATTGAACCCCCGTCAGAATCGAAAATCCATATATCAATAAATCTCCTCAAAAACAACAAGGCAGCTAGACTTGACGGAATACCAGCTGAATTCCTGAAAGCCAATCCCGTAACAGCGGCTAGTATTTTACATCCGTTGATACAAATCGTTTGGGAAAATGAAAGCTATCCCAAAAACTGGAAGGATGGTGTGACTGTTAAGCTGCCAAAGAAAGTTGACATTAAGAATTGCAACAATTGGCGTCGTTTTCCCAAAACTAACGGCAACTATTATTCTCCAGCGAATAAAGGATAGAATCGAGTCTACACTCAAGAGGCATCAAGCTGGCTTCCGCAGTGGTCGATAGTGTGTCGACCATATCAACACCCTGCGCATCGCCCTTGAACAGTCGATGGAATTTCAATTACCGTTTTACCTCATGTTCGTGGATTTTGAGAAGGTCTTTGATCTAGTAAACCGAGAATATGGAGAGCGTTGCTGGCAAATAAAATCAGTGGGCTGAACGGGATGTTTCAAGCCCTGCAAGTGAAGGGAGAGTCGAGTGGTCTAAGAACAAACAGCAAGAAGGCAAAAATAATGCTCACAGCAGCGCTTTATTCTACAGGAGACGTTGAACAATAATATTTCTGCAAATGGCGGTACGGATCTGGAGGTTAAAAGTAGAACTGATAATGCTCGTGCTGCCTTCGGTCCTCTGTCCCCAATTTGGAAATCCAATCAAATCACCTTAGCACTAAGCTGAGATTCTGCGAATCCAATATCAAATTCGTGCGTAACGTGGAAAGTCACGTCTACCATTTCGAGGAAATTGCAGGTTTTTGTGAATCGCTGTCTACGGCACATCCTAAAGATTCGCTAGCCCCAAATTATATCAAACGACAACGAGGAATTGTGGCACAGGACAAGTCAAGAATAGCTAGATGTCGACATAGAAAGCATTAATGGCAATGGATTGGTCAATTGCAAAGCAGTCCTTTGAATGGAATCCTCAGGGTGCATGGCGGTGTGTTGGAAGACCAAGAACAACATGGAAATCAACTGCGTTTTTGTTATTACACTCTGATTTTCCCTCACTCGTCTGTTCCCGACCAACTTTCAGAACCATTGAAGCAGTTTCAATGGGGCCACGCAAAACCCGAAAATGCTAAGACCTCCTTTCGAATAGAATTTAGAGTTCTAATACCTTAAGAAGCACGTTTTTTCAAAAATTAAATTTATAAACAAGTCTGTTCGACCCCATCATGTGCTTAAGTTTTATTTCGTGTATCCTCGTATTTTCGATATTGGCTTGTTGGAATTTATAAATTTTTTTTTATGTACAAACAAAAGGTGGGCATATCTTCCCTTTACGCTTCGTATCATACCTTATTGATTGTTTTGCATTAAAATGGGTCGGCACGCGGTTCGGTGTATATATATTTATATCTCCCACTCCAGTAACTTTATCGCAGGAAACTGCGGCCATATTATCCTTCTCCGGTCGACAATAAAAATAATAAGACAAATGGGTATACTTTGGTAGGTAAATAAGATGGTTTTCTGTTATTTTTAAGTTTCAATTAGGGTAACAGTTTTCCAAAACCATCAGTATTATTGCATAAAAGCATAATAATTCCAACAACCATATATTTCTTTGTTTTCTCCTCTTTTGGCTTTTGTTATATTTTTTGAATTATTTTTGGGGCATCTATACTTAAACGTAATAAGCAGGTAACATGCAATTGCTTACCACAAACATTTTAATCAATTTTAATGGCTATTCCCTCGTTTTTTTTTTCAAGAAGGATCCTTTTGGTAACAATTATCCCTAAGAGTATCGAATTTGGGTGGAACCAAACAAGCTTCCAAAAACCGCATATTAAACTTCAAGTTTTGAGTTGTGACGTTGTTATGCAATTTACCATATTAAATAATATAGGTAGATTATTTTCACCACTCCAGTTTCTTAACGTGAGCTTATAAACATGCAGTTCTTTTATTCTGATGCTTTTCAATTCTATAGCTCTGGTTGTCTCTCAGTGATATCGATTCCGAAAGAATTGCGTAGACGATTAATTTTACATTTTTAATAACGTGCTCTTGTCTCCATTTCTTGTTCTTTTTATTATGAAAGATCCAGACATGATATTTAATTGGAAACGGCTTTCTTTTCAGACATCTTCAGATTTTTTATTAGCGATGAGAACTAATAATTTTCCAAACGTTACCTTGGCCGTCCTTGATATTCACTTTGTTTTGGCAGGAATTCGACCTGAAGTATTTAGAATACTGCGTAAATTTTTGTAATTTCTTTAGCTGATATGTGAACCTAAACCGTTTTTCCCCTAGATTCCTCATGTATATTTAATACTAGGTGACCCAACCCGGCTTCGCTCGGGCTTATAAAATTTTCGAAAAACATTAACAAAACAAAATTAAAACAAATATGGCAATATGTGTGTTTTTTGTACAAATTTCTTCGTTTGAAATAAAAGTGAACGAAAGAAACTCTTCCACCGGCTTCTTATTCTGATTAATATGTATTTCGAACTGTGTTCTTATATCCACTTAGTTTATGAGCGGTCATGCTTATTACTTTTAAATAAAGGAAATTCTATAGCCTTTCCAGTAAAAAATAAAAAAAATTTTAAATATGAATAGCTTAATTTTGCAAAAATATTAAACCAGTGCAGTGATTTCGAAGTCTATAAATATAACTTTCTTAACTCAAGAAGGTATCCTGAAAATTGGATACTGTATTATTTACCTCATTTCACCCTTTAATATATAAAAACAAGAAATATCTATCTCTCAAGTATGGAAATGATGGTTTATATCAGTCCCGGATCTTCAGTTTCTCAGAACCGGGGCAAAATCTGGATTTTGGCGCCCCTCCAGTTTTTGATTTAAACGAAAAAAAATTGGCATATTTAATTGGATTGTTTGTAGCCGAAAGAATAAGACTTTTTAATAAATTTGCACTCGATTAGATAAGTCAATAGACAATGCTTGAAAAAGCCAATCACACCCAATTTAAAAAAAAACCTGCAGCCAAAAATTAAAGATGTTGAACAAAAAGAAAAGAAAAATTATTCTGAGTGTAGGTAGCTTCAAATAATTTTAAGTTGAAATGGTGAAATGTTAGAAAAAGTTGTAAAATGCTGACGAAGAAATACGAGGCCAGCCCCAAAAGTACCTACCCACCCGAGTTTAGTCCATCCAATATCGTTGCGGAGATGCATTCAATTCTGAGAGAGTCTGCTCCATTGTTTACAACCGAAAAATATTGGGTGGCAGAACTAATACGAACTGCCTAGATCAACATCGCAGTGGTTGAACAAGTAAGGTGAATACTCCAGAAATGGTTGAAAAAGTTCATAAAGTGGTATCGAACGACTCCCGAATGAAGGTGCGTTAGCTAGCAAGTCAAACATCTAAAAAATCTCATAAAAAAAATAAATAAATTGGGTGGCGCAACAGCTCGTGGAGAACCAGGGCCTAGTGACTTACAACTCACCACCATTCCTGTGTGCGTGTTTGTTGGCAGGAATGGAGGGGACCTACAGTTTTTTGCCGAGTCCGAACGGCTAAATGAGAAGCACTTTTTCATGACAAGTATACTCTTGGAGGATTTGTCAGTTCCTCGCAAGAGGCAGTACCTCGAATAAAACATTTCTGTTTTTAGGTGGCACGGCTGGGAATCGAACCCAGATCTTCGGCATGACAGTCCTACGCACTAACCATCAAGCCACGAGGTACTACCTAAAAAATCTCATATTAACAGTTGATTTGTACCTGAAAAAGCTGTGCGCAGGATGGCTTCCGTGATTAATCACAAACGAAAAAAAAAGGTTTGTGACGATGTTCAACCGAGTATTTCGCTAAGTTTCATCGAAATTAACCCTAAAATTCTTGCGTCCCTTGTTACCAAGTATGAAGCACGGGTCCTGAGACAAAATTGCAGTAAAAATAATGGACTAAGAGGGGAGAATCTGCTCCGAAGAAGGTGCAGACAGCTTCGCCTGCGGGCAAAGACATGGCTTCAGTTTTTTGTGATGAGCGTGGAATAATATCCGTAGACTATCTCCAAAAAGGAAGAACAATAAACGGGAGTACCCTGCAAACTTGTTGCAGTGATTGAGTGATCAAATAAAGAAAGCAACGGCCGCAATGCACGAAGCAAAAAGTTTTGTTTCATTAATACACACACCAGTTCACACTTTTTCTATCGCGATGGCAAAAAGATTAAGCCCCTTCGCATCATTTTCTCTTTCAAAATTAAAAAAGTGGCCAAATAGTTGGAGATTCTCCAGTAATCAAGATGTTGAGTCTACATTTGATAGCTATTTTGAGAAGTTCAACGCTTCTTACTATAAAGAGGGTATCGAAGCGACTGCACATCGGTGAAAAAAAGTATAAAAGAGGATTATGCAGAGAAATAAAGTTTCATTTAATGAAAACTTTAGTGTTTTCCTTGTTAGGTTAGGGTATTACTAGGACCGCCCTCGAACAGGTTATAAATCCCATTTCCACATAATTATTTTATTAAGTTTCGGCAAATGTCCTTATTGTCTTTTAGACACATGGATTTGGCGCCCCCTGGAAGCTGCCGCCCGGGGCACAGGCCCCGGTTTGCCCCCCCATAGATCCGGGGCTGGTTTATATCCTTCATCTATAATTTTTCGATCACAAAAAGAATTTTAAAAATCGGATTCCCTTTTTTCTTGTTCTTACCCCATTTCACCCTAAGAATGGAGTTTAATTTAGAAAAATATTTGGCAGTAAACCCATTCCTTAAATATAATTTAACAACACAAAAAGCAATTCAAATCTGATACTTTTTTTGTGTTTACCCCATTTCATCCTATAGAAATGAAGCTTAGTCTAGAAACATGTCTACTCTTTAACCGTTCTCTAAGTACATCTTCTAAGTTAACCCTATCAAACAGAAAAAACAATTATTGTAATCTCATACCAATTTGTTTACCCCCTTTCAAGAATTTTCTAAAACAAATTTAACACTAAAGCCTTCTTCAAAGACTAACCTTCCAAAATCCAAAATATTTTTTGAAATATGAATGTATAAAATTAATAAATCTCAAAAATACCAACAAAAAAAATATTTAGATTTTAACCTTATATTTTAATTTTTATCAAAATAAAATGTAGCCTATGTTACTCGTACTCAGGGACATCGTAGCTTTCCATTAATTGAAGAATTTTTAGGATTGGTTCAATTATTCCAGAGATTACTCCCTAAATTGGTACGAAAAAACAAGCAAACAAACAAAAATGTTTTATCTTTATGTATGTATGGTCTATACCATATCGTGCGTTGCGTATAGATTATAGATATGACACAAAGACAGAGCTGTGTAAAAAAAAAGTTTTTATAAAAAACATTTTTTTTTATAAACAAATTCTACATACTACTGAAATAAATCAATAGTTTAATTATTAATTCAAAATAGCTTTTAATAACCTATAGTTCTACGAATTGGCACTTAGTCCGGCTTACTCACTTGGTCTTATCAGTGACATATTCCGGCTTTTTGTCTCAACAATTCAACAAGTCCACTCCTTAATGCTTAGTCTTCTACTTGGCTGATTTATATCAGTAGTATATAGAATTTGTATTATAAAAAAACCTTCTAATAGAAACTATGGCCGTTTTCGAAAACACAAATCAAAGTCAATTTGATCGTCAAATGATCGTCATTTTTTGACGCAGATTGCAATCGTCATATGCAATCGTCCTGTCTTGCACAAAATTGGTTTTATAAACGTTATTCAATTAACTCGCAAACGCATTTTATATTTACGATCACGCTCTCTGGTTTCTCAATTTTTGTATCATCAACGCGATTTTTTTACTGCGCAGCTGCACCGCAGATGATTTTTTCGAACATGTGACTTTAACTGTTTGCGTTAAAGAACATTCTATGCCACAATCATTAAGCAGTCGACCAGCTCCTTCTTGCACCAGTTTTGAACTCCACTCCTCTCCAGGTTGCTTCGTTGCAATTTTACACAAAAAGAAAAACAGTTTTCATAAAACTTAACTCAGTTTTATAAAAACTGTTTTAATCATATCAAATAGCTTAAAAAGTGACCTTTACAATTTTCATTTAATTTTTAATAGATTTCAAATTTTAATAGTAAGCAGAACACCTTATTTAAAAAAAAGTAGTTGGACTCAAGGCAACCAATAAAGCTACCCAAAAATCAATATCGTATAAAAGACAGTCGTAGCTTTCATTTGGTACCCCAAAAATATATAATTGCGCAACCTGTTAATTCAGTTTTCTAACCAAAGCTATAATTGCGAAAGCTTGTCCGATCCATGGTTTTGTAAATTTTTGGACAAAAGCTACCGGTTAGTTTCCGGTTTTTCAAAAGCCATGAAGAGATAGGAACCTAATCTTACAGTCACCTCCCGGACTGATTCATGAAGTTAGTTGGCAAAATGAAAGCCTATGGGAGTATCAAGCAACCTATAGTAATTACCCTCTTCGCTTAATTGCTACAAAGTCCTGAATGCCAGAATCCCGAATTGCAAACATAATCCCTAATTCCCAAAATCCCGAATGCCAAAATCCCGAATGGACAAAATTCCAAATGGACATGATCCAGAATGGACAGAATCCTGAATGCATTCGAGATAAAATCCCGAATTTTAATACTTTGTTTGTTCTATTTCAGTATGTTCACAGAAACAAAACTGCTGTGTTTGGATTTACTTCTTGGATTTTTCGCACATTGTGGACATTGTTCGTGCCGCACTCATCTTCAGAGTATGTATCTACATAGCACTGTGATAGAAGTCGACATTGATCTGCTGATTTTCCTCTTTTACTAAGCAAAAGATTATGAGATCAAACTGAACCATTTTAGTTACGTAAGACGTGGATCGGGTCTACCACGATATCTAGAAAACAATAATCCAGAAAGCAAAAATCTCTAAAGTAAAAATCCCGAAAAATAAAATTTAGAACTAATAAAATCTCGTAAACAAAAATCCAGAAAGCATAATCTCGAAGTACAAAAATCTAGAAAAAAAAATCTCGAATGCAAAAAATCTAGAATAAATATTAATTTTTGAGACAATGGTTATAATTCGCGCGCGCGAATTATAACCATTGTCTCAAAAATTAATATTAATTCTAGACTTAGAATGTCTATCTATCGGACAGAAGTTATAATTTTGAACCTTGCAAACAACTGGAAATTTTAGAATGACACTTATATTTATACCAACTTAAGTTTTTGTTATTAAATAGTTTATTGATTCTGTTTTGTTGTATTTTTTAAGGCTTTAATTTTGTTGAGGCAGTGACTCGGTGACGGAATAAGAGTAAGACTGACTGAGGTGGAGCAAAAGTACCTTGAGTCCTTGCCTGGTTCTCTGGTTCAAAGGTTTTTAATTCTCTTCTGGGGTCCGGGTCCTCTGTACCGCTTAGAAAGCTCCATTGCTCCGTTAAGGTTATGTTCAATCGTCAGGCAGGCACCTAGGGGAACAATTTTCTTCGACAGCAGCATACTTTTGCACTATCACACTCAAAACAAAGTTTATCTTAAAATGTGCCACTGCCAAAAAGCCGAAAAAATTCGACACTCTGTGACAATGTGTGTTTTTAATTTTATATATAGCTTATATTTTCATTTATTTATTCAATATATGTTTGATGTTGTGTTGTTATGAAATATATTTGTTAAATTTAGTTTTACTTTTGTTTTGCCAGAAAAGTCAATAATTTGATAAACTGAACATAAAATGCGTGTTATCAAAGACTTAACTTTTAAGATAAGCTAAAAAAAAAATCTCGAATTTGTTTTTATTTTTCGAGATTTTTTCGAGATTATGTCTTTCGTGATTTTTGAACATTCTAGATTTTTATGCGTTCGAGATTTTTGCATTCGAGATATTTTTTTATTTCGAGATTTTTTGCATTCGAGATTTTTGTCATTCGAGATAACGTCATGATCCCACGTGGATCAACTTCAAGTTCAGTGTATAATATCCTCAACATGGAATCTCTAATAGGTGATGAAGGTTACAACTTGCTACTATTTCTGCACGCTTTCACGGGCTGCGATAGATATCGCACCAACAAATATTTTCAGGCTGATAATAATGGGACTTGTATACACAAAAAAGCTTCAATTTATAAAAAATTATTTGTTTAAAGAGTTGTTTCTGAATAATGGCATTGTTTTTTTAAATTTATAACTTGTCTTCGATAATAATTCAATACATTTGCCAAAATATAGTTTGTACTTGAATTTCAAATAAACTTCGATACCTTCCCGTAAGGATGTATTAAGCGACATTTTCAAATTTTTAAATTTAATTTTTAAAATACTTCTTATTCATAAGAAGGTTTTATAATACAAATTCTATATACTACTGAAATAAATCAGCCAAGTAGAAGACTTAGCATTAAGGATTGGACTTGTTGAATTATTGATTCAAATAGCTTTTTATGGCCTTTAGTCCTATAAATTGGCGTTTCGTTTGGCTTACTCAATTATATTAAGTTCAGTTCAACTAACATGAATTTTTCAACGAAAATCCACTGTAAACTATATCCAACAAGATTAGAATTCCTAATCATTAAGCTGGAAGTTTTTTTGCCCTGGGCCAGGCATAGTTTCTAAATAAGAAGGTTTTATAATACAAATTCTATATACTACTGAAATAAATCAGCCAAGTAGAAGACTTAGCATTAAGTTTATTATTTGGGTATTTTGTTGTAAAAAAACGATTTTTAGAGGCATTTTGAGTTGAAAATCCCGTTCCAAATCTTTTTATTTCACTGGACCAGAGGTTCTTTTCGATGCCTTTAAAATTTTTGAAAATGTCGCTTAATACATTCTTATGGGAAGGTATCGACTTTTTCCCTTTGGTCTTTGGTTTCCCAGAAAACTCTTTGGAAGAATTTTAAGAAACGGTTCCAGCTCTAAGATATGCAACTTGTCAAAAGCTTAAATTAGGTTTATTTATGCACGTATGTCCTCATTTCCTTGGACTGTTACTGAAGATTGATCATTTCAACCATCTTCCGTTGCTGCAGGAACATGGCGTGGTGGGGAGAGGGGTCGTAAATAGGGAGTACCTAACTCATTTTTTGTCCTTAGTTTTTTTTTGGAATAAAAGTTGAGATTGGTCGTCCCCAAATTGTTGTATGGAAAAATTAAGTCTTTGGGGGGGGGGGGGGGGTGTCAGACAGAGGATATCATGACTGACATGTTTCATGGCCCCCAACTGGGATCCACACAAAAACAGTTAAAATCACTGTGTATAATGGAAATAACCACTGAAAACAACACCCCGCAGTCGATCCCTCATTTTGAAATCCGTTTTTCGGGATATTTCTATGGTCGGATTTTGTCCGATTTTGGATATGTTGTTTAGTTACGGTCACAGATAATAAATCAATTAAAAAAATTGCTGTTGCAATTTTGCCCGTGTTCACGGTACTTAGAGCTTAGTTAGCTATATAGCTTAGTTTGGGCAACATGAGATTATTTTGACTTAGAATCTTAACTGAAAGAGTAGTTTTTAGGACTTTTAAGTTCAATAAACAAAATCATTGTCGTCAATGGAAAGGACTTAAATTATTCATTTTTGAAGCATAAGCTTATTAGCCTATTGAATAGACCTTTTAAAAAGGAACAATTACGTGCAAGGGTTTTTATTATTGAATATATTTGTTTGGCCCATAAGCATGCTTAAAACCGAAAATGCTACTAAATTCACCCATGTGTTTCTGAGAGAATGGTCACACTGGCCACTTTTCAGTATTTTTGGTATAACTCGAAAGCTAAGCCGAATTCGACAATTTTACATATAATACTTTTTGTTCAATATTGAATTTTCTTTCGAAATGGATAGTTTGGAAAAGTAAACAAAAACCAACATAAGAAAAAAACGAAAAATCAAATATTTTTAATTTTTTTTTCTAAATTGCGCATAACTTTTTTCAGAGCAAAGATACGCTCAAGGCATGCACGAACAAAGTAAACTGGAGCCATATTATTTGAAAATTGACAGAGATATAGCTATTCAAACTTTACCATTTCTTATCATTTTTCGCAGTTTTTGCCCGAAAGCCTATTTTTTAGTACTTTATGACAAATTTAACGTTCCTAGCACCTAGTACCAAATCTTTTGTTAATCGGACCAGCCGTTCGGTCTGTAGGTCTGAAAGCTTTTAAAACAGCCGACAAACGAAATTGCGAACTAGCATCCTTTTATAAATTCTCTATAGTTCTAATGTCATATTTTATCAAAATTTTGATTTCGAACATTTTTACGAAAGTGAAATTTGCCATATGTACCGAAAAAGGGACTTTCGGGCCAAAACTGCGAAAAATTATAAGAAGTGATAAGGTTTGAGTGGCTTTATCTCTGTCAATTTTGAACAAATATTAATTTTTGAACATTCCTTATTAAGGTCTTTAGTAACTTCTTTATTTTGTCCGTGCATGTCCTGACCCTATCTTTGCTTCAAAAAAAGTTATGAACTATTTATTAAAAAAATTAGATACCCTTGATTTTTTGATTGGTTTTTGTTAACTTTTCCTGCTTAAATTTTTCGTAAAATTTTTTGAACTATCCATTCCAATAGAAAATTTAATTTTGACCAAAAAGTATTATATATAAAATTGTCAAATTCAGCTAAGTTTTCAAGTTACACCAAAAATATTGAAAAGTGGCCAGTGTGACCATTCTCTCAGAAACGCATGGGTGGATTTAGTAGCATTTTTGGTTTTAAGCATGCTTATGGGCCAAGCAAATATATTCGATAATAAAAACCCTTGCACGTAATTTTTCCTTTATACTCCTCATTTTCTGGTCTATTCGATAGGCTATATATTATAAGGCTCGGATTTTAGAGTTAATTTTTCAAAGTATTGAGGAAATTGTAGAAATACTTTAGTATATAATCTAACTGTTTGTATAGGAGGCCAATACGTTTATGACGTGTTCCAAATGTTACTGGAAAGCACGTTAAATAGGCTTATTCCGTACAAAGAAGTACGTAAACATTCTAGGATTTCTTTAAAGTTCTTATAACTATTTATATATCTTGGATATAATTTGCACAATTTGTGGCCTTATATCCATTGAAATGCACCAGGAATGTTCTTGTTTTTAAAATAAGAAATATGGGCTTTTTTGATTTTGTTGGTTTGGGTGCTGTGGGGCCCCCATCAGGCCCTGGACTAGTATACCAAGTGCTCCTAGGACTGAGACGGAACTAACTACATATAATGTGGTGGCAATTTCAAAATCTAATCCAATCTAATCTAAAGCATGTCACTGACAGCCGAAGAATTTTACTTCAGATGGTATCAATGTACTTTCATTGCAGCAATTCTTTCAAACAACAAATATCTTGAATACAGTGCCGAGATTCAGCTAATTCGAAGCGGCAGGGAGTGAGTGAGATGAGTCACTTTTCGTCGAAAATCGATTCAGTTAGTCTGCTATTACACGATGAAACTAGACGCGTGCAACTTTTCGAACACCATAAGTGCAAAAGAGAAAAAAGAATCGAAAAGATGAGACGGAAAAAAACTGCCCTGTGTCGCATGGGTAAAATTTTCGGTGCAACTATTTGACGTTTCTCTTTTCTCTTGTCCGTTTTTTAGTATTCTGCCTTATATGATTTCGTTGTGCGGTGAGTAAGCATCGACGCAACAAACAGTCAGGGTTACCACTTCTCTGAAAATTTTTCACATTAAATTTGCAAAAAAACTTTTTTCGCAGTAGACTTATATTAAGTCCTTTTTTGAATAGTAAATAAATATTATTTTAACAAAACTGATAAATAAATAAAAATGAACAGTATAAATAAAAATAACAAAAATTAGCTCAATTATTTATCATAATATGCCTGTTCACGTACTTCCCAAAACTACGAATTTCTACGAATTTAGCCCGTAAGTTCTGTCAAAGCTCATATAAAAAATTAAATTGTTATAAAATTTGTAGTTTTGGGAAGTAAATCTATATATATCAAATTTTTACTTTACGTACCTGCTAATTACTGTTCGAAAAATCAAGAGCAGCAGATTTTATTAAGGCATTAGATTTATTCTGAGAAAAAAAATGCAGTAGATCTACTGCAATTGCAGTAAAGTGGCAACCTTGACACAGCCCAACTCGGAAATGAAAAATAAAGAGATCTGTCAAATTGGTTTCTTGAATCTGGTTTCAACGTGTAATAGCGCTTGAATCAGCGGACGAAAAAACAAAGAAGAATTCGAAGAAGGCGCATGCATCTAGTTTCATCGTGTAATAGCAGACTTAGTCTGCTATTACACGATGAAACTAGACGCGTGCAACTTTTCGAACACCATAAGTGCAAAAGAGAAAAAAGAATCGAAAAGATGAGACGGAAATAAATTGCCCTGTGTCGCATGGTCTGCTACTACACGATGAAACTAGACGCGTGCAACTTTTCGAACACCATAAGTGCAAAAGAGAACAAAATAATCGAAAAGATGAGACGGAGAAAAACTGCCCTGTGTCGCGTGGGTAAAACTTTCGGTGCAACTATTTGACGTTTCTCTTTTCTCTTGTCCGTTTCTTTAGTACTTGCTTCATATGATTTCGTTGTGCGAGGAGTAAACATCGACGCAACAAACAGTCAGGGTTACCACTTCTCTGAAAATTTTTCACATTAAATTTGCAAAAAAAACTTTTTTCGCAGTAGACTTATATTTAGTCCGTTTTTTTCAATAATAAAATAAATATAATTGTAAAAATGAAAAACATAAATAAAAATAATAAAAATTAGCTCAAATATTTTTAATAATATGCCTGTTCGCGTACTTCCCAAAACTATGAATTTAGCCCGTAAGTTCTATCAAAGCTCATATAAAAAATTAAATTGTAGTAAAATTTTTAGTTTTGGGAAGTAAATCTATATACCTACCTATCCGATTTTCACTTTATGTACCTAATAATTATTGTTCGAAAAATCAAGTGCAGCAGATTTTATTAAGGCAGTAGATATCTGAGAAAAAAATGCAGTAGATCTACTGTAAAGTGGCAACCTTGACACAGTCCAACTCGGAAATGAAAAATAAAGAGAACTGTCAAATGTGTTCCATGAATCTGGTTTCAACGTGTAATAGCGCTTGAATCAGTGGACGAAAAAACAAAGAAGAATTCGAAGAAGGCGCATGCATCTAGTTTCATCGTGTAATAGCAGACATGGGTAAAATTTTCGGTGCAACTATTTGACGTTTCTCTTTTCTCTTGTGCGTTTTTTTAGTATTCTGCCTTATATGATTTCGTTGTGCGGTGAGTAAGCATCGACGCAACAAACAGTCAGGGTTACCACTTCTCTGAAAATTTTTCACATTCAATTTGCAAAAAAACTTTTTTTCGCAGTAGACTTATATTAAGTCCTTTTTTGAATAGTAAAATAAATATTATTTTAACAAAACTGATAAATAAATAAAAATGAACAATATAAATGAAAATTACAAAAATTAGCTCAATTATTTATAATAATATGCCTGTTCACGTACTTCCCAAAACTACGAATTTCTACGAATTTAGCCCGTAAGTCCTGTCAAAGCTCATATAAAAAATTTAATTGTTATAAAATTTGTAGTTTTGGGAAGTAAATCTATATATCAAATTTTTACTTAATGTTCCTGCTAATTACTGTTAAAAAAATCAAGCGCAGCAGATTTTATTAAAGCATTAGATTTATTCTGAGAAAAAAAATGCAGTAGATCTACTGCAATTGCAGTAAAGTGGCAACCTTGACACAGCCCAACTTGGAAATGAAAAATAAAGAGATCTGTCAAATTGGTTTCATGGATCTGGTTTCAACGTGTTATAGCGCTTGAATCAGCGGACGAAAAAACAAAGAAGAATTCGAAGAAGGCGCATGCATCTAGTTTCATCGTGTAATAGCAGACTTAGCAAAAGGGAGTGAGTGAGCGAGTGAAATGAAATGTCAGATTACTCGCCAGATATTTCCGCAGTGACTTGGTGTATGTGTTGGTAAATTTCCAGTTTTGGATAGGTATGTGTGCTTTTCACAAGAATTCCTATTCATGGATAGGAAATGAAATAAAAAACAACAACGTAGATAAAAACAACTACCCTTTTATTGATTCTTTAATTTTATTTTATTATCATATGCACATATAGTTATATATTAAATAAATTCATATTCTATTCACTTTCAACACTTTTAAACTTTTTATTTCTCAAGGGTGAAACTCACATTAAATTTTAATTATGACAAAAAAAAATAATTGAAACAAAAGATACTCCAAACTCCATTATTAAAGATGCCAATGTTTACATTGTTGTATTTTTTGTTTCATTTCGTTTTGCGTAACGAGTGTGACAAGGAGGTAGAATTAAGCTCTTTTATATTTATTCTTTGTCTCATGTTCGAAACTAGATTCGAACTTACTCATTTCACTTAAATAGCTGAATCGCTTTTGCGAGTGAAGTGAGATGAGTCGGCGAGTAAGGCGAGTCATCTCATCTCACTCGATGAAATAGCTGAATCTCGGCACAGGTTTTTCATTGCGCTAACAGATTTTTCTCAGGGAACTGACTGAAGGACTATTGGTTGAGCGCTAATTCATACTGTAGTACCATTTAAAGAAGTTCATAAGTACAGGCATTCTTTCAGTAAAAATAAAAAAAAATGAATAGATACAAAAAAATACTGCACAGCACTGTGTAGTGTGAACACTTTTAAGGAAACTCTCAAGCACAATTTTATGTTCATATTCTATTCACTTTCAACACTTTTAAACTTTTTATTTCTCAAGGGTGAAACTCACATTAAATTTTAATTATGACAAAAAAAAATAATTGAAACAAAAGATACTCCAAACTCCATTATTAAAGATGCCAATGTTTACATTGTTGTATTTTTTGTTTCATTTCGTTTTGCGTAACGAGTGTGACAAGGAGGTAGAATTAAGCTCTTTTATATTTATTCTTTGTCTCATGTTCGAAACTAGATTCGAACTTACTCATTTCACTTAAATATCTGAATCGCTTTTGCGAGTGAAGTGAGATGAGTCGGCGAGTAAGGCGAGTCATCTCATCTCACTCGATGAAATAGCTGAATCTCGGCACAGGTTTTTCATTGCGCTAACAGATTTTTCTCAGGGAACTGACTGAAGGACTATTGGTTGAGCGCTAATTCTTTAAAGAAGTTCATAAGTACAGGCATTCTTTCAGTAAAAATAAAAAAAAAATGAATAGATACAAAAAAATACTGCACAGCACTGTGTAGTGTGAACACTTTTAAGGAAACTCTCAAGCACAATTTTATGAATAAATTTTATGAGTGTGCGGTTGTTGTTTGCTTACCATTCCGCTCAGAGGCGGTAGCGGCTGCATACATTGTGTACTGGCAGCTGGCTTGTTTACGCATTCACATCGTATATTTTACCCTAAAACTATCTGCGGACCATCCGGACAACATTGGCAAACTTTTTTAGGAGGCATTTTGTTTATGCGGAAAATGACTTGTTTTTCCATACAGAGACCAAACTTGCCACTTTCTATTGTGTATAGTGTTTTGTCAATGACGATGATAATATGGTGCCATCACTCGCTGCGGTGATACTGCTGCAGGACTATCTAAGGATGTACTATACTAGTTACAATATTTTCAAGGACGATCATGGTTGCTATTTTCGAAATAATTTCCGAATGAAGCATAATTTCCATGGCAAACCGTCACAGCACCACCGCGTTGAACGAATGAGCATACACATACGTTCATTTCATATAATTTTAAGCATCATATAGAGAGCATCCTGTGACAAAGAATCCTGTGTGTTGTGTCGCTTTAGAGGGGCATTATATTTAATATTAGTTAAAACCGCAAGTGAACGAAATAAGTGTGTGAGAATGAACGTATGGGGGGTTGTAGTGTGTGTGTGTGTAAATGTGACAGGTTGTTTTGGCAAAAACATGTCATTTGCATGAATGAGGTTTTGCTGATGGCGATGACAAAATAATGCCACATTGGTTGGAACGCGTAAAGTTGGAGGGAATTTAAGCAAATTAGTTCGCTAAAGGCAACATTTTGGAAAAACAAATATGACGTAGAGGTAAGTGCTTATGTAAATGGTAAACAAAAACCTGATTAACGAGGTGATGCAAAATGTTTGTTCCAATGTGTGGGCAAAAAAAAAATTGGTAGATAGGTACTCAGTACTCATACGCCACAGTGAGTTTTTTGAGAATTTATTGTTAATCAAGAAAAACAACAACAACAACGACAAAAAATGATCCTACCTGCTAATAGCATTCCATCTCCCTTGTTGCTTCTGAAAAATTACTTTGCTTACGGGGGAACCGTTAACATAAATTTATCATTTTTATTCCTGTTATTTTCATTTTCGTTGAAAACGGCCCATGATTTTAACAAGAAACATTGTACCAATAGATATTATTGTATGTAGGTATACGGTCAATATTTATATATTTTGGTATTAAATAAATTTTTTTTTTTGAGTGTAACATCTTAATAAATGAGCAAAATGATATAATTTGGTAAGAAATATCCAAATTTGATACCAAATTATTTATGTGCAATACAAATTCGAATTTCGAAATAAATTAGTATCAAAAACATTTGAACGATATGTATTTGTTCTCAGTCCAAGCCTGGTAGCCTTCTATCTTATATGATTCCAAGCACGTTGCTTCCCATTGCAGTTTAAGCGTTCTGGCGTCCACGATAGCTTGGTCTCTATAGGCCGGAGGAGGTGTTCTTTTTTGCTGGAAGCTGGAGCATTTTGTCAATTCTATCGATACAATTGAGCCAATTCAATCGACGTGCTTTGACTTTTTGGAGTATATTCACTATTAACAAAGTATGTACAGCCATAGCTCATAGAGTTCATAGTTCATGGTTTTATTTTCTCCTCCATTCTTCGCATCCGTTTTATTGATATTTCAGAAATTTAATGCAAATAAACATTACCAATTCACGGATCGATCATTCGTGTTTTTGACCTTCTGCTTGTCAACCATTCTTTTTTTGAATCAAAAGTTTTCTTTCAAATTGTAAAATCTCATATTTCCTATTTAATAATCAAAGTTATTTTTAATATTAATAAGTAAATATTAAATATTTCATAATTAATTTGAGAGTTTTATTTCAGTTCTTCATTTCTGCTCATGGTCCAATACTTGTCACCATAAAGCAGGACTGACAATATTAATAATAAGGTTTCGTAGAATGCTCACTTCATCTAATGCTTCAAAAGTTTTAAACCCAAACCGATGTAGCAACTGATTTCCAAGGTAATCATTCATTGATGACTCTCTCGTAAGGTGTCTTTCATGGATTTAATCCTAACTCCGAATAAGATGAAATCTTTGCCTACTTCAAAAACTAATCTAAAAACAGAACAACTTATGCAAGAAGAGCAGCCTGGAGGAAACAGAACAACATATGCAAGAAGAGCAGCCTGGAGGAAATTTTGTATAGACAGAGGGTCTACAAATGCCCCGAATAGGCTCAAGAAAGTCATGTCAAAAGTCCACACACCTCTTGGCTTTCTTAAAAGACCGGATGGAAACTGGACTGATTCCTGCTCTTAAGCCTTGGATACACTTATTAGCACCCACTTCCCATGTAATTTTGATGCATCTCTTATGGATAGGGTGGTCGGCATGGCATGAGATTGAAAAATCAATTCACTTTTTAAGAATTTACCTTGGGAGCATATTCTTTGACATAGAAAGGGCCTTCAATAACGTTGAAAATGATGTAATATGACAATCTGTCAGCACTGACCCAATGCTGTCAAACTTGTTTGCCTCCATGCTCCAAAACAAGAATTGTTAATGCAAAAATGGGTGACAGAAAGCTTAAAGTTAGGACGTATTGAGGTACGCCATAGGAGGAGTCTTATCTCCCCTGTTGTGGCTTTTTGTCGTTAACCCGATTTTAGTTAAATAGGGCAAAAAGGCGTCAAAGTAGAACTTTTGCAGCCTTCGATAAGGTGATCGATTTTTAAGCCATCGAATTTCAGAGACAACTCGTGCCATGGGAACCACCCCAACCGCGGTCCTAGAAACTTTTCTCTCATTTGCCCCACTCGATCTCTTCACGATGGAGTTGGCGGCCAAAGTACTCTACGACTTTAAAAGTGTAAATATTGGCCCAGCAATCACAGAACTATAATGAACTTCACTGATATAGACATTCAAACAGACTATATTGAATCGTACATAGATTTTATCCCAGTCACACTAACAGATATCTCGACAAGGGAACTATGGGAAGAAAAACAGGATCCTTAAACGCAAATCATTTATCGGCATTAACAAACGGTAACAAAACAGGCATCTTCTCAGACAAGCCACCCACAAATATATAATTGATGCCCCCAAACTTTTGCAGTGTTTTCCAAGTGGAAGTGCTTGCCAAAAACGGTTCATCAGTTGAACCAAGCCAAATTGTACCCTGGGTACTTATGCCACTAGAGTAGGAAAAGTACAGAATTCACCAAAGTTTCCTTAAAACCGCTAACGGCAGGTGGTCAACGATCGATACCTGCTAAGTTTCAAAAATTCTTTGGCCAGATACTTCAAAGACAAAATAGAGTATTTACAGAAGCTTAGCAGACCACAAGTGTCTCTTTTGGTTGGAGTCCTTACGGATCACAAGCACAACTCAGTGGGGACCCACATGAGCAGAATGGGCATCAGAGCATCTGATTTATGCACAGGACGAAGAGGTGGAAGAGGGCTCATTTCATTGTGATGTAATGAAGCATTGCAATACCGCCCCTTCCTTACCCACCCACCTGTCCCAATCCTAACAACCACCAACTCCCATATAATTAAACCTAAATACATGCTCCATATATTTTTCCTATTTTAACGCACCCACCGGACTACGAACCTGAAAAGACGAAAATATTTACCCATCCGACTGCATGCACCCATAGCATGAACACACTCCGAGCTGCACTGCAACCAACAACTGATTACCAAAGAGTACCAAATAAAGTATCAGAACCGAAACAGAAATTCCCCACACTCACTGAAGGACAACAAGAACTATGTGTGGTGGAATTATATAAGAAAATAGGTACGGAGAAGGAAGAACTCCACTGAAAGCAGCAATTGGGTGACGATCAAGAACATCGGTGGTGAGTTTATACGACAAGCAAATACAAGAAGCGATCATCCTCTTGCCGCTTGCACGTCGCTAATAGGGGGGTTTACCGTTTACATGGCATGACAGCATCGCTTGATGGAAATGGAACAAGTATTCAAAATCTTTTAAAAACCATACAACATTGGCTGTCAAGCGGTTGTTTCTTGCGTTCAAATGATCAAATCAAGCCATGTTGTCAAGCAGTGTTGGTCCATGTGAACCCCCCTAATAGCAATGATAGCCTAGGACCTGAACGGTGAATTGGGCAAGACGGTATAAGGCGACCAACCTCCTACCGTTCACTTATGGCAATGATAGTAAAACGACACATAAATAGAACAAAGCCCGTCCCCTGTAACCCACTTTTCTTGGCCTACGTAGACTAAGAGGTGATGATTTAGTAGAACGAGGGACAAATTCTAAGAAAAATACACTTCGCAGCATTAAAACTCACGCATGGTTCAGCTGAAAAGTGCTATAAGAAACCGCCAAACAAGCTGCATAATGAGTGTCGACACAGCCATCAATGATACAAAAGCTCAACTAGTCCAAGTAAGGACTTCCCCCACCAGTGGTGAGGGGTCTAGAAAAGGAAAAACGAAAAGTACAAAGTGCTGATTATACCGGATCCGTCCGTGATTTTTACCAATTTAACTGTGATATTTACCAGTTGTATTGAAATTTTTACCAGTTTTCCTAAGATTTTTATCCGTCCGCTATTTTTACTAGTTGTACTGAGATTTTTACCAGTTTTACTGTGATTCTAATAGCTCCTGCCACTTATTCCATTCGATCCATATACGAGAACCAGGAGGGTAACGTTCTATAACAACACAAGGAATTAGCCGTCGCAACGCAGCAAGACTAGCAGTAACATAAATTACCTAATTAACGAATAGGTACATTATAATAGATATTAAACTAAAGTTTTGTACTTCTTTAGTAAGAACCCCGAAAATCCCGGTGAGCTACCTCAGACTTAGATATTAAGGTACAACACAGTGAGTGCCACAACCTAGCCAGAATTAAGAAAAATGCCATCAAAGATTACTTCTTCTTTGCATTGGGCGACTATGTCTCATCTTTTCACAAAAAAAAACATCCTTAACTTCGGCTCTGGACCTTTGGCACCTCATATGAGGGAATTTGATAAGAAAATATCCAATCTAATTGGTCAGTAATTGGTCAGAAAAGGTCAATTGGTCCTTCTAAGTTTTTTTTTTCTAGGTAATTAACGGTTCGTGACCTTTAAAAAAATAATACTTCAAAAAATTGTATAAAAGTATAACTGACCAATTACTGAAACTAGCTGACCTTTTATACAGATCTTAGGGCCTTTCAGGTGGTATTAAATTTTTGTAAATTTCCCTTAAATGAGGTGCCAAAATTCGCGCGTGACCTTGAGCGACCCTGAGAAAGTTTTAGCCTTGATTAAAATTTATCTAGGGCTGACCAATTTCTTGAACCAATTGACCTTTCTGATCAATTAGATGGTATATTTTCTTATCAAATTTCCCTCATATGAGGTGCCAAAGGTCCAGAGCCCTTAACTTCATCCAGAAATCAGGATGGTTCAGGGAGGCACCTCATACCTTACACTACCATTATATCCTCCCTCTTACCCTTCCCATTCTAATATTTCCCATATACTGCAGAGCCCAATGGATCCATTGAGATCCGAGTGAGGTAATACGGCTGGCCACATCATCACCCCACTTAACCTAACCTAACTACTTCAAGGCAGAGAATATCAAATAAAGAAGCCAATCCTTCGTACGTTTCACCCCCCAAAACCCATTTGCTTACATTGTTGTATTTGTAATTTCATTTCGTGTCGAAGAAAGAGATGTGAATTGCAACAACAACAAGACCTGTGCTGAATGATGTGCTGAATGACTAGTTGATTCTATGTGTGCGTTTTGCACTGCTTTTCACTAATACGTTGCAAATCTAATACATCAGCTGTTCGCTTCCAGCTTGTAGGCAAATCAAATTGACAGCTGAGGATTGACTTCTTTATTTCATATTCTCTGCTTCAAAGTTGTTCGTACATCATGCCAGTAGTGAAATTTTTCCAACCCGGTAGAAAGATATTTATTTAATTGTTGAAAGCATAGTTATACTTTAGACTTGTCCTTGTTTACTTTAAAACAAAAAAGTTTCACCTGTTCTTCAATTGCCACGTGCGTCGGCCTAAAGTTTGATCAAAAATATCAAACTTTCAAAATTGAATTCTTTCAGATTCGATCAGATTAGGTCTAAAAATAAGTTCCGATACAAATTTCTAAAGAATATCACTAAGATTAGTTCTAATCCCATAGGAACAACACAACATTTTGGACTAGCTTTTTTTTAAATTGTGAACTAATATGAACATTTCGATCATAAATTTGACTCAGTTGATGACTTTGACGACACTTTTTTTCCAATTTTTTAAATTTTGGACCATGTTCTGACCTAAATTGTTAATCGCCCGTTTGAAGTAGGAAAAATTAGGCAATTGAATTATATTGAACTAAGCACATGTTTTCCAATTTCACGCTTCACAGCTGTATACATTTTTCGTAGGTTCCACGTTCAGCTATTGCCAAATATAATCGGTCAAGAACGGAAATTTGAAGTTTTAAACAAGTATATTTATGTATGTACTTGTACATTTACATTTATATTTATATCTAGATGTAGATGTGGATATGATAAGAAAACAAAATTGTTAAACATTGTTAAGCATTGTTTTGTCGAGTTTGTTAGAAACCCCTTTGTTGATTTTTGTTTAAATAAATTATTAACCCCTCCTTTATAAGAAAGGATAATTCCACAAAGGGTTAATATATTTCCTTTATTTGCCATTTCATTTATTTCATTCAATTTCTCAAAACCCTCTGACTCCTACGAGACTAAGAAAGAATTCTTGATTCCCTTTGTTTTTCTATCCCTTATTCTCAACAAGAGAGTAACGAATTAATCAAGTTATGAGTGTAAAGACGCTCAACGGTAATGAACCAAAAAGACTTTTGTGGTATTTTCGGTTAACCCCATCGGCCGCTATATAATTTTCTTAATATTTAATGTATCCTTTGCAGTTGGGATTTTTACACCCTTAAGCAAGTTGCCTTTTATTATTTATGTATGAACACATGTTTGAATGTCACATGGTCACATCTGTTCGATGTTTAACTGAATCAGCTTTGGGGATAAACAGAAGTATTCTGTGTTTGTGTATTTTTGTTCTGATTACAATGCTCTTTTTGTCCAAATAATCTTTCAGAAGGTATAGACTTTAGGTACATAATATTATATTGACATGGATTCATACTTGCTCCATTTATTGAAAAATTGGTTCTTAGAATATAGGTACAAATACTATTCACTTTTAACGGGTTTGAGTAAATTTTTAAGACAACTCTTAAACTCGAATCTATAAAAACGGAAAGTTGAAATCTATTTACACTATTTCCATGTTATTCATTCTGAAACTGACCAATCCCATGCATTTAAAATTTTTTCAAGTCCCGGTTGAGCCCCCAGAGATTATGGGATTTTTAATAAACTGCGATTTTAATTCAAAAATAAATTAAATAATTGTATTTATATTAGGTAATATAAACAAAATATAGTTTTAATTATATTTAAGTTAGATCAGTAATTTGATTCAAGTTATTATGTTTTCCCCCTGCGGGTAAGGGGCGAGAATATACCCGAGGTA
Organism: Dasysyrphus tricinctus; assembly: GCA_963921185.1. Taxonomy (NCBI): domain Eukaryota; kingdom Metazoa; phylum Arthropoda; class Insecta; order Diptera; family Syrphidae; genus Dasysyrphus; species Dasysyrphus tricinctus. Next base: position 24,772,596 of record OY992532.1, on the reverse strand, counting down.
GGCATGCCTGTCGTAAGAGGTGACTGAACTCCAAACTTCGTATAAAAATAAATAAATTAGGCGGTGCAACAGCTCGTGGAGAACCAGGGCCTAGTGACTTACAACTTCATGACAAGTATACTCTTGGAGGATTTGTCAGTTCCTCGCAAGAGGCAGTACCTCGGATAAAACATTTCTGTTTTTAGGTGGCACTGCTGGGAATCGAACCCACACCTTCGGCATGACAGTCCTACGCACTAACCATCATGCCACGAGGTACCAAACTTCGTATACTGAGATTATGTATACAAAACTATGCAATAGCAAAACAATAAGATATTGTACTCCAGGTGGTAGTCCAGGTTCACTGGAAAATCCACCGTCTACGGAGGTCGACGCTATAAATTCTGGGGACAGCCAATTATTGCATTTAGTAAATCCCTTCCTAAAAAGTGCAAGGGTATCTCAATCACCACCATCTAAATCAAGTACAAACCATCTAAATTTGGGTAAAAGAGTCTACCCGTCATGCCAGCGCACACCAAAAAAGACTCAGATAAAACAGAAAATCTTGAAAAATATAACAACGAACTTCAACAAAGACTTGATAAAGTAATGGAACATTATCAAGAGCTAAAGAAAGAAATCAATCTTCTTCGAAAAAACAATGAGATGTTGAAAGGCAAAATTTCTCCGATAAACTTCAAAGCTACCTTGCCGCAAGTCAATATTTGTAGATATAAAACAGACCAAGAATAGCTAACACGTGAAACGGAAAAGTCTTCAAAGAAAAGACTAAGTAAAAAGCGTAAAGCTTAAAGCTGGCTCTGAGGCAGCCTCGTTTTTTGAAATAATAGTTTCACCAAAACATGCGACAGTAAAAAAAACCTGTTAAGGAACGGCCCCCGCCACCGATAAATGTTATCAATATTGCGGAGTATAACAAGCTGCAAATGGTATTAAAGGCATCTCTACCGTCAGCTTTTAAAGTTAATTTGCTCAATAACAACAAATGGAAAGTTTGTGTGAAAGACTTCGGGGTCTTTTGTCGCGAAAACTAAACGAAGAAAAAGTAGAATAGTATACTTATGAAAATGAGTCGGAAAGATCCTTACGTGTTGTGGTGAGAGGTCTACACACGCATGACGCATCATGTTCAAAAGACGATATCATTTAATGATCTGAAAGAGCGCAATTTCAAAATCGTCAAAAGAGAGAAACAGAAAAAAGAGGGTGAAACGAAAATGGTACAATGTGGGAATGCCAACGGATTATGGCAAAAACTTGGAGGATTAGAGATGTATATGCAGGAAAATGATATCGAAATTATTTATTTGACATCACAAATGCATGCCAAAAATGAATTAAATCTTAAAATCCACGGGTTACTTGACTACCACGCTGTTCATCCGTCAAATAAAGCAAGGGCTGGAACATCGTTATATATAAAAGACTGCATTGAACACTCGATAGGCCTGAAAATAGAGGTAAAATCGATGTAATTGAGTAGTATTCAGGTTAGAACTTAAAATATTCTTCTCAATGTCTAAAAAAATATATAAATTTTCGGCATTGATTTGGGCTAAGCCCAAACTTAATTGTTGGTGACTTTAATGCAAAGCACACCTTTTGGGCTCCAAGATGCATATCTCAAAAGGATCGAATGATATATGAGGCAGGAATGGAAAATAACCACGATTTTCATTCGACTGGCAAGCCAACTTACTGACCAACTGATCCGTCAACAATACCTGACTTAAACGATTTTTTTAGGGTAAATGGAATTCCCTCTAACCGTATTAAAATTTCAGAAGGCCATGATCTCTTCTCAGATCATTCTGCAGTCATACTTACTATCAGCGAAATCCTTGTCAAAATTGAAAAACCACCCAGGTAAAATCAACTGGGAAGGATTTAAGAAAAATATCGAGGATAACGTTGAATCAAGGGAATCATTACAAACGCCTCTTGAGCTTGAAGACGCAGTAGATAAGATACCTTTGTTGATATAATACAAAAGGCAACATGGAATAACACATCTTATCAAAGGGTAATGCCGCGCTATACAGATATAAAATATCCGCAGGAAATAAAAGTTTTAATAAAATAGAAACGAAAAGCACGTAAGAAATGGCAGCGAACCCGTGCTCCTCACCACGAAGCTTATTTAGATCGCTTGTGTAATATGCTTAAAACGGCGATATCAGATTTCAAAAACCGTGAGTGAAGTTGAAAATTACCTTGAAAGCTTGACAGCAGGGAAAGAATCCAACTACTCACTTTGGAAAGCTATAAAAACAACGATTAAAAAAATCTAAAACGAATTGGCTAAAAGAGACAAAGAGAAAGCAGCGTTGTTCCCTGATCACCTGGAAGAAACATTTAAACCTTCTGATGGGCAAGCACACAATGGAAATATTAATATGGGTTCTAGCTCAAGTGAAAACTACACAACTAGAAAAGCTACACTCGCCAAATTGAACAGAGAAATAAAGAAGCTAAATTCTAATAATGCTCCGGGGTATGACTCAATAACAGCAGAAATAATAAAAATGCTTCCTCATAAAGGATTAATTAACCGCCTTTATATAATAAATGCCGCTCTAAGACTAGAATTAGAATACGTTTCAAGCCAATGGAAAGTTGCAGAAGTCATAATGGTTTGGAAACCTATGGCAAACCATCTCATGCAAAGAAGTCTTACAGACCGATTTCGCTTCTTCCTATATTATCGAAAGTTTTTGAAAGAATTCTACTCCTGCACCTGCGGCCGATAGTAGAAGAGAAACGATTAATACCTGAACACCAGCTCGGATTTAGAAGCAAGCATTCGACAATTATTGATCAAGTGCATAGAATTACTGACGTAATTGAGAGAGCTCTTGAATAAAAGAAAATGTGTTCGACGGTCTTTTTGGATGTTTGACAAGATGTGGCATGCAGGCCGCAAATTCAAATTAAGACAAGTTCTGCCTGAAGGACTTAATAAAATTTTAAACGAATATCTAGAAAACAGACTTCTTCGTTTAAGACACGGAAATGGATATTCTAATTTCAAAGTTATAGTGGCTGGGGTACCACAAGGAAGTGTTTTGGGTCCAGTTCTGTACCTTTTATTACACGTGATATACCTCAAACAGAAGATACTTTCGAAGCCATGTTTGCTGATGATACTGTAATACTAGCAGTAGGCAAAACAATTAACAAAGCTACAATTAAATTACAAAATGCTCTTAACAATGTTAATGAGGGGAAAAAAAATTAGCCAATAGCGCTCGATGAACTAAAGTCAGTCTACGTGGACTTTACGTATAAAGAAATAAATAGACTATCCGTCCTTTTTAATACTAGTCGTGTATCGTGTTCCATTTGCGAATGAGGCAAAATATCTGGGAAGGACTAGACGCGAATTTAAAATGGAAGCCGTACGTAAACAATTAATAGATACTACTCATAAAAAACTACGAGATGCCATTATTAGTTTTTTTTTTTGTTTTTTAAGTGGACTTCCGTTTTCCTCTGGACCCTTCATATAATTTTCTGTTTATTTTTTTTTTATTTGATTCAAACACATTTTTTTGAAGTACGTATCTGGTAGATTTTTGTTGTTTTGTTATTAAAAACATAAAATGTCATTCCGCATTTAAAAATATAATTATTTGGCTACATTATGTACATAATGTTCATATAACATAAAGTTTATTTTTTTGTTTGTTATACTTGTTATACCTTTGATACAAATGATACAAATGTGTTTGTATTTTTATATTTAACCAGATGAAATGTCAAAAAATATTTCTTTGTTGTTAATGTCATATCAAATATACAAAAAACAACTTGTGCACGTGCACATTTGAATTAGCATAAGCTGAATAACCAAAAGAAATAATATTTGTTTTTGTTTTGTTGACAAAATTAGAACAAATTTGCACAGCTCGTGCGGAAGTTATGGTTTGTTTATTAATCCATTTTTATAGAAAAAAAATAAAAATTCTGTATTATAGAATTAATAAAACGTTACAGTTAATTTTGTTTTCAACATTAGATCAAATAACACGTGCATGGATGCCAAGTGTCATGTGATCTCTCAACCAGGGTATTATCAGGGTATTAAGCAAGGGCTTACGCAAGATTTTGATCAGGTAGTAGAGAAATCTAGCTTTAGTATTCAAAAGAATACAGTTTGTATGAATGCATTAAATATATCGTTGTGTTGGCTTTCTGTCAAAACCTTGTTAGTTCTTAGATGACATAATATATTTCATCAGGTCAAAAAGAGTCACTGAATTCAAATATCAATAGTTGCGTATGCGTTTTATTATCTCTAGGTCTGGCCGTCTGGGTTAAACTTATCCTTTAGCATGCATTACAAAAACAATATGGGATCCAGGTTTCTATCGAGGTTATTTTTTAATAATAGAGGTTTTCACTCTGACCAGCAGACGGCTATTCGCCATTGTGAATGATTATGTGACGACAGACATTTCTTCATCGAACGTTTACATAAACCAACCACTGACCTATCATGCCCATCTACCAGACGTTGAATGGAGCCACTGCTCCTACGGGCCTGATAGAGGGATGAGTTCTCAAGTGGGGCAAAGGAAGGATCACACCATTAAAGGGTGTTTTCTTCTCAGCCAGGTGATTATGTGACGACAGACATTTCTCCATCGAACGTTTACATAAACCAACCACTGACCTATCATGCCCATCTACCAGACGTTGAATGGAGCCACTGCTCCTACGGGCCTGATAGAGGGATGAGTTCTCAAGTGGGGGCAAAGGAAGGATCACGGTGATTATAAAACGACAGACATTTCTTCAACGACCGGATGCATAAACCAACCACTGACCTATCATACCCATCTACCAGACGTTGCATGGAGCCACTGCTCCTACGGGCCTGATAGAGGGATGATTCCTCAAGCGGGGGCAGAGGAAGGATCACACCATTAAAGGGTGTTTTCTTCTCAGCCAGGTGATAATGTGACGACAGACATTTCTTCATCGAACGTTTACATAAACCAACCACTGACCTATCATGCCCGCATCTACCAGAAGTTGAATGGAGCCACTGCTCCTACGGGCCTGATAGAGGGATGAGTTCTCAAGTGGGGGCAAAGGAAGGATCACGCCTTTTAAAGGCGTTTTTCTTCTCAGCCAGGTGATTATAAAACGACAGACATTCATCGAACTGACACATAAACTAACCACTGACCTATCATACCCATCTACCAGACGTTGCATGGAGCCACTGCTCCTACGGGCCTGATAGAGGGATGATTCCTCAAGTGGGGGCAAAGGAAGGATCACGCCTTTGAAAGGCGTTTTTCTTCTAAGCCAGGTGGTTATATAACGACAGACATTATACCAACCACTGACCTATCATACCCATCTACCAGACGTTGAATGGAGCCACTGAGCCACTGCTCCTACGGGCCTGATAGAGGGATGAGTTCTCAAGTGGGGGCAAAGGAAGGATCACCATTAAAGGGTGTTTTCTTCTCAGCCAGGTGATTATGTGACGACAGACATTTCTCCATCGAACGTTTACTTAAACCAACCACTGACCTATCATGCCCATCTACCAGACGTTGCATGGAGCCACTGCTCCTACGGGCCTGATAGAGGGATTATTCCTCAAGTGGGGGCAAAGGAAGGATCACGCCTTTGAAAGGCGTTTTTCTTCTCAGCCAGGTGGTTATAACGGGTGATTTTTTAAGAGGTTTAGAACTTTAAAAAAAAAAAAAACACAAAAAATTCGAAAAAATGAATGAAATATTTATTTGAATCGATAGTTTGAACCTTGCAATTTAATGTTTAAAGATAATTTCATGCAAATGTTGACCGCGGCTGCGTCTCAGGTAGCCCATCCGCTGAGTCCAATACTCTTTCACACATATCGGGCCGGTATCTCACGAATGAATGCATGGATGTTGGCTTCCAGTGCGTCATCGAAGCGGGCTTGTCCCTTTAGTCATTAGCCTTGACATACCCCCACAAAAAATAATCTAATGGTGTCAAATCGCACGATCTAGGCGGCCAATTGACCGGCCCGAAACGTGAAATTAACTGTTCACCAAACTCGCCTCGCAATTGCGCCATTGTTTCGCGTGCTGTGTGGCATGTGGCACCGTCTTGTTGAAACCACATATCATGCAAGTCAAGAACTTCCATTTCGGGTAAAAAAAAAGTTTGTTATCATCGCTCGGTAGCGTTCACCATTGACAGTAACGCTGCGAATCGACATTTCGCGGTCTTCTGTCACACTAGCTGATACGGCCGCAATATTTTCTTCACTACGCACATTACGTAAACGTGTTGGTGGTTTAATGTCCAACAAAGTAAATTTGGTGCGAAATTTGGTCACAATCTTCCGAATAGACTGCTCAGAAGGTCGAGAATGCCGACCATAAAATGGAAGCAGCGCGCGATGAACATTTCGAACCGAGCACGAATTTTGATAGTAAAATTCAATAATTTGCAAGCGTTGTTCATTTGTAAGACGATCCATGGTTAAATTGCAAACCAAACTGAAGCTGTTTGACAGTGACACAAGGTACTAAACACACGTCAGCTGTCAAAACCAGTGTTGCCAAAACCAAACCAGCTAAAAAATCACCCGTTATAACGACAGACATTATACCAACCACTGACCTATCATACCCATCTGCCAGACTTTGCATGGAGCCACTGCTCCTACGGGCCTGATGGAGGGATGATTTCTCAAATGGGGGCAAAGGAAGGATCACACCTCTTAATGGTGTTTTCTTCTTAGCCGGGTGATTATGTGATGACAGACATTCATCGAACTGACACATAAGCCAACCACTGACCTATCATACCCATCTACCAGACGTTGCATGGAGCCACTGTTCCTACGGGCCTGATAGAGGGATGATTCCTCAAGTGGGGGCAAAGGAAGGATCACGCCTTTGAAAAGCGTTTTTCTTCTCAGCCAGGTGATTATATAACGACAGACATTTCTTCAACGAACGGATGCATATACCAATCACTGACCTATCATACCCATCTACCAGACGTTGCATGGAGCCACTGCTCCTACGGGCCTGATGGAGGGATGATTTCTCTAATGGGGGCAAAAGAAGGATCACGCTTTTGAAAGGCGTTTTCCTCTCCTCAGCCTGGTGGTTATGTACCAACGGACACTCCTCCAACGACCAAGAAATACTCACCGACTTTTTAGGCTATAGCCTGCTGAAACTCTTCAACACCCTTAACGGGCTTGAATTAACATGGGATGTATCATAGGTTTCTTTTTCATAGGGTTCACAATCCTAGGGTACCACAATGGATCTACATTGATCTAAGTGTGACGGTAACAAAACCAACTGTCAAGCCCATTTACCTAACCTAACCTAAAAGAAAAAAGGGACTGATATACAGCACTGTTTTTGCACTAATCCGCATCGTTTTATTTTCACGAGGTGAGCCATATGGGTTATGGTTATGAGATGACTTATGAGCGATAATTAAACGCAGCTTATGTCTCGTAACTAGTGATTGGTAACTACCCGGTATATATACCATATAGGGGTATATATACTGGGTATATGCCTGGTATTTACCAAAATGGGAAAATATGAGGGAATTTATATTTTTTAATATAAAATTTTATAATTTTGTTTTATTAATTGAATGGTTTTCTTAATTAAAGTATTTTAAAATCTTAATCTTAAAAAATGGAGTACTTTTTGAGTAATTACATTATTAATAAGGCCATGTCATGCAAGAAATCATTACAAAAATTCTTGCACCTCGATATTAAAATATTTTAAAACTTAATTTAGGGAGGGGGTAAGGCAAAAAATAATTGTTTTGGTTGTTTTTGTTTTTGTGAAATTTTTCATCAACTTTTAAATTTAGAACGCCACAAATAGAGCTGAAGAGGGACTTTTTTACCCTATTAATATGCATATTTTTTCCCCCTCCTCAAATCACACAGTGAAGCTTATCATGTTGGCTTTATTTACCTTGAAGATTTAATTAAATTTAGTGGGCGAATTTTTAGAATTGATTTATAAATAAACATTTTAATTTAAAAATTAAAGATAAATTCATCAACACATTTTTTAAATTGTGGGCTTGGAGTGAAAAACAGCCCAAACTCCAGTTTTGCATTGTTTTCAAAAAATTATTTAAAACGAAATGTTCGCATTATTTGAATAAATCCATAATTACAAGAAGTACCTACCTACTTTTCTACACTCGGTATTGCTGAATTCAGTGAAATTGAAAAGATTTTATAGATTTTTGTATTTTTTAACAATTTTTGAAGTGGTCCTTACCGATCTAAGAAAATGTGGTGTAAGCCGCTTTCACTCTAGGCCAATGGAATAATAAATTTGCAAAAAGAAAAAACAATAATATTTTACGCACAACACAAACTCGAAAGCACAATGAACGAAAACAAAATATGAACAATCTCTCCATAACTGGCAGTCCCACGCTATTTTACTAAAAAAAAGCACTCCATGAACCATTTGTTAAAATAAACAATTGTTTTGGCATCAGTTTTTGCGATTTTACCCCCGAATGAAAGAAAGAATTCACCCTACTTAGCATTTGCTTGTACCGGTATTTGTACTGGTACTTTAATTCCACAAAAGTACATGAAATGTTTGTATTGATTACTTCTGTACTTAAATACTTTACAATTCCTTTTTAATTCCAAAAGTACTTATAATTCCTTTTCATTTCTTTTCGAAAAAAAAACTAAAATTAAATATATGTATGTCTTAAACCAAAATCGCCGTGGTCGTCCAATCTTGGTTTCCAGTGTCGTGGTTATTGTTTTTGGTTTGTTGTAGTCTCGCCTCTTGCCAGTTTACATGGGGATTTGTGTCCTGGTTTTTTCGCTATGGCCTCGCTTTGGTCTCGCCATGACATATACACGTGGTTTTTGGCATTAAGAATGTTTTTCCTTCATCTCGCCTTGATCACGCTTATGTCTCGCCAAAGTTATTTGTTTTCTAGTAAATTTTTTCAAAGATGTTAAAATATGCTAAAAACATGGTTGGTTAAAATGTCCCAATCGTGGTTTTGAGTATCATGGTCATTGTGTTCGTCTTGCTGTGATCTTGCCTTGTTGTCAGTTTACATGATGATCTGTGTCAAAGTTTTCTCGCTATGCTCTCGCTTTTGTCTCGCCGTGGTATTTACACGTGTTTTTGGAAATTGAGTATGTTTTGCTGTCATATCGTTTTGGTCTCGCTAAAGTCTCACCAAATTTCTTTTCTTTTTTTCAAATAATGATCATGATAAATAAAACAAACAGAATCTTTTTGGCTAAATTTGTTTTGCTGCCTCTGTTCCTTGCACTCATAAAATAAATCACGATAGTAAATAGCCTCCAAGCCACCAGAGTGAAACCTTATTTTTGGATCTTTGAAATGTATGCAGATAATTACTATTGATAATTTTGTAATAACGTGTAAAAAATTGATCCGGAAAAAAGTCCTATAAAGCTAAAAAAATCTATTGAAATCAATTATTTTTTAGGGATTTCCTTACCCTACTGAGTTCTAGTGAGAAGTTCTCACTGATTTGGTGATGATCACGCTTGAAACGATTTTAACAATTGGAAACACATTATTTTGCAACAATTAACAATTTTTGCGAGAATTTAGGGAGACCAAAGCGAGATGACAGCAAAACATGCTTAATGCAAAAAACCACGTGTATATGTCATGGCAAGACCAAAGCGAGATAATAGCAAGAAAAACACGAAGCGGATCCCCGTGTAAACGGTCACTGTGATACAAGATCGAGACGAATACAATGACCACGATACTGAAAACCACGTTTGGACGACCATGGCCATTTTGGTTTAAGACATACATATATTTATTATTTCTAGTTTTTTTTTTTTAAGTACTTTTTATAAGTACTTTTAGAATTAAAAAGGAAATTGAAATGTATTTAAGTAAAACTCATAAGTACAAAAATTATCAGTACAAACATTTCAAGTACTTTTGTGGAATTAAAGTACCAACAAGTACGGGTACTGGTACTTGAAATTTTTAAGTACAAGTATCAAGGAATTGTACTGGTACTTAAAAATTTCAAGTAGAAGGTATTTGTACTTAAATTGTACTTAAGTACCAATATACTTAATTACATTACAGCTCTGTCTATTAGTATTCAATTGCAATCATAAAAATTATACGTATATCGTTCGTATAAAAGTACATAATTAGAAAAAAGTTGATCTACTTGCTTCGTGTGCCATCCCCGTAAGAAATAGGTTGAGATGTTGAAAGATGTTCAACATATCGGTCCACCTTGCCGATAGTTGAAGGCATTTTTGACATTCAGAGTTGCCAACAATATGATGTGCCTCGAATAGTGTTTTCTTTGTTGAGTGATTTGAATCGGAAGATAAAGCCCGCATGACACGATAACAGACTTAAGGTAGAACTATAATAGTCGGAAGAGCACTGAAGCTAATGTCAAAAACCAACGAAAAGTAGCTTTCCGTACCGAAAAACGGGGAACACACCCATATGGGTCGTACTAATAAAACAGAGCAATTGCTTGAAGTAAACTCCGTATCAAAGTATAAACATTTAGCAATTGCTTTATATTAGTATTAATAAAAATCTACCTTACTTAAGTTAGTTCGAAAATTCGAACTTAGCAATTGCTCTACATTTGCCATGGTGTTTGTGGCTCTTAACACTTCATGTAGATATAATATAACGAAAATCATAAAGAGATCGGCAATTTCATAGATTATTTTTTAATAGAATACAAGAGATACTCTTGTCAAAAACATTCTACCAAGCTATATTTATTGTTTTATTTCATGTTTATTTCATTTTTATGCACTATTTTGTGGATGATAGTTATAAAATTGATCAATAATTGTTTATTAAGCATTTTTATCGTCGCCAAAATTTCTTGGTCTATAATTTTTTTGACAAGAACATTTGTTGTAACTACTGCCGGTAAGAGTGGAATGATGTGCAAACCTATTTCATTCATCTTGACGCAAAAGATCAAGAATACCAAACATTTAATTGAATGTATTTTCTTTTAAATTAATTAAATTGAATGATTTTATAAGTCAGAAAAAAATATTTCACGTTAATATCCGTAGCAAATGTTCTAAGTCACATAAATAGCAGACTTCAAATTTTCTAGTAATTGCTATATTTTTTGTGTTTTATAATTACCGATTGAAGCAAATGTGCGGTGGCATTGTTTTTCGAAGATAGAGAAAGCAAAAGCAATTGCTATAAATTTTTTATAATTATGAAACTAAGCAATTGCTTCAGATTTGACAATTCTAGCTAGCAAAAGCAATTGCTCGGGTTTATTAATATTACCCAATGTAATTATCATCTTTCTCTTTTTGGAATTCCTATTTCACCAAATGTCAGTTTTACTTAAGTGAGGTGCTCTCGGGAGCGCACCTCACTTCCGTAACCAAAGTTGAACGAAACTTGACGAAACGCTCCACTTCGCAATTATAGTCGCGTCATATGCTTTCCGTGTATTCGCTTGTTTTCTTCCGACCACTTAAGTGCCCCTCCGAGCATTATAGTTCTAGCTTTAGTCTAATCGACTTTGCGGCGGCAGTGGGGTGAAAAGTTGTGGTACCACGTACGCAGTGCTCACATCTCGATATCCACGTGGGGACATGGTGATCTCCTGATAGTCAATCAACCGTCAATTAGATTGACCATATTGCCATCAATCAAAGATGTCCAAATGTTCCGAGGAGCTAACGTTGACTCGGACAACTACCTCGTTGTAGCTAAGGTTAGGCTGCGGATATCCATCCAGACCAAAGCCAAAACAGGGAAAACTGGGGAAATTCAAGCATCAAAAAACAGTGCAAGCATTGCCATGAAACCACCAGAAATGCAACCCTTGACTTGCTGGACCCTACACGACCATTATAAATAAATAAAATAAATTAGGTGGCGCAACAGCTCGTGGAGAACCAGGGCTTAGTGACTTACAACTCAAAACCATTCCTGTGTGCGTGTTTGTTTGCAGGAATGGAGGGGACCTACAGTTTTTTGCCGAGTCCGAACGGCTAAATGAGAAGCACTTTTTCATGACAAGTATACTCTTGGAGGATTTGTCAGTTCCTCGCAAGAGGCAGTACCTCGAATAAAACATTTCTGTTTTTAGGTGGCACGGCTGGGAATTGAACCCACACCTTCGGCATGACAGTCCTACGCACTAACCATCAAGCCACGAGGTACTACCCTACACGACCATTACAATGATACAAAACCCTCCTGGTTTGACTTAGAATGATGGCAAGAATATGTAGCCGAACAAAAGTCATACAAAGCTGCATAGAAAGACCAGGGCCCAGATCACGTAACACGATTCAATTGAACGATCGTCGTTTCGATTGTTTCTGTCTCTATTCACATCTACAGGGAAATTTAGAGAGATAAATAGTCGAAACGACGATCGTTCAATCGAATTGTGTTACGTGATCTGGATCCAGAGCTTCTGGCGTGAGCTCTACGAGCAGAAAATGGAAACGAACACCGACTTCTCAGAAGGAACAAGAGAGAGCATGAGAAGCGTGCGATCAAGGAAATGGTGTGATGCCATTGCAGGAATCAAAGTTCGAAAGTTTTACCAAAAGATACAAAAAATCTCCTAGCGTTACAAGGGTCGAACCAATTATGATGAAGATCAGTGGAGCAATGCAGTAGAATCACAATCTTTGCTAAGGATACTAGCCCAGAAAAAATGTACAAATAAATTGCCAATCTGCGGAAAAATTCCAAGTGAAGATTTTTGAATGCAATTATCTTTATTTGTGCATAAGGAATACGCATGCGAAAGTCTACAAACGAAACTGGCTTGCGTTAAAAGTTATTCAAGGTTAAATGTCGAAAATACCGGTTTTCTACGTATAACTTTGAAACGGTACATGGAATTAAAAAGTAATGCAGGCAAAACTTAAACTTATTATCACTCTTAGAAAAAATTAAAATTTTTTTTTAATAGAGGGTAACATAGTGTACAAACATTGTCTATAAATGTTTTCAATAACACCCGCCATTTCTGAGTTATACGCAAAAAAGGGATATTTTCGTCAATTTACGTTTTTTGAAACGCCGATATCTTCTTAACTATCAGTCAGAGAAAAAAAAGTGTTTTAATATTTCTTGTAGGTAATCACATTATCTACAAGTTTTGCCTGCATTACTTTTTAATACCATGTACCGTTTCAAAGTTATACGTAGAAAACCGGTATTTTCGACATTTAACCTTGAATAACTTCTAACGCAAGCCAGTTTCGTTTGTAGACTTTCGCATGCGTATTCCATATGCACAAATAAAGATAATTGCATTCAAAAATCTTCACTTGGAATTTTTCCGCAGCGAAAGTACATTTTTCCTGGGCTATATGGAAAATTAATTTGTGTAAATTGTATAATGTCAATGACGGATTGACTTCCATTGCCATGCAGATTACACCATTCAACCTGGGTGACGCTGACAAAGACGTCAATTGATACCAATACAATTATGTAAATATTTTTCAAAACATTTTGCTTGTTCAGCTGTATCCTGTATGCCATAGTGAATTCAATGTTTAATCTTTTCATAGCATTATAATGAAGAAATACTTGTTGAAATGACAGCTGAGTCAAACAAACTAGCACCTATTACGGATGCACGACGCAAAACGGAATCTACGATTTCAACCTCAAAAATACTTTGAACTTAAAATTTAACCAAAAAACAGTTACTATAATGCAACTGCCCATAGCACTGTCTGATAGAAAGAGAGATAGATATACCGACAATCGGAATGAGAGTGAGACAGGCAGAACCATTGAACTTAAGTTGTTCATATTTCATCATCGTGATGTCAGGTCTTTTTATAAAATAAGGGAATAATATTCTGCCTTATCCTGAGCTTATAGTAATAGGATATGATGTCCTTATATTTTTAATTCTGAGCCACTTCAACTACAAGTTTAAGTGCCTCTGCGTAATTTATTTGGATCTAGTAGGTACTTACTACTTAGGTATTTTATTTGTTTAACTTAAAACTGCAAGTTGACATAGGTGTCATTTGAAAAAATATTTATTTTTTGTTTCAAACTGAGAATATAGAAACAATACAAACTTTATTTGTTATGACATCGCAAACATTATACATAAATGTAGGTACAGCTGAGTAAGCAAAAGGTTTAGAAATTTTGTTTTAATTATAAAAATGTCGAATGTTCTCGCAAATTAAAATATCACCTTCTAATGCTTAGAGGGCAGACAACTTGTGTATCTCGCTTTTTGTCATCTCACATTTACAGAACTCAGCTTTATACAATCTCGTAATTACAGAATTCCGCAATACCGGATCTGCAAAATAAATTGAGTGCATCGCAGCGCAGGGCAGGTTCTCAAGAATTGAATCAGAAGAAGTAGTAGGTAGATGGTGGAATCTTCGACGGGGAATTTCAGTCTGCTCTTTTTTCGTGGTGACACTATTAAGAGTGTCGTGTAAGGTGAAACGTATGGTATTTCAAAAAAAAAAAAAACCACGAATCACTTGTCTTGATTGAATTTGAGAAAAACTGCTGAATTTGTTAGTTTCAAAAAAGAAAGTTTCGAAAAACAAAGTTTCGAAGGATGCAATTTCGAAAGACCAAAGTTTCGAAAGGCAAAATTTCGAAAAGATACAGCTTCGAAAAACAAAGTTTCGAAAAACAAAGTTAAGAAAAAGTTTCGAAAAGTCAAAATTTAGCAAGAGAAAGTATCGAAGGGCAAAGTTTCGAAAAAAAAAGTTTTGAAATCCTCGGAACTTCGTTGTTCTTTGAGAGATTTCAATGAAATTGACAAAGGTGATAGCTGATATAGAAATTAAAATGAAAAAAAAAATATTTTCATAACAGGGTGTTCTTAAAATTTGTCAACTTATTACAACTTCGGTGTTCCTCAAGCGTTTTTAATGAAATTGACAAAACGGATAGCTGAACCTGTGTCAATTTTGTTGCAACCGCTCATATTGAATTTAGAATCGGTGAACTTAGCTTACCAGTCATTGTCATCATAACTTAAAGTGTATGCAAAATTTTATCTCAATCAGTTGAGGATAACTCCTTTTAAAATTCAAGGCCCGTATCGCAAAGCGATGGCTTAAATTAATGATTGTCGTTTTGACGATTGCTCTCTATATATTTTGCTCTCTATATATTTCCCTATATGTAGTCATGATAGAGATAGCTTTCGTCATAATGACTATCAAAACCACTATCAGCTTAATCGCATTCCAACCGCAGTTCTATGATTCGACCCATATTCAAAAACACAGAAACTAACATACACAGTAAGTTAATGAAGCTTGTAAAAATTAAGGCACAGTTTTAATGTTTCTTAACGTTTTATGGAGAGGGGCCTAAAAATCATTAAATCTGAACTACCATTCTGAATTAAATAGAATCTTTACTGATTTTTTTGAACAAGGAATCGCCAAAATTTTTAAAGAAAACGGATGTTGAGGATTTTTAGTAGTATTATTTTCTTTTTTCCAGAAAATTTTGACTTGTCCAAAGCTTTTGTTTTTAGCTTCAATTAATCAAGCACGACCCATCTTGTAATTCCATACCTAATTATAAATGCAAAATATTTTTGACTAAAATTTATTATAAAGAAGTTTAAGCTAACTTTGTTTTTTTTTTTTCTCGTTTCTAGAACAATATATTGAATGCACAAAATGTTAAGTTAAAAAGCAGCACAGAAGTATAAGCCCTTATAAGGATAATATTGGATAAATACAAAAGCCGTGCTTTCCATCAACATAACTTGCGCACATAAATCTTAATCTCTGTTTGTTTTTTGTTAAGTATTTAGATAGATAGATAGATATTTTGTATTGTTCATAGATCAAGGCTTTACAATATTAGGAAAAATACGCAGCTTGCACAGAGATTTGATATTTTAAGTATATCTTACAACTGAAAAATTCGTTTCAACATTTTGTGAAACTTAAAACCTTCATTTAATTTTTATAAGTAAAAAAAAAAAAAAAAAAAATAGAAAATGCCTAGATAAAAACTTAAAAACTATAGGAAATGCCAAATTGGGAGTAAATATTTGTATAGTAAATAAATAAATATTTATTTGATCGTAATTAATCAATTAAAGAATATTAATGAGTTTACAATTAAAATCAATAAATTTTCAATTTAATAAATAAAAACAAACATAATAAATAAATAAATAAATTAATAAGAAACAACAAACAAAAATGAATAAATAATTTAACAAAAAATAGAATAAAGTTATGAAATAAATATATAAATAATTTAATAAATAAAATAAGTTAATGAATAAATAAATAAATAAATAAATAAATAAATAAATAAATAAATAAATAAATAAATAGAAAAAAAAAATAAATTAACAGTTAAATCAAAAAAAAACATAACAATTAAATAAATAATATAACGGGTGATTTTTTAGCTGGTTTGGTTTTGGCAACACTGGTTTTGACAGCTGACGTGTGTTTAGTACCTTGTGTCACTGTCAAACAGCTTCAGTTTGGTTTGCAATTTAACCATGGATCGTCTTACAAATGAACAACGCTTGCAAATTATTGAATTTTACTATCAAAATTCGTGCTCGGTTCGAAATGTTCATCGCGCGCTGCTTCCATTTTATGGTCGGCATTCTCGACCTTCTGAGCAGTCTATTCGGAAGATTGTGACCAAATTTCGCACCAAATTTACTTTGTTGGACATTAAACCACCAACACGTTTACGTACTGTGCGTAGTGAAGAAAATATTGCGGCCGTATCAGCTAGTGTGACAGAAGACCGCGAAATGTCGATTCGGCGCCGTTCCCAGCAGTAAGGCCTTTGTTACAGCACTACGTGGAAAATTTTGCGGAAGGATTTGGGCGTAAAGCCTTTTAAGATACAGCTGGTGCAAGAACTAAAGCCAGCCGACCTACCACAACGCCGAATTTTTGGTGAATGGGCTCTTGGAAAGCTGGCCGAGGATCCGCTTTTTTATCGAAAAATTGTGTTCAGCGATGAGGCTCATTTTTGGTTGAATGGGTACGTAAATAAGCATAATTGCCTCATTTGGAGTGAAGATCAGCCAGAAGCATTGCAACAGCTACCAATGCATCCCGAAAAAGCCACTGTTTGGTGCGGTTTATGGGCCGGCGGCATTATTGGGCCATATTTCTTCAAAGATGATGCGAATCGCAGCGTTACTGTCAATGGTGAACGCTACCGAGCGATGATAACAAACTTTTTTTTGCCCGAAATGGAAGTTCTTGACTTGCATGATATGTGGTTTCAACAAGACGGTGCCACATGGCACACAGCACGCGAAACAATGGCGCAATTGCGAGGCGAGTTTGGTGGACAGTTAATTTCACGTTTCGGGCCGGTTAATTGGCCGCCTAGATCGTGCAATTTGACACCATTAGATTATTTTTTGTGGGGGTATGTCAAGGCTAATGTCTATAGGGACAAGCCCGCTTCGATTGACGCACTGGAAGCCAACATCCATGCATTCATTCGTGAGATACCGGCCGATATGTGTGAAAGAGTATGCCAAAATTGGACTCAGCGGATGGGCTACCTGAGACGCAGCCGCGGTCAACATTTGCATGAAATTATCTTTAAACATTAAATTGCAAGGTTCAAACTATCGATTCAAATAAATATTTCATTCATTTTTTCGAATTTTTTGTGTTTTTTTTTTTTTTTAAAGTTCTAAACCTCTTAAAAAATCACCCGTTACTTATACTATCTATATCACAGGGTGTATTTCTAAGACGTTGTTTCATTTTAGTTCTAAATCTATCCCAGTTTGCGTTCTTAAAGTCTAGGTATTGCACATCTTTTATTTTACTATTAATAAGTATATCACATTTTATTGGAATGTGATCTGAACCCAAAACGTTAATTGCCCTAGGCTGTGTAATGATCTCTGGTGAGTTTGTTATGATCAAGTCCAATGTAGACGGCGAAGATTTGCTGTTGGTTGGGAAATAGGTTGGCCCATTTGAATAGAGCAAGCTTACAGGATACCTCATGATGAGATCAAGTAGCAAATTTCCCCACTTATTTGCTCTTTTGCAACCCCAATTACGATACCGGCTGTTGAAATCACCCCCGAGTAAAAATGGTTCATTATTCGCAATGAGTTTTCTTAAATCACTCTTAAAAAACCCAATTTTTTGTGTGTTTGAAGCTCCCCCAGGAAAGTAAACTGACACAACTTTAAACTTACTATTGTCATTTAATACTAATTCAATACCAATTGTTTCAAAAATATTCGTTTTGACATTTGGTATTAATTTATATACTAATGTTTTTCTAACTACGATGTCAACTCCACCTCCAGTCGCATCGTCATTTCGATCTAATCTATGACAATAATAATTACTGTAGGAGAAAGAGATGTTACTTTTAAGCCACGTTTCACACACAAGACACACATCGACATTATTATTTCAGAGAAAATTGAAAAACTCAGTACATTTATTTTAAATACTCCTGGCATTCCAACATATAACATTAACAGCCCTATTATTGACACGATTCAAAACTAGTTTTAACGTAAAACTAGTTCTATATAGTCTGGGAGCACACCGTACCTATCTCATCGGGGCCACGCAAAAATTGGATGCCAACCGATAGCTTTAGTCCAAACATTTACAAAACTGCTGGTCGGACATGCTTTATCAGGTCGCAATGGTTGGAAAATGCACTTTCCAGGTTGCATTTTCCGCTAAATGTACCTATAATATAAGCAACTTATATAAATGGGGTATCAAATGAAAGCTAGGACTATCTTCTACACGATAGCAATGGTCGGACAGAGTTTTTTGGCTGTTGCCACGAGTCCGACCACTTTTCTAAAATTAGAGATTTTGTGCATCCTTGGATGAAAATGAAAAAAAAAAGTGGTTAAGGCCACTTTCCTAACCATTTGAAATGATTTTACTCAGTTTTCCCTGATTTAAGACGCAGTGTTAAAAAAAGACCATTTCTATAAAAAATAGTCGGACTCGTCGTAACAGCCAGAAAAAGTCAATCCGACCAATGGTATCGTTGAGAGGACAGTCATAGCTTTCAGTTGATACCCCATTTATATAAGTTGCTTATATTATAGGTACATTTAGCGGAAAATGCAACCTGAAAAATGCATTTTCTAACCATTGCGACCAGATAAAGCTTGTCCGACCCGCAGTTTTGTAAATGTTTGGACTAAAGCTATCGGTTGGCATCCAATTTTTGCGTGGCCGGGATGAGATATGTAGGTAATCTTACGGTGGGCTCCGGGACTATATAAAACTAGTTTTATGTTAAAACTAGTTTTGAATCGTGTCAATAATAGGGCTGTAAGAGAGTTTAATTTACTTGACATGATTGTATAAATATTTTGTCGCAAGCTCAGTGACGGTGCGTCAATAAGACGTTTTAGACAGTGTCTACCCTACCGTAAAGAGAGAAAAAAAAGAAACCTACTTGTTACAATCAAAAAAACTGTGTTTACTTACATTCATTGCATTGAGTCCCTAACACTAACATCCATAACCTATCTCAAATTTTCAACATCTATAATTTTACGAACTTAAATCATACATTCATCCCTTACTATTCACACACTCACATTTTCCACACCTACTTTTATTTCTTTAGATAATTTGACCTCTCTGTCTCTACCAACAACCACAATCCACAAAGCAAAAAATCTCAATGCTCTCACACAATCAGTGATGCCATATTCTTGTGGATGCATTATCATACAATTTTCTATTTTATGATCATACGGGAGAGATAATTATCATACGCCAAAAAAAAAAATTTAAAAGGAACCGTACACAAATAACACGATTTCTTTGAGCTCATACTTGTAAACAGTTTTCCGCATTGTTACAATGCCTTACGTTAACCTTTTTATGGATAAAAAATTAGGTGAAATCCTTTTTAGAAGTTGAATTTGTTAATAATTGACAAACATTTTGTCTGTTTTCGCAAACAATATTGGAAATGGAAGACAAAAATTTTAAGTATTTTAAATTTATTTAATGTTTATGGTAAAACATTACATCTTTTTGCAAATTATCTTTGGTGCCATTTGATTTTTATGATTGTGTGAGTGCTGCATTTTTTATTAAAAAGAATAAATTACAGTATAAAAAGCACAATTATTATTTGCCTCATTGGCCGCGTTCAATAACATCTGAATTTTCATATTTCTGAATTTTTGGAGCTTCTGATTGGCCAGCTGTCATAAAAAGTTAGATGACTTTTAGTGACTTTTAGTTACGTTTAGTCTGAAAATTCAGATGAAAGTTGTTTGTGGTGGGGAAATACCAAACCAGCTGAAGTACTGCATATAAAAGTTGAACTTTATAATTTTCGGTCTGGTTGGTAGTTGATTTTTTCAGTTTTCGTAATGAAAATTCAATACTTATTTAAATGAACCATTTTTTTTTATTGCTTAGTAAATGCTAAAATCAACAACTTTGTATATTGAAGTTGGAAAGTTTTTTATATTTTGTGGGCCATACATTTCAATAAAAAACACTTTTAATGAAAATAATAAAACATATTGCTGATGTGGTTACATATTATAATTTCATTCCCACAACATCACACGTTCGATGTTTAATTTACTAATATTTATAATTAAAGTTCTATTTTATTTCGCTTCAATGTAAATTCTATATGTAGATGCAGAAATTTGACACAGTGACTTTCGACGGAAATTTCAGATTTTTTTTACGTTCAATGACATGAGTTCAGAAATCTGAAAATTCAGAAGGGAAACGTAATGCGTTGAACCTGCCCATTCACTTGTTTATTTAAGGAGAAGGCATACAGGGACAGTTCGTTAAGTTATCAGAGTTTATTTTATATTTTAGTATAATTTCATTAGTAGACCAGGAAAAATAGCACAAATCGTATGGTGAACCTTGAAAAAATTAATTCATGAAATATTAAAATTGGAATTGACGCAGAATTGCAACCTCTATAACATATCCAAAGTCCCCCAAAATCCCCGCAATGGCTTTTTGTGTCGATGCATTTTAAGAGGTGCAGACGGGGAGAATTTGAAGGTCTATCAAACTAAAATATTTGTTTGGGTAAAACCTGATCATATGATACATGCTTTAAGGGTAGT
The DNA here is from genome assembly GCA_963921185.1 of Dasysyrphus tricinctus. Taxonomy (NCBI): domain Eukaryota; kingdom Metazoa; phylum Arthropoda; class Insecta; order Diptera; family Syrphidae; genus Dasysyrphus; species Dasysyrphus tricinctus. Next base: position 24,751,452 of record OY992532.1, on the reverse strand, counting down.
TTTTAACGCTGAATCTAATGAAACCAAATTAAAAATGATACAACCACCCAAAAAGAAGTTATAGTACTTTTTATGTAATGATGACTTTTTTTTCAGGTACAACAGGTAAAATATTACCGAAAACCCTTTGAAAATAACGGTATGTTAATGAGACTTGGAATGAATGTTTCATTTGTCATAGGAACTAAGAATCAAGAGAGTCCCTAAAAATATCCATGGTGAAAGGGTGTTTTTTTTAAGGGGTAGTGTCAACAAAGAATGTTAACCATAACACCCACGTAAAAACTCTTACACTCATGAAACTCGCCAAAAATATTAAACTCTTCATGGCAACTAAGAATCAAAATAGTCCATACAAATATCTTTGTTCTAATAGTGTTTTTGGTGACTGTTAACTTTTGACTTGTTCTACGGAAAATACGATTTCAAAAATTAATTATTGCTTGAAAAGGCCCATAACTTTGTTAAGGGTGCTTGTATCATTTTAGTTTTGCTTTTATTAGATTCAGCGTTAAAAAATACCCTTAAATCATATACCATACTTTGTGTATATACCTCAATTACACCAAATCGGAATTTTGGCTCAAATCTTCCAACTTCTTCCCAGATTTTCCCTCTCTTTAATAAAAAACCCCAGCACAAATATATTTATGAGGACTATTTTGATTCTTGGTTGCCATGACAAATTATATATTTTTGGCGAATTTCATGAGTGTAAGAGTTTTTTCGTGGGTGTTATGGTTAACATTCTACACTTGCCCCTCCCCCTTAAAAAAACACCCTTTCACCATGGATACTTTTAGGGACTCTCTTGATTCTTAGTTCCTATGACAAATGAAACATTCATTCCAAGTTTCATTAACATACCGTTATTTTCAAAGGGTTTTCGGTAATATTTTACCTGTTGTACCTGAAAAAAAGTCATCATTACATAAAAAGGACTATAACTTCTTTTTGGGTGGTTGTATCATTTTGAATTTGGTTTCATTAGATTCAGCGTTAAAAACTACCCTTAAAGCATGTATCATATGATCAGGTTTTACCCAAACAAATATTTAAGTTTGATAGACCTCCAAATTCTCCCCGTCTGCACCTCTTAAAATGCATCGACACAAAGAGCCAATGCGGGGATTTTGGGGGACTTTGGATATGTTATAGAGGTTGCAATTCTGCGTCGATTCCAATTTTAATATTTCATGAATTAATTTTTTCAACCTCGGAGCCTATTTTTCCAAGCCTATAGTATTTTATGTATTGAGTAGGAAATTAATTTTTTTATGAGACATTGGAAAATAATGGTAAAAATTTAATTTTTTTTTTTGTAAGATACAGAAATTATCATACATTTTGCGTATGATAATGACTTTTAATCATACATCATACAAAGCCTATAATTATCATACATGTAGCATAATTATCATACGGTTGGCATCACTGCACACAATACAAACACTATAGCTTCGCTATGGCTCTGCCTTCTGCATCTGCTACGTGCTTCGGGAAAACCCGACTGAAAACGAAGACAGAGTCTTTCGTTCTACCTAAATTAAATGAAAATAAAATCAGCGGATTATGTTGCTCAGGTAGAATTTCTATGTGGAGCAAGTAGACAGATTTGAATCTGTCTAATTTCTTGTTTTGCTTTGAATTTTGAAGTAAATTCGAAACTTTTTCGTTGACTGTTAAGTAAAGAGAACAACTTCTTAATTTTTTATTTTTGGAGTAGATTAAAGAGGAGTGGGCAGTTGTAGGTCAACCCTAAAAAATGCAATAGGTAGGAAGGCTGGACTCTTTCGCAGAAGTACCGTACTGACGAAAACAAAATTAAGGGAATAATAATTCTCCCTTGTGCGTTTTGAAGAGCTGTATCTTTGGGATCATATTGAGTCGAAACAAAAAGCATTTTGAAGCTGTGTGCTTCTTCTTGTTTTGAAATTGTTTTTCAAATACATATTTATTTTAAGGTACCATTATTGCCTCATTGCGACTGAGAGAAATGGTACGAAAATCAAATGTTCTACCTATTATTTTCTTTGTTTTATGAGTTTCTTGATTTTTTTTATAAATCAATTTAGGTCTGCCAGTTTTGTTTGTTTGAGATTGGTGTACCTATATTACTTTTAGTCAAACAAATGCATACTTTTGTCTTTGATCACCATTATCTCAACAAAAAATAATAAGGATGAGGATGCGATGCATACCTATTCAATTCAGTTTTTAAGACTTGAAAAGGTTTTCAAAATAATGTTTTAAAACTTTATGTGGACTATGTTCATATCTTGGCCCTTCAACGTTTGTTTCCAAGAAATAGAAGCATTTGATAAATATACTTATCTGTGTACAATTTTTTATAATTTGTATTCTTGTATTAAATAGGTATTTAATTTTTGCTAATTATTAATAGAGTTCCTTATTGGTAGCCATGTTTTTTAGACACGTTCGTGAAGTCTTGTGTGAAGTTTAACGTTTGATTTCAAAGAGAAATACGCTGTTTTTTGGACTTTGTTAACAGTTTTTATTTTTTGATGAATTTAATTTATAACTGTCTACCCAGTTCGTTCGAGTGCCGCACGTCACTGCGCAAGCTGCGTTATAACATTAAATTGTTCAAATTTATTTTTACATACACTTAACTTTGTTATCATATCCATGGTAAGAGAGCATAGTTCATCTTGGGTAAAGAGATCACTTTCATTGATTGGAGAGTATTGGTTGAATGCATTTGCATTTTGGGTCCATTGCTGTTGATGTGCACGTGTGTGGAGAGCAGCTGAAGATGTTGATGGTGTAGGAACGGAAGATCGGTTTTGTTTCGGGAGAGATGGAAAATCGTTTGTGCTCATGTAGTTTGACACTGTTTTTGTGAAATGCTTTGGCTGAGCGTGAGTCATTGCTGTACTTCTCTTGACATTGTTAAGTATTTATTTTAGTTATATTATATTATTATGTAACGTTAGCATTTAACGGATTGTTTAAATAAATAAGCTAAATCCACAATATCCACATAGTTTTGTAGGTTAATTTTATTTAAAGCAAGTTTTAAATAGTAGAGCAGAGTTGTGGGAACGCATTATCTTGTTACTATCCCGTTTCTTACTCTGTTTTCCAAACTATGTAACATACACATTGTCAAAATAATAAAGAACAGAATAAGTTTTCATAATTTATTAACTTCCCTTTTCTGCTTTGGATATTATACGCGCATATGAAATTCTCAGCCACAGGAAGCGTACAGTAACAGTATACAGCGCTGTGTGAAATATTTAAAAAATTGTTTTGTTTAAATACACGATGTATTCGTTTAGTGAGATATTTCAAATAAAAAAAGTAAATTGAACCATCGGATATAAGGCTTTGCCGGTAATACATATATGGCTCTCCATCAATTATTTCTAGTAGTACCTAGTGGCATAATGGTTAGTGCGTTGGACTGTCATGCCGAAGGTGTGAGTTCGATGCCCAGCCGTGCCACCTAAAAACAGAATGTTTTATCCGAGGTACTGCCTCTTGCAAGAAACTGACAAGTCCTTCAAGAGTATATGTACTTGTCATGAATAAGTGCTTCTCATCTAGCCGTTCGGTCCCGGCAAAAAACTCTTGGTCCCCTCCATTCCTGCCAACAACACGCACACAGGAATGCTTGAGAGTTCGTAAGTCACTGGGTTCTGGTCACGGTTGCCGCTGTGCGACTTTTGTCGCATTTTGACCCCTTTTATTGCCTCATGCGACCATGAGACGACTTTTTAAAAAACTAGCTCTTTTTACCCTTTTTCAGAAATCTTGTGACTTTTCTGACCCCATCTCTAGAAAATTGCATGGAAAAGGTTAATTTCTTGTTTTTTTTTTCTTGAAATTCGTTTTCCAATAAGAAAAGGTTTTACATTGAATTTTTTTTTACATACATGTATATAATGTTTTACATAAATAACCCATATGGGTTATCATGCACTAAAGCCATTTTCAATTACAAATTAAGAACCCGTATATGGTTTATTATGCATTAAAGGCGTAATTAATTCAATTTGTTTTGCTTTTGGAGTCTTATCAAACAATTCGTTTATCATTAAAGCACAATAATACGTTAAATTTCCAGCACAACGTTAATGTTTTTATCCCACAAATTCCACATTTTTGGCTTTTTTTGCCATTCTGGCCTATGGTCTTAATAATTATTACACCTCAAAGTGTTCAACGAAAAATCATATTTTCTATCTCGTTTTCCTCTGAGCGTTCTTGAATTTTTGGCCGCCCTGGGCTTCTGTGGCTTAAATGTTTGTCATATGTTTCGCTACCCGTTTAACTTAACAATCTTAGTTTTTTTTAAAACACGATTTCGTCGTCTTCGGAAGATTTGGTTCGGGTTCGTCATCGGAGTAATCGCTCTCTATCTCCGGAATTAAAACTGGAGCTTCTACCATGTTGAAATTCACTACGAGGAACATATTTATCACCAGAATCGGAAGCTAGACATACATCATTCGAAAGCTATCGCCAGGTATATCATTAATTAGTTTATTGTTTCCATAAAAACTCTTTGACTTTCTTCATCAAGTTAAAAAATATTTTTACAAAATTCAGTCAGTTAAGTTACTAATGCATATAAGGTCATATATGGGCTTTATAAAAAAAGCCTACAATGCATGAAAGACCATATATGGTCTCAAGGAAAAAGCCCCAAAAAAGTCATAAATAATTAAATAAAGCTTATAAACATAAAACAGAAATTTAAATACATAAGAAAACAATTTTGTATTTGATGGAACTTATCTTTTTATTATAAAAAAATGTATCCAAAGATCGAACTTTTTTTAATTAAGCTGCACTTGGCAAGTGCCCTTTGAACAATGAGCTTATTTGGGTATGACGACTCTTTTCCAAAAAACAAAATCCGGTGGATTATAGTAAAATAGACATAGTTTCATTCAAGAGTGCATTTTTGTTCCACTCGTGAAATAATAATGGAAATAAATGATAACGAATTTGGTGAACCATATATGGGTTTGTATGCGGTAGAGGGTTAAAAAAGAAAAACGGCAGATGATAGACAACCCCAAAAAAGTGTAAGGCACAATTCTGTCTGTCTATTTCTATCTCGACCTGAGCCCAAACCATTGAAACGATTTCTTCAAATTTTGAAGTTAAGATTTTTTGGTAATTCTTTAAAGGTTTTGGTTCACAATAACGGTATTTGCCATAAAAATGTAAAGGAAAAACTTGTATATCTCAAAAAGAGCGATTGTCCAAATTTGTTATCTCAAAAACGATTTCGTCCCCCAAAACTAAAAATGTGGAACGGGGGCACAAATGTCTTTGACTTTCTCATTAACGGCTCCAACGATTTTATTGAAAAAGTTTTTTAAAGAACCTTTTAGATGTTAATAATCAACATTTTGAAAAAGAAATTTTGGATTTGTTAAAATTATTATTTTTTTTGGAGTTTTCAATATTTCGTCTGGGGTGTTTGGTACAAGAATGATAAGTTAAGGATAACGCACGTCCGATGTAAAATACATCAAGCTAGAGTCTAAAGAGCTAAGCGATTTTCTTCAAAATTTTAATATTTATGAACATGTTTATAAGAAAAATATGCATACATTTTGAAGAAAATTGGTACACGGTTTTCGGCTCTAAATCGATGTAAAGTGAACCTTGGATGTGAAAAAGCAAATAAATTTTTGGATTTATTATCTATACGAAAACTTCAGATTTAAATGTGTTTGTGAAGTTGAATAAAATTGAATGAATATAAGTAGGTTATGATTTTTGTTATGGTCAATTTTCAAAGAAAGAAAACTACAAAAAAATTGTTTACTTTCTTTGTGATTTATTTATACGTGTTCTGATTGTTTTTGTTATTTATCAAAAAATTTCTTAGTGCGACTTTTTTTTCTTTGTGACCCTTTTTTATGCGACCTTTTCAAATTCCTCAGCGGCAACACTGGTTCTGGTTCCCCACAACACAAGCTATTGCGCCACCCGATTTATTTATGTATTTATCAATTATTTCTTATGTCATAACAGTTAGCTAAATCTTTTGGAAGACTAAATTTTGACTAACACCTCCGCTCAAATAGTTTTTATATGGAAGAAACTGGTTGTTTGGGCGTATTTCATTTCGCACTTGAAATTAAATATATTACAAAAACCTATATTAATTGAAAACAGAATTGAAGGTGCCGTTTAAGGGCTCTGGACCTTTGGCACCTCATATAAGGGAAATTTGATAAAAAAAAGCCATATAATTGATCAGAAAAGGTCAACTGGTCCCAGAAATTGGTGAGTCCAAGATAACTTGTAACCAAGGCTTAAGCTTTCTCAAGGTTGCTCAAGGTTTGTGAACTTGAATCGACCTTTAAAAGTTCATAGAAAAAATCTGACTGAACAATTACTGAAAATAGTCGACCTTTTATGACATCACGATCTGGAAATCTTTTGGATGGTATACATTTCGTCGCCCTAAAATTGGGTTGCCGTAAGCGCCATTTCAATGTTTTTGGGAAATCGCATTTAAAGGTTTGGCAGTCAAGTGCATGAAAACCAACCGCTGGGATTTTTTCATTTTTTGACACGATATCCATATGGAAATCTTTATTCAAAAAATGTTATAAGATATTCTAAAACACTTTTAGTTTTTAAAATATTTAAAATTTCTTAAAAAATGACTTTGCCGTGTACGCCATCAAAAACAAAATTTTCTTCTATCCATACACGTACGTCAAAAAACGGAAACATACGGCATTTCAATAACAAATTAAAAAAAGAAATGTCTTTATTTAAAGTGAAGGAACTAAAATGCAAGTTTTCATTTTTCAATAAAAGACATACATATATAAGACAATTAAATATATATTTCACATGTTTTCTTAAAGTAGTTTTCTAGGTACTGTTTAACAATTCATTTTTATTAATAAGAAAAAGAAAATCACATTTTTTTTCATACAGTCTTTCGTTACTAAAATAAATAAGACAAAATAAATAATAAAAAGTAAAACTTAATGACTCCAAACATTGTATACATTTTTATTTGAAACAAGAAATAACAAATCAGTAAAAAAAAATAACATAGTAGAATTGTTATTTCATCAATTGTTTTAAAAGAGCTTCAAAATGTTTTTTATCCTCTGATGATATAAAAGGATACAAACTTTTTATATCATTAATTTTTTGGTTTGATATATTTTTTGTTTTGTGAATTGTATTAAGATTTTGATTATATAAGTTCTTCGGTGTTCCCAAATTTGTTTTAGTAGGTTTTTTAATTATTGAAATCGATCTATAATTAACGTCTTTAGCATTTGTTTTGAAAGATAGTTCAAATAAGTGTGGATTTTCGTATTTAATACATTTTATTTTAGAAAAGGGCATAGCTGAAAAATTTAAGTGACTTGCTTTGGCAGTGTATTCTTTGAAATCTGATGGTTGCATCTGAATTAATTTTAGAGTTACTTTCTCATAGGGTATGTTCTTAAGTTGCCTTATAAGTGCCAATGGATAATGTATCTCAATATTCTTAAGATGCTTGTCTATTGCACTATGAACAGAGTCAACCTCTTGTATATGTGAGTGTCCTGGAACTGAAAATTTTTAAAATATGACTTTCAAGTTGGGTGACTGGTGGAGAAAAATATTTAAGGCCGTTGACATGATTTTGTTCTTATTTTGTGGGACACAGGAATCACTCCATAATGTCAAAACGTTTGTAATAAAAAGAGAACACATTTCCTTTGGGAAGCGAGAAAACACTTTGGAGGTCAAAACAAATTACTAAATTTTTTGGCTCTAAGTTATTTCTGTCGAGGTCTCTTTCGGTCTTCATGAATATTTTATCATCTTTATGTCTATTTAACTCTGCAATTTCACTGCTTGTACATAGGTGTTTCTTTAGCTGTAAAGCTCAAACACCGATCGCACTGGTCTTTTTTTGGCTTGTAAAAAGACAAGTTAAATGCATTGTTAAACTCTTTGCGATACATGCACTCTTTGACAGGGTCATTCGTGGACTCCCTATATAAGGAATACATTTTTGTGACATTTAAGTGGGACTCCAAATATTTTCTATCGGAGCTTGCTCTGCAATAATGGGAATCTACTGTATGGAAGCTCCTTATATGACGATGAATTTCTTTTATTTTTCTGGGCGAGGTCACCTTTTTAGTATTTTTTCCTTTATTATTAGGTTTCTGGCAGCCATTTCTATCGAGGTTTTTAAAGTAATAGTATATTCTTTTTTCGTTTATTGAAAGAGTATTTAAAAAGAATTTTTTGCAGACTCGATGAATCATGTTTTCTGTTTCCAAATAAAAACAAAAAGTTTGCTTTTTTTTAGAAGAATCAACTATTCTTCTACGCTTAACTGGAACTTGCTTTATAAATTTGCTGTAGAAGGTTGGCTTAACTTGGTCCGAGTCCGATAAGCTCCAAAATGACTTAAATATGCTTTCTCTCACTTCAGGGGAAATTTTTTTTGTGCACAAATAAAAACAGGTATGCTTACACGGTTCCAGAACTTTGCTTTCTTTGATATTTGTTCCATTTATGTTCGTGCACTCCTTTCCAGATTCTCGAAAACGTTTTCTTACATGCTGTTGCTTGTTAATGGCGTACGTGCATACGATTTAATACTAATACAAGTTAACGACACTTAAGCTGAAAATGCAAAAAGCTTGAAAAAGCAAATTATTTATTTCCCGTGGGAACGCAATTAGGTCAACGACGACACGAGCAACCATTCTGCTGACGAAGCGTCTGCGACGCGACGACCGCTACCTGCAGGCAACATGATGCAATAGGTTTAGAGTAGGTTACTTTAGAATAAAATCATTATTGTAAAATTAGTCTTAATTTGGATATGAAATAATAAAGTTGTTTTTTTTAAGAAAAATAAATTTAGTATAATTTAATTGGCGCCCAACTAAGTGTGGCTTTGTGAGTGATAAAGTGCGTGTAAGTCGACGTCAAGTACCTCGCCGCGTAATTAAAATTGAAAAAAAAAAAAACGCGTGTAAGTCGACGTCAAGTACCTCGCCGCGTAATTAAAATTGAAAAAAAACGTGCGTAAGTCGACGTTAAGAACCTCGCTGCAAGTGTAAAAATTTTAAGAAAACTCACCAAGTCACGAACCTACTACCAGAAGCATATCATCACAGGAGTCGATAGACACTGAGGACCACGAAGGAGCGTATGAACGATACCATCAGTAGCAGAGTACACTGCAAACAGGACCAATGTCGTTCATACCAGCGTGGGATATAGAGTTTCTGGTATTATTAGTGTAAGATTTATAAAAAAATTTAAATTTAAGAAAAAATAATACAATTACAAAAAGAAATTTTTTTTTAACAATAATTACTTTAATTTTAATTTTGCGACATAAAAAGAAATATCACGAAATAATAATTTTTTGACAGTTTCAAATTTTTCTGCAATAAAAAATTAAACTCTTTCATTGAAACCAATATATATTTAAAATATTAATATTTAGAATTTAGAAAAAAAATAATTAAAAAATACAAAGTACTGTTAGGTAAGAACATAATTATCCTATTAAAAATTAATTTTTACAACCATTGAAATCTAGTGATTATTCCCAACATTTTTTTACTATTATTATAAAATCTAAATAAAATCATGTCAAACCCAAATAACCTTATCCGCCCTTCAGTAAACCCATCAATAAACCCTAATCCTCAAAACGATAACCCGGCTGGAAACCCAGCACTTACAAACCTCATCTCTTCTATCGTGAACCAAACTCTTCGAACAGAAGGAAGGAATTTAGTATATTCAATCTTAAACCCAAATGCTGATCAATTCGCTGCAGTTGATCAGGCGATAAATCCAGATCAAAGAGAGAACATAAATGACCTTGATAAAATTCCCGACGTTGTGAGAAGCCTACGAGAATTCTCTGGTCAGCCAGGTGAGTTCAGTTCATGGCGAAAAAGTGTAGAAAGAATTCTTAGTATTTATGGACACTTGAGAGGATCTCCAAAATATTTCGGAATTCTTAACGTTATAAGAAATAAGATTGTTGGTCAAGCAGACCATGTCTTAGAATCTTACAATACACCACTGAACTGGGACAACATCTCCAGATGTTTAAATTTGCATAACGCAGACAAGCGGGATCTAGGTACACTAGAGTACCAACTAACATCCCTTGTCCAAGGCAATTCCTCTGTTCAAGACTTCTATCAAGAAGTCTATTCGCATCTTACTTTGATCCTTAACAAAATATCCTCAATGGATGCTAGTCAAGAAGCCTTAAATTTATTAATGCACGCATATAGGGAGAAAGCCCAAGACACATTTATCAGAGGCTTAAAAGGCGATCTACCTAGGCTCCTAGGCATAAGAGAACCCTCAGATTTACCTCAAGCCCTGCATTTGTGCCTAAAGCTCGAAAATCAACATTTTCGAACGCAATACGCATCAAACAACAATGCTAGGAAAACACATCAATTACCACCTCCGGCTCCACCTAGACGTACAAGTAACAACTACCCCCAATTTCAAAGTCAACGACAGTTCTACCCAGAATTAATGCTACAACCTACAAGTAGGACTATTCCACAAGGTTTCAATAATTTTCAGCCACGGTCAGGAGTACCACAAAGACCCCAACAACCTTACATGGGACTCAGTCGTCCACAGATGCAGCCCTATCACCCACAGATGCAGTATGCACAAAGACCTCAACCTTATACGAATTTCAATCACCCCCAAATGCAGTTTGCACCCAAACCTCAACCGCCACCAAGAAGGATGGACACATCAACAATTAAGACAAACAATATCAACTACATGAATCAACCCTTACAAAAAAACTGGCCACCAGCACCTAAAAGAACAATTGACCCACCATCAAATCAGTTTCATCCCACCAAGCTACAAAGGAATTTTCATTTGAGCGCTACAGACGAAGCAACACCCGAAGACAGTTACCAGCAGAACATCCAATATGAAGATCAGCAATACGACCAAACTCTACAAGAGTACGCTGATTCACTTCCTCAAGAATATACGGAATCCTTTCCGCAATCAGATAGAGATTTTTCAAATGAACAGCATAATATGGAATACAATGATATCCATTTTTTAGATTAAGCTGTTCCTCTCTTCCATATTTCGAGTGTAAAACGAAGAGTGGAACTATAATAAAAATACTAATAGATACTGGATCGAACAAAAACTATATCCAACCTTGCCTCATATCAAAACCCCATACAAACGAAAAACCATTCTATGCTAATTCTATAGGAGGAAATGTCAAAATTACACAACACACTTTTCTAAATCTTTTCGGTCTCAATAACATAAAAATTAAATTTTTCTTAATGCCTGAACTAAAATCTTTCCACGCTATCCTCGGAAACGATAGCCTTAAAGATCTTTCAGCCGTTATCCATATAAAAGACAACTACATGATTGTAAATAACTCTGTTAAGGTTAAAGTTAAACAACTAGCTGCACAATCAGTTAACACGATTAACATCAGAACAAATCACATGTCCATTAAACAAAAAACAGATATTCAAAACATAGTAAGCAAATACCCCCGATTATTCGATGATCCAAATAATAAACTTTCTTGCACCACTGTTGTCAAAGGGGAAATTAGAACAACAACAGATTCTCCTGTCTATTCAAAATTTTACCCGTATCCAATTGCGCTTAAAGAGGAAGTTGAAAACCAAATAGAGGACCTCCTTAAAGACGGCATCATTCGACGGTCAAGATCACCCTACAATTCACCGGTGTGGATTGTCCCAAAGAAGACTGATGCTTCTGGAAAGAAAAAATTCAGATTAGTAATAGATTACCGTAAATTGAATTCAATTACAGTAGCTGACCGCTACCCGATCCCAGAGATAAATGAAGTCCTATCCAATTTGGGAAAGAATAACTGGTTCACAGTTCTCGATTTGAAAAGTGGTTTCCATCAGATTCCCTTGAAGGAATCTGATATGGATATATGGATGATATATGGATGATATTCCATCAGATTCCCTTGAAGGAATCTGATATGGAAAAAACAGCATTCTCCATTAATCATGGAAAATATGAATTTACTAGGTTACCATTCGGCCTTAAAAACGCCCCATCAATATTCCAGAGAGCCCTTGATGATATCCTACGTGACCACATCGGCAAAATATGCTACGTGTATATAGATGATATTATCATCTTTAGTCAGGATGAGGCTACTCACTTGGAGAATATCAAAAAGGTATTTGAAACCCTAAATAACGCTCATATGAAGGTTCAACTCGACAAGTGCGAGTTTTTCAAACAAGAAACAGAATTCCTCGGATTTATTGTGTCTTCCAAAGGCATCAAAACAAATCCTGAAAAAGTGAGTGCTATAAAGAACTTTCCGCCTCCAACAACCTTGAAGGAACTAAGATCATTTCTCGGTCTGTCAGGCTACTATCGACGTTTCATTTGCGACTACGCAAAACTTGCTAAGCCCCTGACATCCCTTTTAAGAGGGGAGGATGGTCGTGTTTCAAAAAACACTTCTAGTAAGAAACTAATCCATCTCGACGAAAGTGCAATCGAAGCATTCGAAAAAATAAAAAAATCCTTGGTTTCTGATGATATAATACTAACATATCCTGATTTTAAAAGTCCCTTCGAACTTACAACAGATGCCTCGAACTACGCCATAGGTGCTGTTCTATCACAAAAGGACAAACCAATTACTTTCATATCAAGAACTTTAAGTAAATCAGAAGAGAATTACGCCACCAATGAGAAGGAAATGCTCGCCATTATATGGGCATTAGACTCCCTCAGAAACTACCTATACGGTTCGGCAAAAGTTCTTATCTTCACAGATCATCAACCTCTTACCGGTGCACTCAGCACAAAGAATAACAACAGCAAGCTCAAGAGATGGAAAGCATTTTTAGAAGAGTTCAACTATGAACTAAAATATAAACCAGGTAGGACAAATGTAGTTGCGGATGCACTATCTAGAACATCTCCGGTAACCCAAATCAATTCCCTAACACCCACAATTCATAGTGACGAATCATCGTCGCATGGCTTAATTTATAGTGTAGAATCGCCAATAAATTGTTTCAAAAACCAAATTTTACTTCAAGAAGGTACACCACCTAGTCAAAATTTCCAAATCATATTTCCCACTTACCACAGACATACTATCATTGAACCTATTTTTACCGAATCAAACTTAATTCAAATTCTAAAAAAATGCCTTAATCCATCTGTAACTAATGGAATCAAAACAGGAGAACGCATAATGGGTTTAATACAAAATATTTACAAAGACAATTTTTGTTCATACAAGATCCGATTTACACAAATACAAGTCCAGGATGTGGAAAACGAACAAGATCAAGAGAATTTAGTAATGGAAGAACATAATCGCGCTCATCGAAACCAAAAAGAAAATAGAGTCCAAATTTTAGAAAAATACTTTTTCCCTACACTAAGTAAAAAACTAAAAAAATTTACTAAGCTCTGCCTTATTTGTAAACAGAATAAATACGATAGAAAACCCAATAAAGTCCCAATACAATCTACGCCCATACCCAAATATCCCGGTGAAATTATACACATTGACATATTCTCTACAGAAGGAAAACTTGTTATCACTGCAATAGATAAATTTTCTAAATATGCCGTTACAAAAGCAATAAACTCAAGGGCTACAGAAGATGTAAGACAACCAATAAGAGATATTACCTTTGGTTTCGGAATACCGAAAGTAATAGTCTGCGATAACGAAAAATCATTTAATTCAGAATCAATTCTCTTTATGCTGCAAAACGAATTTGGAATTAATGTCTTCACTACACCTCCCTACACTAGCACATCTAATGGTCAGATAGAGAGATTTCACTCAACTCTCGCTGAGATTATGCGATGTTTAAAAGCTGAGAAAATCTACGAATCCTTCACGGAACTCCTAGAAGCAGCTGTTAATGCATATAACCTTTCTGTACATTCAGTAACAAACAAGAAGCCAATCGATTTATTTTTCAGCAGAGATACCGAAAGTTCAGCTCAAATTAAGGATGCACACTTAAAAAATATAGATAAATTAAAGTCTAAACAAGAAGCCGATATAACATATCATAATAAGAAAAGGCCTGATTTAAAAGACTACTCTCCTGGAGATACCATCTACGTTAAAGTAAATAAACGATTAGGTTCAAAGCTTTCAACACGATATAAAAAAGAAAAAGTAAAAGAAAATAAATCAACAACCGTTGTAACACATTCAGGCAAAGTCGTCCATAAATCCAACATTAGAAACTAATCCTATCTTCCCTTTTTCCTTTTATCCAACAGATACCTATTAAAACCAATCCAAGGAACCGTTAACATCCTAGACTACTCCAACTCCCCCATCATCATCCTTAACGATGGAATTGCGAAAATTTCCGAAGGAAACTTTAAACTTATCCATACTATTGAACTGACGCCATACGAACATTTCATTTCGAATGCACAATCTATTATCCTTAAACAAATCCCTAAAACCAATCCTTACTTCCCAATAATTCATCATGAAATAGAACAAATCAAAAATTTAATACAAAATCTTAAAGTTAATAGATCAAAACGATCATTAGATTTCATAGGAACAGGATGGAAGTGGATAGCGGGATCACCCGACCACGAATATTTCACCATCCTTAGAAATAAGATAAACAATGTAATTGAAAACAATAATGAGCAAATAGTAATCAACGAAGAATATAAGAAACGAATAAATATACTTACCAATGTAACTAATGAAATTATAAATACAATACAAAAAGACAGTACTATCGAATATCAATTTAATGTAATATTATTATTTAAGATAAAACTTATAAAAGAAGAATTAACGAATATTATTTATGCTATTGAACTTGCTAAAGAAAATATTGTCAACTCCAATATTATGTCAAAAAATGAAATAAATATTATATTAAGTAAAATGGATAAAGAAATATTACCATACACAAATTTAGAACAAGCAATTAAATTTGCCGATGTAAAAATTGCATTCAATTTAAAAGATTTACTATATATTGTTAGTATCCCAAAAACAAAAAAAGAGATTTATGAAAAATTAATTGTAATCCCAATGAAAAAGAATAATGGTTTAATAAACAAAATATCTTATAGAAATACATTAAGAAATGAAAAAAATATATATGGAATGCTAAATAACTGTAAGAAAATTGAAGAAATTTCTCTCTGTAAACAAACAGATCTAATTGATTTAAGTAATAATAAGTGTATAATAGGTTTACTAGAAAATAAAATTGCTTCATGCAACTCTACGAATAGCCAACACATTGCCCAGGTTGAAGAAGTATCACCAGGACTTGTCATCCTTAATCAATTCAACGGTACAATAGAAGCTAATAATCGCACTCAATCGCTTAATGGAAACTACATAGTCAAATTCTACAACGAAACAATAATGATCAATAACCAACAATACATTGCTCAAGAAATTGTCAACATCCAAGCTTTACCACCAACACCGCATACAATTCCTGAAGATTTGGCAGTTGAAGAAGTCCTTTCCTTAGAACTCATGAAGGAACTGCATACGAAAAACACGCAGCATCTCATTAAGATTCAACTAGAAAAGGACACACACCAAATAACAACATATGTGATATTTGCAGCCGTATTCTTCACAATAGTGTTACTGCGTTACAAATCCAAAACACCCACGAGTAATTTGATAACAACACCACCTATGATTATGATATCAAATCAGGATGAATCCAATCAGCCATCACCTCTTCAAAGATATCCCAGCATCTTTAACATCATGTAAAAATGCGTGGACGCATTAATTAGAGAAGGGAGGAGTTAACGACACTTAAGCTGAAAATGCAAAAAGCTTGAAAAAGCAAATTATTTATTTCCCGTGGGAACGCAATTAGGTCAACGACGACACGAGCAACCATTCTGCTGACGAAGCGTCTGCGACGCGACGACCGCTACCTGCAGGCAACATGATGCAATAGGTTTAGAGTAGGTTACTTTAGAATAAAATCATTATTGTAAAATTAGTCTTAATTTGGATATGAAATAATAAAGTTGTTTTTTTTAAGAAAAATAAATTTAGTATAATTTAATTTACATTGCATTTGGTATGCACGTAAGACAAAACAATACTGAATAAACATTTAAAATTTGATGGCGTACGTTGCAGGATAATAGGACGTACGTCAAAACAATTCTTAAAGAAAAGTTTGCGTAAGTTGTATGGCAAAATTTGGCATTTACGTCAAAACAATACGCGAACTTAATGAATTTGATGGATATACGTCAAAACCATTCTGAATGTCTCAGCTATGAAAAGAGATAGAGCAAAACAGATAAAAGATTTGGATAGAGCTACCCCGAAAACATAAAACTGCATACCAAGTCCAAAAAGTGAATTTTGGCGTTTACGACAACCCAATTTTAGGGTGACGATTTTTTGCAAATTTCCCATAAATGAGGTGCCAAGGGTCCAGAGCCCCGTTTAAGTAGTACATTCAACGAAGAAAAAATAAATGCAATAAATCATGCTCTCTGTGGGTTATTATTTAATGTGATAGTGGTGACCCCCAAATATAACAAAGGTACTAAGGGCCAGTTGTAGAAATATTTAATCCGTAGTTCAGCAATTTTAACTCAGCGGTTTAGGTGAATGAACTGATTTTCAACGATGGTTCAGGCTACTACTTGAACCTTGAATCATCGTTTCCTATTCATAATTTGTCTTATTCATAATTTGCAGTAGCAGCTTCTTAGAAATTTCAAACTTGAAAGAAATTTCAAATTGAAAAACAATGTTGATGTCTTACATACTTACCTAATGATTATTGATCAATTAGGTAAGCCAAATAAAACGGAACAAGTATGTATGTATACTAGACTGATTCAAGAGAGTAAAAATGTCTCCGATTTTCAATGCCACTTGCTTTTTAGTTTGTTAGTGGTAAGATTTTAGCTCTTTAGATTAATGCGTAGAGGTCGCCAATCGCTACTTTCTGTTTCCATACAAATTTTTCTTCCTTTTCCTTCTTTATTTTATAAATGGTTATCATACAGAAATGGTCGAGGTAGAATGTTAAAGAATATTTGATATTCTTTAAAAAAGAACTTAACTTCTTATCTTAGTTATGTACTCCTTCCAAAGTTATTAAAGTTGGACCCAGAAAAGAAGAAAATCATTTTGGAGCGGGGGTCTATTTCCCACCGTTTAGGTGGGAAGGGCAATTTTCTAAAAAAAAAAATGACTTAAAGAGAAAAAAAAATATATTAAAAACCAACAGCAATACTTACAATGTCACGCTATATCTTTTCTTAAAGCCAACAATCCTTTATTCAATAAACTTAAAAAAAAAAAATTATTTTTGTAAAAATTATTTTCAAACTTATAATTAAAAAAAAACTAAAAAGTATTTTTTTTTACTATTTATTTGAAAAATTTAACGTTATCAAGTACAATTTTTGTTTTTACTATTCAATACATTCATTTATTTTAAATCTTCACCCCTATTGCGATTATTGTCAATATTATCAATTTGATAGTTTGTTGATAAACCTTGAAAATTGGTTTCTTAAACTCAATTTATTAATAAACTGGTCAACAATTCTTTTATATTTTTTAATTTTCTTGTTATTAGCAACTGTCTGCATCATTCTCAACGATCAAAACTTTTATAAGATGGATTTTTGATCATTGAATTTAAAATGTATCAACTATCAAAGGGACAATTGACAATCTTAATAGGGGTGCTTATCAAAAGTGTTTGAGAAAATTGAGAATATTAAAAACTAGGTTTCCTGTAATTTGACACCCTGAACATTTTCAAAAGAATCAACCATGTAATTTTCAAAATAAAATTTTTGAACATTTTTTAAAAATCGAAAAAAATTATTTTTTGAAGCTTCCTCATAAAAAAAATCAAAGAAATTTGAAGAAAATCGAAAATAAAAAGTGATTCTTCGGGAAGTACAAGGGTACGATTAATAACAATTTTTTGGAAAATGGTTTTCTATTCAAAGGTAACTTTACTAGTAAAAGAAATGTATTCAATTTTTTTTAACAAAAATTGTGGAGCCGCTTTAGAAAAAAATATAAAAATTTGTATACTGCTAAAAAAATATTGTATGGCTGGTACCGTTATTTTTGGCCACTACGAACCAAGTTTTGGGAAAATCGAAACAGCCGTTAAGGCTGCAGCTAAACACACAGACAGATAGACAGACAGACAGACAGACTGTGAATTGTGAGACCTGTGAAATCTTTGCAAAGTGCACGATTTTGTTCGCCTCTTGGGGATACTTCGTACGTCTTTTGGAAATACTTCGTTAAAAAAAAACGCATTTCAAAGTCTGCACCGTTGGTAATGAGAAGATGACTTCTTCCACCAATAACCACAATTCAAGGGTGCTAATGATTTAGCTTGCGCAGAGCGCTAATCTAGCTCGGGCCGGCCCTGTGCAGACGGAGCTGCAGGCGCAGCTGGACAAGTTGGCCAACTTTTAACTTTTGCTTACAGCTTTTTTTTACGTTTCAAAATTGCGAGCAAAACCGAGTGGTTATATGTTAGCCCAGGCTTATCGGTGTTTTTCGGTGTATATACCTTGAAAAACTTATATTTTCGAGATTCGAACGTTTTTAAAACAGAAATATCTCGTAACTGAGCACTCGTATCAAAAAAGTTGTTATGGTACTTCTTGTTGGAAATATGACTATCCTAGGTTAGGTTAGGTTAGGTTAAATGGGGTGATGATACGAGAAATTCGCATCACCTCACTCGGATCTCAATGGATCCATTGCGCTCCCCTGAGTGTAGGTCAAGGTAGGTATAAGGAGGGGGAAGGAAATGGATTATTGGAAGTTTAGGTATGGGGGGCCTCCCTGAACCATCCTGAGTTCTGAGCGAATTTAAGGATGTTTTTTAGTGGCAAAAACGAGACGTCGCCCAGTTCGTCGAAAAAGTATTTTCCGAGGGCTGCCTTTCTAGTTCTGGCTAGGCTGGGGCATTCACAGAGGAAGTGAATTGAGCCCTCCTCTGCCTCTTCATCCTGACACCCTCTACATAAGTCAGATGAGCCGATGCCCATTCTGCTTAAGTGGGTTCCCATTGTGTTGTGACCTGTTAGGATTCCAACCAATAGGGATAGTTGAGGCCTGCTTAGCTTGAGTAAATACTCAGTTTTTTTCTTTGAAATATCCGGCCATAAGTTCCTCGAAATACGACAGGTATCAATTGTTGACCATCTGTCGTTGGCAACTTTGAGGAAATTCTGGCAAATTCTTCTTTTTTCTTGCTCTAGTGGCATAAGAACAGAGCAGTCGGTTTGGCTCGGATTAAGAGATGACCCGGTTTTGGCCAATTCATCTGCCATTTCGTTCCCGTATATGTCATGATGTCCTGGGACCCATCGAAGGGTTACTGTATTTGATTCGCTGAGTAATTTCAACTCATCACGACAACGAGCAACCAGTTTTGACTTTGTCACAACTGAGGTAATGGCTTTGATTGCCGCCTGGCTATCAATAAAAATGTCAATATTTGTATTAACCAGCTCACACGTGTAAGGGCTCTTTGCAGCCTCACAAACTGCGAGCACTTCCGCTTGGAAGACACTGCAGAAATCTGGAAGCTTTATTGTTCTGTCTAAGGGTGGGTTAACTGAAAAGATGCCTGATCCTACCCCTTCGTTTGTTTTGGAGCCGTCCGTGAAGACCGAAACATGATTATTGTTTATGACCCGGTTTTCCGTCCAGAGTGTCCTTGTGGGAATATCTGTTAGGGCTACCGTATTAAAATCAATGTGCGGTAATGTGTAGTCTGTTCTGTCTGAATGTTAATGTCGGTATATCTCATGATAGTTCTATGACCGTAAAGGCCCTTTCTCCAATTATTGCATTGTTGAAGTCGCAGAGCACTTTTGGCCGCCATCTCTTTCGTAAAAAGATCGAGTGGGGCTAGTGAGAGGAATGGTTCTAGGGCTGCAGTTGGTGTAGTTCTCATGGCACTGGTTGTGCCGATACATGCTAGTCTTTAAATTTTAGTCATGGTTCTAAGATTGGTTGCCTTATCCAAGGCTGGCCACCAAACCAAACATGCGTAAGTCAGGATTGGCCTTATTATGGCTGTGTACATCCACTGAATGGTCTTAGGGCTTGGACCCCATCTTTTACCGAAGATTCTACTGCAAGTATAGAATGCTATTGATGCTTTCTTTTCTCTTTCTTTTATGTTTTCTTTCCAGTTGAATTTACGATCAATAATCAGACCAAGATATTTTGCCGTACCAGTTATATGAAGCGGTGTCCCATTTATAGTGGGGGGGTTTATATTTGGAATGTTGCGTTTTCTTGTAAACAAAACTAGTTCTGTCTTGAGTGGGTTGACATTAAGTCCACAGCTTTTGGCCAAGTGATTGAGCTTGTTAAGGGATGTTTGTAGGAGCTCGCACAGTATGGGGACAAATTTCCCTGAGGCCATAATTACAATATCATCAGCATATGCCACGACTTTGACCCCGCTGAGATTGAGATTAACAAGGATCTGATTAACGACCAGAAGCCAGAGCAAGGGAGATAAAACCCCCCCCTGTGGAGTGCCCCTACACGTCCTTACTTTAAGCTTGCTTTGACCCATTTGTGCATTTACAAGTCTCGTCTGAAGCATGGAATCAATCCAATTTGAGAGCCTTGGATCGATACCCATCGAGTCTAGGGCTTGTCGAATTGCAATGTTTTCAACATTATTGAAGGCCCCTTCTATGTCAAGGAATGCTCCCAATGTAAATTCCTTGAATTCTATTGATTTCTCAATTGTGCTAACCACCTCGTGAAGTGCTGTCTCAACAGATTTGCCCTTCATGTAAGCATGTTGGGCCTGCGAGAGAACACTGTCATTAAGCTTTAAGCGTATGTGAATTTCTATAAGTCTTTCTAAGGTTTTAAGAAGAAAAGAGGATAGGCTTATTGGCCTGAAATCTTTTGGTTCAGTGTGGGTGGGCTTGCCAGCTTTGGGAATGAATATGACATTGACTTCTCTCCAACTAGAGGGAATATAGGTGATGTTAAGACAACCCCTAAATATTTCCACTAGAATCGGAACAATTGTGTCTTTAGAGCTTTGGAGCATAACTGGAAGAATTCCATCAGGCCCTGCAGACTTGTATGCTGAGAAGGAGTTAATGGCCCAGGCCACCTTCTTACTATCTATTATTTGATTACCAATGTTATTAGAGATTTCACAAATGTTAGGGCCTCTGTCCACAGGAAGAGTATCGACGACACACCCTGGGAAGTGAGTGCTCATAAGTGATTCTAAGGTCTCAGAGCAGGAGTCTGTCCAGGTATTATCCGGTCTTCTGAGAAAGCCCGGAGGAGCATGAACTTTAGACATAACTTTCCTAAGCCTAGCAGCATCATTTGTAGACTCTATGTCTGTACAAAATTTTTGCCAGGCTGCTCTTTTTGCATAAGTTGTTCGGTTTTTATATTCTCTTTTACTGATCTTGAACAAGTCCCAGTCAGTAGGTGCGTTACTATATTTAGCTCTATTGAAAAGCCTCCTTGAGTTTTTCCGAAGGATGGATAGTTCCTTAGACCACCATACGGGGTTGAGCTTTCCCTTTCCTTTGGTTATGGGGCAAGAACTTTCGTAAGCAGTGTGAATTGCTGACGTTAGTTCATTTACATTTTTTTCAATATCTGAGCTGCTTAGCATAGGTCGACTTTCATAGGGGCCCAAAGATAAGGCCATTCTTGTATTGAAGGCTTCCCAGTTTGTTTTCCTGGGGTTTCTATAGGGCTTTGGCTTTTCTAGGTTGTGTTCTAATTGGAATGTTATCATTCTATGGTCTGAGAATGTGACATTACTTGAGACTTTCCAGTTACTGATTGCAATGGAATCAGAGTTAGTGGAAAGTGTCACGTCGAGCACTTCTTTTCTACTTCTAGTAATGAATGTTGGTTCATTACCTCTATTTAATATCAAAAAATTGTTCTTAATTATAAATTCAAAAAGTGACTCACCTCTTGCATTGATATCAGAACTACCCCACTGTAGATGATGGGCATTCGCGTCGCAGCATGCTATCAGGTCCCAGCCGTTCCTACCGCGGTGGCGTCGGTTCGTCGCCTGGCATGTAAGTGGAGGCTAAGATCAGGGGCGGTGCCCCCTCCCTTTCGCACTTCACTGCTGTAATGTCTCTACTACAATGGGGAGATAAGAGAAAGAGATTTAAATTGTTTTTCGCTATTATGCAGGTGCGATAGTTACCTTCTAGAGGCCCTTTTTTGAAGTACAGGATATACTCTTTGGACCTAAGTCCGCATATTTGGCCACTGTTTATCTATGGCTCCTGTATCAGGGCAATGTCAATGTTTTCTTTCATTAGATAAGAGGTTAAGGTGGCAGAGGCCAACTTACTGTGCTGTAGATTTAGTTGTAGCACTTTCATCATTTTTGTCTTTAGTTTGTAAGTTGACAACCGTTACCGGTCTCACCTTTACCTCATTGATGCCGATACATAGCTTATACCCTCTAGATGGAAGCAGAGCCATCGTTTCATGGTTGAGCATGATAATAGCTTACTGGCCTGTTTTGGTAGGCTCTTCCATCTCCATGATCTGCCAATCGGCATTCGGAAGGTCAGGATTGAGTCTCCGTAGGAAGTTCAATAACCTTTCCTTCGTCATGCGTGGGCCCGGGATATTTATTCGGACTTTGGGTCTGGTGGGGAGGTCATTTTTAAAAGCTACTTTCAGGGTTGTCCCTTCCAGCAACTCTTTCATGTCATCAATCTTTGTTTTCAGCCAGTTTAGAGTTTATTCATCACGGCACGTGAGAATCTTAAACCCTTTGAACGTCGACAAAGGCCCGAATTTTGGCAAAGTGTTGGTAGAGGAGAGCACTTCATCGCTTACGCGATCAAGCAACTTTTCCTCCACCTGAGCCCACTGCTCATCACTTAGCTTTCTATCCGAGCTCCCTTCATTGATAACGGCCACCTGAAGGCTCTCTTTTATCAAATCAGCTAGCGTGCCTGCATTATTTGCGGTCTTAGGCTTCTTGTTTGCTGTGATCGGAGGGGGAGTCCAGTCATTGTGCCTGTTTCTCTTCCTTTGACTACTTGGATCAGCGTTATCGACCCTTGAGTGTTTCGGACCACTGAGAGTAAGTCTTCCAGAGATCGTTCGCACCTGTGGGTTGCTGTCTTTCGTCGTCTTGGAGGAGGAGGCACCCTGGTCTCTAATTTTGTTTTTTTCCTCAGTGCTGTCATCCGCTTTGGGTCTGACTGGGGGCTTGTTATTGGCCTCTAGTTTTGCTAGAAGCTTTTGGGCCCAGCTCAATCTTCTCCAATCTCGCAGATTTAGCTTCTTTGGGTCGCATTGGCCATATCTTCGTACGGCTCTCCTGGCGTTCTCGATCCTTTTGTATTCCGGATCCAGTTTCCCTTCCTTATTCTGCTTATTAGGATGCACCAGTTTCTCCTTGATCGGGTTTGGCCCATGCGGGCTTCGACCTTCGGAGGTGGTATGCAGCAAGGTGCTGGAGCACCCTGCGCCATCCGCGCAGACTTCGGTTGGTAAGCTGTAGCCGGAACCTTTGGGAGTCGAGGTAATATTGGCACCTGACAATGTCAGGGTTTTGGCCAAAGATTCGCCTTCACAAGGTTTTTTACGCTGTCCAATAGCAGGGTTCTCAGCCACCGTGACGTCTGCGTTCGAGCTGTCTGAGCTGGCGAATGATTGATAGTCATCTTCGAGGAGTGTATTCTCCTCGTCTGACGCCATCACTCCCTCGTCAGCCCCCACAGCCCCAACTTCAGAGTCAAGGAAGTCCATGAGATCCTCGGAAAGGACATCATCAACTTCATTGGTACCACTGCTAGAGGCAGGATTGGCGTCTTTAGCATTTTGTTGTTGTTGGTGTTGGATAGTGTTTGTCACTGGCGACTTATCCTCTTTCGAGGCCAAGCCATCGCCGACAGCCGTGACTACTGCCGACTCTTGAGCGTATATCCCCACTCGAGTTTTATTTTCTATTATCTGACTTTTATCCATATTTTCATTGATTAACATCTCTGTTTTGTTGTTTGGTTTGCTTGGTTGCATGACACTGCAGCTGGATTGCTGAAGGGTCAAACGTAAGCCCCCCCACCGCGACAAGGTGAAACCTCGGGGGGGTTGACTGACTATCCTAACAATGAGCATAAATTATTTTTCGACAACTTCGTCATTTAAAAGATAAGACGTAAAAACCAGTATTTTTGGTTTTTGACCAATTTTAGAAATAGTAATATGATTTAAATGATCAATTTTACAACAAATATGAAAATGTTTTTTTGTTGGGAGTCATATGATCTGTAAATTTTGTGCAAAATTTTTTGACAAAATTTGTTGTTTAAAATTTTTAGGCGAAAAACTCATATTTTGAACTTTTCACCTTTTTGAAGTACTAATATCTTCTAACTGATCACTCCTATGAAAAAAGTTGAAAAGTATTTTTCGTAGACAATATAATAACACATACAGCAGGTATAAATTTATCTTTGACAACTTCGCCATCTGAGAGTAAAAAGCAAAAAACCAGATTTGTTAACTTTTGACGAAGTTTTTAATATAGTGATATCTTTGGAACTATCACTCGTAGAAAAAAAAATTATATTTTCTTATAGAGAATTCAATAGTGTAAAAACTTTATGTGAAGTTGTTTTCGATAGCAATCACCGTTCAAGTGTTGGAGAAAAACAGACATTTTCGTCAAATAACGTTTTTTTTTAAATGGCGGTATCTCCTTAACGATCAGCCGGAGAAAAAAAAGTGCGTTAACATTTCTTATATAAAACTGTATGATCTACAAGGTTTGTACGAAGTACTTTTTGATAGCATTTACCGATTAAAAGTTATAAGCGAAAAACCAATTTATTTGACAATTGACCTTGAATAACTTCTAACGCGCACACGATTTATCAATGGATTTTTGAGTGAGTATTCCTCAGACCAAAATAAAGATTATTGCATTTAAAAATCTTCACTTGGATTTTTTCCGCAATTTGACCTTATTTTGTATATTTTTCCTAGGCTATGTGATAAAAGTGATTTTTAAACTCTTTTCAATCTCTCATAAGGACGTGAAGCAATTTTAGCTTCTTTTTCATAATTTTTCATTTTTATTTTTGTGTTCATTTTTATTTTCGATACTGAAATGTCAGAGAGCTGTACAGCTGCATTGTGGGGGCGTACAAAAAAATCACGTGAGACACTTTTTGACAGCTATTCCAGTTGCTCCAGAGTTTTAACACTTCAACCCAAGCTTTTTTTGCTCTTTCCTTGGGATTAACCTTTGGACACCCATGAGCCTACCACAGCCTCAATAAAAAAGCATCACAATCTCGTTAACTCAATTTATTGACGTTGAAAAAAATCTTTTCTTCGAAGTTCCAAGCTCACACAGAATTTAAAATTTCACACTTAATCAACGTACATATTCTCGTATACCTGGCAATTGCCCCCCTTGACTCAGTAAAGTCTATCAGGACGCTATTTCTATATTCATACACATATACATATAATATCAAATCTATGGACCATGCTCTAGTCCTGATAGAGTTGCCTTCGCTTGAGCGAGAGATGAAAACCAAAAATCATTCTCAGCATCTCTCGGTTGGTTGTCGTTCGAGATGTTACGCTGCACGCTGCAGGGTGATTTGATGGTTAAGCTTGGAACTCCACTGTTTCCATGTTCACGCATCAGCAGTTTATTTGAAAAATCTTCCTCCATCGAACTGAATACAACCATAGCTTCCTATTCTCAGCAATAAGGAGTGAATTTACGAACCGAGTGTCCCGGGGCATCCCTCGAGCTGATTTTTCTCCTTCTTCGAGGATTTGAGTAGTCTCTGCAATACCGTTGTGCTTAGTGCAATAACTGTGTTTACTCTATTTCCACACTTTCCACACACACAAAATATAGCACAAATCAATAACAGATACCTAACTCTCTATCACTCTTGCTACTCGCAACTAGTAAAAGCGTACAAAATTGCTTTATTATCCTTTTTGCATTGCAAACAGATTGCACTTGAACGGTCATAGGACATTCGTGATAGTGACGACGACGACGACGACGGACACCCACCGCCGCCGCCGATACGAAGTCGGTGTGGTGGCAGTAGTATAGTGGGTGGTGCATTAAGTCGGGTAGATGATGGTTGAAACGGTTTGCTGCCGTTGAAATAGGCGGTTCGGAATTTTGGGGAAAATATTTGCTCGTTTGAATTGTTGATTGGCAGTACATAAATCGTTTTTGACGCCATTCAAGCAGAACATAAATGCTATTATTGGGAAATTCTCTTCGGAATCCCATACTAATCAGATGAATTGCATTTTTGATATGGATTTCTGGTTGCTTATGTTGATTTTCAGTTCTCTTCGATTCCAATTGAGAGATTGGAAAATATTTTTTAAGTAAATTTTCTGATTCATTTAAAATGCGGTTCCTCTAGCTTATGCGCTGCTGCTGGACCGGACATGAGATTTGTTGAACTTCCGATGGAATTTATTCATGATGATGGCTTAGAGGGAGTTATGTATACAAAAATTTAAGTCTGTGTGTTGCGGTATTTTAACATAGAAATAGATTAGAAACATTTTTTTATGTTTTAAGCGAAAGAGCACGTATAAATAGATTTTATAAAGGATTATGTACTGTGTGAAAATTTATTCATGTTTTATGCATTATATTTTTTTTATTAATGGAATATTCAAATAGTTTACAATGAAGTGGAAAATATTTAAATTTTTTATTGACCTATGAATTATTTTCTTATATCATGCGGAATTTTGAATGTTTTTTTTAGTGTTTCTATGATTCATTCTATTGAAAAACAAAATCTGTTATTTCCAATCCATGAAGAGTCGCAGTCTCAGATACAGGAGCCATACAGAACGATAAATAGAATCTAATCCTGTAGACCAAGCTTTCTGGCTCCAAGATGGCTTGGTCCTTAAACCAAAGGTTCGGTCTTCTTCGTTCTCTCAAATCAGGGGGCTTGGATTCAAAGACTCGATGTGAGAGTGAAAAATGTTTACTCCGAGGAAGATGAACTCCTTAACTGCATTAAAGTTGTTGCTTCAAGAGTGACGTTTTGTCCTAGTCAGTTGACAGATCTTTAATTGTTTGTTTGTAGCCTGTATTTGGTCTTGTCCTTGTTTACTTGAAAACCAACAAGTTTCGCCTGTTTTTCATCTGCCATGAAATCATTTTTAACGTCCTGGTGTGAGTGGCCGATGATGTCGATATCATCGATATATCCTAGTAGTTGGAAAGATCTGTTGAAAACAGTGCCATCAGTCTTGCATACTATTCACTCCAGAATTAGATTGAAGAAGCTCATATCTTCTGTGCATATTTGGAATAGTTCCGAAGAACTTTTCGCCTCTTTCATAATGTCACGTGACACAACTGCGTCAGTTTTTCCGGGAGCCCAAGTTCATCCATTATCATATAGAGCTCCTGACTATGAATACTATCATATGCGGCTTTGAAGTTGATGAAGAGATGGTGAGTCTCGACTTGAAATTTGTTGGTCTTTTCCAGGATTTGGCTGCGCGCGAATATTTGGTCTATGGTCTATCTGCCGGTCCAGAAGCCACAATGGTTCTTGCTGATTATAGTGTTGCAGAACGGCTTAAGATGCTCTACTCACACAGTAAGTATACGTTGGATAGGATTTCGTATGCGACACGTTTATCAGGGATATTGTTCGATAGGCCTTGCAGGACATTAGAAGATGGAGCTGGTAGTCCAGCCATCGCGTATGCTATTTTCCACCCAAACTTGGTTAGACATTAGAAGATGGGACATATGGAGCCGGTAGCACAGCCATCAGGTATGCTATTTTCCACCCAAACTTGGTTCATGAGTTTATGCATTATGCAACCCTTCAACACATTCCAGCTTGAAGAGCTCCGGTGGTATAATACCAGATCCGTTGACCTTGTTGTTCTTGAGTTTGTTAAAGACATATGAGCAATGCCCTAGCTATGACATTAAAATTGTCTTGGGTGATTTAAATGCCAAACTAGGAAGAGAAGACGTCTTTGGTGGCACAATCGGAAGATACAACCTGCATGACACCACCTCCGATAACGGACTCAGGCTAATCGACTTTGCTGCAGGGCGAAACGTTGTGGTAGCTAGTTCCCGCATCTCGATATGCAGAAGGGGGCATGGCGAATTCTTGGTCAATCAACCATCAACCAAATTGACCACATTGCGATCGACGCAAAGCACTCCTCCAGTATCTAGGATGTCCGAACGTTCCGAGGAGCCAATGTTGACTCGGACCACTACCTCGTTGTAGCAAAGGCTATGCTATGGATATCCAGACCAAAGCCAAAACAGGGAAATACTGTGAGTAAGTTCGACGTCGGACGGTTACAGTCGCAAGAAATCGCCAGGTCCTTTTCCGATCTAGTCTCTCGCACCCTCTTAAAAAGTCCTATGCCACCAACTGCCAGTATTGAGAACCAGTGGAAAAACTGCCAGGAAGCCATAAGAGATGACACCTCTGACATGCTGGGTCTTGTACGACCACCACAGTGAAACCCTTGGTTCGACGAAGAATGCAGGGAAGTACTGCAGCCAAACAATAGTCCTGCAAAGCGGCGCTGCATAGAAGGGCCAGAAGGACCAGAGCTGCTCGCGAGCTCTACGAGCAGAAGAAGAGAGAGGAACACAAACTTCTAAGATGGAAAAAGAAAGAGCATGAGAAGCGTGAGATCGAGGAAATAGAGGGATGCCATTGCAGGAATAAAGTTCAAATGTTTTACCAAAAAGTAAAAAAAAAAATACTCCCAGGATTTCAAGGCCTGAACGGAAACCTGCAAGGATGATCAAGGGAACATCGTAGTAGAACATTGCATTCGGTGCTGAGGATATGGATAAATCATTTCTGCAAATTGTATGAACGGCAATGCCGAACCAAATTACTTTAGCATAGAGATTGCACCATTCAACCTGGACGACGTAGGCCAAAAATTCCGGCTACCCGATCTTGACGAAGTAAAGAAAGCGACGAGTATATCTGAACTTAAGTCCAATAAAGCTACTTGGGCTGATGGCCTTGCGGCTGAACTACTCTAAGTGGCTGGTGATGAATTGGTTAGTAGTTCAGCTCATATGCAAAATATGGTCGGAGAAAAGCATGCCCGATGAATGGAACCTCAGCATTGTTTGCCCGATCCTCAACAAAGGTGATCCTCTGGACTACACCAATATCGCCTACAATGTCTTCTCTGCCGTACTTTGTGAACGCCTGAAGCCATTCGTCAAGAACCTGAAAGGTCCATATCAGTGTGGCCTTAGGCCAGGAAATTCCACCATCGACCAAATTTTTGCACTCCGGCAGATCTTGGAAGGAAGCCAGGAAGATACGGTTAACGGTAAATGAAACCAAAACGAAATATATGCTGTCAACCAAAAAGGACACCCAACATTGACGCTCGGACAGAACATCACTATAGACAGCTCTCATTTTGAGATGGTCTGACACCTTGACTAACTAGGATCTGCTATAAACTCAGCGAACGATACCAGTGATGAGATCAAATGAAGGATTGCTCATACCAGTAGCCGGTCCTCACGAATGTTGTGGAGGCATGGACACTGTTAACGGTGGATGAAAACGCGTTAGGCTGTTTTGAGAGGCAAAATTCTCCGGGTGATTTTTGATCCCATCTGCATAGATGGGGAATGGAGAAGAAGATACAACAACGAACTGGACGGGCTGTACAGCGACACCGACCTAGCCACGAAAGTGAATAGCGAATAGCCAAAGTCTTTGAATTTAACTCCGTGGGATAGCGCAGTTGAAGTGGATAGCGTAAAAGGTGGCGCACGCAAGTGCAAGAACACCTCAATCAACTTGGCATGTGAAACTGGAGACAGCTAGCTAAAAACCGAGCCAGCTGGAAGAAGCTTGTTGGTTAAGGCCCTGGTTCACCCAAAACTGTAGTGCCACCTCCAGTTAGTAAGTAACTAAGTAAGAAGTAAACACTACGACGACACAACCCCCAAGCCCGGAGGACCAGGTTCTTGTTTAGTTCATAGACAGCAGGCCAGATAATCCGATGTCATTAGCCCACTACGTACATATGAGTGCTGCCGGTTGCCGTACAGGTTTCATCCGCCTCCATATCTCTTTTTCAGAACCCTGGTAAGTACTAAAAATCCTCACTGACCTCATCTCTAACTATTTTAGAGTGGCTGATGTAAGGTCTTTGTCTTCCCGACTGTTGGTAACACTATGGATTCACTCTACGTTGAGTTCATTTGCGCAAACCATCCTCCTGATAGGCTCGTCCAAGATTTCAGACAAATTATAGGTACAGCTAGTCATTTCCGACAGAAGCTTGTAGTTATTTTTTAAAAGTTTTGAAAATAAGCAAAAAAAAAAAATCTTAAAAGTTTTGAAAAAACCCAAATAATTTATATAAATTTTGCAATTATTCGGTAAAGGTGTTGGAGGGGTGCCACGGCCAATTCTACTATTCTCATTGAGAAGACTCAGCTGGTGCATGGTGCTCTTGAAAAGTGCGTTTTCTGCAAGACACAGCAAGAGGCTTCTCTTTGTCATTTTATATTATGGGGATTTTTTATGGCGGAAAATTCACATATTGCGTTAATTTTTAGACACCCTTTATTACTCGTATACGTGACTATACGCGTGTAGACTTTTTTGAACTTAAAAAACGCAAAGTGTCTTCAGTCGACTTAAGATATTTCCAAGTCGATGACTGAATATCTAGATAATATCACGTAGAAAAAGAAAATAAAACACAATTTCCAACCCAATGCATATTTAATTTTAAATTGATTTGATATTGGAGATTTTCAACGTGTTTTTTCATGAAATAAATAAAAGATATTTATATTTAATTTTAATAAACATTTCAAAAAACTCAATTAGTGTTAAAAACAAAATTCCAAAAAATGAAAGTGAAACGAAAACAACAGTAAATTTAAATAAAAATAATAAATTAAGCGTATCAAGTTCAACAAACAAAAATAAAAACGCAGTAATATAAAATCAAACGAACTGCTTTTGCATCTCATTATAATCGAAAATTAAAAAAAAAAAATTGCTGTAAAACTTTGTAAATGTTGTTTTTCCAAACAAACCGTCCGATTGCATTGGAAATGTTTAAAAAAAGAACACAAACCGATTATTTCAATCTATTTAATTCGATTTTGTTAACCTCCTCCATCATCTCTCAATATTAGTATTTTTTTTTTTTTTTTTTTAAATAAGTTCTCAAAATCTTTTCGCCTTAAATGTCTTAGGTTACGAACTCAAGTTTTTGTTTTTGTTTGTCTTGATGCTGCCGTGCACAAGGTATAATGTACGTTAGTTTCCTTAAGCGAAATCAATAAGAATTTTTTAGATTCCAAATCACGTGCATGATATATCTACATAATGTATACATATGTACCTACACTTATGTAGATATTGAAATTTATATCAAAACCAACAAAATAAAATCTCAATTTCAAAACAGATTTAATTTTTCAAAATATAATTTTCTCGGTTGAGAGTTTTCCACTCGTGTTGTCCTCGCTATCGTTGCGTCGTCGTGTAGTCGTCATCTATATTCGGTCCAGCGGATTTATGTATTTAGTCGTTAGTCGCAGTCGTTGTTCGGTTTGGATTTCCAATTGATCATTCGAGTGTGTATATTTT
Source organism: Dasysyrphus tricinctus (assembly GCA_963921185.1). Lineage (NCBI taxonomy): Eukaryota > Metazoa > Arthropoda > Insecta > Diptera > Syrphidae > Dasysyrphus > Dasysyrphus tricinctus. The sequence goes on along the minus strand of OY992532.1, from coordinate 24,719,694 downwards.
GATAGCAAAGTTGATTTTTGAGATTTTCCAAATATTGAAATAATTTTAATGTTCAAAAGGCACAGAGCAGTTTTGGAATACATTTTGACAACTAGTGTTAAAAAAAGACTTCTGGCACAAAAGAATTTAGAAAATTCTGAAATTATTCAATTTTGTTTACGTACTCTAAAAAAGCCTGTGATTCCTTTGCTTAAGTTTTTTCGTTCTATTTGATTTATTTATTTTGGCAATCAATTTGCAAAAAGTGGTTGTAATTGTTTTTGTGTCATTAATTATTTGCTTTTAAAAGATACATATTGCGTGAAAAATTATCTGACGAGTGATTTTTTAATCATCGACACCGAAAAGCAAAAAAAAAACATTCTAAAGTGTTTTGTGAATGCCAACCTCTGGTGAAAGGTTAAAAATATCATACGAGAAAAAAAAAACCTTTTTAAATAATTTGGATAAGATCTCAAACTGTTGAAAATTGAAAGTAAGTAGTGCCAAGTTTTTTTTTTTTTTGTAATTCTGTTTTTGTTTGTCCTGATTCAGTTTTAATTTATATTTTTAATGGATTTGTAATTAATGAGGAAATTAACTTTTCTTCTGGTGAGATTTTACGATCAATTTAATGTGAACATTTGGATTAATGATTTTGGCTTTTGTAGAACTATAAGTCTTAGTTTTTCACAATTTTGCACGTGGTATCTTCTTTATATACTTTATTTTGTGTACGTATATTATGTACATACCATGTAGTTTAAGATTGATTTTTATCAAATATACTTGATACCGGATAATGGTATTTCTCACTCCAATTAGAAATTGAAAA